>CM060950.1:299330853-299932992 GCA_030765055.1 Mantis religiosa | reverse complement strand
TATTTAAAGCTTTGCCAGTGTCATTTGTTAGTGATCCCCCTTTAAATGCTCACCAACTTTCATCCTATCTTTTACAGATAATGAAATTCTCAATAAACTGCAATCTTGTATCTTCCATGGAATCAAATGGATATTCACAAATAAGATGGTTTGTATTTACAATTGACCATCATTTCCATATAATACCAAAAAAGTCATCTGTCTCGTTATATCCATGAACAGCCATTTAACTCTAGTGCTTTCATGGAAAATATTTAAAGAAAGGGATATTTGTTGTCTTTCAATATTAGTGAGTTATAACGTCTTGTAGTCTAATTTGTAACATTTTTAGTGTCATTAATCGACTTCCTTTAAATTTAATATATATTAATTTTCAGATTCCTTACTTAAAATGGAAAACATGTTCTGATTTATTTGTTGTTATCTGAAATGACACACAGTCCTTTGAAGCAATTTTTTTCAATAATTTCCACAACCTTGTTATATTGACCACTTCAGAACCTGATATTGTATTTACGGGATGAAGTGAAACAACATACTTAAAGCTAGAAAAGGCAGAAGATAATAAATATGTGAGAACTGTTTTAGCTTCAGTGAGATGGTCACGATTTTCTGCGAAACCAGTAATTTTTCCATACCTGTAATCTATTCCCTCATGAACATAGTTGCAGAATAAACCATTTTTCCAGATCTTGATAACTCACCGCCAACAGCTTTAGAAAATTATCATTCTCACACTTGTGGTTTGGAGAATGAAGTTATAAGCTGTTGCAAATATTTAGGGTGAGGCAAAGACAAGATTTTTGTTTACTCTGTTTTGCATCATTTTTTTGATTGCATTTAAATAATGAAGGCTATCATTCATGCGAGATGAATGCACTTTCTTTGATACTAAAGCCAAGAAAAACTGTTCCAAGAAAATTCCACTTAAGTGGATCATCATTATTATTTACTAATGTTTGTTTCAGATTTCTCAGATTAGATTTTGTATACTCTAAAAGTCTGTCCATACAAGGCGAAGAATTAGTGTTAATTGTTAATTAACTCCTGTAAAACAGCTCCACCATTCCAATAATAAATTCGATCCAAGAATGTCACTGAGGTCTTGGTAGCAAATTGGGTTGTGATTCAAATAAGCTGAGACTTTAAGATTTGTACATTCATATAGAATTCTATTGTCATAGATTTGAAGTTAATAGTGTAGACAATAAGTGCCCGCCTCTGTAGTGTAGATGGTAGCGTGTCTGCCTTACATTCTAGAGGTCCCAACCTCGATAGCATAGAATGATAGATGGTAGCATCTGTGCCTCATGTTCAAGAGGTCCCGAGTTCGAATCTCGGTCAGGTTTTTTCCAGGTTTTCCCTTATCCTGGAAGATGAATGTCGGGTAGCTGTAAGCTCCATGGACCCCGGACTCATTTGAGCAACATTTCACCCATTTCATTCATCGTCCGATATGACGGAGGATGTAAATTACAAAACAAACAATAGACAATTTTAGTTAATTGATGGAAATTAAACATTTCTTCACATTAGCGATATATAGGGCTAAGGTTTTTGTTAGAGTCAACATTGAATTTTTCAATGTTGACTCTATCAAAAACCTTAGCATATATACGGCTAGTGTGAATAAATTATTAATTTTCATCAATTAACTAAAATAATAAGAGTTAAATGATGAAGCCTGGGACTTAAGTACTTATGATAGTAAGTTGCCATAAACAGTGTATCTTGAATGCGAGAGCCGCTAGTGGTTTACCGGGCAAATATACGAGTCAAATGGAGAATTTAATGTCGTGATGGCAAGTTGGCCATGGTAGTTCAATGGGTAAGAGCGACTGGACGGAAACCAGGAGATCCATGGTTCAAATTCTGGCTGGCATTGAATTTTTCATGTTGACTCTTATCTATCAATAGACAACAAATTTATCGCTGTCATATTAAAATTTATTACCTTGTTTTGTTATTGTGTACCAAGCAATATCTTCTCAATTCCCATCATTAACTCTTCATACTTCGTTATTTTGTCCTCTTCAGCAGTATCTTTATAAGCTTGAAGTTCAGCAATTAATTTTGTTCTTGTAATGTCGGCAGCTCTTTCTTCGGGATTCTTTCTTTTTGCCAGCAGCTTTTTAGAAAGATATGCTGGGAAGCACAGGGTTCAAAATGTCCAATACAGATGACACTTGGATCTGAAGGAGTCCAGTCTTTACTTGGGATATTTCTTACCCACTTTTCACGCAGTATTTTGTTATAATCTCTTTCCCCCATAAGAAGCTGCCATGTTTTTGGCACTAGGAAATTGTCACTGTCATAAAATTCAAGGCTATTCTACCTACTATTTAATGAAATTGTCTGTATATTTTTAGTAAAAATTGTCTGTGCTTTTCTTTTTGGTATGTTAATGTGTTTGCTAAGTGAAACAAAAGCTGTAGAAGGATTAACTCATTTTTTTATCTCTGAGTTGAATGAAATGGCAGTAATGACACTCAAATGAGCACAGGGTTCATAGAGCTTAGAGTTACCCAACATTCAGCTTTCAGGACGAGGGAAAACCCCCAAAAAATCCTTATCCAGATTGCTCACTCTGACTGAGATTTGAAATTAGAACCTCTTGAATGTGAAGCAGACATGCACCATGCTACAGAAGTAGGCCTGCATGCATATAATTCGCTATATTAAATCATCTATCATTGATAAGAGTGTTTAGGGATTACTAGGAGAAAGGTGGAAGCATAAGTTACATTTGTTCATAAAGATTGATCACACTTCCGTTGACAGCTCAGATCTGCTTTATTTCTGGCAAAACACATGTAAAATATGGTTGCATATAAATACCTAGTGATAATACCAAATTACTGAAGCTAAAAGTACACCTTTGGATACATGTTTGCTTGATTGTTCTCGTTATATCTGACATAGATTTTAATTTTGTAATAAACAGTCACAAGTGAACGTTTTGTTTAATTCAAATAGTATGTTGGGTAATCATTTGACTAAAGTTATGTGTGTGACGTCATGCGACGTGACCTTTCCCTCTCTAGTGACGCATGTACAAGGCCTCGTCTCTCTCTTGTGTGCCAACTCTGGATGAGGAGGACCTAGGTCCGCTCACTGTAAGGTAATCAGCCATGTGGCCAATTGTGTATTTTCTATTATTGTAGTAAACCTTTCATGTCTAAATTGTAGTTTCATTATTTTTGTAATGTAATTGAACTTTTATACAGAATATCCCAACCTCTCCGCAAAGCATGTGAATCCCATCTTAAGAGTTATCCCCTGTGCAAGGTCTGGCCATGTGGTATCTATCCATTACCATCCATGGTCAGGTCTTCACAATATTAATATTTGAGTATTAATACAGTAATTACCAAGTGAGACGAAGCTATTTCTGACTGAACAATGCTGCATGTCTGTGATTTGCTACAACTTTGTAGCCGCTATAGGTCATATTCAGGAGGTTTGATGTAAATAATATCTGTGAATGTGCACATAATTACATTTATTTTGACTTTGCTGTTGTAATTTACCATTCTTGGTTATTACGAACCAGTCTTTAAAATAATGACTTCACATATAAGGAAGGCCAGATATGGTAGCAAGTTTACAGACTCATGAATCTGGATTAATATCACCATATCTGAAGCTCTTGGTTTGAAGTTGCATAATCTTAACATAAAATTGTTTGAAATTGCATTAATCACATTTTGTCACAAACAGCCTTTTATTTTTTGTTCATTTTTGTTTTGTTTTGTAATTTATGTCCTGCAACCTTAAGTCATATCGGACGATGAATGAAATGGGTGAAATGATACTCAAATGAGTCCAGGGTCCATGGAGCTTAGAGTTACCTGACATTCGTCTTTCAGGATAAGGGAAAACCCCGGAAAAACCTTATCCAGGTAACTCACCCTGACCGAGATTCGAACTCGGGACCTCTTGAACACACGCTACCATCTACGCTATCGAGGCGGGTGCCCTTTTAATGATGGCTTTTCTGGTACACATATAGGTCTAAGGTCTAAAATGTTCTTTACAAAGTTGTTTCTTACATGCAAGAACAGTGGCAATTTTGCTGGTGATGATGTCTAAGTTCATGTGCTGCATGTAGATTTGTTCTATGTAGTTCATTTTTGAAGTATGCAGGTTTGATTTATGTACAGTGCTGTTAGTTTAAGAATCAGCGCCCGCAACAGTTGCTCTGCTGCGGCAGTCATCCGCTTGCTTGTCGATACTCTGGAGTTTTAACTCGCAGAATTAAAAACAATGTAACTTATTTACTGTGCTATATTAATTACAGAAGTCGGTACTCACCCTAATCACAATTGCTTCTGTAAGTGCTGTCCATTTTGTGCTATACACAAGTCATACCATCGTAAGTTCATCTAGGGTACATTGTGTGGCAAACTGTCATATTTTGAAAGATTAAATGCATATTTTCAGCAGGATAATGTGACCTGCTTACTGCTGGGGCATCCATGACAGAGCTCCGCCGAATTATTGGCAATAAAATTATTAGTAGCAGACTGGCCGGTGGGGGGCAGTAAAAGGTAAAGTATATGCAAATAATCCACATACCTTAGATGAACTTAAAGAAAACATTTGTAGGGAAATAGGTAAGATTGGTGTAGTGGAATTGATGAAAGTGAATGTAAGTTTTTTACGACGGTGTGACTTGTGTTCAGTACAAAATGAGCAGCACTTCCAGCAGCTATTGTGATTAGAGTGAGTACCATCGTCTATAATTAGATAGATTTTAGTTCTGTGAGTTAAAGCTCCTGAGCATCGGCGAGCAAGCGGGTGACCGCCTTGGCACGGCAACTGTCACGGGCACCGATTCTTAAACTAACAGCACTGTAGCTCATTTTTCAAATTTTGTTTTGGTTTGTCTTTACTGTTCATTTTTCAACATTACATAGGTTTGTTCTCTGCAGTTTATTTTTCAATCTTATGTGAGTTCTATACATCCAATGAGTAAGGACTATGTTATAATGAAGCATAAACTTAATATAATTTTGAGTTGAACTAGTACTCAATGCTCTATATATTGCTAATGTTTACCTAGAATGTGTTTCGTTAGGATCTTCCTAACATCCTCAGCTAATGTCAACTATTGAATGTTGATTTGGTACTCTTTGGAGGCAATAGGGCTCAAGTTCATCAAGATACTAACAGAGATGCCCCTATCGCCTCCAAGGAGTTCACCAAATCAACAATCAATAGTCAACATTATCTGAGGATGTTAGGAAGGTCTTAACAAAATATGTTCTAGGTAAACACTAGCAATATATGGAGCATTGAGTACTAGTTTGACTCAGAATTATATCAATTGTTCTATCCAGTTGACTTTTCATGCTTTCACTGATAAAAATGGCATTCTGTCAAATTGGGGAACCTTCTTGGTCCGTTGTGTAGATTCTATCCACAACAATTTTAGAAATTAAAAATAAAAGACCTGCTGTGACCAAGTCTTGAAAATATCTAGAATGACACTCATTCTGTATGTATTGCTGGTATCCTGTGTTTGTCAGAAAAGGATAGAGCTTATAATTTTGTTTACATTTATACATCATATATCAATGCTAACAATATTATGTGTAAATTATGGTTTTTCACTGTGCTCCAACATCTGTTACTTTGTGATGCATAGAAACCATTGACCATTAAATCCAAATGTGCTTCATCGGTGTGATTCAGTTGTATGACTGCAAAATCCAACTACATTCAACCTGGAATTGTCTTCATAATGCAGCTACTGGTGGTTTAAATTTTAAGTTTTGTAGCTTTCTAAGCTGTGGTTTGCAAAACTTGTATTTTGTGTGCAAGTCATCAGAGAGATTTTCTAGGACTCAGTTCTGATCTTTCTTCAATTTTATCTACTGTCACTTCAAACACACCATTCTACCCATTGCTTCTTATTGAGAGTAGATCTCATTTTCTCAATTAAAAGTAACCATACAGTTTTTAGGAAGGAGATGTCTTCAAAACCCCCTTTTAATCTCTTTGCACAAATGTGTAATATTTATGTATGATACATCAAAATTATTTCTTGCAATGTGTACTTCTAAGAGCACAGCTGAGAACACTATAACCAGTTTCTATGAGTAAGGACTCTGGTACAATGAAGCACAAAATTAATATAATTTTGAGTCAAAGTAGTACTCAATGCTCCACATATTGCTAGTGTTTACCTAGAACACGTTTCGTTAAGACCTTCCTAACATTCTCGGCTCATGTTGACTATTGAATGTTGACTATTGAATGTTGATTTGGTGAACTCCTTGGAGGCGATAGGGGCATCTCTGTTGGTATTTTGATGAACTTGAAGTTTGGATTCTCTTTAAAGGTGGTGTTGAATAATTGTCTTCCATATTTTTTTATGAATATATTTTTCCACATGGTTAATGCAGTAGGACCCTGAACACATTTTAATAAGTGGATTTCTTGTTCTATATAGTGATTATAATCACTATAATAATGATAATTGTCATTACAAAAATGGTACGCTACCACCGATTTGTCTTATTTCTTTGTTCCTGATGTTCCTAAAATGCTCTTTAAGCCTAAAGTTCAAATTCCTTTTAGTTTTTCCAATGTAAAAGTTGTCACAGCCTTTGCGCTTTAACCGGTGTACACCTGATTTTTTTGTCTATGGGTTTCTCCTTTGTATTATATGATTTCAAAAGTTGTTGTACATTGAATTTGTTCTGTGGGATCAAAGTAATGCTGTGTTCTTTGAAGACTTTTTGGAAAAGCTGTGTAGCTCTGTGATGGTATGTAAATTTTCTGTATGAAAAAGGGCTTTATCGTCTCCAAGGAGTTCACCAAATCAACATTCAAAGTCGACATTAGCTGAGGATGTTAGGAAGGTCCTAACGAAATGTGTTGTAGGCAAACACTAGCAATGTATGAAGCATTGAGTACTAGTTCAACTCAAAATTATATTTACTATAACCAGTGTTCAAACCTCCTATATTTGCTCTGTAATGGATGAGCTTAAGAATAGGGCTTTGATGGTCAAATGTATGTGAAGCACCAGCGCCATCACTGCTGGCCCAGTTTGACACAATCTTATACTGTTAAGTGCCTGCCTCTGTAGCATAGGTGGTAGTGTGTCTTCCTCACACTCAAGAGATCCCAAGTTATCTTGATAAGGTTTTTTTCTGGAGTATTCCCTTATCCTGAAATATGAGTGTCAGGTAACTCTAAGCTCTCTGGACCTTGGGCTCATTTGAGCATCATTTCATTGTCCAGTTTGAGTTAATGTTGGAGGAAGTATACCATTAAGTACAATCCTATTCCATAAAGTAACTTGATTTGTTGTATGTGTGCATGAACATTCCAGTTCTCAAAATATCATCATTACTTTCAAATGTTAAATACATCACTGTTTCTAACCTTTTGCTTCAAATAATATCATTGCTTGTTAGATTTGTACACATAGTCGTACTTTAACCACTTACAGAATTGCTATTGTCATTTAGGATTTTCGATGAATGAAATATGGTTTCTTGTGTAGTTTCTAGGGCTTCAATTGCTAATACTTTTATTATTTAGGCCTACTTAATCAGTTATCAGATAGAACCTGGGATGGGGGGGAAGAATGAACATATCCAACTATATTGTTAAACTTGTGTTCTAATAATGTATTCTAAAAATATTGATACATTGTCCATCATGGCCACTGTTTTGGGCTGGCACAACAAGGCTACAGTATACAGAAATGCTGCATAATGGTTAATGTATCTTAATATAGCATAAACATTATGTATAAATGAGTAAATTAATAAATGTGTACATGAACATCAGAAAAATGTGACATTAATGAGAAAATGTATATTCAAAAAACATATATAGTTGATTTAAATTAAATTTATTGGGAGTCGATTAATGACACTAAACAACACTTACTTTTAAATTTTTCTGGAACTAGTTTCAGAGGCCTTCCCTCTATCATCAGCCGGACAACAACACTGCTTTCAACACTTCCATGAAAGGATTTATATATAGTTGAGCTAAATTTTAATGGGCATTGCCTAAAAGATGAATGGAACTGTGAAAATGAGGTTCAACTGTAAATTTATCTGAGCATTCCAGGATTGGGAGAGAAGACTTGGTAAAATTTTAACTTTATTGCTCTCATTTCCGGGCACATCATAGTACATCCATATGGTGCACATTAGATTCTTCGTTGTAGAAGTTATTCAGTGAGCTTTGATGTGAAATAGCTGCTAGAGCTCTCTAGTCAACATCTGGTAAGATGAAAGGGGACTTACCAGCAAATATGTATCCTGATCACAAATCCTGACTTCCTCAGATGCATTGAGTGTTAATTCTAGTTAGTGTTATCTTTATCAGTGTGCAGCTCAAAAAGGGGCTGTCTCAAATATAGCAACAAATGCTGGAAATCAACAAAGAACAACTTTAATGTCTGTTAATAAAGGAATGAAGATCGGCATATCTAGAGGATTCAAAAATACTGATGAATCTTGCATTTTGAAAATGTATACTCTATTAAATTTTGACATTGTGTATCTGCATTATGTTGGCTGAAACCAGGTAACCAGGTGGAAAATTATAATGATTTTCCAATACCCAAAATTGGCTTTCTACTTTGCTATCTACAGGGTTATCAATTGCATTTACATTCTTGTTACTTGTACATTTTTAACCAAAATGTTTACTGTTTGCTTTCCATTCTCATTTCTGTTTTGGTTTTTGTTCTTGTGAACCAAACTTAAAATTGTTATTTTGCTACAAGTAAAGAGCTTTATAATCAGCTGGTGGTTCTAATATTGTTGTATTTATGGTATTCTGTTTCATAATAACATTGGCCATAGTAGACAGCATTTCATAGATTTATGCAATGAATACATACATGACTTAAGAGTCACATTTGAATCTATAAGATGTCAACTGAAATGAATAATGCAGATACAAGGAGCTTGCTGTTACCATTCATAAGACCAAGGTCAAACTTTTGAATTATTGGGGGTTGATCCAAGAATACCAGCTTTTTTTTTTTTTTTTTTTGCATTGTTGCTATTTAGCATTTTCTCACATTAAGAGAGAAGATTTCTTGAAAGTACTTTTGCCATTAGATAATACGCACCTTACTCGTTATATAACAGATATAGTTGAAGCTGCTTTATATGTACCCATTTCTAGTGATTTGTATTTATACGTAAATTTTTCTGGAAAAAATATAATTTAGAAACATTTAAACAAACTTGTTTATACATAATGCATTTATACATACTTCACTGTCAACATGTATTGAATTTCAGTGGAATACAACTGAGTTTTGCATTATTAATTGAGCATAGATAATGAGCTGTCTTATCTCAAAATAAACTCAAAATGCATTTTCATTATTGCTGCTGACAAAGATGCAAGCTGAGCATGTGGCTTTTGGCTGTGGAAACAAGAGACAAAAACATTTGCTTTCAGCACAACAATCTAACAACAAACGAGAAGTAAAGATAATTTTTAATATCTGTTTACTGTGGAATAGCGTTTTTTCCCCCTTTCTTTTTCTTTCCTCGGTTGCTTTTAATCAGACATGGAAAATCAAAAGGGAAATGTTATATGCTAGATCAGAAAGTAAAATTCATACAAGAGGTGGCACTTAATCCACACAAAACCAACACTGAAATTTCTACAAACTTAGAAATTGCTAATAACATGCTATGACCACAGAAATGCTATTTTGGATGAATTTTTAAAAATGGGTCCAAAATCAACTAAATCCAACTGTAAGCAGGAAGGGAGGTATGCTTATTTGGAAATAGCCTTTTTTGGCATGGTTCCAGCAGAACCATGTAGCTGTAGCTCTACCAATCAGTGTAAATATGTTGAAAGCAAAATTGATAGATTTAGAATGATAGAATTATGAACATCACAGTTGATTTCAAGGATTTAAAGATTGCCATGGAATCACAGGGAAAACAGTTTGCACCATTTTGAATGTTGTGGATGATATTACAGTGCAACACTGAAAGAAAGAGGTTTTACCAGGAATCATGAGTGATTATCAGCCTGAAAACATGTGCATGTGTGAGGAGTAGGGCCCGGATTTTGATGAAAAGTCATCTTTTTTCTGAGTAGTCACAGACGATGCTTATTGAAAATAAGGTCATTCTGGAACAAATATGTTAGATATATATCACAATTAATATTATCGGAGTGTACAGGCCACCAAATGGTGACATAAACATCTTCCTGAATAATGTAACATTCCTTTTAGACCATTTTACAGATAACCACAAGAGTAAAATCATAATCATAGGTGACATTAATATTGACTTTCTCCAAAACTCCAATGACAAATTGAAACTTCAGTACCTCTTTAATGAATATAACTTAACTGTAACAATCAATGAACCTACAAGAATTACAGGTACGTCCAGTACAGCCATTGACAATATCATCACTAACTTTGACAAAACACATTATCATGTTACCATTCTTAACTCCTGCTTATCAGACCACACAGCTCAGTGTATAAAATTAAGTGATTTAGGGCTCCCCAAACAGTGCACAGGTCATTTAAAAATCATAAACTCATTTAATGAATTAAATCTATGCTCTCTAAACACAGTCTTATCTAAGGAAGAGAGGGTAAATGTCTGTGCCGCTCAAGACCCAAATGTGAAACTAAATACTTTTTATGATACTTTGTACTATTACATCAACATACACTGTTCCCCCAAATCTGTAAAACATTGTAACCCTAAACATGTTTATCAGGAGAATTGGATTACTCCACAAATTAAATATCTATGCACATGGCTCAAACTTAATGCTTTACATTATAATACATACAAGATTCTTCAAGCGAATAACTATAAAAAAGTAAAACACATTTATGATCAGTTAGTGATTGATGCAAAACGTAACAGTATAAGCAAAACCATATTAAAATCAGACAATGTGTGTAAAACTAGCTCACAAATAATAAATAATTTACGTAAAACTCATGCTACTGTAGAAAGCATAACCATTCATTTTGATAATAAAACAATAAAAGAACCTACGCAGGTAGCTGAGACATTCAACAACAATTTTACCTCCGTTGGAACTAAATTAAAACTCAATCACACCAAAAGCAATATCAATACCTCTCTGGGACTAGCAAGCAACTACAGATCCTCACACAGTATATATCTACATCCAACTGACAAATATGAGATATCAAACATTATTAAAAATTTTAAAAACTGTAATAGTATGGGAAATGATGGCATACCCATCTCTTTGATAAAAGCATGTAGAATGGCAATAGCTGACCCAATTGCTAATATAAACTCCTATTTAAAAGTTGGAATTTTACCAGATATCCTAAAAACAGCAAAAGTTATACCAATTTTTAAAAAAGGAAAGAAAGATGCCATAAATAATTACCGACCCATCTCTATCTTACCAGCACTATCAAAAATTTTTGAACGTGTTCTTTTCAATAGAATTATGAATTATCTCTTAAAATTTGACCTTTTACCCACACATCAGAACGATTTTGTGAGAAATAGTTCCACTACAAAGTGTATCTCAAGTTGCAGTGAAGAAATAATAATAATATAGACGCTGGTAACTATGCCGCTAGCATATTATTAGATCTCACTAAAGCTTTTGACTGTGTTGATAGTAACATACTAATGAATAAATTATATGATCTTGGCATCTGGGGCCTTGTGCTTAAAATTATGAAATCATATATGACAAATCGAAAACAGTTTGTAATCCTGAAAACAGAAAATGGTGAATTTAGGTCAAAAACACAAACTTTAAGCCATGGAGTTCCGCAAGGTTCCATTTTAGGACCTCTTCTGTTTATTCTATACATGCACGATATTGACCAGCTTATACCCAATAATGCAAAATTATTCCAGTATGCAGATGATTCCACAGTAACAGTTTGTCACAGAAATATTACTACTCTACAGAATACCTTAAATGAAACCACTGATAAACTATTGCATTATTTTTATAATCTGAACATGTTTGTGAATCCCAATAAAAGTGAATTAATTACATTTGGAGCTAAAAGAACAGATCTTCTAATCCATTTAAACATTGACAATGAACCAGTAAAAATGGTCAAGAATATTAAATTATTAGGTGTTACACTAGATAGTACTTCAAACTTCTCTGAACATATTGATAAACTTGGCAATACCATCAGTAAAAATTTATTCATTCTGAAATATATAACAAAATATATACCTATGCCCACAGCTAAAATTATCTATTACTCTTTAATCTACTCATACCTCTCATATGGGATCGAAGTATGGGGTAACACAACTAAGGTAAATTTTAACAAAATCTTTGTATTGTGGAAAAAAGCCGTCAGACACCTTGGGAATCTAAAACATAACGAATCTTGTCGTCCAGTATTTATAAAATTGAAACTTCTAACCCTTTCTAGCTTATACATATACCACACAATAATGCACCTTTGGAAATTTAACCTACACCTTGAAACCAACTCTGATAGACACAATCACAACACTAGACATAAAGACGACTTAGCGATTCCTACCCATAGACTGCACTTTTATGAGATTACACCTAGTTTTATGGGCATAAAATTTTATAACATACTACCAGTCACTTTCAAGAATTGTAAAGATAATAATTTTATATTAATGCTGAAATATTTCCTAATTGACAAAGCCTATTATAGTGTGGATGAGTTTATTAATACTAGTTAGAACTTTATTTTTATAAAGATTATTATTATTATTATTATTATTATTATTATTATTATTATTATTATTATTATTATTATTATTATTATTATTATTATTATTATTATTATTATTATTATTATTATTATTATTATTATTATTATTATTATTATTATTATTATTATTATTATTATTATTATTATTATTATTATTATTATTATTATTATTATTATTATTATTATTATTATTATTATTATTATTATTATTATTATTATTATTATTATTATTATTATTATTATTATTATTATTATTATTATTATTATTATTATTATTATTATTATTATTATTATTATTATTATTATTATTATTATTATTATTATTATTATTATTATTATTATTAGTGTATGGATTTATTAAAGCAAGTTAGTATTCTATTTATATCACACAACCTGTATAGCTGTGTTCTTAAACTGTATAAATTCATATGACATAATTCTTTTATGTATTTAACACTACACTGAACTGAAAATAAATAATTAAATGTGGTTTTATAGGTCATCAAAATGCATTTTTTCCACATTTTTATAATAGTCATTTTTTAACATTTAGATGCATTTTTCGGTCATTTTCTTTCTTTTTCACAAATTTATTGGGCATTTTCATCTGTAGCCTGCATTCAGGAGTCCCAGGTTCGATTCCCATGGCTGACCTGACCCCGACCCATAGTTTTTTTTTTATAATAATCTGTGATTAAAAGTTCATTTATATCATAATCTTTTATGAAATAGGAACTTTGTAAGTGTGGTAAGCATGTAATTAATACAGGTCAGCATCCTATCAGTGCTGGTGAATTTATGACACATCAATTCGAGGAATCACCAATTACATCATGCAACACGTGTGGATTGCATCAGTCAGGACTTCAGGAGCCAGAAGTGTCACAGCAGGGAGAGTATTAGTTTGTGAGGTGTGTAAATTTGTTGTGTTGTGGAATTGAAATGCTGAAACAAAAACAGTCAACTTCGTCCCGTTTGAAACGGTATGTTTCAGAGTTTGGCGGAAACATATTCTCTACTGATGGAACTGTATTGTTCTGTAAAGTGCGCAAAATTAAAGTCGCTGCAGACAAACAGTTCACCTTACAACAACATGTTGGGCGGGAAAAACATTTGCGAGCTCTTCAAAATGTGCAAAAGAGACAAGCATCTCAGTTATTGTTAAAAGAAACGGCTTCGACGTCAAGTAACAAGTTATCTTCCTTTTATAAAGAATTATGTGAAGTATTTGTTAGTGCAAATATTCCATTAGGAAAATTAAGTAATTCCAAATTATGAGATTTTCTTGAACGTCACACTGGTCATATAATTCCAGATGAATCAACTTTGCGTAAAAGTTACCTACAAAAATGTTATGAAGACACGTTAAACCGAATACGTGAATATGTGAATGGGAAAAAAAATTATGTATCAATTGATGAGAACTGATTCAGAGGGGCGTTATATAGCCAATGTAGTGATAGGTATGCTAGAAGCTGCTAGTGCCGGACAAATGTTTCTTCTGACCTCGGAGGTTATGGAAGCTGTTAACCATTGTCACATATCTGTTGACGTATCCTATGTATTTGGATCATATGGATGAAAAAAAGGTTACCCTGTAGGCCGTAATTGCCATATGGGAGTGTCTAAGCTATGTAAAACTGATTACTATGATTTATTCACTGTTAATGTAACAAAGTATACATGCACCTTTGTCTGTGAGTATTGTGTTTATGTATTCTCTGTATGAAATATAGGGGATGAATAAATTGAAATATGCAAACTGTTCGATAAATCTATGTGTTTATTGTGGCCTAGTGGTATACAGCATGACAACGTGCTCCTCTTCCTAACAGACATGGTATAGGCAACATTGCATAAGTCGATTGAGTTAGTGAGGATTGCGGAATAGAGGATACAAAATGTAAAAGGTGAGGTTGGGGACAAAATTAGACAGAAACTAAAATTTGTGTTGGACAAAAATAAATGATGCCAAACAGTTTGTCAGATTGCCGATATCTTGTCAGGAGAAAACTTCAGAACTGATATTTTTGAACAGGATTTAACAGGCAGTTACATAGTGTTTTTCAAATATGTACCTATAACATCTGTGGAAGTGGAGAGAAGTTTCTCAAAGTATAAAGCAGTTTTAGGTGACAACCACTGTTCCTTTGCTTTTGATAACTTGAAGATGACCATGGTGGTGTACTGCAACGCTAAGTAAGGTATGTTTTGGCTAATGAGTACAGTAACTTATTTTTTCATATATTATAAAATTGAAAATTACCTGATGAATTTTGGATGTATTTATTACTTAGTAGCAATAATTGCATTATTTACTAAGAAAGTTAATTTTAAAATGTGGTTATTCGAACCATATATTCATTATTTGTCTGTGACAGTTATTAATTTATTATTATGAAAGAAATTGTTAATTTTGTTAGGTCATTTTTTACATTTTATGTGCATTTTTTTTATATTTTAAGGGCATTTTATAGCTAATTTTTAAAGAATTTTTAGGTCAACAACTTCCGGGCCCTAGTGATGAGACTGGCCTATTCTACTATCTCGTCCCCAGAAAAACATTAGCTGAAACGGGTGACTCATACCATGGAGACAGGAAAATTAAAATTCATGTAACAGTTCATTTTGCTGCAAGTGCTGATGGATCAGGTAAACTTCTCCCACTTGTTATAAGAAAATCCAAGAATTTGATATGTTTTAAGAGGCTGAAAACAAAAGCTACATAATATGAATCCAATGAATCCTTTTTGGTTGACTATGATATAAATGGAACAGTGGTTATAGAAATTGAACATTAGAATGAAACACAAACAGAAGAAAATTCTTCTTTTAATCAATCTATGTCAGCACATTCATCTCAAATAATTTTGGAAAATGTTTGAGATGAATTTTTCTCTCCTAACTGTAACAAGCGTCTACAGCCACTTGATTTGGGCATTGTGGAAAATGTCAAAGTTAATTATAGAAAAATGCTGGCTCAACATTTAATAACATTGATTGATGCAGAAAATGAAAATCTTGCCATTTACTTACTACGAGCCACCGAATTTTATATCAGCTGCTTGAAAGCAGGTGTCATCCTCCGCAATCAAACACTGTTTCTTTAAATCAGTTATCTTAAGAAACAGGCTGCCTCTGACAATCTAGCTTTTTGTGGGGAATTACAGGATGAGCGGATTAATTATTGCTGACATTTGCCAAGAACATGGTGGTGATCAAGAAAGTGGACCATCTTCAAGGACTGAACAGTAATGATAACTCAAATTTTGAAAGACCTAAAGTGGGTGAAGTGTTACGTGCAATAAATGTGTGTAGGCATTAGTTGTAGTGAAAAAGCTCTTTAAGTTTGCAAAATGAGTTGTGTGCACTTAATGCAAGAAATGTGACATAAGCCAAAAAAAACTGGTTTATTTAATGAAAGACCAAGATCAAAATAATGTTTTCTTCTTACATATCTCTATTGTTTGCAACACTTTACACATTTAAGTAAAATGTGAATTTTTTTTTATTAAAAATTTATGATCATTATCAAAATGTCATTTATAACTAATTCTGAAGTATCGATCTTCCCTTTTCTCTTTAATATGCACTTAAACCGGGTTCAACGGTATTGGAAAACATGATTGCAGTGGAAATTAACAATGACAAGGACAGTTTTCTGACAATTTAGAAAACTACTAATTTTAGCTTTGGATGTAATTGACTTATTAGTTTTACATTGATTTGTTTCAGTCAGTGAAAACTCTACACACGTTTTCAAATCTTTTGTACCTTTAAATGTATAGCCATTCTTGACATTCACTGTACAAATTCCAAACTTCTTTTATACCAGTATGTCACTAAAAAAACCTTGGTTTAAAATATTGTTTGGTAAACCATATAAATATGGAACATAAACAATGAAGTGTGTTGACTGAAGATGTGGACAAATGCTCATGAAATTAATCTCGCATAAAGAAGATAAAAGTATTGTCATCAACTTCTTAAGATAAGTGGAAAATAATTACTAAATATTTTTATTTGTATAATACATATAATATTTGTATAATAATATAATATAATATTATAATATTTGTATAATGCATATGTTTGACTCAGGATACACACATGCTCACACATACACACACATTGTGACTTTGTGGGACCATAGAATTAGAAGTCCTGTTTGCAGAAATTTAAAATGTGCTTTTTTGCAGTAAAAAGACGTTTTGTACAACCCCTTGCAGCAGCAATAATTATGTAGCATACAAACAACAGTCTTCAAGGTCTTTCATTGCTTCACCACACATAAACGAAAGAAATTACTGCAGTACACTCACAATTGCTGTACACACACACAACAGCTCACTAGCAACTGACTAGCAACTAACATTTTGCCGGCTTTTATGCCTCCTGCCATTGTTCTAGTATTCACTGGATTGTTCGATAACAATCACGATGGTAGCGGGAAATTCCAGACTATCTCTGTCTCTTTCTCTCTGTTCCCCCCTCTCTCTCTGCAAGCATCCAGCTCCACACCCACGCGCCAGCCGTGGCCCGCCGCACAACAATGCCTCGGCATTGTTTACTTGTGAACAACGTACCCATTAGTCCTGTTTTATACAGCAGGTACAGCTATGTAATGCAGAATGTAAAAAGTGACAGCATTGGCAAGCCTAAGGAAAATAGTCCTTATTGTTAAATGTCCTGGATAACACATATGTACCATAGCATGTGCATGTTTGAGTGAAAGAGATCAACATATCAAGAACAGAAACTCCAGAAGATACCTGTAGCGGTTTATTGTGTATGAAGGTGGTGATGATGGATTTTTCACCTTTGGTGAAGTTCTTGCAGAATTCTTGAAGTTCACCACAGCTGCTCTTGAGCGATGATCTCTGCACCCAGGATCGTAGTCTCGGAACTGAGAAATATTCAGTTCTGCTACTGATTGATTAAGTTTTCAGTCATACTTTCCCAAAGAAGAATACTTTATTCCACATATACCATTTGATGCTTGATCTTACAAAATCTTGAAGATTATCGATAATTGCCTTTTCTCCCGCTACTAATAATGCAAAATAATAATTATAAATATAATAACACACTAGCTATTGAAGCGTCAATTATGCATCACACAGACGCATTCATTTGTAATTCTTTCTCTGCACACTTGCAGAGTAAAACTGATATATGTCTATCCTCTACAGATGAAGTTTTAATATTACACTGCTGCTCATTTGTTTAGCATAGCAAGAATGTAGTCTCTGCTAGTCGTTTGTTTGAAAGAAAGTTAATACAAGCAATAGTATTTTATAAGTAAGAGCTCCTTGTGTTTCCTGTCAGGTAAATTTTTTACTCTATAGATGTCTTGAATGTTGCATCCAAACCATCACACCGAAACACATGCTAGCAGATGCCACAAGAATAACATAAAATATCTGCTACATACCAAACTTGGTATTTAAATTTAGTATCTTCCAAATATGCAACAAAAAGATGTTCAAAGAAATCCCTACCCCAAACTATCCTTTGCATGAAAAATTTTCAAAGTATTTGATTTTTTCAAAAATGGCTCTAAGAATACTGGTTAAAAGGCTGGCCCCATTGATCAGTCGGTAGAGCACCTGCCTACTGTGCTAGGGTCCCAGCTTCGATTCCTGACGGGTGGGGATTTTTCTCCAACCAAGATGATTCCCAAAGTATGAATGAGAGTGTGTGAATGTGCGTGATCTAGTGATACAACCCGATGATTACGAGCTAACACCATCGATATGTTCCAAAGGAGAACGGCCGCCGATATGACCGCTGCAGTTAAAGGTGGGGTACAAAAAAAAAAACCCTGGTTAAGGGGGAATGTATGCAAATATTCAGGGTCTTACATAAATAGCCATAGCATCCAAAGTTTTCAAGTTAGAGAAGTGAAACTTAGCATACCCATTTAAGATAATACAGTTAATATGCACAAACTTTTTCATAATTTTCCATTGTTTATAACTAATGCTACATATTTTTTCTATATGCAGAGATATTTACAAACTTAAGCCCATTTTTTTTTTCAAAATTCACATATGCTATATTCTGATATTTGGTATGTTATTTTAAAACACACTAAAAATGTTGGTATGTTATTTGTTGGATTTAGATTTCTTATTGAAGCTGTATAGAATTTTTTAAAAAATGTTAATCATATTCATCCTTTAAAAATTAAAATAATTTCATATATTTTGTATCATCACATTCCATCTGGAGCTTAATCTTAAATTCTAGAACCAACAAAATTTTCATTGTGGTATAAGAAAGCTGTGTGCTGAATTGCATCACTGTAGATGAAGTAGTTTGAGAGAAAAATGGGTTGAAGTTATAGAAAATACAAGTTAAGGGGAAAGGCAATTAAAAATACTGTGACTTTGTGGGTTCGTGAAATTAAAAGTCCAATTGCACAAACTCAAAAATGTTCTTTATTTCCACTGAATTACAGTTGGAACACTTGCCGATTACATAGAATTATGTAGTACACACAATTACAATTCACCAGTTCGTCTGTCACAGGTCCACTCTACACTCGCAATTACGTACAACTCCTCTGATGCACGTACACAGTCTTCCAGTCCATTCTCTAGCACGGCGCTCCTCTGGCTGCTCGCCAAGAACTGAACTCCCTCGCCAACTGCAGCCCCTTTTTATAGGAAGATCGCCGTTTCTGGAAGTCTTGCGGTTCAGTGAATCATCCTGAAGGTTCCAGACGGCAGGGGGAGGGAAAAGAGATGGCTAGTGATGTTTCTCCAACCATCCCCCTCGTTAGCGCTACAAGATTAATGGATAGGCGTGGTCTGAATGCCTCCTGTCGGCCTCCCAGCCGCTAGCTGGTCGGGCCTTCCGATAATTAGGTGACACTGCTCCCTCAAAGCTGGTCGTCCCGAACAGCACCATCGTAGTGGGCTAGGTGATCCAGGTGTACCACCATCTTTCCTCGGGGCACATTCTGGATACGGTAGACCACGTCGTTAATCCTCTTCAGCACCCGGTACGGTCCTTGCCATGGCTGCTGGAGCTTCGGGCAGCGTCCCTTGGTCCGGGTAGGGCGGTACAACCAGACCAGGTCACCTTGCTGGAACACTTGGCTTTTGGCTTGCCTGTCGTATCGACTCTTCATGCGGTCGCTCGCCTTCTGGATGTTCCGGCGAGCCATCTCGTGCATGTCGTGGAGGTGCTCCACCAGGTTCTCCACATACTCGGTCGCTGGCTGTTTCGCTTCCGCAGGGCTTCCAAAAGCCAGGTCACAAGGGAGGCGTAACTCTCGGCCGAACATTAAGCTGGCTGGTGTCATCCCCGTGGTGTCGTGGTGAGCGGTAGGCCAGCAAGAACAGTGGCACCGTGACGTCCCAGTCTCGCTGATGGCTGGCCACGACCTTCCTCAGGTGTTCCTCTAAGGTCTTGATGTATCGACCATGCCGTCCGACTGTGGATGTAGGGGCGTCGTGCGGGTCTTGTTCACCCCAAGCCTTTGCAGTGCCTCCTTCATTAGGTTGGACTCAAAATTGGTACCCCGGTCACTGTGCAGCTCTAACGGCACCCCAAATCGGCAGAACACTTGCTCCACAAGGCAGTCTGTGATTGTCTTTGCCTCTTGGTTCGGGATGGCATACACATCCGGCCACTTGGTGAAGTAGTCCACGACCACCATTAGGTACTTGTTGCCTCGGTTGGATACTGGGAAAGGTCCAGCTATGTCTACAGCGATCCGTTCGAATGGCCCATCGACGATGTACTGCTGCATGCGACCCCGGCTCCTAGTCTGGGGGCCGCGACTCGCCGCGCACACGTGACACTGACGGCACCATCTCTCAGCGTCTGCTCGGAACCTCAGCCAGAAGTAGCGCTGCCGTAGTTTGTCGATCGTTCGATTCGCTCCCAGGTGTCCTCCTGAAGCACCGGCGTGCACTTCCTCCAGGACTTCCGGGATTTTATTCCGGGGAAGTACCAACTGTTCTCTCTGCGTCTTCCCGTCGTGTGATTCCCATACCCGGAACAGCATGCCCTCTCTGATCTTCAACGAGTCCCATTGGTCCCAGAACGACAGGCATGTGGCGCTTCTCGGTGCGATGTCCTCCCTGGTTGGTCTTGTCCCTGCCTCCACTTCCCTGAAGAATGGCCCCAAGTCTGCGTCCGCCAGCTGCTCCCTCCTCAGACCTGCGCTATGCCAGCCATCCGCAGGCACTGTCCTGACTACTCGGACTGCTGCGGCACGCTCGTTCTCTTCCACTCTTGTGCACTGGCCGCACTCTTCTGGACAGGGTCTTCGGGACATAGCGTCCGCGTTACCGTGGCTCTTCCCTCTGCGATGTTCCGAGGTGAAGTCGTACTCCTGCAGCCTCTGGACCCAACGTGCTGTATGGCCTTCCAGGTTCTTAAAGCTCAGTAGCCAGGTTAGGGCGGAATGGTCAGTCCTCAGGTGGAATGGCTGACCGTACAGGTACTTGTGGAAGTGCTCCAAGGTCTTTACTACCGCCAGTAACTCTCGTCGGGTGACGCAGTAGTACTTTTCTGCCTTGCATAGCGTCTTGCTGTAGTAGGCTATCACCCGCTCATGGCCGTCCTGGATCTGCGATAGGACACCTCCAATGCAATGGTCGCTGGCGTCGGTGTCCACAATGACGGCGCCACCCGATTGTGGGAAACGAAGCCTTGGCCCGTCGAGAACGCAGTCTTCTCCTTGTCTCTCGGGTCTAGAGCTACGTGCCTGTAGCCCGACTTCAGGTCCAGGGTCGAGAACCACTGTGCACCAGCTAGCATGACCAGGGTGTCGTCAATCCGGGGTAAGGGGAAACAGTCCTTCCGGGTGACAGCGTTCAGCTTCCTGTAGTCCACGCAGAAGCGTAGCTCGCCGTTCTTCGTCACCAAGACTACAGGGGAACACCAAGGGCTGTCAGACTCTGCAGTCACTCCCCTGGATCTCATGTCCTCCAGCATGTTTCGTGCCTCCCCTTGCTTCGCCAGCGGATTGCGTCTAGGTGGTTGCCGAATAGGCCGGGCGTCCCCGGTGTCGATGCGAAGAAGCACTTTGCCCGTGCGGCCGTAGTCACTGTTATCTTGGCTGAAGACGCGCTGGTATCGTCTCCGCAGTTGTCGAAGTTTCTCCAAATGCTCTGCGGTCAGGTGGTCGGCCGTCCTCTCCAGTAGGCCTTCTAGCCGGGGCCCCAGGTGTTGCGTCGGCACCGGCTCCTGTCTTGTCGATTGCTTTTACGCTCACCACGGCCTCGCACGTTCTCAACTCCGTTCCGGCCTGGAAGTCGTGATCGGTGTCCGTTGGATTTAGCAGTCTCACTGGCACCTCCTCTCGGCACGGCAACAATGCCCTGGCTACACATAGTCCGTGTACAGGCGTCTTCTGGTCCAGTATCATGTTCTTGGTTCTCTGGCCTTCCAGTCGTGCCGTCACCACCACCTCGCTCCTCGCGGGGACAACCATGTTTTGGTTCAAGACGACCCTGCAGATTCCAAGGCGCTCTTCGGGTTGACGGAGTGTAACCACTTCTTCGTTGAGCCGCAGGACCTTCCTGCCGACGTCGACCGTCGCCTCGTGGCTCCTGAGGGCATCCAGTCCCAGAATCACCTCCTCAGCCACCTTCGCGACGAACACCTACAGACGTACGACACTCTGTCCCAAGGTCAACTTCAATAGGGCCTCCTTCTGCACAGGCAAGGTGTCGCAGGATGCCGTCACAAGCTGTTATGGTCGGCTCGGCTTCCTCGTCGGCAAACCCTTCGCCACGTCAGGTCTGATCATCCGTCCGCGATGAGGCTGTCACCCATCCGCCGACTGACGGCGCGCAGTGTCACTCGAGGTGATGGTGTGGACGGTGCCGACGTGCTCCTCGCCACGCCGGGCCTTACTCGTTCTTCCGTTGCTCTTCCTGGTGTCGGAACACAGGCCACTAGGTCCTCGCCGGCGTCCGTCAGCTGGCCTTGTGTCTCCGGTGTAGCGGACGCTCCTCGTTGTCGACGTCGGGATAGCTGTCACCTTGGCCGCCTCCATCCTTAATGCTGCCGTTAGCGCCTCGTGGATGGTTGTGTAATCGCCGAGCATTAGGTGCTGACGAATCTCCGTGTTTCGTACCCCGTCAACGAATGTGTAGGCAGCTTCCCGGGATACGAACTCTGGTGGTAGGTCGACTAGAGCCTTGCTAGCCAGTTGTTCAACTGCCAGGGCGAACTCCTGCAGCGTCTCCCCTGGCTGCTGTGACCTTGCCTTTAGCTGGCTGGGGTACGCTGCGGCTAAGCGGTGGTTTCCAAAACGATTCTCCAGGGCCTCCCAGATGTCCTTGGGTTTCGCCGTTGTCTGCACCGCGTTCAGGACTTCCGCGCCCCGGCCCTGGAGACTAGCTATTAGCTGTGTGGCCTCTTCCTCTGGTGACCATTTGTTGTGTTTGGCTACCGTGTCGAATTGACGGCGGAAGACTTCGGAAGTTGATGCGCTGTCGTTTTTAGGCGGTTTGACGCGCGCAGATGTGTCGCGTCCTGACGCGTCGCCCTTTTAATCCTTTAACATCCTGTTGACGACGTCCTCCACCTTGGCGTTCAGGGACTTTGCGTTGCTGTCAGCCTTTCCCTCCAGCTCGTCAACGCGGCTCGCCAGATCTTCGACGCGCTCAACCACCTGACCCATCCGCTTGCCGAGCTCTGTGATGTCATCTCTCACGCCGGTCAGCTGCTCTTCGAACTTTACGGCGAGGGCCTCGGTTGCCGCTTTCATCTCCGTGGTCAATTCGGTCATCTTCGCGGTCAGGCTGTTGTTTGTGGCTTCCAACTTCTTGGTAAGATTATCGTTAGCTGTCTATTTGTTTCAGCTCTGCAGCCAGGTTGCTATTTGCCGCCTCCGTCTTTGCTGTTAGTTCCGCTGCCAGGCTATTATTTGCCACTTCCGTCTTTGCTGTTAATTCGGCCTTCATTTCTTCCATCTTCTCGGTGATGTTTTCGTTTGCCGTCTTCGTTTTTTTCAGCTCTGCGGCCAGGTTGTTATTTGCCGCTTCTGTTTTCGCAGCGAGGTTGTCATTTGCTGCTTTCATTTCCGAGGTCAGTTCAGGCTTCATTTCCATCATCATCTCCAAAATCTTTTCCAATGCCGCGTCCATGGCTGTAATGTTCGGTGATGTTGTCGTCCCGCTTCCTGACACCAATTGGGACTTTGTGGGTTCGTGAAATTAAAAGTCCAACTGCACAAACTCAAAAATGTTCTTTATTTCTACCAAATTACAGTTGGAACACTTGCCGATTACATAGAATTACGTAGCGCACACAATTACAATTCACCAGTTCGTCTGTCACAGGTCCACTCTGCACTCACAATTACATACAACTCCTCCGATGCACGTACACAGTCTTCCAGTCCTTTCACTAGCACGGCGCCCCTTCGGCTGCTCGCCAAGAACTGAACTCCCTCGCCAACTGCAGCCCCTTTTTATAGGAAGATCGCCGTTTCTGGAAGTCTCGCGGTTCAGTGAATCATCCTGAAGGTTCCAGACGGCAGGGGGAGGGGAAAGAGATGGCTAGTGATGTTTTTTCAACCATCCCCCTCGTTAGCGCTACAAGATTAATGGGTAGGCGTGGTCTGAATGCCTCCTGTTGGCCTCCCAGCCGCTAGCTGGTCGGGCCTTCCGATAATTAGGTGACACTACAATAAGTATTATTCAGTTTGCCTTTTAATTTTAAGTCAGAACTTCCCATATCCATAGTCTGTATCCTTATTTTGGTCTTCAGCCTTTCTTTTTAAATTCCTCTTCTGTCTTGCTTCTTTCTGCATTAATTTCATAGCTCTTTCTGCTCCAGCAATGCGAATGTTGTCGATACTCTGCAAAATTGTTTGTGTAAACACACCAGGTTGATACCCTAACTGATGCATAACTTTCTTTCTGCCAACATTCCCATCATTAAACACTATTGCAGCATCAAATGTAGCAATTTTCACCACTATGGAAGACACAAATGATGTTTTGGGACACCTTTTCCATATCAGACTGTTGAGGCTTTCATTTGGGTTTTGTGTCTCGCCATAGAGACATTTTTTTTTAGCAAGTCTGGGTGTGCTAAGAATTGGTAGGTGGGCTTTATAGATTCCAGGACAGCTGATGGAAGACTATGGCTATGGTTATATGGCTCATTTCTTTACACTGGACACCAAGATTCATCACAAAGGCCATGTTGTGGGTTTTCGTTAGTAGACAGTTTATGAAAATAGGTGGCCCACACTGCACGTTGCATATTTTTCACATCTCCAATGTTTCTTCTGATAGCAAGCCCATTGTAGTTCTGCAGTACACCTATTTATTTCTGTGTCAATCTTCCTTTTCCACCAATAGGTTTGCCATCTTTGAGCTTTCTTCTCTTCATCTCCTGACATAGTTTTCTCAGACGAGCACCCATTCTTTTCTGTATATGGCCAATGCATTCAAGTTTTTCAATTTTTGCATTGGGGCCATATGGTTAGCTCTCTAGTACACTTTTAAAATCACTAGAATAACCATCACCTGGATATTTTGTATATCTAACCTTATGTTTTTCTTGTGACCTAAAAAATATCATGCCTGCAGGTTCCATTGCACCACTACTGCCATTAAAGTTTTTTGAACAAGGAATTTTCAGCCATTTTTCTTCAGTTTCTTTACCATTATCTTTTTTTCTATTTGTACATACATGACAAAACTTGCTCATAAGTTGCAAATCTAAAACTTTACCTGTATCTGCACTTATTACAGTTGAAACTCCATACAGAGATGTGTGGCCACGTTTCATCCATGTATTGTCACATGATACACGTAGATCAGTCCCAATTATTTGTTCTTCTGTACTGTTATGAGCAACAGCTTCTTTAGCAGCCTCAGAATCAGATTGTCCATATAGACTGGAAAAATCTTGTACAAACAAAGAGTGAAGAAAAAGCTAAGAAAGAAGGGGGCATGGCTACTATGCAACACTAGGGCATTTAATTTTTTTAAGGTACATACAGACCACGTACAGTCATAATATTTTGGTGTTTGGTAGCTAACACTATATACTATTTTACAAAAAAAAAAAAAAAAAAAAAAAAAAAAAAAAAAAAAAAATCAGATTTTTTGTACATTTTCTTGTACGCCCCCCTTAAAGTATTATAGATATGTCTAATAAGAATGTGTCTTTGGTTTTCTGAGAATAGTCTGTAAAGTCTTGTTCATTTGAAAGGAATTTTGCATAATTTTTGTACAATTGGCAAGCATTAAACAAGACAAAGACATTCTGCACAAAAATTTGGATCTCTTTAAGATATACATGATACATTTCTAATAACTTTTTGTAATTATTTGTAACTTTTTTATGACTATAATTGTCTCTTTTTATTTGTTTGATATTTTCAGTACTTTATTTTTTAAAGTGCTGTCACTAATAAGTTATTTCTTATATTGTCAGGAAAGAATACATTATTTTTAGGCCAGCATATAATGACTCACATTAAAACACCTTATTATGCATTTTCCTGTGCGTCTCTTTTTCCTTCAATGAAATGTGTAGAGAAACCTTTTCTGCAAGGGTTTATCTCAACATCAAGTAAATTAAAAAATAAGCTTCTATAATTTTGTAGAAACTGTATGAAAGTAAACAATAGTGGGTAGAGAAATCATAAGTGTAATATAGCAAATTCTTCCTTGCAAAGAGTGAACAAGGTTTGTAAATAAATTCATTTTTGTGTTCTCTAGAGCATCAGTTGGGAAGAGATTGAAAATGGAGGCCAGGGCCTTTGAAACTAGTCTCTCATAAATATATGAAAAAGTAAGTGACGAGTGTCAATAAACCAACCACAAATAATTTTTATATTAATTTTGACGTCACTGTTACTAAATTCCTCCAAACACACATTAATTATTCACATTTGGAACTTTCAAATTGGCTTTGGGAAGAAACCTACACAAGTTCATATTTTGTTGATTATGATTGTACATAATAAATAGGACTGCATAAAATTCAAATAATATGGCAAAATTGCATTGAATTCTCAATTTTACATGTAAAAATATAGTTTTTGTGTGTCTCAGTTATCCAGCAAGCTTAGTTTTTCAATTTGATGTTTTTCACCAGGTCAAGGAAGAAATAGAGGACGAAGATGAAGCATTTGCAGCAGTATTAGAGCAGTTAGATAAGCGAGAAAATGAGTCACTATTAGATCTGGTGGATACTACAATTCCTTTTGAAATAGATGAAACAAAAGTGTCACCATCTGATGATGAAAAGACTGCTAACAAAACAAATTTGGTAGTGAGCAACACAGAAGACAGTTCAACAGTTCCTACCAAAACAGCAAAAATTGAAGTAAAATCTTCACAATCAAAAGAATTAAAAATTACAAAAGAACATAAAACAACCAGCAGTCATACCAAGGATGAGAAATCTAACAAAGATCCTGAAGAAAGAGGCAAAGAAGATAAATGTAATAAAGTATCTCCAAGCAAAACTTCTCCAATAAAATCAACAGAATTTGACCGTGTCAAAAAAGAAAGTATTAAAAAGGAAAGTGTGAAAAATCTAGATGTTTCAGCTGCAAGTGTGGAAGACAGTGGTGCAGATGATAGTTTTAGTGTTGATCCATTGGAGAAAAAACGACAGCATGGTATTCATTATCAGAGGTATTTGCAGAGACAAGGACCCAAGAATCCTGGTTCGAAAGAAATACCCATGGTAGGTCTTCACATCTTATTTTGTATATTTTGTGTATTTTGTGTATTTTGTGTCACCCTAAGAATCCTGGTGCAAAAGAAATACCCAAGATAGTTCTTCATATCTTATTTTTGATGTTTCGTGTTTCAGAATTTAACTTTGTTGAGTAGTACTCAGTAGAAGTACTTTGTCACTATAGTCACTTATTTGGCTTAAGGGGTGGGATACATGCAACTTAAAATGTTAAAACATTGATTTTTAAAAATATATTATACTGGACACAGTAAACATTTTAAGTACCAATATTTTGCAAAAATAATTATTTAAATATCTGTATTAGTTTAAAAGTAATGCTGTGTCATACTGTAGATGGTTAAAAATTTCTATCAAAGTTTTAAAGCACTTTCCCCACAAAATACATATTTCTAAACCTTGACAATTCAAAAACTACTGAAGGGATTTAAATCAAACTTTTCTGTGCATGTTACTGTATACAGAATGTAGGGAACTCATTGGAGTACGCTCCTCTGCTTGATTTTTTTATGATTAAATAATCTAGAAAAATTGCTTTGATAATTTGAAAAAAGTTTAAAATATCCTTATGAGTCTTACACTAGCAATATATGGAGCATTGAGTATAGTTCAACTCAAAATTATATGGTCTATTCAGATAGAAGTCTTACTTCTGGTCATTTCCCCAAAAAGAGATTAAGCTTAAAAAAAAGTTTAAAATTATTAAATTTTAGATGAGTCGTATTTTTTACACATCTGCTTCACTTTCGTACCTATTTTGAGGACATGTTTCGCAAATCATCGTTTGCATCTACGGCTCTTATGCGACTGAAGCTTGATCCAGCAGTGTGGGTAATTCTGGGGTTGCTGCTGCCATCTGTTGATTTAGTGATGAACTTAAATGTGGGATTCTCTTCTGGCGGGATTTCAAAGTTCATTAGTTGGTTTTTATGTTTTTCTATGTATATCTTCTCCCATATGACGAGTCACTATGTTTTTGTACGTATTTTAGTAATTCTGTGCTATCTTCAATTTCATGATTTTCAGACCAGAAATGAGCTGCTATTGCGGACTTATCAATATTTTTGTATCTTAAGTGCCTGAAGTGTTCTTTCTTTCTAGTGCCTATGTTTCTTTTTGTCCTCCCTATGTAAATTTTTTCACAGTCTTTACACTTAATCTTGTAAATGCCTGACTTTTCCTCTGGTTTTATCTTATCAGTATTATTACTGTGAAGTAGGTTTTTAATGTTGTAATTGTTTTTTGGTGCCAATGTTATATTGTATTTCTTGAATATTTTTTGGGAGTTTTTTGTGGCCCAGGGGTGGTAAGTAAATTTAGCAAATCTAATTTCTTGTTTTATTGGTGTGAGAGCTGTGATCTGTTTTAATCTCTTTTGAAGTTTGAATAATTTTAGTTTTTTATCTACAAGGTTTTTTCCATATCCATTTTTAATTGCAGTTTTTAAGATTTGATGGTATTCGTTTTGATATTCTTGCTGGCTGAGAGGTAGATTTACTAATCTGTGTGTCAGACTGTTGATGGTTGCATGTTTGTGTGGAATTGGGTTGAAACTATTTGCTTTGATGTAATTATCTGTGTGTGTTGCTTTTCTATGGATACCAAATTCTAGTTTTTCATTGCTTTTTTTGATTTTAAGGTCTAAAAAAGGTAGAGTACAGTCCTCTTCAGTTTCCACTGTGAATTGTATGCTGGGTTCTTGCAGGTTGAGTAGTTTCAAAGCATCATCTATTTGTTTGTAGGGCACTATTGCAAAGATGTCGTCTACGTATCTGTACCATGTTTTAAACATATGAGGGAAGGCTTTAGTTATGTGTTTCGAAAAAGCTCATGTATAGATTGGCCAAAAATGGTGATAGCGGGCTTCCTATAGCTATTCCTGAGATTTGTTTATAATACTTTCCATCGAAGACAAAATAAATTTGATGTATACATAATTCAGTCATTGCCAAATATTCTTCTATTGCATTGGCATCTAGGTTTATAGAATTTAGCCATTTTTTCAGTTGAATCAAAAGTTTGTCTAATGGAATGCTAGGGAAGAGGGAGCGGACATCAAAGGATACTAAAGTGTCATGAGGTTTTTAGTTTAAGATTTTGAATTTTTTCTACCAGGTCTAAAGAGTTTTTTATACTCAGAGTATGGAATTGTGGAAAGGACTGAAATTTTTTGGATAGCCATTTTGCCAGAAGGTAAGTAGGAGTGTTTATATTATTTACAATGGGTCTCATGGGTATGTTGGGTTTGTGTATTTTAGGCAAACCATATAGTCTTGCAAGGGTAGGGTTCTCCGGTTTGATAGTTTTTTGTTCTGTAGTTGTTAAAATTTTACTATTAATGATGGTTTTTTGTACATCTTTTATGCATCGGTTGAGTGGATTTGAATCTATTTCCTGGAATTCTTTTTGTTGTAGTAACTCTAACATTTTTTCTTTGTATGTAGCTGTATCTAAGATTACTATTTTGTTCCCTTTATCAGCCCTTGAGAAGATTACATCCTTTTTCCTTAAAGATTAAAGTTTAAAATAATCAGTATTTTAGGGAAAATCTTGGCCTATGATAACGTATGGAGACAAAATTTAACAAACTACAAATTTTAGGCATTAAAGGCAATATGTGTAGATGGATCTCAGAATTTGTAACACAAAGATATTGTGCTACTAAGTATTGTTCAGCTATATCTAAATATAAACAAAACAAAACAGAACAGGAGTCCCTCAAGGTGCTGTATTTCGCACTATTTTGTTCAACACATTAATGATTTACCTAAACAACTACAAAAATTTGGTGTTAGAACTGCTCTTTTTGCTGGTGACTTGGCCATCTGCTATTCACAAAATTCTTCCAAGATAAAAGGTGCAACAGCAACTATCCAATTAGCATTAAATGATTTTCAAGTATGGTGTAATAATAACTTGATGATAGTGAATATTACAAAAACAGTGTTTCAACACTTCTCTGTAGCTAAAAAAATTAATAGAAATGAACTTAAAGTTTGCCAATCTCAAACTGAAGGAAACTGAAAATGCAAAATATTCAGGAGTGCACTTTGATAAGAAACTAACTTGGAGGAACCTACAAAATACATAATTGATAAAGTTACTAAAAGATTTAAATTATTGAAAATACAGCAGGAACAGTTCTAGGGCAGTTCTAGGACAACATTAAACATTACCTATAAACACATATATATATGAGAAAAAATTCTGATAACAGTATCAAAATCTATTAAAACATTATTAAATTATAGATGTGTAATAAATACGACTCATGTATAATTTAATAATTATTTTGCTTCACTGTGATGTTCCAATACAGTTAAATCTCGATATATTCACACTGTTGTCCACCATCTTGAATAACGGTCTATCCAGAAGCACAGGAAATGAGCAGTGTCGACCAGTAAAAGAACACAGGTGCCACTGTCTACTGCATACAGTTCACCACAGTTAAGAAAAGCTCTGAGGGCAGAGACGGGGGTTGGAGACGGTTCCACCACCCAGCCTTGACGTATTTATGGCATGTTTATGACACTAAAACATTTGGTCAACATCTGACAATTTGTCCTTTTGTAAATATGTAATGCCTTCTAGGTTTCAGTATACTCAGTGAATTCTTTTCGTGTACATCGAGTGATCCTGTGTTTGCAAAAGTACGTAATCATGATGTCTAATGTGCGAAAGAAAGGAAAAGCAGTTCATAGTGAGGCTCGGGAAATAATAGCAAATGTCCTTAAAGTTTGTGATGACGAATCAAAATCTAAACAGATAGCTATTCCTCTTGCTTGTGCTACAGAAAGAGCAGCTCATTATACCGGAGTGTCCAAGTCATTAATTAAAACAATTAGGCGTCAAACGAAAGACAGAGAAGAAACTGGCTCTTTGTCGCCTCTCCATACGCTGGGGAAACACCTACCGAGATCATGTGAGCAGAAGGTTGTTGATATTGATGATTTCAATATGTGTGTAATACGAAGAACTGAGCAGGAGTTTTACACTGTTCGAAAAATAGTACCAACCTGTACGAAGTTACTGTTAGAATTACGGCAAAAAATTGATTTTCCATGGTGCGCCGAGACCCTCCGCAGGCTGCTGCATATGATGACATTTAATTGGAGAAAATGCAGGAGTAAGCATAAGCTTCTTTTGGAGAGGCCTGACATCGCACGTTGGCGCACACAGTATTTGAGAATTATCAAACTACGTTTCGTCTTTCCAATATAAACCTGATCACAATCTAAACAATTACATTGATAAGTACCAGATTTTTTATTATTAGGAATTTTATCTTTTTTAGAATATTGTAGTAAATTTTTAATACTATATTTATTTTTAGGAACTAAAGCTATACCAACTTCTTTAAAAAATTTTGAAATTGTTTATTAACCCAAGGACGGTAAGTAAATTTTTTAAAATTATAATCGTCTTTAATTTTTTTAAGAGTAGAAATATCATTAACAGTTTTTTGATATTTAAATTTTTCAATCTTCTTTTGTATAAAATCTTTATTAAAACCATTAATTAAAGCAGTATTAATAATATGTTTGTATTCTTTACTAAATTCCTCTTTATTCAGGGGTATATTTATTAATCTATAAATCAAACTATTAAAAACAGCAAATTTATGTGAAAAAGGGTTAAAACTTTTATCTTTTATGTAATTATCAATATAACTTTAGTTATATTAGTATAACTTTAGTTCCTAAAAATAAATATAGTATTAAAAATTTACAATTTTCTAAAAAAGATAAAATTCCTAATAATAAAAAATCTGGTATTTATCAATTTAATTGTTTAGATTGTGATCAGATTTATATTGGAAAGACGAAATGTAGTTTGGAAACCAGAAAGAAACAGCATTTTCATAACATTAAAATAAACAAACTGATAAAATTGGCCGTAGCAGATCATTTTTGGTCATTTAACCATGAAATAAATCCCAAAGTTAAATTATTAAAACAATTAAATGGTCCCATAGATTTTATACTTTGGGAAAATATATTTATTTTAAAAAATAAACATCGTGTAATGAATTTTGACATACCCGCAGTTGATTCTGTTTTTAGGTTTGTTTCGTCTTCAGATGTTGGTAATGCTGAAAATATAACATGACAAAAGAAAAAAAACATAGTAACCGAGATTTCCTTGACAATGGAGTTTGTTTTGAACTGTGGACGAATGCGATTTATCTTTGAAATCGATCTTCATTAGAAAGAAGAAAGAAATATTAACATCAATTTCTTAAGTTAAGTGGAGATTTAGTAAACCAATATTTATATTTGTGTAATATTTATTGCTTCACTGTAACTAGCTTCATTTTCTACCTAACTATCATGTTAGTTTAATAATTACACAGAATGAAGATAGAACTACAAATTTTGATTCCCTTTTCTTTCAATCATGTTATATAAGATTTCTCCTGCCTGCTGTTGTATGACTTTTTGCTGTCCAGAAGACATAATTGTATACAAACAGTGTACATACACTGACTCTCTCCATGCATGTGGGATAGGCTCTCATAAACAACTTGCCAGTTCCACATTTTTTCTGACTTGAACTGATTCATAAGAAAGATGATCCACCTACATTTATACATTATTCATGATCAGATACAAATCCAGACCTTTTATTAGTAACATCCGACATATATCAAGATACAGAGAAGATCATTGAAGATCCTGGATTTGGACATAGGCTATTATTGCCTCTATATGCCTAGAAAAGCAAAATCCTCAAACCAGTATCAGTAGAACCAAATGAAATTTCAAAAAAGCAAATTGCAACTAACTCACATCAGAATTAGAAGTTAAACTTGGCAAACCAATAGATAACAATTCAAATTCAGATAAATTAAATACTTTTTACTGTAACATTTTACAAACAGCAAAAAAATATATTCCTGGAGGAAAACAAAAACGATATACTCCTTTCTGGAACCAAAATTTAAACTTACTTAAACAAGAGTGAGACTAAGCTAGAACTAAAGCAGAACGAAGTAAAGATCCTATAGATGCCAAAGAATGCAGAAGAAAAACAGCCATATTAAAAAAGGAAATCTTAGCCACTAAGAGATACGTTTTCAATAAATTTATTTAAAACATAAATTATAGAACTGGCATTAAAACACAAATTTTTAAATGATTTTTCTACCATACAAATCAATGTATTAATCACAACAACATAAATTAACAAATGATTATAATATTGCAAATACTTTCAATAAATATTATGCAAATGTGTACACTTTACCAACAAATGTAAAAAGAATAGACAAAACAGTTAAGAAAAGTACTAAAGAAAACAAAAAATAGCAAAAATAACTGCACTATCAAAGAATTAAATGTTGCCATTCAGAGATTAAATTACAAAAAATCCCCTCGACTGGATTACATTCATTTTGCATTCATGAAACATGTAGGCCCAAAATCTAGAGGTTTGTTGCCGACTCTTTATAATTTATCATGGAATACTACTGTCCCTGCAAAGTGGAAATAAGCAATTATTATACCAATTCTGAAGAAATGGAAACCAGCAGTTAAAATTAACAACTACATACCAATAGCACTTACAAGCATGCTTGCAAAAACAATGGAAACAGTCATTCTAAGTAGATTAAACTGGTATCTAGAATCAAATAACATTCCAATATCAAGACAAACAGGATACAATTTCATTCAACTAATGATCAAATTTTACATTTCAGTTAAGATATAAAGGATATTTTTAATAAAAAAGATGTTTTGGCAATTTATATTGATCTTTACACAGCGTGTGATTCTATATGAACAAACAAATTACTATCGATACTGTGACTTTGTGGGTTCGTGAAATGAAAAGTCCAATTACACAAACTCAACAATGTTCTTTATTTCCACCGACTTACATTTTAACACTTGCCAATTACACAGAATTACGTAATGCACACAATTACAGTTCACCAGTTCGTCCGTTAAAGTTCCACTGTACGCTCACAATTACGTAAATCTTCCGTTGCACGCACGCAGTCTTCTTGTCCGTCCGCTAGCTTGTCAAGCACTGACTGACTCCTCTTGCACGACGTGTTGCTTATATAGGGTCCGCTTGCCGATCTGGAAGGTTCTCGATTAGATGAAATATCCCGTAAGTTCGAGAACACAGGTGGAACAGAAAGAGACGGCGCAGAGATGTTTTTTGTCCCAGCCATCCCTCCTTAACGCTATAACACAAATTAGGGGGCGGGGCGAACGCCGACCCGTCTCCTGCTTGCCCACTCTATAGTGTTTTCCGACGCTCGGGTGACACTGCTCCCTCCTCAAAGCTGGTCGTCCCGAACAGCACCATCGTAGCGTGCCAGGCGATCCAGGTGTACCACCAACATCTTCCCTCGGGGAACCTTCTGGATGCGGTAGACCACGACGTTAATCCTCTTCACCACCCGGTACGGTCCTTGCCATGGCTGCTGGAGCTTCGGGCAGCGTCCCTTGGTCCGGGTAGGACGGTACAACCAGACCAGGTCACCTTGCTGGAACCCTTGGCTGTTGGCTTGCCTGTCATACCTGGTCTTCATGCGTTTGCTCGATTTCTGGATGTTCTGGCGAGCCATCTCGTGCATGTCGTGGAGATGGTCCACCAAGTTCTCCACATATTCGGTTGCTGGCTGTTTCGCTTCCGGAGGGCTTCCAAAAGCCAGGTCACAAGGGAGGCGTAACTCTCGGCCGAACATTAAGCTGGCTGGCGTCATCCCAGTTGTGTCGTGTGTAGACGAGCGGTAGGCCCGCAAGAACAGTGGCACCTTGACGTCCCAGTCTCGCTGATGGCTGGCCACGACCTTCCTCAGGTGTTCCTCTAAGGTCTTGATGTACCTTTCGACCATGCCATCCGATTGGGGATGTAGAGGCGTAGTGCGAGTCTTGTTCACCCCAAGCCTTTGTAGTGCCTCCTTCATTAGGTTGGACTCAAAGTTGGTACCCTGGTCACTGTGTAGCTCTAACGGCACCCGAAATCGACAGAATACTTGCTCCACGAGGCAGTCTGTGATTGTCTTTGCCTCTTGGTTTGGGATGGCATACACCTCCGGCCACTTGGTGAAGTAGTCCACGACCACCATTAGGTACTTGTTGCCTCGGTCGGAAACTGGGAACGGTCCAGCAATGTCAACGGCGATCCGTTCGAATGGCGCGCCTACGTTGTACTGCTGCATGCGACCCCGGCTCCTAGTCTGGGGGCCACGACTCGCCGCCCACGCGTGACATTGACGGCAGCATCTCTCGCATCTGCTCGGAGTCTCAGCCAGTAGTAGCGCTGCCGTAGTTTGTCAATCGTTCGGTTCGCTCCCAGGTGTCCTCCTGAAGTACCGGCGTGCACTTCCTCCAGGACTTCCGGTACCTTACTCCGGGGAAGTACCAACTGTTCTCTCTGCGTCTTCCCATCGGGTGATTCCCATACCCGGAACAGCACGCCCTCTCTGGTCTTCAACGAGTCCCATTGGGCCCAGTACGACTTGTAGGTGGCGCTCCTCGGTGCGATGTCCTCCCAGGTTAGTCTCGTCCCTGCCTCCACTTCCCTTAAGAGTGGCCCCAAGTCTGCGTCCGCCAGCTGCTCCCTCCTCAGGCCTGCGCTATCCCAGCCATCCGCAGGCACTGCCGTGACTACTCGGACTGCTGCGGCACGCTCCTTCTCCTCCACTCTTGTACACTGGCCGCACTCTTCTGGACAGGGTTTTCGGGACATGGCGTCAGCGTTACCGTGGCTCTTCCCTCTACGATGTTCCGAGGTGAAGTCGTACTCCTGCAGCCTCTGGACCCAACGTGCTGTATGGCCTTCCAGGTTCTTAAAGCTAAATAGCCAGGTTAGGCGGAATGGTCAGTCCTCAGGTGGAATGGCTGACCGTACAGGTACTTGTGGAAGTGCTCCAATGTCTTTACTACCGCCAGTAACTCCCGTCGGGGGACGCAGTAGCTCTTCTCTGCCTTGGATAGCGTCTTGCTGTAGTAGGCTATCACCCGCTCATGGCCGTCCTGGATCTGCGATAGGACACCTCCAATGCAATGGTCGCTGGCGTCGGTGTCCACAATGAAGGCGCCACCCAGTTGTGGGAAACCCAAAATTGGAGCACTGCACAGGGTTTCCTTCAGGTGCTGGAAAGCGTCTTCGGCGTCCTCCGTCCACACATAAGGCCGGTGTTCCTCTGTCAGGCGGGTGAGGGGTTTGGCGATGTTGGAGAACCCCTTTATGAAGCGGCGGTAATAACTGCACAGCCCCAGGAAACTGCGCAGCTCTTTCTTATCCCTTGGGCGAGGCCAATCTCTCACGGCCTTTGTCTTCTCCGGGTCTGTGGCCACTCAGGTTGCTGAGACTATGTGGCCCAAGTAGTTAACTTCCTTGCGGAAGAGCTGGCACTTCTTCGCGTTCAGCTTCAAGTTGGTCGCCTGCAGTCTCTGTAGCACCTTACTCAGATTCTCGAGGTGATCTTCAAAAGTCTTCCCGACGATGATGATGTCCAGGTATAGCAGGCAGGCATCGTGAGTCAGCTCTCTCATCACTGAATCCATGAGGCGCTGGAAGGTAGCTGGTGCGTTGCAGAGGCCAAAGGGCATAACCGTGAACTGCCAGAGCCCTTGGCCCGTCGAGAATGCGGTCTTCTCCTTGTCTCTCGGGTCTAGAGCTACCTGCCAGTAGCCCGACTTCAGGTCCAGGGTCGAGAACCGCTGTGCACCAGCTAGCGTGTCCAGGGTGTCGTCCATCCGGTGTAAGGGAAAACAGTCCTTCCGGGTGACAGCGTTCAGCTTTCTGTAGTCTACGCAGAAGCGCAGCTCGCCGTTCTTCGTCACCAAGACTACAGGGGAACACCAAGGGCTGTCAGACTTTTCAATCACTCCTCTGGATCTCATGTCCTCCAGCATGTCTCGTACCGCCCCTTGCTTCGCCAGCGGAACGCGTCTATGTGGTTGCCGAATAGGCCGGTCGTCCCCGGTGTCGATGTGATGAAGCACTTTGTCCGTGTGGCCGTAGTCACTATCACCTTGGCTGAAGACGCGCTGATACCGTCTTAGCAGTTGTCGAACCTTCTCCAGCTGTTCTGCGGTCAGGTGGTCGGCCGCCCTCTCTAGTAAGCCTTCTAGCCGGGGCCCCAGGTGTTGCTTCGGCGCCGGCTCCTGTGTCTCGTTGATAGCTATTACGCTCACCATGGGCTCGCACGTTCCCAACTCCGTCCTGGCCTGGACGTCGTAATCGGCGTCCGTTGGATTTAGCAGTCACGGGCACCTCCTCTCGGCACGGCAGCAATGCCCTGGCTACACACAGTCCGTGTACAGGCGTCTTCTGGTCCAGCATCATGTTCCTGGTTCTCTGGCCCTGCAGTCGCGCCGTCACCACCACCTCGCACCTCGCGGGGACAACCACGTCTTCGTCCAAGACGACCCTGCAAATTCCAAGGCGCTCTTCGGGTTGACGGAGTATAACCTCTTCTCCGTTAAGCCGCAGGACCTTCTTGCCGACGTCGACCGTCGCCTCATGGCGCCTGAGGGCATCCAGTCCCAGAATAACCTCCTCAGCCACCTTCGCGACGAACACCCACAGACGCACGGTACTCCGTCCCAAGTTCAGCTCCAGCAGGGCCTCCTTCTCCACAGGCAAGGTGTCGCCCGATGCCGTGACAAGCTGGTATGGTCGGCTCGGCTTCCTTGTCGACAGACCATTCGCCACGTCAGGTCTGATGATGGTCACGGCCGCCCCGGTGTCCACCAGCACGTGGCACGGCTTTTCTCTTACCCAATCGTCCGCGATGAGGCTGTCATCCATACGCCGGCTGACGGCGCGCAGTGTCACTCGAGGGGATGGTGGTGATGGCGCCGACGTGCCCCTCTCCACGACGGGCCTTACTCGTTTTCCGGCTGCTCTTCCTGGTGTGGGCAGTTTCTCTGCAGGTGTCCGGGCTGTCCACACCCCCAACACAGGCTACTAGGTGTTCGCCGGCGTCCCTCAGCTGGTCTTCTGTCTCCGGCGTAGCGGACACTCCTCGTTCTCGACGTCGGGATAGCTGTTACTTTGGCCGCCTCCATTTTTAATGCCGCTGTCAGCGCCTCGTGGATCGTTTTGTAATCGCCGTGTCCTGTACCCCGTCGACGAAGTTGTAGGCGGCTTCCCGGGATACGAACTCCAGTGGCAGGTCAACCAAGGCCTTGCTAGCCAGCTGCTCAATCGCTATGGCGAACTCCTGCAGCGTCTCCCCCGGCTGCTGCGACCTTGCCTTTAGCTGGCTGCGGAATGCTGCGGCTAAGTGGTGGTTCCCGAAGCGATTCTCCAGGGCCTCCCAGATGTCCTTGGGCGCCGCCGTCGTCTGCACCGCGTTTAGGATTTCCGCGGCCCGTCTCTGGAGACTGGCTATTAACTGTGTGGCCTCCTCCGGTGACCATCTGTTGTGCTTGGCCACTGTGTCGAACTGGCGGCGGAAGACCTCGAATGTTGACGCGCCGTCATATTTCGGAGGTTTGACGCGCGCCGATGTGTCGCGTCCCGGTGCGTCGGCTTTCAAATCCTTCAGTCTCCTGCCGACGACGTCCTCCACCATGTCGTTCAGGGACTTGACGCTGCTGTCGGCCTTTCCCTCCAGGTTGTTTACGCGGTTCGCGAGGTCTTCGAAGTCTTCAACCATGGCGTTCAGGCACTTGGGGTTATTTTCGGCCTTTTCCTCTAGGTCATTGAAGCGGTTCGCCAGGTCCTCGACGCGCTCGTCCACTTGGCCCATCCGCTTGCCCAGCTCCGTCGCGTCATCCCTCACGCCGGCCAACTGTTCCTCAAATTTGGCGGCGAGGACCTCGTTCGCCTCCTTCATTTCCGTGGCCAGACTGTCGTTCGCTGCCTTCATTTCTGTGGTCAATTCGGTCTTTATTTCTTCCATCTTCTCGGTGATGTTGTCGTTGGCCGTCTTCATTTGTTTCAACTCTGCGGCCAGGCTGTTATTTGCCGCTTCTGTTTTTGTTAACTCGTTCATCATCGCGGCCAAGGTATTTGCCGTCTTCATTTCTTTCAACTCTGCGGCCAAGTTGTTATTTGCTGCCTCCGACTTCGCTGTTAATTCGTTCATCTTCTGCAAAAGCATTTCCAATGCCGCGTCCATGGCTGTAATGTTCGGTGCTGTTGTCTTCCCGCTTCCTGACACCAGTGTGACTTTGTGGGTTCGTGAAATGAAAAGTCCAATTACACAAACTCAACAATGTTCTTTATTTCCACCAACTTACAATTTAACACTTGCCAATTACAGTTCACCAGTTCGTCCGTTAAAGTTCCACTGTACGCTCACAATTACGTAAATCTTCCGTTGCACGCATGCAGTTGTCCGTCTGCTAGCTCGTCAAGCACTGACTGACTCCTCTTGCACGACGTGTTGCTTATATAGGGTCCGCTTGCCGATCTGAAAGGTTCTCGATTAGATGAAATATCCCGTAAGTTCGAGAACACAGGTGGAACAGAAAGAGATGGCGCAGTGATGTTTTTTGTCCCAGCCATCCCTCCTTAACGCTATAAGACAAACGAGGGGGCGGGGCGAATGCCGACCCGTCTCCTGCTTGCCCACTCTATAGGGTGTTCCGACGCTCGGGTGACAATACTTAAAAAAGATTCATTGCTACTAGTTACCATAATGTACAATCAAATTTAAAAAAAACTCATCGTGATTTTCTTCAAGGAGCAGTACTCAGTACTACCTTATTTAATGTTTACAGTAATGATTTACCTGAAACATTAGGAGTATCAGAAATGAAAACTGCACTCTTTGCAGATGATTTAATAATGTGGATGTCGGATAAACCAAAATACAAAGTGCAGCTAATACAGTGCTAAAACAACTAAAACATTGGATCACATCAAGTTTAATGACTATCAATATTGATAAAAGTAATTATCTCTCTTGGGTACAAAAAATAAGAATTTAACATTCAGTGTAATTAATTAATTAGAGCCATGGCCGGGATTTGAGCCACGGATCTCCTGGTTTCCGTCCAGTCGTTCTAACCCCTTGAGCTACCATGGCCAACGTGCCTTCCTGACATTAAATTCTCCAATTGACTCATTATATTTCCCGGTAGACCACTTAGGGTTCTCATATTTGAGACAATCACTTGTGGCGACTTACTATTGTAAGTACTTAATTACCAGGATTTTTATCGCTGATTATTTTTAATGTAAATTTATATTGAGGAATTAATCCTTAAAGAATTAATGAGTCAATTGGAGAATTTAATGTCAGGAAGGCACGTTGGCCATGGTAGCTCTAGGGTTAGAGCGACTGGATGGAAACCAGGAGATCTGTGGTTCAAATCCCGGCCATGGCATTGAATTTTTCAGTTGGCTGTAATTAATTAAAAATCACCCATATACCGAAGTAATGTATTTAAAAGGATTAATTCCTCAATATAAATTTACATTCAATATGATAACCAAATTCTATCAAAAACAAATGAAGCTAAATAGTTGGGAATAATATGTCATAATTAACATGGAACCAACATGTTAAGTATATTATTGTAAAAACCAACAAAAAATTATCTCTTCTCAAGAGACCAGCAGGAAAAAAGTGAGGATGTTCAAGAGAAACATAAAATACTACATATAAAATGTATATCAGACCAAATTTAACTTACTGTGGAGCAACCCTGTCATCATCATCGCCACATTTCAACAAACTAGAATTAATACAAAACCAAGCTTTACGAATAATTACTGGAGGTTTCAAAACAGCACTTATTGACTCCTTGAGAGTACTTAACTAACACACCTAGTCTGCAAATACCATCTGTGAGCCACATGTAGTAAAAGCAGGCATTAATCACTACACATTTCATTTAGTCTACAAACGACACTAGAACAGCAAGCTATAATACAATATGCAAAGCTTATTAGACTACCACACAATAGTTGGGATAAATGCATGTTTGCAACCTCTCTCAAAACCCAAAAAAGTTTTCTATCTGTTGCAAATAAACTTAAAAACAAACTTAACATATCCCACTGAATCACTGAAAAGAAAATTTACAAATAAAACCCAACCCTACAATATTAACAACAGTAGAATATAATAAACCTTATAGAAAAAATAAAAACTAATATGAAACAGCTGTCCAAAGAACATTAGCAGTAGAAACAATCCATGCACAATATCCCATTCCAGACTGGCCCCGTGTTTATACTGATGGATCCTTAATCTCTCAAGAGAAAAGTGCAGGAGCAGGAGCAACAAGCTCTCTTTTTTCCTTTTCTGAATCCGTTGAATATAGAACAAGAAGTTAAGATGAAATTGAAACAATCATTCATTTCTTATGACAGCTTCTCCATCACATTAAAATTTTTACAAGTGCTATCTTATTATCAGACTCAAAAGCAGCAACCCTGTCAGTAGTTTCTGATAAGAAACAATCCACACATGCACTAGAAATAATATGATAACACAATTAACAAAATTGAATAAGAGAATAGTATTACAATGGATACCAGCACATTGTGGTATACATGGTAATGAGACAGCAGACAACTTAGTCAAGAAAGCATGCCTTCTAACACATGGGCCAACTAGAAAATCAACTTTTGATTCTGTAAAACAATAAAAAATGAATATAAAAATTTCAACAAAACCAATAATATTACAATATCTCAAGCAAAAAATGGGAAGCTCTTGCCTGGAATGCAAAAGTAAATACCAGATCTACCTAGGAAATCGGCAGTTGCAGCCTCCTAATTATTAACAGGACATGATTATATGGCTAAGTACTTACATAGAATTGGAATATACGAGTCCCCAGTTTGTCCACTATGCAGTCTAAATGAAGAAATGGATTACAGTCATCTTCAAAAATGCATTTCAGTTCACTATATATATATATAATGATTATGAAAAATATTGGAGTATAAGAAGACAAATGACTTCATTGTCAACCGTCGGGTATTAGAAAACATTTTTTCTAATATGTCTTGTGGGTTTTTCACATAGTAATTATAATTGAATTGGTGATTTGAAAAGGCAGACAATTCCTATTTCCATTGTTTTTGGAAAATCAAGAAAAAGTTAGTAACATCCAAAATTGGCATCTTGGAAATTTATGTTTCATAGATAACTTGCAGATTTAGCTATCATTGGTTGGAATGTTCAGTTGCCTCAATTTTGCATTTAACTGATTTACAGAACACCTTTGATGTTCAAGATCTGTTTCCTTTATAAAATAATTCAATGTTATGTGAAAGGTAAGAATGTTTTGGACTTAACATACTTTTAGACTTTTGAAACAAAGTATTACCCAGAAAACATTTCTAATTAGATTAAATAACAATTGTTGTTTATTAGACTACAAGATACTCATAACAGTAGTTTCTACTGATGAACAAGTTTTTATCATCAGTTTTTGGTCTTTCATCATTTTCTTATAAAAGTGCAGATGTTCATCTGGGAGGTATTGTAATATTTTTCCAACATCTGCTATTTTGGATAGGTAGAGTAAGACTGAAAAATTCATTAGCCGGAATTTGAACCACAGATCTCCCAGTCTGTCCGATTGCTCTTAATCAGTGGGCTACCATGGCCAACATGCCAGCATGGCATTAAATTCTCCAATTGACTCATAATTTATAAATTGATAAATTCAAAAAAGTCTTCAAAAAACAAAACATTAAACTAGCACCAGTCAACCATTTCTCCTTAAAAAACCTAATTTGCTCAAACATCAAAGATGCCATTCCATCTAAAAGAAATCTGGTATATAGCAAATTGAATGTAGTGACTGTAGTCAAATTTATATTGGAAAAACCAAAAGAAATTTAGAAACAAGAGCAAAGGAACACTCTAGAAACATAAAATATAAACAATTAGAAAAATCAGCAGTTGCCACGCATTTTTGGGAAAAAAAACACAACATAAATCCAGAACCAAAACTACTAAAACATACATCAGGAAAACAAGAACTATCCACATGGGAACAAATCTTCATTTCAAAAAATAGGAACAAAGTATTCAATTTCGACATCCTCCAGAAAAATTTGTTCACAAGTTCCTTGAACCGCCACCAGAGGAGACCTATGACAAAATATCGTCAACTACACCAATGAGAACCAGTCGATGGCCGGTTGAGGATGGAGGCAAAGTCTCTGAAACATGTTCCGGAAACATTTAAAAGTAAGTGTTGTTTAGTGTCATTAACCTACTCCCTTTAAATTTAATTTATTATAACACTGTTTTCAACACTTCCAAGAAAGGGATATAGATATATATTTTCTTCGTTTCTTATTTAACCACTTTTTTATGGTTTTGATTTGTTTTATTCTCTGTTTTCTATAGTTTCACACATATACACAATACACATAAACACCCATGCCCACAGTGGGACTCGAACCCGCGACCCTCTATGCGATGGAACGCTAGAGACATACGTTCACAACTCCTTTGTCAGTAGAAGTGAAACATAAGATTTAAGCATAAAACAAAAACTATTAGATACACCAGATACGGTACAGATTATAAAGGATCACAAAGCTAACCATAATTCCTAATTATGAGATTGTCATTCTTGCATCTTTGGCTCACAAGAAAACCAATAGCAACAATAAATAAATTAGTAACTAAAATACAGACAGTAAAGACCAGGAGTAAGAAAAAACTTACCAAAACAATGTGATGTTTTGAACCTAACCTTTGCATCACCATATTCAAGCAACTAAACCACTTGACCAGTTGCCACATATTCTATGTCGCTCTTTGGGAGAACATTTGTTTATGATCTTGCTAGTATTATATGCATGAAAAACCATTATTTAAACTTTTCACAATTTCTTGGTCCTCATTCAAGGCTGTAAGTATTAATGCTATGTGCATATATTACCGAATAGAAGGACAGAGCTGCAATAACAGCTTTTCGGCTAAAAGGGTGAATATTTTCACATTAGACTATAAACTTCGGGTTGCATAGATAAGAATAAATAGGGACAGCTGACTCACTTGGTACATTCAAATGGAATGTACACTTTATAAAACCAAAGTACAGGCTTTAAAAGACCAAAGTCATGGTCACATGGCAAGAAAGAGTGGCCTCTTTGTAAAAAGTATTGGTGAATGGCATTGAACTTTACTGTCACAATAAAAATAACAACTGTGTGGTTCTTGTTTTGTCCTCCACAAGAGTCACTGAGTAACTAGTGTGTCATCATAGTTGGTGGAAGCTGACAAAAGTAGTCTTGCAAAAATGTACAAACTTCATTTAAATTATGGATACACAATATATAGACAGAAGGTGAAAACAAGGTGTAGTGAACCAAGAAAGTGTAGACTTAATGATAAATGAGAAACCCAGGACATCACACTCACAAGAATTGATAGGTCATTGAATTCAGATCATTGAATTCAGAAATGGCCCAAATGACCTCGCTGTCAATGGGCTCTAAAACACCACACACTCGCTCACTTGAATTCAGAATAACCAGAAACGAATGGCAATGAAAGTGACATCAGAAGATAATGAAACAGAAATAGTCAGAAACAGAAGACAGAGTAAAAAAGACAGGATGTTATGTGGGTTGAAGGTTAAGTGGGTAGATAACAAAAATTCTGGTGACAGAGATGGAACCAAAGCAAAGCGAAAATCTGACATATAAGAAGTTTTAATGGGTAGATAAGATAATGGGGGAGAAATACACTTTTTGGGCAGGGAAGGAAAGAAATGAGAAAATAAGAAGTATAGTTTATGGATGGATGAAAAAGGTGAATGGTGAACAGAAGAGAGAGGTAGGTGATGTTAGATTATACAGGGAACCAAAGAATCCAAGAAATTTGAAGAAATACAGCTGCAACAAGACAAAGCAAGTAGGATAAAAGGATGTGTTAAAAAAGAAAGCTAAAAGGAGTGGTGATGAGTGATGAAGTATGGTGATGAAATGAATACTGATTTATCTTGATTGGGAAGGAAAGTGAGGAAAGAAAGGTAATATTGTGGTATAAGTAAGTTTAAAAGTACAAAGATACTATTTAAGAAACTAAAAAATTAAAACAGAAATCAGTAAAATAGTGAGCTAGAAAGAACAGTATAACATCAGGTATTAAACTTACGCAAGAGAAAGCTGAAATTTTGGTAATTAAAAGAAAAGCTGATGTAAGTTAGAGAGAGTGAGAAGATAGACATATGAGTAAGGCTATAATGAAAGTGAGTTAGAAAAGATTAGAGAAGTTTATAACAAAAATTGAATAATAAAAGCAAAGTGGTAGAAATAAATTGAGAAGGTGGGAAAGTGGATAAAGAGGGGCGATAAAAATAAAATTCAAAAGGGAGAGTGGGAGCAGGATGGATTAGAGAAAAAGTAGGAAATAAATGTGCCTAAATGGAAACTTGTGATTGGGGAAGGGTCACCATACACAATATATTCATGGTGTTCAACTATATGGGACCCTAAGATAAATTTAAAATACTCCAATTAAAGGAAAATTGTAATATATGTAAATGTAACCAAATGTTAATAAATTCATACAAGCTTCATCTCATCCTTAGTTGGCCAACCCTTCATGATAAATGCAAAGTGTGCATTATCTGACTTGATGTCATGTATGCAAAACATATAAAGCCATTTATATCTGGAAGAAGCTAGTAACAGTGATGAATTAAGATGTAATTTATTTAGGATGAGTCGTTACTGGTAACACTAAGATCACTGTTTTATTCTCTGTTAACATGTTTTGGGAACATGTGTTCTCATCTTCAGAACGCATCTGGTCAAGCCATGTTGTTTCTGTTGTGGTGGTCAAATATAATGGTGTCATGTGGTAGTGAAATATACTTCCAGAGGGTACTTGGTGGCAGTAAATCAAAATTCATTAACTGTCATTTGTGTTTCAAAATGAAGATCTTCTCCCATGTATCTAATTCTGCTGCATGACTAGTCAGTTTGATCAGGTAATGTTTGGTTTAATGTTATGGTTGGTTGTCCAGAAATGGTGTGAAACTTCAGATTTCTTAATTTGTTTGTATTTTAAGCATCTCATATGTTCTGTTAGTCTGGTTTCTAGATTTCTTTTTGTTTTTCCTGTATATAGTTTATTACAATCGGAGGAATTGATTTTGTAAATTCCAGCTTTTTTGTCTTGTGATATAGGATCTTTTAATCTATTAAAAAGTAATTTCTTTATGCTAAATTTGTTCAGTAGGGCTAGGCTGATGTGCTTCATGAAAATTTTAAATTTGTAAAATGTTTTTGGATGGTACATGAATTTCTTAAATTTCAGTTGTTTTTATTCTTGGATGAGATTTGTGGTATCCTTGATATGTTTCTGTTGTTTAAATTTTGTAATTTGCTTGTCGATTGTCGCTCTGTTGAAACCATTGTTTTTGACTGTTTACTATATTTTCACATTCTACATGATATTCTTGTTCATTCAGGGGAGTGTACACTAGTCTGTATGTTAAGCTGTTTAGCACTGTACATTTGTTTGTTAAAGAGAAACCTTCACATTCAGATAATTACATAAAGAGCAACAGTTTTAATCCCTTGCAGCTGCCCATTGCAAATGAAAGTTTTGCTACTGAATATCATAAAAAAGTATGGCAATAAACCCTCTCCTAAATTCAGTATGACTTTTTCTGTTTGCCCTAAACTAGAAACTCTAATGGGAGGCATTTTCCATCATCAGAAGCAGTGGCAGCAGTAGAAACAATTCTGAAGGATTAAAAAAATAATTTCCTCTATATCGAGATTCAACTGTATTGGAACACCACAGTGAAGCGAAAAATTATTAAATTTTAGATGAGTCGCATTTTTTAACACATCTGCTTCACTTTCGTACCTATTTTGAGGACATGTTTCGCAAATCTTCGCTTGCATCTACGGCTCTTGTGCGACTGACGCTAGATCCAGCGGTGTGGGTAATTCTGGGGTTGTTGCTGCCATCTGTTGATTTAGTGATGAACTGAAAAGTGGGATTCTCTTCTAGCGGGATTTCAAAGTTCATTAGTTGGTTTTTATGTTTTTCTATGTATATCCTCTCCCATATGACGAGTTCACTATGTTTTTGTACGTATTTTAGTAATTCTGTGCTATCTTCAATTTCATGATTTTCAGACCAGAAATGAGCTGCTATTGCGGACTTATCAATATTTTTGTATCTTAAGTGCCTGAAGTGTTCTTTCTTTCTAGTGCCTATGTTCCTTTTTGTCCTTCCTATGTAAATTTTTTCACAGTCTTTACACTTAATTTTGTAAATGCCTGACTTTTCCTCTGGTTTTATCTTATCAGTATTATTACTGTGAAGTAGGTTTTTAATGATGTAATTGTTTTTTGGTGCCAATGTTATATTGTATTTCTTGAATATTTTTTGGAACTTTTTTGTGGCCCAGGGGTGGTAAGTAAATTTAGCAAATCTAGTTTCTTGTTTTATTGGTGTGAGAGCTGTGATCTGTTTTAATTTCTTTTGAAGTTTGAATAATTTTAGTTTTTTATCTACAAGGTTTTTTCCATATCCATTTTTAATTGCAGTTTTTAAGATTTGATGGTATTCGTTTTGATATTCTTGCTGGCTGAGAGGTAGATTTACTAATCTGTGTGTCAGACTGTTGATGGTTGCATGTTTGTGTGGAATTGGGTTGAAACTATTTGCTTTGATGTAATTATCTGTGTGTGTTGCTTTTCTATGAATGCCAAATTCTAGTTTTTCATTGCCTTTTTTGATTTTAAGGTCTAAAAAAGGTAGAGTACAGTCCTCTTCAGTTTCTACTGTGAATTGTATGCTGGGTTCTTGCAGGTTGAGTAGTTTCAAAGCATCATCTATTAGTTTGTAGGGCACTATTGCAAAGATGTCGTCTACGTATCTGTACCATGTTTTAAACATATGAGGGAAGGCTTTAGTAATATGTGTTTCGAAAAAGCTCATGTATAGATTGGCCAAAAATGGTGATAGCGGGCTTCCCATAGCTAGTCCTGAAATTTGTTTGTAATATTTTCCATCGAACACAAAATAATTTTGATGTATACATAATTCAGTCATTGCCACATATTCTTCTATTGCATTGGCATCCAGGTTTATAGAATTTAGCCATTTTTTCAGTTGAATCAAAAGTTTGTCTAATGGAATGCTAGGGAAGAGGGAGCGGACATCAAAGGATACTAAAGTGTCATGAGGTTTTAGTTTAAGATTTTGAATTTTTTCTACCAGGTCTAAAGAGTTTTTTATACTCAGAGTATGGAATTGTGGAAAGGACTGAAATTTTTTGGTTAGCCATTTTGCCAGAAGGTAAGTAGGAGTGTTTATATTATTTACAATGGGTCTCATGGGTATGTTGGGTTTGTGTATTTTAGGCAAACCATATATTCTTGCAAGGGTAGGGTTGTCTGGTTTGATAGTTTTTTGTTCTGTAGTTGTTAAAATTTTACTATTAATGATGGTTTTTTGTACATCTTTTATGCATCGGTTGAGTGGATTAGAATCTATTTCCTGGAATTCTTTTTGTTGTAGTAACTCTAACATTTTTTCTTTGTATGTAGCTGTATCTAAGATTACTATTTTGTTCCCTTTATCAGCCCTTTAGAAGATTACATCCTTTTTCCTTAAAGATTTAATTATCTGAATTTGTTTCAAATGTTTTATTGGCTTTTTATTTATTAAGTTTTCCAATATAGGAGCTGATTTTTTTCTAATTATGTTTTTGTCCATGGTTTCCAAGCCTTCTACTGCTAATTCTATGTCTGCAATGAATTCATCCGAATTGCTGGAGTATGTTATACATGTTTTTAGGCCTTGGTTAAGTACATCTTTTTCTTCGTTGTTAAAATTTTGCTTTGAGAGATTAATTACACTATCTAGGGATGTGTTCTTTGCTGAAATTTTGTTATGTTTTGGTTGCCAATGATTATGATTACGTTTTAGTTTCTTATTTTGACGATAAACTGGATCTAGCGTCAGTCGCACAAGAGCCGTAGATGCAAGCGAAGATTTGCGAAACATGTCCTCAAAATAGGTACGAAAGTGAAGCAGATGTGTTAAAAAATGCGACTCATCTAAAATTTAATAATAAATAATTTCCTGTTTGTTTTTAAAGACTGCTAGAAGTCCTGGGACAGGTACACTGCATTGTACAAAGACTGCTTTGAGAAACACCATAAAATTATGGGGAAGTGTTAAAAATTGTGAAAGAAAATTATCATTTTTTATTAAACATACACATGAAAGATATACAATGCAAGAAGTGAAGAGATAACTTTTTTCAAACCCTTTTATGAATTTTTAAATATTATCACCCTTAAAAAGACTTCAGAAATTTCTCAGTGGCAAATCACCACAGCATTTTCCTTAGCATGCCATTGAATAAATTGTTATGAAGAGCTTGTATTGATAGTTTTGTTTTACCACTTCAGTAGAATAGAGTAGTGCAGCTCCATGATTTGTTAGAAGTATTTTCATCATCTGGTAATATTTGTAATTTTGACCATTAGGGCAAGCCTGACTGTCTGTCTGGAAAAGTGTTTGTCATAACTGGAGTGTTGGAATCACTGGAAAGGGAGGAAGCTGTTGCACTGATTCAGCAATATGGTGGAAAAGTGACTGGAAGTATTAGTCGAAATACAAGCTTTGTTGTTGTTGGAGAAGATCCAGGGCCATCAAAAATGGAAAAGGTGAATAATCAATTCAATTCAATTTATTCATCCTTTAAATCTCCATACAAGATTGTGGACACATCAAAACAAAAATATTTACAAAATTTAAATACAGAAATTAAATACAGAAATTACAAAAAACATGTATAAGAGTAAATGCCAAAATATAATAATATAACTTAACTTTCCAAATACTCTTGAATAGAATAAAAACATGCTTTACTTAAAAATTTATGTAATTTCAATTAAAAATCTTTTGGTTATCGATCTGTTTTAAATAAAGAGGTAACTTATTGAACAGTTGGGTACCACTATAATTGAAGGAATGTTTGTATAACGTGGTATTATGACTAATTGCTAGTAGGTTTGAACTGTTTCTTGTATCATGCTGGTGTTTCACTGCATGTGTTTTAAAGCAATTTAAACTAGCTTTTGCATGTAAAAGAACTTTGTATATGTATAAACATGGCAGGGTTATAATTTTCAGTTCCTTAAAATACGCTCTACAGCTTACATATGCAGGTTGGTTCACTATTATTCTTATGGCTCTTTTTTGCATTCGAAAAACCCTTTCTGACATATTTGAATTACCGCAAAAGATGATACCATAATTCATAAGGGAATGAAAATATGCAAAATATGCCATTCGGGCTGTCTTTACGTCTGCTATCATTTTTAATGTTTTTAAAGCATAGCACTGCTTACTTAACTTTTTAATCAAATCTTCTATATGTACAGTCCAATCCAAGTTTTGATTTAACCACAAACCTAAAATTGTTGTATCTTTTACATATGAAATATGATGCCATCCAAATTAAGGTCAGGGAAGGTAATACTTCTATTTACTTTATGCCAAAAACCTATTGCTACTGTTTTATCTTTGTTTAAAATTGTCTGTTTTGATCAAGCCATGGCATAATAATATATATCATAATCCTGTATATCATAAAGCTAGTTTAGACTTTTGCCTTTCAGAAAATAACTTTTCACCATTGGGGGTGGAGGGGGGGGGGGGAAATGGATGAAAATAAAACACCGTAAATAAGAACGACAAGCATTCATAGTAAAATATAAATACAGTTTATTCAATTTCATAGTGGCAATTTTCATAATTTAATTTTTGTTTCTCATCTTTGATATATAGGCAACAAAGCTGAACATTAAACAGCTGACTGAAGATGGCCTTTTAGAACTCATTGCATCCAGCTCAGGTAAAGAAGATGACACCTTGGAGGCAAATGGGAAAAGCAAGAAGTCTGATAAAGATGAATCAAGCAAAAAGAATAAGTGCTGGAAAAAGAAGTCAGAAAAAGAAAATGAAGCTAATTTAGTTTCAGAAATAAAATTGGAAGCCCAAGTGGATACAAAAATAAATATAGCTCCAGGTATACATAACATTCACAAATACGGATGATACTACACTTAACTTAAGAGTAAATATAGTGCTAAAACACTCACAGTGTGAGTGAAGCAATGTGTCAATATCTTCTCGATTCATTTTTGTGCTAAGTTGTGCTTCACTGTCTCTACGCTTCTTTCAAGTTTATGCTTTATAGTGCTAAAAGTTGATCTACCAGAATTGATTAGTAAGAGGAATCTTCTCTTGCGTGTCTGCAAAAATCAGCCTTTTAAAAATATAGTTATATTCCAAAAATGAGTTTTTAGGTGTAAAAAGATATTTGGATGTATTTACATGACTTTCTCTACCCATTCTTCAACAAACTGTATTTACTTTTTGTACTATGTACTTATAGTAAGTAGAAGTATTGCATTCTACCCAAAAATTTGATACCAAGATTTCAGTGGAAGTACACATTTTGAGGTCTTCTGAATTAAAACAAAAATAAAAACCAAAAAAAGATATGTTTGGAAAAATTTTCTGTCTGGGTGTGGGAGTGAACAGCGTAACTTAAAAAGTTGGTTAAACAGCATATTTGCTTACATGAATTTTATTAGTCAATTTTGGAACATGTTTCCTTCACTGTAATTTAACACAACATGTTTCAGAAGTTTTTTTTTGTAATTTACATCCTCCAACGTTAAGTCATATCGGACGGTGAATGAATTGGGTTGAAATGATGCTCAAATGAGTCCAGGGTCCATGGAGCTTAGAGTTACCGACATTCATCTGTCAGGATAATGGAAAACCCCAGAGAGAAACCTTATCCAAGTAACTCACCCTGACCGAGATTCGAACTCGGGACCTCTTGAACGTGAGGCAGACATGCTACCATCTACGCCACCGAGGTGGGCCAGAAGTTATTGCTTCCATCATTAGCCGTATGTTATCACAGTAGTGTAAGCAATGTTCTATTAAATTACAGTGTAAGTGAAGCAAATATGTCCCAAAATGACTCATATTTAGGTATCTGAATTTAGATTTAGATTTTATTAATATTTATATTCACAGTTACAAAGCTTCAAAAAATAAATTAAACATACATGGTATTTAAGTTCATCATTTTCCAAGGTTACTATACAATTATTTTTATGACAATCCCAGACTACTACAACAATTTTCGAAAATTTTGATTTTCTCAAAAATGGCTCTTAACAATTTTAAATAAAATACCATGTGTTTAAGATGTTTTCATGCAAATGAAATGTGTATTTGGAATTTTGTAGGAATTTCCTTAGAAGTCTTCTTCATTCTGGATGACGTTTGCTTAGTATAGAAACCATAAGAGACGAACAAAATCTTACTCATTAGAGCTCAATAAAATACACATTTTATGTCCGAGTTGCTTGTGGAGTTAACCATTTTGGAAATATTTGTTGTTATATGTCTGAATTTTCCAGTACTTTTCTCAAATGGTAAGTTGTTATTATTTGATCTCTTGGCTAGTATGTAAAGAGAATGAAATTTCAAAGCCGTTGCATAGCAACCAGCTTTAAAAGATTTAACTATCACTTAAATACAGTCCATTCCTCAACTCTGGTTACTGCAGGAGTAGATTTATTAATTTGATATAGTAGGGCTTATTAAAACATAAGAATGTGTCTTCCAATTATTTTTATTTAGAAGATAAAGATATATTTAATTTATTATTATATACCTGTATTGCCATATTTCCGTTGCACCTACAAGAAAATTAGTGATAAGATAATTTCTTCAAATGTTTATCTTGATTAACAAAGTAGATAGAGGCATAAGTGTTTATAAAATAGTATGTACAAGAGTAGAGAAAGTCATCTGAGTGCAATGCATAATATTTTTTAAAATATCTTATTCTTTTATCTGCTTAATTTAGATAAACATTTGTAGAAATTTGAAAAGGTAAATTGGAATTTACTAATTAGCCAGTCGACAATTTCTTGATCATGTCTTCAAGTGGAGGCGAAACATCTAGAAAGAAAATTTGTGGTATGTAAGTAAAGAGTGTCTCAGTCGACTCAGTATAATTTTTAATTTGTAGAAATGTTTTTATCTAATCTTTCCTTTGGATACAATGACAGTATTAGAATACGAGGTGGAGTTGGAGAATTTCCATTTTCCTTCTGGCCTGCCAATAACGTGTGACTAGTTGTGCTGTCAGTTTTCCATCTGTTTTTGTCAGGGCATTACACTGGAGTGATGAACAAATGAATGTATAAATATTAAGACACAGAATTTTGGCCACCTTTGGAGAAAGCATCGTTGCTATGTCAAAATAGCTGACTCATTGGTAATGCAGACAGAGCATTGTTGCATCATTCAATTCCCCTCATTTTATGTTTAAGGTTTGGAAAGTGTAAATGTTCTTGCAAGTGCAATGGAGATTCAGAGATAGCATTTTCATTCAATGCTCTTGTATGATTTCAAATGTGGCTTAAATGAAACACAGTCACTTGAGTGTTTGAAGGGGGACTTTTGGGGACTATTCTCCATCATGTGCCACTGTTCTGCTGGTTTGGAGAATTCAAGTCGGGGTGGCAATCCCTTAAAGAAGAAGAGAAGAGTGACAGACCAGCAAGTGACTGAGAAAAGTATCACCACATGGAAACAAGAATTAGAGAAAATCCAAGACTAACCTACGACATTGAGCTGGCATTAGCAATCAGTTTGCCAAGTGTTTCAACCATCCTTTATGAAGACCTTCATGTAAAACAGATTTCTTCTAGATGTGTGCCTCATAATTTATCTGAAGCACAGAACCTCCATAGGGTGAAATGGTGCCAAGAAGTGCTGCAGAGATTTAACTGTGGAAAGTACCATGATTCATATGTTCTTACAGGTGACAAAACATGTATATATCAGTCTGACCCAGAAACAAAATGTCAGTCCTTCAGTTGGGTGTTCCCAGATGACCAACCACCTGTCAGGCTCAAAAGATCAAGGAGTGCCAGAAAGAAAGTTATTTTTCTTTTCTTCCCTACAAGTTATCACTTGACAATAGTTATGCTCAAAAATCAGAATATGTTCCAGCTAAATGGTACACAGAAGTTTGCCTTTAGAAAGTGTTAAAAAATCCAAAGACAAGGCACATTTTTGCATGCATCAACTCACACAGCTAATCTTAACAGTGGAGTTTCTGCAAGGAACTGAAGCAAAACTACTGACTCACTCACCCTATAGTCCCAATCTGACACAGTGATTTCTTCCTGTTCCCTATGGTGAAGAACCAACTTTGAGGTTATTTACTTTCTATTTCTGAAGAAGCTGTTGCAGCATATGAAGAGAAGTTATCCACAGTGCCAGAAACTGAGTGGCGCGGATGCTTTCTGAAGTGGTTCCAAAGAATGGAACACTGCATACAGTGCCAGGGAGAGTACTTTGAGAAACTGGAATAAACAAACTGTTTCTATGAGTATTCATTATCTGTTATCTCAATATTATCTGGTAACCATGTACAGTAGTCTCAAGCAGTAGTCAGATCTTTTAAGTGCTGATTGCTGCGTGATGACTTTGAAATTTTGATTTTTACATTTCCTGGAAAGGGGAAGAAAAGTAAGAACAAAAAAAAAAAAAAAACAACTTAAAAAATATGAGTATTATAAAATTCAAACCAATAACAAAGAATATCTCAAATGTTTATTCCACAAAAAAATATATTTGACATAAGGGTGTATTTGGAGTTAACATTTTTTGTCTAGCAAATTTTGTCTTATCTCTTACGGTTTACCAGCTAGACAAGTCATCCAGAATGAAGAGTTCTTCAAAGGCTATTCTTAGAAAATTCAAGATATACATCTCATTTGTCGGGAAAATATCTGAAATACATCATATTTTAAATTAAAGATAGAAAATGAGTTAATAAACCATTATTTTGTGTTATTAATCAACTCATTTTCTACTGTTGATTCCAATACTAACACCGACTTCTGCATTTGAAGGTATTGATTTTTTAATCAAAGTTGTTAACCCCCATTTTTGAGAATGTGAAATTTTTTTATAAATTTTCCATGTAAAATGTAGTTTGGGGTGGGAGGATTTTCTTGGAAATCTTCATATCACATTCTTGGAAGACAAACTTAAATATTCATTTGGGAATTATGCAATTCACACATGCATGCACATATGCATGCAGACATGCACACACACATACTTGTTATAAAAATGTTTTTTTTTTTTTTTTTTTTTTTTTTTTTTTAATTCAGAGAGTTTAAAAATACGTATTTCCAATGAAATCTCAATATTGAATTTTTGGGTGGATTGTACACACAAGGAGTAAAAAAAGAAGTCATCTTAAATGCCAAATTTAAGTCCTACATGGCACAGCACTTTCTTTACACCATATGCAGTGAGTTGTACAGCAACTGCATAAAGTTGTTATAGGGTTAAATTTATTGGGAGTCGATTAATGACACTAAACAGCACTTACTTTTAAAGTTTCCCGGAACTAGTTTCAGAGGCCTTCCCTCTATCCTCAGCCGGACAACGACTGGTTCTCATTGGTGTAGCTGGCAATATTTTGTCATCAGTCTCCTCTGGTGGCAGTTCGAGGAAGAGGAGACTGATGACAAAATATTGCCAGCTACACCAATGAGAACCAGTCGTTGTCCGGCTGAGCATAGAGGGAAGGCCTCTGAAACTAGTTCCGGGAAACTTTAAAAGTAAGTGCTGTTTAGTGTCATTAATCGACTCCCAATAAATTTAATTTATACAACAACACTGTTTTCAACACTTCCATGAAAGGATTTATAAAATAGGCAAACAAGTCTTCAAGAAGTGGAAATTATACCAACTGATCGCACGTAACAACAGCTGACAATATGGCGGATAAGGTAACCTCTTTAAAATTTAAAACGCATGACAGATTCAATGAAAATTTTGGTAATAAGCAAGAAATAAAAACACGAAAGTGAAGCAGATGTGTAAAAAACGCGACTCATCTAAAATTTAATAATTCTTAAAACTGTATGAAAAGAAGAGAAACCTTTTTGCAAACATAAAATTCATAAAACTATGTTTACGAAATAAAGTAACACCCCGATTTGTCCGGAGGATAGTCAAACAAGGCAATGGAAATCAACAACAAAGAGCTGCCGAGAAAAAAGTTTTACAGCTAGAAATCAGTAAACATTACAAACATTTGGAAGAAACAGAATTGAAACTTTATAAACTTCATTCAGTTTTAACGAAAACGCTGGGAAACACGATGTGGGATATCTTCGAACAAAACTATTTGGCAATGCTAAGCAAGAAAATGAAAGCAAAAACCGAAAAACTTAAGTACAAATTGACCAATTTGATGAACATTTCTTCACATCGAAATCATACCGGAAAAAAGTTTAAGAATAAGAGACACATTGGAAATAGAAACTTGAGTCCAACAGCAATTAGTCCACACGCTAAATGCAAAACGGCAATAAGTAGCGTAAACGAAAAAACAAACATGCAAATCTTTGAAAACGTAAATCTATCTAATCAAAATTTCTCCACAAAAGAATTAGGTCTTCTAAACAAAGGATTAAAAACTTGCGTAAGTTTTTCAAACGAAATTGAGGACTACATTGCAGATATCAACATTTCGGCACAGTGTCTACCAGTATCTTAACAAAATTCACTTAAAAGCCAATGTGAAAATATTTTGGAAGAAATTAAAACCACATCCGTTCAGAAGAGCAAACAAAATATTATCCATTCTTTGAAACAAAAAAACGTCATTATATACCAAGGCAGACAAAGGTAACAAGATAGTCATAATGGATAAATCTTATTACCTTGAAAAAATGGAAGAAATGCTAACAGTGAATATGAAACCATTAACAAAAATCCACTAACAACTTGCATACAATCATTTGAAAAAACAATAGCAAAATCAAGTATAATATCAAACAAATATACAGTTAAACCAGATAACCCAATCTTACCTAGACTTTATGGCTTACCCAAAATACACAAACCATCCACAACAATGAGACCTATAGTTAGCAGTATAAATTCACCAACATACAAACTTGCAAAGTGGCTAATAAACAAATTCAACTCCTTTCCAAAATTCAATAGCCTAAGCGTCAAAAACACCTATGAACTTATAGAACACATTAAGGATACTGAACTAAATGAAGAGGACACACTAGTCTCATTTGACGTTAAATCACTGTTTCCCAGCATACCTGTTAAACAACTCCCAACGTTATTAGAAAAATGGCTCAAATCACTTGGAATGGCATCACTTGAAATTTCAGATTACATCGAACTAACCAAATTATGCATAGAACAAAATTTCTTCCAGTTTCAAACAAAATATTTCTATCAAACTTCTGGTTTAGCAATGGGCAACCCCTTATCACCCTTCCTGGCCGATCTGTACATGAGTGCACTAGAAATAAGGCTCACTAAAGGTTTCCCATGGATGTTCAAACTCTGGCAAAGATATGTAGATGACATATTTGCCATAGTGCCAAAAAACACATCAGTGATGCACTAAAACTTTTAAATATTCAAGAAAAAAGCATCAAGTTCACTGTAGAAGTTGAAAAAGGACGAGTATTTACCATTTTTAGATCTAAAAATAATCAGAAATAAAAATAGAATAAACTTTGGCATTTACAGAAAACCAACACAGACAGACAACTACATAAAAGCTAATGGCTACAATCCAAGATCCCACAAACAGGCAATCTTTAATACTTTAGCACACAGACTGGTCAACATCCCTCTCACAGCAGAAGAATACAAAATAGAATACAATAAAATTACTGAAATAGCAGAGAAAAATGACTTTCCCAAATCACTAGTTGACAAAAAAGTGAACTTAGAAAAAAGGAGAAACTACTAAAGGAAACCACAACCCTCTCATCTACAGAAACTAAAATGATCTTCAAAAAATTCACTTACCATCCATGGGCCTTTGATAAATTCAAAAAAGTCTTCAAAAAGCAAAACATTCAACTACACCAGTGAACCATTACTCCTCAAAAAAACCTAATTTGCTCAAACATCAAAGATGCCATTCCATCTAACAAAAAATCTGGTATATATCAAATTGAATGCTCTGACTGTAGTCAAATGTATATTGGAAAAACCAAAAGAAATTTAGAAACAAGAGCAAAGGAACACTTTAGGAACATAAAATACAAACAATTAGAAAAATCAGCAGTTGCCACGCATTTTTGGGGAAAAAAACCACAACATAAATCCAGAACCAAAATTACTAAAACATACAACAGGAAAACAAGAACTGTCCACATGGGAACAAATCTTCATTTCAAAAAATAGGAACAAAGTATTCAATTTCGACATCCCCCAGAAAGATTTATTCAGCAAGTTCCTCGAACTGCCACCAGAGGAGACTGATGACAAAATATTGCCAGCTACACCAATGAGAACCAGTCGATGTCCGGCTGAGGATAGAGGGAAGGCCTCTGAAACTAGTCCCGGGAAAATTTAAAAGTAAGTGTTGTTTAGTGTCATTGATCGACTCCCAATAAATTTAATTTATACAACAACACTGTTTTCAACACTTCCATGAAAGGATTGTTATAGGGTATTACTAACATGCTGCCTTTCATGTGTCATCTGGTATTGCTATGGCAAAGTGTAGCATACTTCAGTTAAGACTGCAAGTTCACTTTTCACTGTAATAAATACTTTTTTTGTGTGTGTTAATGTTTGATCGAAACATACCAGCTACTTATTTTTGATATACTGTATTTTGCACAGAATTAATAATAGAACGGTAATTATAATGCTTCTTTAAGTGTTTATTCAACTTAACTGCAGTATGCTACACATGAAACCACATGATGCACAGAAGGGTATGCAAACACATAGGTTTGAACACATTCTCTTTCAGTGATTCATATTTGACAATGCTAGAATGTGCACACGATAGAGAGGAATGGAGGCACCTGCTGAAGGAGGCCAAGGCCCAGAAGGGGCTGTAGCGCCACTCGAGAAGAAGAATGTGCACACAAATATATAGGCACAAGGAAGTCTCTTCTTACACTAGTTAATGTGGCAGACTTTCCCACTTGTGAAGCTACATCTTGTATTGGAGTCCCTTCTTCTGCAGTGTAGAGATGGAATATACACCCTTAGACAAAAAAATGAGCAGACTCTGGAAGCATATGTTTTTCTAAGTCCACATTGTATCCATGGCCAGTTTACAATGGTGTCATGGAATGCATCTCTTTAGCATAACCCATAAGGCTTCTTTAGACCTTGACCATACTTCTTTGTTACACTTAAGGAATTTGTAATGAAAAAGCCTGACACTCCTGAAGCTCTCATTTTCTTTATTCTAGCTTCTCTCCGTTTTCCTACATACCTAAAGCCATTTATTTCTTTATTATCATCTTTCAGTGATGTTTCTACTACTGCCAAATATTCAAGCTTCCCCAGTAATTGGTGTAAAGCACCTCTATGATTTTATTTTTTAGACCTTAACAATTCCAAAACCCTACTCTCCTTGTACTCTTGCAGTCCTGTTCTGTTTTTACAGGTGTATATTTTTCCAAAGTTTTCTTACTTCTCAATTTAATTCCCTTCAATGATTTTGCATTTCTTTCTGATGTAAGACTAGCATACTTCTACAGACGTGTGCAAATTATTGGACTCAATGGTGAAGTTTTTAACATATACCGTTTATTTTCTATTTATTTAACAGAAATAATATTAAAAATATTTTTTCAACTCTTAGTATTGTGTACGCATTCCTTTAGCCTTTATTACATTTTTGATGCGTTTAGGTATGCTCTCTACAAGGGTGGAGCACTTTTCCTTTGTTTCTTCATCTCTGTGCCAAATGCTTATCAGGCCCTCAATAAGCTGAACTTTTGTTGTTTTCAATTTTGTCAGTCTCTGTTTAACAATTCATCATAGATTCTCTATTGGATTTAAATGAGGCTATTCCCCGGCCATGGTAGTACCTTTACATTATAGTACCTTTACATTACATCGCTGACGTCACCATAACCTCAAACTTTTTGGAAAATGGTAGCGAAAAAACATTAGTTAAATCAAAATGCGTAGAAATTCTAAAGGGGATGACATTCGGACAGGAAAATAACTACAAAGAAACTATTCAAACATTGAACCAAAAACCAGTTTTTTATCTGAAAGCAGACAAAGGAAATACGTTAGTCATTATGGACCGAAATGATTACAACCAGCGAGTCGAACATCTACTACAAAATCCAGAATATACAACCCTAACCAAAAACCCTTTAAGGAAATACATAGAAACCACCAAAAAAGCAATTAAAGAAAATACAGTAGTGCCACATAAGATGAAAAATAGCATAATTGTAAACAACCCTAATTTGCCAAAATTATACTGCCTACCTAAGATTCACAAGACAGACAACAGCATGTGATCCATTATTAACAATATAGATGCCCCAACTTACAAACTGGCAAAATGGTTGTTGGAAGAATTTGACAAGTTTGAAAAGTTTGAATCTCTAAGCATAAACAATTCATTTGATTTAGTAAAGAAAATTGAAAACACAATTATAAAAACTGAAGAGGTGATGGTGTCCTTTGATATCAGATCTCTATTCACTAGCATACCAGTAGAAAAAATTCCAAAATTGATGAAAGGCTGGTTATCCAAAAGCAACGTTGCAGATGATAAAATAGAGGAATACATCAAATTAACCACCCTATGTATTGAACAAAACAGCTTCACGTTCTCCAGCAAGATCTTCCAACAAACAGCAGGCTTGGCCATGGGTAACCCTCTTTCACCATTACTAGCTAATCTGTTCATGAGTAATTTGGAAACACACATTACTAAAGCCTTTCCACATATTTTCAAATGTTGGCATAGATATGTCGACGATGTGTTTGCGATAGTCCCTAGAAGACTAACCGAGGATGCTATAAAGTTGCTAAACCTACAAGAAAAATCCATAGTTTTCACCATTGAAGTAGAGCAGGATGAATAGCTACCTTTTCTAGATTTGAAAATCATTAGAACACCAACAGGATTACAATTTGGAATATACCGAAAAGCAACACATGTTGACAATTACATTAAATGCAACCCATTCAACCCAGTACAACATCAATATGCAGTATTCCATAGTTTAGTTCACAGATTAATCAACATTCCGCTAACAAAAACAGAATATGAACAGGAGTACGCTCACATACACCAGGTTGCCGAACTGAACAACTATAACACAAATTTCATCAAAAAACTGATCTATAGACACAAAAGAAACAAATACTTAAAGGACATTACTACGTTAAAAAAACTAGAAAACCCAAACACCAGATATGGAAAATTTACATTTCATCCAAAATACTTCAAAAAATTTGAAAAGATATTTAAGAGCTTCAACATAAAATTAGCCCCTCAAAACAAACACAACATCCGCAACTTACTAAACCACCCTCTAAAAAATAGCACACCGAAAACTCAATTATCAGGCATTTACCAAATGAGTTGCCAGGATTGTGACAAGATATACATTGGTAAGACCAAAAGGAATCTAGGAACAAGAATGAAAGAACACTTCAGAAATATTAAATTCAAACAAATGGACAAGTCGGCCGTAGCACATCACTTTTGGTCTGAGAATCACAACATAAAACAAGAAATAGAACTGATCAAACAGGCAAAGAAACCTCTGGAACTACAGATTTGGGAAAACATATTTATTACGAAAAAACAGGACCTCTTGATGAATTTTGAAATTACCGCAGTAGATGACGTCATCAAACTTACCAGGACGTTAGATGGCAGCACAACACCAAGCCAGATGCAGACACCGGATGCATCATCAGTCTACCACAGAGCTGACGATAGGGGAGAAGTCCCCAGAAACTAGTCTTCATAAAAAACTTGTAAGTGGAGAAAAGTATATACAAAGTTGACTCACTTGCCTAATTTTAGTAACCTTTACATTGTTTTCTTTGAGGAACTGGGTTACAGATTTTGCTCTATGGCAGATAGCACTGTCCTGCATGAACACAAAATCACTATTTGGAAACCATTCTTTACTTTGCGGAAATAGTCTTGTTTCTAATACACCTTTATACTGTTTTTGCTCCAAGATCCCACAGTTATGTATAATCTTCCAGGTCCATGGGCAGACATACAGCTCCAGACCATTTTTGATGTTGGGTGCTTTACTCTTTGATCGACACACTGAGGGGAAAATGCTTCTTTATCTGTCCTTCTCACATATTAACTGCTCTCTTCACATACTTCAAACATGGATTTATTTGAGAAAATTACCCGAAACAATAAAAACCTCTATTAATATTAAACAGTTTTAAAATTGCTCAAAGATAGTATAACAAAACCAGCAATGAGAGAAACAAAGTTTAGGCTGTTTATTTCATTTCCATAAAAGTTACATGTACATATTTTAATTTTATGCTATATACAATTTCCATACTATTTACCTTTCTCCAAAATTCCACTGGATGTTTCTGCATCTCTTTGGCCTATTCTAAACATTTTTTGTCATTGCAGGTGTCAGTTTAGCCTTTTTACGAGGCTTGCGTGCTGGTAAACCTGCTTCACATAATCTTCTGCGAACTACTGAGGCTGATATTTCTGTACTGTACTGCTTTAGTTGATTACTGAGTTCAATGTTGGTTGCTCTTCTATTTTGTTTTGCCACCTGCACAAGTTTTCTTTGCATCCTTGGTGATAGCTTTCTTTTCCTCTCGCATTTTCCATCCCTTTGTGAGATCAACGTCTCACCGAATGTTAAAGCTTGATTAATGCAACTAACAGATTTTTGTGAAATACATAATTTCATAGCTATAAAGTTGTGAATAAAGAGTTTTCTTCAAAAGACTCTCAGTTACAGCTACTTTCCTTAGGGATAAGTCAGCAGTTTTACCCATAACCTCACTTTTGAATCAATGCTAAGGATAAGATACACGATGTTGCCTGGCTTGAGATCAATTAATATTAAATACTGAGGATATATTAGCCATAAAACACAATAAAGAGAAATATTAACAATCTTCAGTTACTACATTCACCAAATGAAAGCAATATCACGAAACAGTTGGATAAACAGACATGAAGAAAATGGCTGCTCTTAATTCAGAGCTACCACCATATTACTATAAGTAAAATAAAAATCCCCCAGCTATTATTAAGAGAGAAATTTCATTGAATATGCTTCATATTATAGCAAGGAAAAGAATTACGACAAATTGAAATAGGTTACTGCGGTAAATAACTATTATTTTGAATGTTAAACTAAAGCAAAGTAAAACAACATGAATGAGTCTAATAATTTGCACACGTCTGTATGCATGACGACACTGCTTTCCTCCCCTTCTTCTATAACTTACCCACTTTCATTTCTCACCACCAATTTTCCTTCACTGCTCACTCAACTACACTGTTGCCATATCTCTTTCCCTTTCTCTACTAAACTGTGTTTTGTTTCCTCTCCTCTTTCCTTGGTGAGGCAATTTCTCTGGTTATGATGCATCCCATGATGTTGCTGCTGGAGTTTCATACAAATCTGTCAACTATCAGCTGTAACCATGGAAAAGTAAACAATAAACAGAGCTGAAGATGCAATGAATGTGTTGTCAAACTACTCCTGTGGAAGAATCTATAATTTTTTAAAAAGATAGGTGAAGTTGGTCACAAATTATTACATTTTATTGTAACTAATGTGTTTTATGTAATAGTGATATTTGAACCGAGGAGTTTGAGTACAAGCAGTGTCCTCTCAGACCCTATAGTGTAGTACTGTGCTCTGTGTTTGGTAGCTTATTAGTAGTCTTTGAACCTTGATACACCGTTTGTGGAATGAGGCAACTACAACATACTGGCGACCTGTCCATATCATGACGTCACCATGCAGGTATACTCACAGCGAACACTCAGTGTCAGCAGTGCATAGTGGTGCTCTCTACTGTGCAAACTAGTTTGCCGCAAATAGTTAAATGCCTCGGACACGAAAATCAAAATATTTGCATATTATGGAACTTGTGGATGAATTAGGGTGTGAATATTTCACTGCAAATGGAGACAGGATTGAATGTAAGGTATATAAAGTACAGATAAAAAGTAGCATGAGACGAGTAATACAAGGACATTACAATAGTAAAAAACATATTTGACTTATGAAGCTTCTGTCCAATAAAGACAAGAGACAAACAGCTGTCAGGTAGGCAATCTGGATTTTATAAAGATCTATGTGACATGTTGATAAAAGCTAATATTCCATTTAACAAAGGGAGCAACATGCACTTCAAAGGCTTTTTAGAACAATTTACACACAAAGAAGTTCCTTCAGGCAGAATACTCCGCCAGTGTTATTTAATTAACTGCTATGAATATGTATTATGTACCATATGACAAAAAAAATTGGTGTCCACTTAATAAACTGTTACATTTATGCTACTTAAAACATGAAGAGAGCTAATGACTTCATTGCCAAAGCCTAGCATTTGAAAACAACAACAACAACCATATGACAAAATGTTTGTGATAAGAATATATGGGTTTCAATAGATGAAACTACTGATGCATCACATTGTTTTGTAGCAAATGTAATTATTGGTATACTATCTCCTGTCTGTCCTAGTAACGCATATCATTTGACATATGAGCTGTTAGAATTAGTTGATCTTCAACTATGATACATCTGTTTAGTAAAGCCATAGCTCTTCTATGGCCACAAGGCATATTGCATAAAAACATGCTTCTTTTTGTGATAAATGCTGCCACCTACATGGTTAAAGCTGCAAAACATCTTAAATCTTCCAATCTTCGAATGGTGCATGTAATGTGTCTCGCACATGGATTACACAGAGTGGCTGAAGAAATCAGATTCTTTTTTGACAATGTAGATAGCTTCGTATCTAATGTGAAGAAAAGTATTTGCAAAAGCACCTTCCAGAATACAGACATTTTGTAAGATGACACCAGGAATTCCTTTATCTCCCAAACCTTTCGTAAGTCGATGGGGGACCTGGCTTGATGCAGTCTTGTATTATGCAAACAATTATGACACTATTGTAAATGTAATAAATGCAATTACAATGGTAGTACTGCAATTGCGAAAGCCCAATCTCAGTTCAAATGAGCTATTTCGAGATCTGCAATACATAATATAGAACTTCCATTGTTTATCAAAAGGGATAGTGTCTGGAGTCCTTTGACTTAGAAATTTAATGCGTCAACCTGGTACAGACAACATTTAAAACAGTGAGATACCTGAAAATCCATCTGCAGAGAATATCAAAACAGAATTCAAGATTGTTTTTCGAAAAAGCAGTGGATATGCATTTTTGTGTAATGTGAGGGTTGCATTGCTAGAATATGAAATAACACAAAATGCTGACAGTAATTACAAATATTTCAATTATTTTAAGTTTGCATCCAACACCTCAACTGATATAGAAGGAAGCTTTTCTTGGTATAAAGGCTGTTTAAGTGATAATAGAAGGAGAATGACATTCACTACATTGCGAATGTATATTGTTACTCATTGCAACCGCGTTGACGATGAACATAGATTAAAAAGGAATATATTGTAAATGTTGTACATTTGCAGGTAGGCATGGCTGTACTATCTTTCAAGAAAGTAAAAGTACACCTTCTGCGGGTCAGTATCATTCAGGCGTTCCACTACTAGAGGGTATGAAAAATAAATTGGCCAGGTTCACAGATGTATTGTGTCATGGTCACCATTTTAGTCTGTTACTCACTTCGAAGATTTTTAAGGCTATATTAACCCAGTATGATGAAAGATTGACTAAGTATCACAAAGCAAGTAGCAACTCGCTTGCATCTAAGCTGTTAACTACATGGCATTGGAAACTGTGCAAGTAAAAGGAAAATCCTTGAAATTATGACTTAACAGAGACAACATCTATATTGTGTATAAGGTACGTTCCATCAACTGCTCTCATAGCTCACTGACAAGTTGCAGGCTGTGACAAGCAACACAAGGGTTCACGGTTCGAACCCTAACATGTTGGCATACTTTTTATTTCCAAGTGTTTCACTTTGTTAGAAGTTGTAACAAACTAATTTACAACTGTGCTCTTGCAGCTAGGCTGTGTCTACATTGCATTGCAGAATATCAAAGAAAGTGAAAAACATGTGTAATGATTATTAAATTTTAGATGAGTCGCATTTTTTAACACATCTGCTTCACTTTTGTACCTATTTTGAGGACATGTTTCGCAAATCTTCGCTTGCATCTACGGCTCTTGTGCGACTGTGAATCTTGATATGTGTAATGATGATTTTAATGGAACTAACACCTACATTTGTATATAAGCTGTAACGATGGCTCTCGTAGCTCATTTGTAAAACGCAAGCTGTATCAGTGGCATGAGTTTGTGGTTTGAACCCAAGTCTAGAGTCAAAATTTTTATCCCAGAATTTTTAGTTCGTTAGACACAGTAACAACCACTTACAAATGTACTCTTACAGCTAAGTTATTACTACATGACTTTAGAATATATGCAAGAACAGGAGAAACATCATGGTAAAAGAATAGGACAAACGTTGAACAGACAGTATGCGAGAGAATCCGGTTGTTTACAATGGAGCTATGGAAACAACCAGCATAATTGAAACCTGTGTTGTTTTGCACTTGTTGCTAAAGTGCAGGAAGGAATAAATGATGTAATTGTAGTGCGGACGATTACACCAGATTCTAAAACACAAGAGTGCTATTTTCCTTTCCATTCTTTGTTTCGACAAATTATTATAGCAGAAATACATTTTCTATAGCTCTGAAATGCTTCATAATTTAATTCTTAATATATGACATGGCTTTAGAATTAAATAATTTCTTAAGTGGCTTTCTGAGCAGTATTATTCTTAGGTATCGTCGTCTTTTTGTAATTTCCAACAAGTGGAGGGACTGTTTTGTAACTAAGAATCTCACAGAATATAACCTTTCAGTTTTATGTCGCTATACTCCATTGGATTATACAGAATTATATTGCAGCTATGACATTGTTCTGTTTAGCCCGCCTCGGTAAAGTGGTGGTAGCATGTCTGCCTCACGTTTAAGAGGTCCCGAGTTCGAATCTCGGTCAGGGTGAGTTACCTGGATAAGGTTTTCTCCGGGGTTTTCCCTTATCCTGAAAGACGAATGTCGGGTAACTCTAAGCTATATGGACCCCGGGCTCATTTGAGCATCATTTCACCCATTCCATTCAACGTCCGATATGACTTAACGTTGGAGGACGTAAATTACAAAATAATAATAATAATAATAATAATAATAATAATAATAATAATAATAATAATAATAATAATAATAGTAATAATAGTAGTAATGATAGTAGTAATGATAATGATAATGATGATAATAATAATAATAATAATAATAATAATAATAATAATGATGATGATGATGATGATGATGATGATGATGATGATGATGATGATGATGATGATGATGATGATGATGATAATGATAATGATAATGATAATGATAATGATAATAATGATAATTGTTCTGTTTAGATGAGAACTCTTCAGTTTCTTGTTACTTTAAGTGTAAGTTTATTGTTATGATCAGATAGATTGTATATAGAATTTAGCAATTGGGTCCATTAAAATTATTATTTAACCTACTGGCATTCTCTTTAAAATGATGTAATGACTTGGTCGCAGGAGCAAAACTGTAATTTGATTTGTTACCGCATATTACAAAGTAGAAACGTTGGAATAACAAAAGTTATGATTGTGTGCTAGGTTCGAACCATGATCGCTCTACTACCTTTCAGAGTTTACCACAGAGCTACGGTAACAAATGCTAGAATGTAGTTTTAGTTAATTGATGGAAATTGATCATTTCTTCACACTAGCCGTATATAGGCTAAGGTGTTTGATGGATAGAGTCAACATGAAAAATTCAATGCCATGGCATGGATTTGAACCACGAATCTCCTGGTTTCCGTCTAGTCGCTCTAACCCATTGAGCTACCATGGTCAACGTGCCGTCCTGACATTAAATTCTCCATTTGACTCGTATATTTCCCCGGTAGACCACTAGGGGGTCTTGCATCCGAGATACACCGTTTGTGGTGACTTACTATCGTAATTATTTGAGTCCCAGGCTTCATCATTTAACTCTTATTATTGTAGTTAATGGATGGAAATTAATCATTTCTTCACACTAGCCGTATACAGGCTAAGGTTTTTGATGGATAGTCAACATGAAAAATTCAATGCCATGGCTGGGATTTGAACCACGAATCTCCTGGTTTCCGTCCAGTCGCTCTAACGCATTGAGCTACCATGTATATGGCTAGTGTGAAGAAATGATTAATTTCCATCAATTAAATGATGAAGCCTGGGACTCAAGTACTTACAATAGTAAGTCGCCACAAATGGTGTATCTTGGATGCGAGACCCCCCTAGTGGTCTACCGGGGAAATATACAAGTCAAATGGAGAATTTTATGTCAGGACGGCACGTTGACCATGGTAGCTCAATGGTTTAGAGCGACTGGACGGAAACCAGGAGATTCGTGGTTCAAATCCTAGCCATGGCATTGAATTTTTCATGTTGATTCTACCCATTCAGCTAGAACGTACGTTATATACGACATAGATGGTGGTTTTATACCATCCTTTGTTCCACGTGATTTTCCTGTGTTTGGCATATCTTCTAATGTCATATGGTTGTAACGTAGCAGTAAGAGAACATACATAAATTGGTTGTTACTGTGTCTCACAAACTAAAAATTGTGGGATAAAAGTTTTGACTCCAGATTGGGGGTCGAACTGTGTACTCTCGGCCCTGTTGATACAGCTTGCATTTTACTAATGGCTATGGGAACGGTTGTTTGTGCGCTGCTTATATACAGTGCTAGATGTTGGTTCTATTAAAATTATCATTCCACATGTTTTCTATTTTCTTTGATATGAATTATAGGACATTATTTACAAAAATTGTCTAATGAATTGACATAATAGCAGCTATATACTGGATTAGACATATGTCTAACAAATGTCTACTGTTGTCATAAAATCAGACTTAACCATGGCTTTTTATTTTGTTACAATTAATCTTGTTGATGCTACTGGTGTAACTGTTTCTAGAGTTACATAACATACTTTCATAATAAATGGTAATTAATGTCACATTGATACAATCAACGATTTTACAGTCTGTTAGGATATCCTATGACTTTATCTTTTTACATAAATATAGCAGAAGTAAGTCTGACATTTGCTGGTTTAGCATCAATTGTTTAAACAAGAGGTATAATGTTTCTTTTTTTTCTCAAAAAAAGTGTGATCAAAGATATGAGTAAACAATATCTATCCTTTAACTTTAAAGAGAGTCGATTAAAGACACTAGACAACACTTACTTTTAAATTTCTCCGGAACATGTTTCCGAGGCTTTGCCTCCATCATCGGCCGGCTCTCGACTGGCTCTCGGTGTAGCTGACGATATTCTGTCACAGGTCTCCTCTGGTGGCGGAATCTGCAGGGTCGTCTTGAACGAAGACGTGGTTGTGTCCGCGAGGAGCGAGGTGGTGGTGAAGGCGCGACTGGAAGGCCAGAGAACCAGGAACATGATGCTGGACCAGAAGACGCCTGTGCAAGGACTATGTGTAGCCAGGGCACTGCTGCCGTGCTGAGAGGAGGTGCCAGTGAGACTCCTAAATCCAACGGACACCGATCACGACATTCAGGCCGGGACGGAGTTGGGAACGTGCGAGCCCGTGGTAAGCGTAACAGCAATCGACAAGACACAGGAGCTGGTGCCGATGCAACACCTGGGGCCCCGGCTAGAAGGCTTACTAGAGAGGGCGGCCGACCACCTGACCGCAGAACAGCTGGAGAAAGTTCGACAACTGCTAAGACGATAACAGCGCGTCTTCAGCCAAGGTGATAGTTACTACGGCCGCACGGACAAAGTGCTTCACCGCATCGACACCGGGGATGCCCGGCCTATAACATGTGTTATAGGTTATTTGTGTCCTATAACATGTACATGTTTTAATGGATGAATCAATAAATCAAATCAAAAAACCACATAGACCCGTTCCGCTGGCGAAGCAAGGGGCGGTACAAGACATGCTGAAGGACATGAGATCCAGGGGAGTGATTGAAGAGTCTGACAGCCCTTGGTATTCCCCTGTAGTCTTGGTGACAAAGAAGAACGGTGAGCTGCGCTTCTGCATAGACTACAGAAAGTTGAACGCTGTCACCCATCAGGACTGTTTCCCCTTACCCCGGATTGATGACACCCTGGACATGCTAGCTGGTGCACAGTGGTTCTCATCCCTGGACCTGAAGTCGGGTTACTGGCAGGTAGCTCTAGACCCAAGAGACAAGGAGAAGGCTGCATTCTCGACAGGCCAAGTGCTCTGGCAGTTCACGGTTATGCCCTTTGGCCTCTGCAACACACCAGCTACCTTCCAACGCCTCATGGAGTCAGTGATGAGAGGGCTGACTTCGACGCCTGCCTGCTATACCTGGACGACATCATCATCGTTGGGAAGACTTTTGAAGATCACCTCGAGAATCTGAGTAAGGTGCTGCAGAGACTGCAGGTAACCAACTTGAAGCTGAACGCGAAGAAGTGCCAGCTGGGATGGGGCCAGTCTGTGAGGACAGCGCACCGAGGAGCGCTACCTACAAGTCATACTGGGCCCAATGGGACTCACTGAAGACAAGAGAGGGCGTGCTGTTACGGGTTATGGGAATCGCCTGTTGGGAAGATGCAGACAGAATAGTTGGCACTTCCCCGAAGTAAGTTCCGGGAGGTCTTGGGGGATGTGCACATCGGGACTTCAGGAGGACACCTGGGAGCAAACCGAACAATCGACAAACTTCAACAGCCATGGCAAGGACAGTACCGTGTGGTGAACAGGACTAGCGACGTGGTCTACCACATCCAGAAGGTGCCTCGAGGGATGATGTTGGTGGTACACTTGGATCATCTGGCCCGCTACGATGGTGCTGTTCGGGACGACCAGCCTTGAGGAGGGAGCAGTGTCGCGAACCTGATCGCGATAAGGCGGCTTGGCACACAATAGACGGATAGGTTTCACAGAGATAACGAGCTCGCATAAACAGGCAAGATAACTGAGGCAAAGGCCTCGCCGGGTATATTAAGTTATGTTTCTCAAAGGTGATAGAATGTTCGAATTATGTAACTAGATGCCTTGTTTTCCAGTAACTTCTAGTGATTGACAGAACAGTCTGGTAATCATGAGTGGAGATATAAAAGGGATTGTGACACGCTAGCAGAAGTTGTAGTTGTGAGTCAGTTGTGAAATGAGAGATAGCCAGCTGTGTTGTAACGAGAGCTAAAGATGTAATCTGCTTTCACTGTTATTGTGATCGACCTTGTAAGAGTGTGTATATGTGATTTAATGTTCTTACGTGAGAATTGCTACGAAAATAAAAGCGATTTTTAATTTCTCCAACTCGGCCTATTAATTCTACAAACCCACAAAGTTACATAATGTTGGTTGTATTGTACATTATGTATTATGAAAAGGTGAAAAAAAAAATGCATAAATAAAAAGTAACAAAAACAATAAATGACAAAAATAACAAATCTGTAAGTGTAAATTTCTTGCTCCCACAAAAAAAGTTAATCAGCATCTATTGGCTTTTGAAAAAACTGCATTTTCAATCCTCAAATTTGCATTAGTTAAACTATTCTATTTGTTTCTTTTCACATTAAATTAGACAGTTTCAGGAAGGAGAATTGAATGACTAATATATTTGCTGTGCTAACCAATTAGTAGCCAATAATTGGAAAAAACTGTTTTTCTCAAACACATTTGATGCATCTGTCAAGTTTTGAAAGAACACTACTCAATTTGTATGTGGCCAATCCTCTGGGTGAGAAATGATCTTTTGAAGAAACTTTTCTACTGCAAATTCAGTGTGTATGTCCTATTTTTGATGATTAGAATTTTTTCCCATGTGTGGAGCTTGGCTGCATATGTTTTTGGTCTTAGCAGTTCACTTGAATTTCATTCACCTGATTAGTGTGTTCAGATATAGTATCTCTCAACGTTTTACATAGCAATTATATTACACTAAACCTTTTCTGTGAAGTTAAGGTGATGTTAAATTTGTTGAAGATTTTGTTGTGTGTTTTTTTTTTTTTTCTGCACTAGTTTTGTATTATGCTTCATATGATTTTGTTTCTTAAATTTATGTCTTTCCTTGCCTATTATTTGTTTCATAAATTGGTATTTTTCAGTTGTGTTAATTATGAATTCCTATTCTTCTGAGAAAAACATTAACCAATCTACATGTAGATTAAACTGTTTGGTTCCTAATGTTTATGGGATCCAGAGTTGTAACTCTCATTCTTGATGTAATTGTCTGTGCTGGTTTCATGCAGATACCGAATAATATGTCTCATTCCCATATTATTTTTAGGTTCAAGGAAGGTAAATGGCCAGCTTTTTCCACTTCTATTGTGAATTGCATTGCTTTGTTCTGTGGGCCCAAAAGTTTTGATGAATCTTGCAGAAACTTATTGTGTCAATCGACAAAAACACTGTCCACATACCTATACCAGCATTTAGTAGCAACGAGAGAAACAGACTGCATTACAGAAAGAAAACATGTAAAAACAGAATGTCTACCAGTAATGAAAGTAATAAGTAAATTTGTTCCTTTCATAATGAAAGTACGTACATAGCAACTAATTTAATGTCCTCCGATGTAAATCATATTAGACGAATGAAATGGGTGAAAATGCTCAAATGAGTCCAGTTGCCATATAGCTTAGACTTACCGACATTCATTTTTCAGGATAAGGGAAATCCCTGGTGGGGGGGGGGGGGGGGGAGTCTTCTCCAGATAACTCACCCTGATCAAAATTCGAAATAAGGACCTTTTGAATGTGAGGCAGGCATTTATCCTGGCACCACACAGAGGGTACAAATCACCTAATTTAGTTCTGTTGGCTATAATGGTAATAAAAATCCTCTTCTGTCAACCTGTATGTTTCAAAGCAAGGTATGCCAAATTCCCAACCTAAGGGGGAGGGAAACCATTGTTTTTCTTACTTCATTTACTGCTTCATATATTTGATCTCAGTGTTCACTTTAAATTTTATACTTGTGTTAATATCAGTTATTTGTTTTCATTTTAAGTATGTTTTAATTAGAATTTTATTACCATTAAGCTTAGTGAGCTTATAAGGTGTTTAATTTGTTTATGCTTCTTACCTGTGTTCATTTCTTTTTAGATGAACTGTTTAAAGATAGTGAATTGTATGTTTTTGAGTTTGATTTATGAGTCACTGTGTTTACACTCAAACTTCACTTGTTGTATAATTGAAACGTTTTCAAGATCATTCGATCTCATCCGCAGCTGTTTGGTGACTAACTGAACATTCCTCTTCTTCCACTACTACGGAGCAGTGGAAGAAGAGGACTGTTCAGTTAGTCACCAAACAGCTGAGGATGAGATCGAATGATCTTGAAAACGTTTCAATTATACAACAAGTAAGTGAAGTTTGAGTGTAAACACAGTGACTCATAAATCAAACTCAAAAATGAAGAATACTTCACTGTTAATAATGCTTCTGCTTTTAATATTTATGAATTATATGTATTAAAAACTAATAGAAAGTACCCTAGGAACACTGCATGGCCAACAAAACATTTAAAATGTGCCTCCTATAGTGAAGAAGGTAACTAAGAAGTAACTAATTTTTATTTTTGATGTTCAGTAGAGACATTCTAAAAAGCAGTGAATTCACAGAAGTAAGAATATGACCCACTTTAATGCTCCATTAAAGCCTTCAAGATCTTGATTTCCATTTGAACATCTTGAATTGTCGGACATTGCAGAGACCTCGGAGATTGAGTCCATTACAGTTTATATAAATTTTGGATATGATTAGTTTTCTGCTTGATAGTGCTTTCTTTAATAACTGACCATAAAGGTATTCAAAACATTTCTCAATCCCAATAGTTTTCTGTAATGTTTCATAACAATAAATTAAACATGGATGCATTGCTATTTGTCAGAGACAAAGGAACAGCCCAAACTTTGAGTGGCAACAGAGCAGAGTTCAGCAAAGAAGCGTATGGTAAAAAAACAAATAACTGATCTCTTCTAGCTCTGCCTCGTTAACCTAACTGCAAAAGTAAATTATAAAGGTGTGATATTTGCAATCAAAACTTTGACCAATTTTATTTTTTATTTATGCAACCATGAACTTTAGAGGAAAATGGTATAGGAACTTATGTTTCAGTTTAATGTCAGGAAGTCCCATTGAAGTCTGCACACTCATACCTCTAACATCTTTTAGATATAGTCAACCTGCTTGATTATCTGTATGACCTGCACTTCCAAGTGCTTCCACATACACCATATTTGGCTCCAGAGAAACTGAGACATTTTTATTTTGCATAGTGAAACAAATCTTATGTTACCAAGCATATTAAAAAATTGGAAAAAAATCATAGGACAATATTGATTGTGCATTATGGCAATGATAAAAAATAAATGAATGAATCAATTAAAAATAAGACATTTTGTGTGAAAAGCTGTGCTTTTGGATAAAAAGCTATCAGGTTGTACCTACAGTGATTTAGAAGGATTTTCAGCCAACTTCAAACAGTGTTGACAAATTTTCTCCTAACTTGAATTGAGAGTTCCTCTCTATTTTGAAGCTCACAAGTTGTTTTGTGCATTCAGTTAGATTTAGATGCTGACAAGTGCCTAGCAGCAATGATTACATTGCATGTCGTTATTCATTAATAATAACTAGAGAATATAATATATTTATAATATTTTTATTTTAAAATAAGCTCAATACGGTAACCAGAGAAGAGAATGTTATGGAAGAACTTAAAATATGTTGTTGTTGACTAATGGCACTGGGGATTAGTTGATTTTCATCATTTTCCCCCTAGCTTCCCAATATAAAGCCTGTAGGTTCCCACTTTTGAGACCATTACATTTGTCCAAATGGTGTTCATGATGACATCCTCTTTACAGATAGTACATTTGGGTGTAGGTATGCAGTGTATTTTATAAAGGTGTTCTGCAAGACAATCATGGCCAGTTTCCATTCTAAATAGAGCCACTGCAGTTTTTCTTGGTAGTTTTTGTATGTCAGTTTTGTTTCCAATGCTCTTATAATCCTTGTCTTTTAGTTTATCATCTTCATCAAGTCTCTGCTGTCTTTTAAAATGTAGCTTAATGTTGTTTAATTGTTTATTAATTTCAGTTTGTCTTACGGGTTTTATATTTTGAATTGCACCTTTTTTTGCTAGTTGGTCATTACCTAAAAGTCCAACGTGGGCTGGAATCCATTGCAGGGTGACATGTTTTCTTGATTCGACAGCTTTAATTGAACTTCTTATTTCTTTGATGTTTCTTGTTTTGTTTTTATAATTTACAATCTCCGTCATTCCAAAACAGCATAAAAAAGTGCTCTTCTTTTGTATGGAAAGCATGCCTGCATTGTAGTCCATTAGCATTATCCAGGGAACACCACGTGGAGGCAGACTATGTTGTTCCCCGAACTTAAAATATTCAGTCCTGCATTTAATGTAAGATTGAATTTCTGCTTTCAGAGAAACAGTTACCAAGTTCATCAGTTTCTTCTGAGAAACCTGTATCAGCTTCTCCAGAATATAAAGAGAGCACTCCAGGTTCAACAGCATTATGGGTAAACAAGTACAAACCCACATCCCTGAAGCAAATTATTGGCCAGCAAGGAGATCGTAGCAATGTCAAAAAGTTGCTCAAATGGCTGGAAAATTGGCATGTGAACCATTCAGGGAAGAAAAAGGCAACCCGTCCAAGTGAGTACTTTTTTATTTAAAATTCAAGCATTTTTATCAAAGAAGATTTTTGTACAATAATTGTCATTATGGTTCAAGCTTTCAAAATTTTTTTAAAAGTAGCAGTAGAAGTCTGTGGCATTTATAAGGTGATAATGTAATTCAAATGTTTGCCCACTTCATGGTGTAGGAGTAGCATGTCTGCCACACATTCAAGAAGTTCCGTGTTGAATCTTAGTCAGGGTGAGTTATCTGGGTAAGGTTTTTTCCCAGGGCTTTCCCTTATCCTGAAAGATGAATGTCGGTTAACTCTAAGCTCTATGGACTCTGGGCTCATATGGGCATCATTTCATTTATTGGAGGACATTTAAAAAAATAAAATGTTTACATTATTTTGTATTATTTCTTTATGGTTATTCTTAAAACTCTAAAATGAACACTTCTGGATCACAAAAAATAACTTAAATTCATGACTTTGGGGGAAAATAATTTGCATTCTTAAACAGGCCTTTTGTAAATTCTTTTTTATCTGTTTTTTCTTTCTCTATTATGTACTTTTAATAAGTAGAGGAATTATTGCAGTTGGTACTGAGATTTTACAGGAAATACCTGATTTGAGAATCCTTAAGTCCAGAAAAGAGCATTTTTAGAAAAAGTTCCAGATGTTTCCATTTTTAAGGGCAATCAATGATAATTGATTGACATAATTCAAAAACGAAGAGTCTGTTAAATACCATATTTGGTATTTAAGTTCATCTTCTAAGAATGGGACACAAAAGATTCTCTAAAAGATCCTCTCGATGAAAATTACCCTTACATGGTAAGATTTTGAAAACTTTTGAGTTTCTCAAAAATGGCTTCATTAATTTTGATTAAAATAACATATGTTTAAGATATTTTCATTACAAATAAAATGTTCCTGTTCAATTTTCTTGGAATAGCCGCCAAAGTTCTCACCAGTATGAATGACTTTTATATAAGACATATAACTGATAAACTGTAAGAGATACACATCTTACTATACAACTAATAAGATCTTATCAAAACACATTTTTGTTGTTGTGAAGCTAATCAATTCTGGTTTAATTTTTTGAATACCTTTACTTTTCTCAAATAGGAAGCTTAACTATACTAAGAGAATGGAATTTCAAAGCCTTTGAATAGCAACTAAAGATTTTACTATTAAGCACACTGTTTTGTTATTTCCCTTGTACTTACAGGGAGATATGCAATAAGACAATTTCTGCAAATGTTTACCTCAATTAACACGAATGAATAAAAGAATGCATTTTAGTTAATGGATGGAAGTTAACCATTTCTTTACGCTAGCCGTATAAAGGCTAAGATTTTTGATATAGTTAACATGAAAAATTCAATGCCATGGCCAGGATTTGAACCACGGATCTCATGGTTTCCATTCAGTTGCTCTAACCCATTGAGCTACCATGTTCGTAAGAGTAGTTTGTACAAGAGTGAGGAACGAAAGTCATGTGAATGCCTTATATCAGAATTTGTCTTTTCTTCCTTCTTCCCTCTCTTCTTCCCAACCTCTCTTTCTCTCTCCCTCCTTTTTTCTATTACCATTTTTTCCTCAGTAAAATTAGAACAGTACTTATCAACTCTTCATTCCACTGTTTTGAAAATAAATTAAGGGAAAAGGAAATACAGAAATTCATCTGCTTTACGATTTAAGTGCAAAAATTATATTGAGTTTTAGTTGCTATTGTTATTCAGAACTTCATATGTGGATTTTGACACTGTTTCTCTCTCTGCAGTAGCAAATGAATTTTTAGAGCTTTATTCACAAAATTAATTCTACTATTATTTTGATATGTAGGTCCGTGGAGTAAAGATGATAATGGTGCCTTCTTCAGAGCAGCATTACTTTCTGGTCCTCCTGGTGTTGGTAAGTACTATGGGTAGTTTAACCCTCTTGCTACCACCTCTCATAAGAGAGTTTCTGCCCAAAAACACTGACCATCAATATAATCGACTGTGCTATACTGAGCAAAGACTGCCATCGTCAATCAAATTTTGATGTTTGTGAGGCTGTAAAACTCTTTTTGAAACACCCTATAGGGATGCATTTTATGACAATGAAAAGAGCAAACCTTCTTTCTAACGGTATCTTTCTTGGTCATTAAAATGTATCTTTTGTTAAAATACAAGTGAATCGAGAAGATATTGACACATTGCTTCACTCACACTGTTTATCACAGGACATGTTTCAAGAGCTGTTGCTCCCATCATCAGCTGAGTCTCGACTCAGTTGCAGAATTTGTCTTTTCTTCCTTTTTCCCTCTCTTCTTCCCAACCTCTCTTTTTCTCTCCCTGCCTTTTTCTGTTAACATTTTTTCCTCAGTAAAATTAGAACAGTGCTTATCAACTCTTCATTCCACTGTTTTAAAAATAAATTAAGGGAAAAGGAATTACAGGAATGCATCTGCTTTACGATTTAAGTGTAACATTTTTATTGAGTTTACAATAATGAAGTATACATTACGGTCAAGACTCAGCTGATGATGGGCGCAACAGCTCTTGAAACATGACCTGTGAAAAACAGTGTCAGTGAAGCAACGTGTCAATATCTTCTCGATTCACTTTTATTTTAACTTGTGCTTCACTGTCTCTACACTTTTTTCAATTTTTATACTTTGTATCTTTTGTTATTTGAAGGATGGTACTTCCAACCCTCACCAATATAGTTTGAACATATCCTGTTCAGTTCTGTTTATAATCTGTAAAAATGAACGTGACAAGCTATTCTTGCGATGTTTTGTTGCCAGGAAGAAATGATGATAAAGTTATTTGATATTGGAATAAGTGCGATATCGATACAAATACTTTGACAGTGAGGAAAGTGGCTAGAAATGATTAACTTTGCGCTGATGATAAGAGCAAAAGCTCTTGAAACATGTTCTGTGAAAAAACAGTGTGAGTGAAGCAGTGTGTCAATATCTTCTCGATTCACTTTTGTGCTAAGGTGTGCTTCACTGTCTCTACGCTTCTTTCAATTTTATACTTTGAGGTTTATCTTTTTGGTTAATGTTTTATACTTCAATTTCCGAATCCATACATGATTATTATAATTATTTTATGTCTATATATGTAAGTAGAGAATTCTTAGATTCACAGTTTAATGTTATAACTAATGTTGGAAAACAGTGACAATAGACAAAGAGTATATATGAGGGGCTCGGTTTTTGCATGTCAAATATGTTATCTGACGTGGAAATTCAGATGCATTATTTAGTATACGAGACACTCCACAGATGACTGTGAAATCATGTCATTTTCTGGTATATACAGTTCTGTTCAAGTAAAACAGGTTTAGTGTAAGGAAAATGGCAGACCGTAGTGAACTCGTTGATGAAAGCTCCTCATCAAATGAAGGATACAATGGCAATCAGCAGCTATTATTGCATGCAATTGAAGGACATGATAGTGATAAGGATCCAGATTATGTCTGCAGCACTTCTGATTCCTCAGAAAGAACTGAAAGTGAATTAGGAGAAGTAAGAAAACTCACAAGTTGTGTAACCTTCATGAAGAACATATTAACTGAATGCACTTAACAACTTTTACTTGCATTAACACATTATTAATTTAGAATGTTGAATATTGCAATTAACATGTTTTAATTCATAAGATTTACTCTGTAACAACACAAAACCTTCCATTTACTATCAGTACTGCTGTAAAATTAGTACTAGATGTGAATAATCGAATGACCCTATCTGCATATACTTTATGTACTTCATATTTTGGTGAACCATCAAGGGTATCTCTAAAGAAGAGAGATCGTCCTTCCAGTGAAATATTCATTACAAATAACTTACCTCAGAAATTTACCCATCCACTACCTATTGATGCCATGAAACTTAAAGATGTCACATCATGCTTTCAGTGGATTCCGCCTGTAATCAGTATTATTACAGCTTGAAGTCTTTCAACAATGAAAACTCAAGTGATAGTGAATAAAACTACAAGCACGTACTTAATGATACTAAGCTTACTACCTCAGTGATAAAGTCTCATTCTTTTTCTATTCCACTACATTTTTGTTAATGTTGTAATGTGATGTTATGTGAGAAAAACAAAATATTGCATTTAAGTAAAATATGTTAAGTAACAAATTCACTACACCTTACAGTGAGTTGCTTTGCCTCCTGTGAAAAAAATACTTAACACAATGTTAACATATCAGAGATTGCATCTGTTCATGTTTATAGTGGTATTAAGTTACTTTTGCTCTGTAATTATTGTGAATTTATAACATATTTTTGTAAACTTTGAATTGCTAATTTCTGCCACTTCTAGTTTGTCAGTTAACAGGTTTTACGGCTGATCTCCTCATACAAGTTAGCCAATCTCAAAATTCAACAGAGTAAATGCTGAGGTATTTCTGACTTCTGTTTCAAAAGCATCTTTCCTTTATTAATAGCATATATTACAGTTATTTTATTTGTTCTATATTGCTATTTGATATACCCCAACACTAAATGAATCTAAGGGAGTCTGGATGAACATTTGATTCTCCCATCTTGCAATAGAGAAAGTTATAATTGGTGCTTTATGTGACAGCTGCACACTTCCAGTGGATTCCATCCCACTGTGGAATTACAGGTAATGAAATAGCAGATTCCTTGGCAAAAAAAGGAACACAAATAAAACAAAGCTGCCAACAAAAAACCTCATTCCACACATCAGAACTACATATAAACAATAGAATCAACTTATTTTGGAAAGAAGAATGCAAAAGAAAAAGTACCAACAAGCAATGGAAAATTCTAAAAGGAAGTAAAAATCCCATCCCAGACTACCCAGGAAGCAGTACTGTTGCCATCTTCCGACTGAATACTGGCCACGACTGTTTGGCCACTCATCTACACAGGATTAATATTTTTGAATCCCCGACCTGCACACTGTGTAGGGACCTGAACTCATTGATGGACGGAGATCATCTGCTCCAGTGTAGTGCCCTGACAAAAACAGATGGAGAACTGACAGCACAACTAGTCACACGTTATTGGGAGGCCAGAAGGAAAATGGAAATTCTCCAACTCCATGAGCATTAGCAACCAACCAACCAACCATGTCACAGCTGCATTGAAGAATTTCAATAGGATGAGTCCAATATGCACAACATAATTCTAATATACCTTTTCTGGAAATTGGAACAAAAAAGATAAGTTTTAAAACAAGTCTTTTTTGCCATTCCTGAGATCCCTTAACCCTCTTGCTGCCGCTCGTCGATTAGATCGACGGTGCCCACTTGCTGTTTAAATGCCAACCTCAAATATGTCAGCAATGGTGAAAAGTGCCAGCCTACTACATATAGTAATGTTAGCTTTTGGAAAAAAATTCATAACAAATGTAATTTTAAAGCAATATTAAAAATGTAGAAAGATAATTTTGCCAATTAATTTCTGTTGAATACTCAACTAACAGAATCATCAAATAGCAAATATATATCCAGTGCATGTTTGGTTACATGAAGGAGTATTAATTTTGTTATTGTAATTTGAAACAAAATGTTACTTAGAGTCAACATGAAAAATTCAATGCCATGGCCGGAATTTGAACCACGGATCTCCTGGTTTCCGTCCAGTCGCTCTAACATGTCAGTTAATTTTAATGATTTATGTTTACAAACTTTCACCAAAATTTGGAAACTGACCTAAATGCATTCAGAGACCAAACACTTGCATCCTTTTTTTTTTTTTTTTTTTTTTTTTTTTTTTTAGTTAATTGTTGGAAAATTATCATTTCTTCACACTAGCCGTATATTGGCTAAGGTTGTTGACTCTATCAACTTGTGTCCTTATTTGTGGTTTCAAGATATACAGAGCTGCGAACCATTATCGAAGATAACAGATTCGTAAATCCATGCTTGCAAAAAAAGAGAAAGTTTGTCGACTTTAAAAATTACTAACTAGTTTTCGTGCTGGTACCTAGAAATTAGCAATTCAAAGTTTACAAAAATATTATGTTGGCTGAGTTGGAAGCAGATGGAAGAATCAGTATTAATCAGTTAGAAATTAAGAGCATCCCAAAACACAAAATAGACTTTCAGTATGCTATCACTTTAGTCATCAATATAAATTCTAGTTCTTATTCCCAATGCATTGTGAATCCAAGTATTGCATGTAAAGTAAAAACTGAACCTAGTAACCATGAAGCACCTAGCAACTACATAAATTATAAATTACTTACATTTGTCATGAACTTCACTTATCTTTTTACTTTCTCTACTGTGTACATGGGTAAAGAATGTGTTTCATTTCACCCAAAAATTCAATACCGAGTCTCTGAAACGTGTTCCGGAAACATTTAAAAGTAAGTGTTGTTTAGTGTCATTAATCGACTCCCTTTAAATTTAATTTATTATAACAACACTGTTTTCAACACTTCCAAGAAAGGACTTGGTATTTAAGTTCAGCAACTTCCAAGGATGTGACAAGCAGTTTTCAAGTAAATCTTTCCACCCCAAACTACCCTGTAAAAGCGACTACGTGAAAATGAAGCAATATATTGTAACTTTGTGGGTTCGTAGAATTAAAAAGTCCAATTTGCCAAAATTCTAAATGTTCTTTATTTGCGTAGAAATATACTCCGTAGCAGCGGAATTACATCACATATACAATCTACAACACCAACACAGCTGACTCTCGTTGTACAACAACACTCTTGTTACACACTGCAACTCCTCACTGTATTACAACTCATTCTTGGCAAGTCATCGCCTTCTTAAATACCTCATTGATAAATTCGAGACTCTTCCAGAAGAATAAAGGAACTGAATATTCTTATCATTAATCTATGCCGGCAAGTCCTTTATCACAGCTATCTTTGTTTGCCAGCTCATTTGTGTACACTAGCCGCACTATCGTAAGCTGCTTATGCAAGCTCTTTATTACCGTGAAACATTATCCGCCGTTTGTTATCTATTTGCGCCGAAATTTTTATGTCTGTTGCCATGACACTGCTCCCTCCTCAAGGCTGGTCGTCCCAAACAGCACCATCGTAGTGGGCCAGACGATCCAGGTGTACCACCAACATATTCCCTCAGGGCACCTTCTGCATGTGGTAGACCACGTCGTTAATCCTCTCTACCACCCGGTACAGTCCTTGCCATGGTTTCTGGAGCTTTGGGCATCGTCCTTTGGTCCGAGGGGGCGGTACAACAAGACTAGGTCACCCTGATGGAACCCTTGGCTGTTGGCTTGCCTGTCGTATCGGGTCTTCATGCGGTCGCTCGCCTTCTGGATGTTCTGACGAGCCATCTCGTGCATGTCATGGAGGTGGTCCACCAGGCTATTCACATACTCAGTTGCTGGATGTTTCCCTTCCGGAGGGCTTCCAAAAGTCAGGTCACAAGGGAGGCGTAACTCTCGGCCGAACATTAAGCTGGCCGGCGTCATCCCCGTGGTGTCGTGTGTTGACCAGCGGTAGGCCAGCAAGAATAGTGGCACTTTGACGTCCGAGTCTCGTTGATGGCTGGCCACGACCTTCCTCAGGTGCTCTTCTAAGGTCTTGATGTATCTCTCCACCATGCCGCCCGACTGTGGATGTAGGGGTGTGTTGCGGGTCTTGTTCACCCCAAGTCTTTCCAGTGCCTCCTTCATCAGGTTGGATTCAAAATTAGTGCCCTGGTCGCTGTGGAGCTCTAACGGCACCCCAAATCGGCAAAACACTTGCTCTACGAGGCAGTCTGTCATTGTCTTCGCCTCCTAGGTTGGAATGGCATACACCTCCGGCCACTTAGTGAAGTAGTCCACGACCACCATCAGGTACTTGTTGCCTCGCCGCGCACACGTGACATTGGCGGCACCATCTCTCAGCGTCTGCTCGGAGCCTCAGCCAGTAGTAGCGCTGCCGAAGTTTGTCAATCGTCTGGTTTGCTCCCAGGTGTCCTCCTGAAGTACTGGCGTGCACTTCCTCCAAGACTTCCGGGACCATACTTCGGGGAAATATCAACTGTTCTCTCTGCGCCTTCCCAACAGGCGATTCCCATACCCGGAACAGCATGCCCTCTCTTGTCTTCAGTGAGTCCCATTGGGCCCAGTACGACTTGTAGGTGGCGCTCCTCGGTGCGATGTCCTCCCAGGTTGGTTTTGTCCCTGCCTCCACTTCTCTTAAGAGTGGCCCCAAGTCTGCGTCCGCCAGCTGCTCCCTCAGGCTTGCGCTATCCCAGCCATCCGCAGGCACTGCCGTGACTACTCAGACTGCTGCGGCATGCTCCTTCTCTTCCACTCTTGTGCACTGATCGCACTCTTCTGGACAGGCTCTTCGGGACATAGCGTCTGCGTTACCGTGGCTCTTCCCTCTAGGATGTTCAGAGGTGAAGTCGTACTTCTGCAGCCTCTGGACCCAACGTGCTGTCTGGCCTTCCAGGTTAGGGCGGAATGTCTGATCGTACAGGTACTTGTGCAAGTGCTCCAAGGTCTTTACTACCGCCAATAATACTCGCCGGGTGACACAGTAGTTCTTCTCTGCCTTGGATAGCGTCTTGCTGTAATAGGCTATCACCCGCTCGTGGCCGTCCTGAACTTGCGATAGGACGCCTCCAATGCAATGGTCGCTGGCGTCTGTGTCCACAATGAAAGCGCTGCCTGGTTGTGGAAATCCCAAAATTGGAGCACTGCACAGTGTCTTCATCAGGTGCTAGAAAGCGTCTTCAGCGTCCTCCGTCCACACAAGGTCGGTGTTCCTCTGTCAGGCAGGTAAGGGGTTTGGCGATGTTGGAGAACCCATTTATGAAGCGGCGGTAATAACTGTACAGCCCTAGAAAACTGTGCAATTCTCTCTTATACTTTGGCCGAGGCCAATCTCTCACAGCCTGGGTTTTCTCCGGGTCTGGCCATTCCGGTTGGTGAGATTATATGGCCCAAGTAGTTAACTTCCTTGCGGAAGAGCTGGCAGTTCTTCGTGTTCAGCTTCAAGTTGGTTGCCTGCAGTCTCTGTAACACCTTGCTCAGGTTGTCGAGTTGGTCTTCGAACGTCTTGCCGATGATGATGTGCAAGTATAGCAGGCATGCGTCATATGTCAATCCTCTCATCACTGATTCCATGAGGCATTGAAATGTGGCTGGTACATTGCAGAGGCCAAGCCCTGGGCTTGTCAAGAATGCAGTCTTTTCCTTGTCTCTCGGGTCTAGAGCCACCTGCCAGTAACGCGACTTCAGGTGCAGGGTCGAGAACCACTGTGCACCAGCTAGCGTGTCCAGGGTGTCGTCAATCCGGGGTAAGGGGAAACAGTCCTTCCGGGTGACAGCGTTCAGCTTCCTGTAGTCCACGCAGAAGCGTAGTTCACCGTTTTTCTTTGTCACCAGAACTACAGGGGAACACCAAGGTCTGTCGGACTCTGCAATCACTCCCCTGGATTTCATATCATCTAGCACATCACGTACTGCCGCTTGTTTTGCCAGCGGAACACGTCTACGTGGTTGCCGAATAGGCCGGGTGACTCCGGTGTCGATGTGGTGAAGCACTTTATCCGTGCGGCCCTAGTCACTGTTACTTTGGCTGAAGACGTGCTGGTATTCAAACTTTCTCCATCTGTTCTGCGGTGAGGTGGTCGACCTCCCTCTCCAGTAAGCCTTCCAGCCGGGGCCCCAGGTGTTGCATCGGCACCGGCTCGTTCGAACGCTGTCACGCTGACCACGGGCTCGCACGTCCCGGTCTGGACGTTGTGATCGGTGTCTGACAGGTTGAGCAGCCTCACTGGCACCTTATCTCGGCATGACACCAATGTCCTGGCTACACATAATCCGTGCACAGACGTCTTCTGGTCCAGCATCATGTTCTTGGTTCGCTGGCCTTCCAGCCGTCAGCACCACCTCGCTTCACGCGGGGACCACCACGTCGTCCTTCAAGATGACCCTGCAGATTCCCAGGCGTTCTTCGGGTTGACGGAGTATCACCTCTTCTCCATTAAGCCGCAGGACCTTTCTGCCGACGTTGGCCGTCGCATCGTGGCTCCTGAGGGCATCCATTCCTAGTATCACCTCCTCAGTCACCTTCGCGACGAACACCCACTGACGTACGGCACTCTGTCCCAAGGTCAACTACAGTAGGGCCTCCTCCACAGCCAAGTGAGTGAGTGTGTGGTGTTTTAGGGCCTGTCGACAACAAGGTCATGTGGGCCCGTCCACAGGCAAGGTGTCGCCCGATGCCGTAACAAGCTGGTATGGTCGGCTCGGCTTCCTCGTCGGCAAACCCTTGGCCACGTCAGGTCTGATGATAGTAACGGCCGCCCCGGTGTCTACCAACATGCGGCACGGCTTCCCTCTCACCCAACCGTCCGCGATGAGGCTGTCATCCATACGCCGGCTGACGACGCGCAGTGTCACTCGAAGGGGTAGTGGTGATGGCGCCGACGTGCCCCTCTCCACGACGGCCCTTACTCGTTTTCCGACTGCTCTTCCTGGTGTGAGCAATCTCTCCAGGTGTCCCGGTTGTCCACACCCCCAACACAGGCCACTATGTCTTCGGTGGCGTCCCTCGACTGGTCTTCGGTCTCCATTATAGCGGATACTCCTGGTTCGCGACGTCGGGATAGCCGTCACCTTGGCCGCCTCCATCCTCAATGCTGCCGTTAGCGCCTCGTGGATGGTTTTGTAATCGCCGAGCATTAGGCGCTGACGAATCTGTCTCGTACCCCGTCGACAAAGGTGTAGGCAGCCTCCCGGGATACGAACTCTGGTGGGAGGTCGACTAAGGCTTTGCTATCCAGTTGCTCATTTTCCAGGGCGAACTCCAGCAGCGTCTCCCCTAGCTGCTGTGACCTTGCCTTCATCTGGCTGTGGTATGCTGCGGCTAAGCGGTGGTTTCCAAAACAATTCTCCAGGGCCTCCCAGATGTCCTTGGGCGCCTCTGTTGTCTATACTGCGTTCAGGACTTCTGCAGCCCGTCCCTGGAGGCTGGCTATTAACTGTGTGGCCTCTTCCTCTGGTGACCATTTGTTGTGTTTGGCCACCGTGTCGAACTGACGGCGGAAGACTTCGAAAGTTGTCGCGCCGTTGTATTTAGGAGGTTTGGCGCGCGCCGATGTTGTGTCGCGTCCCGGGGCGTCTGCCTTCAAGTCCTTCAACTTCCTGCGGACGATGTCCTCTAACAGGCCATTCAGGGACTTTGTGTTGCTGTCGGCCTTTCCCCCCAGGCTGTTAACGCGGTTCGCAAGGTCTTCGACGCGCTCGTCCACTTGGCCCATACGCTTGTTCAGCTCCGTCACGTCATCCCTCACGCCTGCAAACTGTTCCTCAAATTTGGCGGCGAGAGCCTCGTTCGCCATCTTCATTTCCATGGCCAGACTGTCATTTGCTGCTCTCATTTCTGTGGTTAAAGCGGCCTTCATTGCAGTCAGATTGTGATTTGTCGTCTCCAACTTTGTGGCCAGGTCGCTATTTGCCACCTCCTTCGCTGTTAATTCGGCCTCATTTCCACCATCTTCTTGAAAATCTTTTCTAATGCCGCCTCCATGGTGCTCACATCCCACTCCTGACACCAATTGTAACGTTGTGGGTTCGTAGAATTAAAAGGTCCAATTCGCCGAAATTCTAAATGTTCTTTATTTGCATAGAAATACACTCCGTAGCAGCGAAATTACATCACATATCACAATCTACAGCACCAGTGTCAATGACAATAACAAACAGCTCTCATTACAACAACACAGCTGACTCTCGTTTTACAACAACACTCTTGTTACACACTGAAGCTCCTCACTGTTTTACAACTCATTCTTGGCGAGTTGTCACCTTCTTAAATACCTCATTGATAAATTCGAGACTCTTCCAGAAGAATAAAGAAACTGAATATTCTATCACATTCCAGAAGCGTAACTTAATCTATGCCGGCAAGTCCTTTATCACAGCTATCTTTGTTTGCCGGCCCCTTTGTGTACACTAGCTGCGCTATCGTTAACTGTTTATGCAAGCTCTTTATTACCGTGAAACATTATCTGCCGTTTGTTATCTATTTGCGCCAAAATTTTTATGTCCATTGCCATGACAATATAGCTAAATAATTGAAGAATAAAACCTAGAATCAAAGGAAGAAACCTGGAATAAGAAGGGAGTGGATTAAAGGGAACTTAAAGAGCACATAAAAGGCCAGTCCACAAAGTCCCAGACATTTTGTCTTATCGTGGCTATGAGGAGGACTAGAGCTGCCATCTTAGCGTCAAAATGTTCCTACATTCAGTATGCCTCTAGCTATGGTAGTGTGAAGACTGTGCCTTCCTCACTCACTGTGCTCTGCAAGTTGTTAAAATGTGCGCTGCAATAGTAAATCTGCCACTTGGGAAGTGCGGTGTGTGATTGTGTTTTTGTTGGCTAAAAAGTACAAATCAATTGAATTTGTGGTAACCAAGCTTCTCCATCACAATTTGATGCACCAAACTCCATGAAATTTGGGGAAAATGTTCCGAAAATTCTGTAATTGTGAAACAATGATTTTCATGAATTTTGTCATTGATTTGCATTGACAGCTCATCAGTCATAAGGCTAGGCCTACAACTGTGATTCTCATTGTGAACATTGGTATGGCCATTTTTAAAATCAATGCTTCATTGCCTGACTCTGCTTTCACTCATTATTCATCACAAAGTTGACGTTATGGCGGGATTTTCTATTGCAGCGCACATTTTAACAACTCACAGAGAGCATAGTAAGGAAGGCACAGTCCTCATGCTACCACATTCCAAAAATTTTGGGACTTTCTGGACTGCTCTCATACCAATTATGTCATTTCTGTAATGTTTGTATGTATTGCAGAGGTCCATCCATAGGCCATAATGGCAAGGATCCGGTCAGGGATAGTTCGCAAAACAATTGAAATCCACCTCCTTCAACAGGGAGGAAGAAACCAAGCTATTAAATAAAGCATGACATCCAGCATTAAGAAATACTCACAGGAAGCCAGACCAGAGACAGATCCTTGATTGTGTGCTGTCAGCAGCCTCAGCCATAAACCTTGAAAGCAACCCCCACCATAGCCCATCCCACACAAAACCAAACCAGTCATAAAAGAGCAGACCAATTTGGAGTTAGCTTTGCCCATGCAGAATGTATATATAAATCCTGTGAAACCCTAAGTCTGTATCAGTTATCACCGAGATCTACAAGAGAATACTATGGCCATGCCACTGAAAATGTTAATGCAGTTAGGACAAAAGATCTGCAAGTACTTCCAATGAACTACAGCCCACAAGCCCGAATAATTATTTTCTGTGTAATGATATTGGCCATAAGTCTACGCAGTTTAATGTGTTACACTATTTCCTACTTTGTAAGAGTTGAAGCTGTTAATTCCCAGTCATTAGTTGTGCAAAGAGAAGATAAGAGTTTTATTTTGTGTTATCAATATTTAAATTTGCCTGTTTATTTAGTTTTAAAGGTGAAATGTATGATTTTGTACTTTTTGTTAACATAATGGGCAAATCATGTAATTTGACACCTTGAAAAGTGGCAGAGCAAAACCACTGAGGGAAAACTGATTTATTTTCAAATTGAGAGATTTCTGGAAGAATCATCAATAAGGCAAATTTAACAGAAAACTGAATTTTGTATGGACACAAAAGAAAAATAAATGTGGGCAGAAACCAGTTCTCACACCAAGAGCAAAATGTTGATGAAAAAGATTTGTGAATGAAGCAGGACATTTAATTCAGGCTTGAAGAAAGTTACATTGCTACATCTGAAGGAAATGTTAGGCCCAAACTTTCAGAAATGAATTTAAAGGCATTTAGACCTGCCAATAAACCCGGATTAACTGCTACTATGGCTGCAAAACGACTCAGTTGGGCACAAGAGCACGAGGACAAAGACTTAAACTTTTGGAAATCAGTAAATATGAAAATCTCCAATGCAGAAATTGTGTATTACAGTTCTCAAGGCCCCCCCCCCTTTTTTTTTTTTTTTCTTTTTTTTTTTAAGGTCATGATACAGTCATTAGTGACAAAGGCACTGGACGTCCGGGACAAGGAACAATGTGGCAGGATCAGTACAAGGAAGTTTTAAGAAGTAGGCTGGCGCCTCAAATAAGAGATTAGTTCCCAAATTGAAAACCATATTTATGCAAGGTGGATAAAATGTCATACTGCAAAATCGGTGATAGCTTTTCTGAATTCTCTAGATCTGAACTCCACTGAAAGTTTCTTGAAGATAGTTAAAAAAAGTAACAAAGGAAGTAATTGTTATGAAAACTAGACTTATTGAAAAGATCTTAGAGGTCTGATATCGTCATCCACATATACAAAAGACAATTCAGGCATGCAGAAATAGCATACCAAAGCAAATTAAAAAATTAATATTTGCAAAGTGGCTTGATTAAATATTAAAATTTTCAAAAAAATTGTAAGCTTCTGACATTTCACAAATATATCAATTATTACTACAAGCATATATTATACTTAAAATTGTCCATCAAGGTTTAGGTAAATGTAATTTTTCGTGTAGTGTGGTAAAAAGTAACAATAAAAAACAAAATTAGTGCATGTTTTGCGTCTTAAATTCCTGTTATATTGAAAAATTAAGGTGTGTTCAATAATGTGACCAGGCAGTGTAAATTTATAAAATGTACTATCATTTTTCACTTTTTAAATGTAGAAATACCTTTATCATATTTACATTTTTCAATCTTTTTATCTGTAAAATCATTTTTGATTCCAGTAATTCAAGCAGGTTGACTATATCTGCAAGATGTTAAGGGTATGAGAGTGCAGACTTCAATGGGACTTCCTAACATTAAACTGAAACATAAGTTCCTCTGATGGATAAAGTCAGCATGACAAATTCAATGCCATGGTCGGGATTTGAACCACGGATCCCTTGGTTTCCATCCAGTCGCTCGAACCCATTGAGCTACCATGGTCAACATGCCGTCTTGACATTAAATTTTCCATTTGACTTGTATATTTCCCCGGTAGACCACAAGGGGCTCTCTTGGTAGCTCAATGGGTTAGAGCGACTGGATGGAAACTAGGTGAACCGTGGTTTAAATCCTGGCCATGGCATTGAATTTTTCATGTTGACTATCTATCAAAGACCTTAGCCTATATATGACTACTGTGAAGAAATGATTAATTTCCATCAATTAACTAAAATAATAAGTTCCTCTACCAGTTTCCTCTAAAGTGCATGGTTGCATAAATAAAAAATAAAATTGATTAAAGTTTTGATTGCAGATATCCACCTTTATAATTTACTTATACAATTAGGTTAATGAGGTAGAGCTAGAAGAGATCAGTTATTTGTTTCTTTACTATATGTTGCTAAAATGATTCGTTTAGCCACAAAATGATATGACAGGGCTGGATTCCTGCATGTCTATTGCATTAAAGTCACAGGCTTACGCTTGGCAACCCCACAACATTGGCATGCATTTAGAATGAAAGTTAAGTAGTAAATCTACTTGCCACGACACTTTGTAATACAGAAGATTCTTTTAGCACTTCAGTGTGTCCAGTGCATTCAGAACTATGGCAGTCTTTACAGATCAAGAGTATGGTTCTTGCTTATGGCTAAGGTGATTGCAACTCTCATGAAGAGAAACACTTTGGATAAGTTTCCCATTAAGGAAAATCCAAACCAAAGAGGCATAGCAAAGAATCTAATGGAGCATATTTTGAGCATTTACTGTAAATAGACATCACGTTGATGTTGCCATTATTGACCATTAATAAATTTCCTGTTAAGCAAATATGTGGCTTTGATTTAATTTTACTCATATACTTGAATGAGGTATTTCCATAATTAATAGTTGAATTTGTTATCCTTGATTATCTTATGTGTAGCTTTTATGTAGCTTTTAGTTTAGTTCTTGTGAATACGATTGAACAGTTTGAAAGAAAAGCACCCCACCACTCGTTACTGGCAGTAGCTCATAAATACACAAGCACATGGTAAACTGGCTTTCAAGCAAAGTATAAACTTGAAAGAAGCTAGGGACAGTGAAGCACAAATTAGTACAAAAGTGAATCGAGAATATATTGACACATTGCTTCACTCACACTGTTTATTCACAGGACATGTTTCAAGAGCTCTTGCTCCTATCCTCAGCTGATACTCGATTCTGTGAATAAACAGTGTGAGTGAAGCAATGTGTCAATATATTCTCGATTCACTTTTGTACTGGCTTTCAAGCGCTGACCTAGGTTTGACCTTCACCCATTGACGTTGTGAACGCATGCCTGGCCACAAATCAAATCAAAAATATTTTATTCTGTAATCGTACTGTTGCCAGACTGTGCAGATAATGTTTTCATTAATGCTCAATTATTTTTCAAGATAGATGAAATTGTTAGAGGACTTTATTATTCATCATATTTGGATCTGCCAGCTCACGAAATCTGCACACTCATTCTCCTAACACCTGTATATTAAGTTAATCTTTCTTAATTTATCAGCTTGTAAATTAATCTGTTAAAGACGAAGGTTTTGAAGCATAATTGAAGTTTATAAAGATGATTTGGATTATTAATACTAACATCATAAACTAAAAAAAAAGTACTACACAAATAAAAATATTTAGTAAATATTCTCCACTTAAGAAGCCGATGACAATACTTCTATTATGTTTTTGCGAAATTAATTTCACGGACATTTGCCCACATCTTCAGTCAACACAATTCGTTGTCAAGGATACCATGCATTTACGTATTTATGTATTACCAACATCTGAAGACGAAACAAACCTAAAAATAGAATCAATTGCCGGTATGTCAAAATTCATTACGCAAATTTTATTTTTTAAAATAAATAAGTAACTAAACTAAAGTTTGGGAAAAAATATTTATTTTAAAAAATAAAAATCCCGTAATGAATTTTGACATACCAGCAATTGATTCTGTTTTTAGGTTTGTTTGGTCTTCAGATGTTGGTAATACGTAAATGCATGGTATCCTTGACAACGAATTGTGTTGACTGAAGATGTGGGCAAATGTCCATGAAATTAATTTCGCAAAAACATAATAAAAGTATTGTTATGGGCTTCTTAAGTTAAGTGGAGAATATTTACTAAATATTTTTATTTGTGTAGTGTTTGTTACTCCACTGTAAATAGCTTCATTTTCTGTGTAAAAAAAAAAAAAGTACTTAAACATATTTCAACTAAGGACTTGACCCCCCCCCCCCTTTTTTTCTTAATTTACATCATGCAACATTAAGTCATATCGAACGATGAGTGGAATGGATGAAATGATGCCCATATGAGCCCAGGGTCCATAGAGCTTAGAGTTACCGACATTCGTCTTTCAGGATAAGGGGAAATGCCGGAAAAAACTTATCCAAGTAACTCACCCTGACGAGATTCGAACTTGGGACCTCTTGAACATGAGGTAGACACGCTACCGAGGTGGGCACTTGTCCCCATCTTCAGTATATGTCCAGCTGGTTCTTGATGCTATTTATGGTCTTGGCTGGAGAATCTGAAGTGGCAGCTTTTGGTGGAACAACGAACTTCAAAGGTGTTTGGAGGTGGCTAGTCAAAATTCATGCTTTAGTATATGTAAGTTTTCACATGTACTAAGTTTACCTGGGAAACTTCCGGTTTTCAATAATTTGAGGTTTTGTGTAATTTCATGATAGGTAGACCAGAAATAAGCTAATGCAGATTTTTCAATGTGTTTGTATTTTATGGCTCTTATGTGTTTTTTTCAATCTGGTGTTCAGGTCTCTTGTCTATCCAGTGTATTTGGTTATAATTGGAGCAATTAAGCTTATAAATGCCTGATGTCATACTGCTATGTGGTGGATTATTCTTATTTGTGCAAAGCAATTTTTGTATGTGTGTTTGGAGGAATTTAGTAACAGTGACGTCAAAATTAATATAAAAATTATTTGTGGTTGGTTTATTGACACTCGTCACTTACTTTTTCATATATTTATGAGAGACTAGTTTCAAAGGCCCTGGCCTCCATTTTCACTTCCCATTTGGGAAGAGATTGAAAATGGAGGCCAGGACCTTTGAAACTAGTCTCTCATAAATATATGAAAAAGTAAGTGACGAGTGTCAATAAACCAACCACAAATAATTTTTATATCAATTTTTGTATACTGTAATTGTTTTTTGGAACCAAATTTATCGTGCATTTCTTGAAAATCATAACATCATAAATTTAACGCAAGAAATGTAAGATAACTTTGGTTCAAAAAGCTTTGGTTGTGTTTCTATTCCAACTCATGTTTATAAATTATTGATACATCACTGTTTATAAAACTTCTACTCAATTATTATCATCATATGTGTTTGTTAGTTACAGTCTCTGTGGGAGAGGGGATCCATCCCCTTCAGCTGCTGTGGTGCGAGTGCTGTGGATCCCTAGCACTCGTGGTACCTCTGACTTTACCAGAGGAACCTAGGGCCGAACATTCGAGCCCCTCCCATATGGGAGTTGTTTGGATTGTGTTGGGCTTGAGGCGGCAGTACGTGTGGGAGATTGGGTACCTCTGGCCAGGCCAGACTTCGGCTGCCTGGAGGGGGCAGAGGGTTGCCTAAAAAGTCCCAGGTACTAGCCTGCAGAGCTAGTAGAAGGTGTGCTAGATCACCAGGCAGCCCCACCGAGGTTATTCGGTGGTCTTCCCTGCGGGGTTGGCGCGCGTAAGTGACGTATGCACTTCCATCCATCTTGACATTGTTGAAGGGGGGGGGGTGTTTTAGACTCAAGGTATTGCCCTAATGGAAAGAGCCCCGGAGTTTTCCATCACTCGTGGGTTGATAGAGGCCGGAGTTTTTGGACTCTCGGTTAGACGTCGCCGTTAACAACAAGTTAGTTACAGTAGCATGATTTATGTTGTATACAGTTTTGTTTTCCATTTTCATATTATTGTGAACTGGCCTTCAAATTATTTTCATTGCTTCTTGTATAAAGATGACAATTATATCACACATGTTTATAAATATTTATAAGCTTGATGGTTATTTTTTGCTTGTAGGTAAAACTACTACTGCACATCTTGTATGCAAAGAATTGGGTTATGATGTCGTAGAATTTAATGCTTCGGACACAAGATCAAAAAAGCTACTTCATGAAGAAGTTACTGAACTACTTAGTAGCAAGTCACTTTATGGTTATTTTCAAGGTAATTGTAACTTTTATACATTGTTTGGTTGGGAATACTTCAGAATAAGAAAGTTTGGGTTCATTGGGTCATAGATAATTGCAGAAATTGGCAACAGGAAAAATAAATTGAAATTTACTGTATATGCTGATATCTGCTACAGTAGGACAAGTTTACAGGTTTATATTAGCTATAAAATGATGAAATGAAGAAACACACAAATAAAGAAAAACACATGGAGGTTGCAGCAAGCTAAGTTTCTGATACATGCTTTTTGTGTTGGAAACAATGCAATTCACACTTGCAATGTAAATGGAGAAAGCATTTGCAATAATGTTTTGATATTTCAAATGCTCTTAGGGAATTTGAGTGTTGTTTAATTGAAGGACACTATTATCCCCTAGCATTCTCCAAAAATGAAAATCATGCTAGAAATGTGTATATTCAGCAAATTGACAGCAATTGACAACAATATGACAGTCCATTGTCATATCTCCCACTTCTGAAAAGCAGCAAAAGCACCAACTGTACAAATTTCAGTTTTAAAATTAGAAGTTTTCCCATTGGCATTGTGGAGTTCCCCTTCCACCCTGTCATAATCTGTAATTCTGGTTGCCCTGGAGATGTTTTCTTTGACTTAAATCAAATTATGTAAAAAAAAAGACAATATTAACACACTGTTTGTATGCAAATTATATAAACTAGTGATGAGGCAATACCACTAATTCTTGATGATACTAATTTTTAAGCACTAATATTCGATTCTCACTTCTATAAAAGTTGTAGAGGCAATAATTTAGTCTCTAAATTATGTCCTTATTATTAATTTTCTGTTTATAAATGAATGCAGCAATCTTTTAATATTTAGATATATTATTAATTTTAATTTTTAATTAATTATATTATTAATTAATATTTAGATATAATAATATTAAATATTTTTAATATTTATTTTTTTAATTTATTTTATTTTTTGCTCATCATTTTCAGATGTCACGTCATCATCTTCTGACAGTGACAGAAAACTTGTACATTGCTTTTTAAATAGAGGTTCATAAACTGTACTCAGTGTGTGAATATAGCAAGCTTTATTAAACTTGTTGTTTGTGTGTCTTGACACCACACAAAAATGTTTTTCTGCGTATTTCATACACTGCTCTGTTAATAATAGTAAAGTATACTTCAGAATGGTTCCATGCTTCACTCATGTTTTATTTAATATCACTCTTGTACATTGATAAAAGAAAATATTTGTGGAAATTAGTTGTATGGTATACCTTTAATGTATGGCTCTGACCTGAGTTTGACTTGCAAAATACAAATTAACTGATGGAACGAAAAATCAAATGCTTATTGCAGAAATGTAATTTAGTGCATCACTTAAAACAGCTACATTCACAACTCAGTTAATGTTGCATGTTACATGAGTGCTTCATACTCCTTCTCCCATTGTTTTGCATGTTTTCATTTAAAAACAAGAGTCTTTGGAATGTTGCATTCATTTGCTCACAGGAAATGCAGTCAAGGTCTGTCAGAACTAATCCAGTAACTATTTGGGGACATCAATGTGGGAATAATGTGAAATCTTGACTTCTTTCGTTCCTTAACTAGCATAAATTAAACCAACTTTCAGTAATGTAGAACTTACAAATTTAAAGGTCTATCTCAAAGTGTTAAACATATTTCACTGCTGCAGAATATATAAAGTATTGAGCTATCAGCTGTATCATGGTATTTTTAAATAATATGGAGTGAAGTTTTACTAATTTATAACTGTAGGAACTTCATTTAAATTATTTATTTGAACTAGTTTAAGGAACATAAATCTCCAGCTAAGGATGAGAGCAAATGCTGCTTAAACTATTCTGGACAAATACTAAAATAAATAAAGGTAATAAACATGACTCGCTTCTACAGTTACTAATTATACTTCTAGTTTTAAGATGCACTGATATATATATTTTGGTACCAAAGTGAGGGATTCTACTTAATAATATCCCTCTAAAATCCAGATGGCACTGCTACATATTTTCAAATAAGCTTCTCATTACCAAGTGTTCTGTTCCACTCATTTTGAGTTCTGTTTCTTTTAGAAAATGATGAAAGTAGTTGCAATTTATGGGCTTTGAAGATATTTGGATAAGAGAGTATAGTAACCGCATTCATTGCATCCCAGCGACATCAAAGCGAAAGCAGATCTTTCACTTCTGACCACAGATCCCACATGGAAGCAATTGTAAGGGTCTTCTATCCTCAAACCTACGGGGTGGTCTTTCTTCTACATTCACAAAGTTACAGCGCTGTTGCAATGTTTTTCTTGCATCCTCAGAACTTCAGTAACTTCTATTAGCTTAGACTGTGCACACGTGCTTCTTATGTGTGAATTAAGCTTATATTTATAGAAGTTACATAGTGGTTTACTTAGTGTAGTTTTATAAATTTATTACTGTTTAATTGTTATTAGCATTTAACACTAGTTTGCCTAATGTAACTAAGATGTGGAGACCGTGAGAATCGAACCTAACATGGATATGCTAACATGGATTTCCATTCATACTTGTAATATATACCTAACAGTATCTCTAACCTTTCTAGAGTTCTAAAGTGTTTATGACATTTAATTACTATGTGGAATGTACATGATGATTTATTTAAATTGCATTTAACAGAAGCCCCCCCTTCCCCCCGCCCCCCAAAAGAAAATTACATGCTTAACTTAATTTTTCTTTAATTCCTTAGTTGCTTTTTTTTTTATTATTATTATGTTTGAGGTATTTACTGTTTTATACAAATAAAAATATTTGTAAAAGAATCTTCACTTAACTTAAGAAGTTGATGTTAATACTTCCTTCTTCTTTATAATATTGATTTCAAAAGCATATTGCTTCCATCGTCAGTCACTTCCAAACTCCGTTGTTAAGGAAATCTCGGTTACGATGTTATTTTCTTTTGTTATGTTATGCATTACCAACATCTGAAGACGAAACAGGCCTAAAAACATAATCAACTGCCGGTATGTCAAAATTCATTACGCAATGTTTATTTTTTAAAATAAATATTTTTTCCCACACTATTAACTCTATGGGATCATTTAATTGTTTTAATAATTTAACTTTGAGATTTATTTCATGGTTAAATGACCAAAAATGATCTGCTACGGCCGATTTATCAATTTGTTTATATTTAATGTTATGAAAATGTTCCTTCTTTCTGGTTTCCAAATTACGTTTCGTCTTTCCAATATAAACCTGATTACAGTCCAAACATTAAATTGATAAATACCAGATTTTTTATTATCAGGAATTTTATCTTTTTTAGAAAATTGTAATACATTTTTAATACTATATTTATTTTGAGGAACTAAAGTTATACCAACTTCTTTAAAAAAAATTTGAAAATGCTTATTAAATCAAGGATGGTAAGTAAATTTTTTAAAATTATAATCATCTTTTATTTTTTTAAGAGTAGAAATATCATTAACAGTTTTTTGATATTTAGATTTTTCAATCTTCTTTTGTGTAAAATCTTTATTAAACCCATTAATTAAAGCAGTATTAATAATATGTTTATATTCTTATTAAATTCTTCTTTATTCAGGGGTATATTTATTAATCTATAAATCAAACTATTAAAAACAGCAAATTTATGTGAAAAAGGATTAAAACGTTTATTTTATATGTAATTATCAATATGAGTAGAATTCCTATATATACCAAAATCTAATTTGTTATTATTTCTTATTATTTTCAAATCTAGAAAAGGAAGAAATCCATTAATTTCAGTTTCTAAAGTGAATTTTATAGCTTTATCCATGTTTTAAAAATCAAAGGAAAAGCTTTAGTGACTTGAATGTCGAAAAAACTAAAAAAAAAACTAAAAAAAAAAAAAAAAAAAAACGGCAAGAAATGGTGAAAGAGGATAAATACCAGATAAATTGATAAATACCAGATTTTTTTATTATTAGGAATTTTATCTTTTTTAGAAGATTGTGATACATTTTTAATACTATATTTTGAGGAACTTAAGTTATACCAACTTCTTTAAAAATTAATTTCTTTTTAAAATTAAATAATAAACTTTTTAAGATTAAAGTTCTTTTGAACTAATGATAGTGTTGTATGATCAAAAACTGATAAACTTATTTCTTTTGATGTAACTGCCTTATTTCCTAGTATTCCTAGAGAAAAACTTTTAATTTATTTAAAAAAGTGGTTGAATTCAATAAATTTACATGAGGAGTTAATATTTGATTTTGCTTACTGATTTTTGTGTGGGTCAAATTTTTTTCACTTTTAATGGTGAATTTTTTCAACAAACCTCTGGCTTAGCAATGGGTAATCCTCTTTCACCTTTTCTTGCTGATGTTTTTATGAGTTTTTTCGAAATTCAAGTCACTAAAGCTTTTCCTTTAATTTTTAAAACATGGTATAAATATGTAGATGATATTTTTGATATTGTTCCTGAAAAACAAATTAATGATGCTTTAAAATTACTAAATTTATAAGATAAAGCTATAAAATTCACATTAGAAACTGAAATTAATGGATTTCTTCCTTTTCTAGATTTGAAAATAATAAGAAATAATAACAAATTAGATTTTGGTATTTATGGGAAATCTACTCATATTGAATGACATAAAAAAATAAACGTTTTAATCCTTTTTCACATAAATTTGCTGTTTTTAATAGTTTGATTTATAGATTAATAAATATACTCCTGAATAAAGAAGAATTTAATAAAGAATATAAACATATTATTAATACTGCTTTAATGAATGGTTTTAATAAAGACTTTATACAAAAGAAGATTGAAAAATTTAAATATCAAAAAACGGTTAATGATATTTCTACTCTTAAAAAAATAAAAGATGATTATAATTTTAAAAAATGTACTTAACATCCTTGGTTTAATAAAAATTTTAATTTTTTTTTTTAAAGAAGTTGGTATATCTTTAGTTCCTCAAAATAAATATAGTATTAAAAATTTATTACAATTTTCTAAAAAAGATAAAATTCCTAATAATAAAAAATCTGGTGTTTATCCATTTAATTGTTTGGATTGTGATCACGTTTATATTGGAAAGACGAAACGTAATTTGGAAACCAGAAAGAAAGAACATTTTCATAACATTAAATATAAACAAATTGATAAATCGGCCGTAGCAGATCATTTTTGGTCATTTAACCATGAAATAAATCCCAAAGTTAAATTATTAAAACAATTAAATGGTCCCATAGAGTTAATAGTGTCGGAAAAAATATTTATTTTAAAAAATGAACATCGCGTAATGAATTTTGACATACCAGCAGTTGATTCTGTTTTTAGGTTTGTTTCGTCTTCAGATGTTAGTAATGCATAGCATAACAAAAGAAAATAACATCGTAACCGAGATTTCCTTAACAGCGGAGTTTGGAAGTGACTGACGATGGAAGCAATATGCTTTTGAAATCAATATTATAAAGAAGAAGGAAGTATTAACATCAACTTCTTAAGTTAAGTGAAGATTCTTTTACAAATATTTTTATTTGTGTAATATTTGTTGCTTCACTGTAACTAGCTTCATTTTCTGTGTGATTTACTGCTTTGTTAAATCAACTGTAATTTGATTCACCACCTGTAGCTGCCATAGAATATAGAAAATGTTTTAGGATAAATTGGCTCACAATTGCAATAAGCAAAGCTCTAACGTGCAGTCTTTGATTATAAATTATTATTAACTACCAGAATATCCAAAGTGCTTCTTTAATTTGCAAGTAAATATCCCTTGCAAACTCATGCACACTGATGCAATTTAACCCTTTTAAAATAGTAATGATGGTCCTACAACAAGGTATCGGAATGTTTTACTAAGCTTTCCTTGGATATTATGTTAATAATATGCATTTAGTTCTTGTAGGTAAAATAAATACTAATAACATAACAGCATAGGTAATATCTCTCTTTTCAGTTATGTTTTAAAATGTTATAGCATACATTAATTATTTAAAGTTTATTTGAAAAGATCAATGACTATTTCCTACAGTGAATTCAGCTTGATTTTTTTAAAATGTTTGTATTTTAGTTTTTGGTTATTTATTTATTTTTGTGCTTCTAAACAATATTTTAAACAACAGCAACCTTGGGTATTCTCAGCTGTAAACACGTGCTTAACATTCTTCACCCCTCCAACCAGGTAAGTGTATCCTAAGATTACACAAATATAAATAATTGTGTAATATTTATTGCTTCACTTTAGCTAGCTTCATTTTCTACGTAATCAGTATCCTAAAATGTTTATGACATTGTGGTTAGGGGTAAGAACAGTTTTTCCATACAAAGCCAGCTGCCTGGGAATCCTTTAAGCGTGGTCACTTTAATAGCTAATATAACTGAGTCTAATACTCAGTGCTCCATATATTGGTAGTGTTTATCTAGAATGCATTTTGTTAAGAAGGTCCTAATGAAGCTTGTTCTAGGTAAACACTAGAAAATATATGGACATTGAGTACTAGTTTGACTCAAAATTATATTAATGTTGTGCTTCATTGTATCAGAGTCCTTGCTCATAGGAAGAGTAATAGCTGTTATTATTTTTTGATCCTCCATAATCATAACAATCTAAATAAAGAATGTGAATAATAAGGCTAAAACCATTTCCTTATGCTTGATAGCATGAAGAGACTTGAAAGACACAATAGCATTGGTAAATTTATTATATTTTGGGAAAGCAACCTTTAAAAAATTCACCAGATTTTTTTATTTGTCAACAAATGTTGTTTTAACCATTATGTATAAAATCTGCAGTTAGCATTATCAAACTTTCACATACAGGTAATAAATAGTAGCTAATTGATCTTTCATTTAAACCATGTGTAGAACAACGTGGGAAAGGCAGAAACAGAATTTAATACCATAATCTGGATTTGGACAACAACTTTCTTAGCTTACTCTAATGAAGTGAGATATAATGATAATATGCAAGTTCAACATTAAATTTAGTGTCTACTCGTACTTTAGAAAAGCATGTGTATAAAACTATATGAAGTGATTGAGTTGCTTCATGCACACACATCCAGAGAATATAAAACATACCAGCTGAGTCATGCAGCATCTTACAACTTTCAGTAGTGCTTTCAATCAACTTTTGAGCAGTGGTTAGCTCACCACCAAGGAAACTAGTCTGCTATGAAAATGGCCAGCAATTTTGCAAGGAAATTTATGAGACAATCTTTTACGTCAAAGATATTTCATAAGTGACAACATACAAATAAATTAATAAATAAATAAATAAAATCTGAATAGCATATACTGGTACCTAGGTACCAGTACACGAAGACATACATTCAAACTTTAACATTTATTTTATAGTAACAAATATTTAGATTTAATTCATATATAACTTTTCAGATAAAATTTCTACTACTAAAATATTTAAAAAGAAAATGTAGATGTTGTGTAAGAGTCATAAATATTAAGAGTAAAGGTGTAGCAAAAGGGTATAAATTACATTTTTCTACATGAACTCTGTTGTTGGAAACCAGCAAGCGAAACAACTGGTAACCAGCTACTTTGCATACAAATTAAGCTTATATTACATCACTGGTACCCAGTGAAAAATATGTAATGATGGCCAGCACATTCCATCTCTGATGCTAAAGTTATCTGTAAGTTTATCTACTTTTTATTTCTTTTTATTCCCCAAATAATTATTACTTCAATAATTAAATATTCAGTTATTTCCATTGTTAATTTATATTTATATTTTTATATTTCATAATTTTGTATCTTTGTTAGTCCTATCTATAATTTTAATATATTTTATTTAAATAGCCATTATTTATGACTATTAATTATTTACATTTTTATTTTATTTATCTATATCTTACTATATTCTGTTCTTCTTAAACTTCTCTACATATATAGATTTATATTACAATTTAAATTTAAATTAATTACTTTTATTATTAGTCTATTATTAAAACTTATTGAAATAAATTATTAGTATTTATTACGATTAAAACCATACTATCTGTACTACATCAATTTTTCAATTTAAATGAACTGTTTATAATTAATATTATTAAAATATGTTCATTTTCTTTTTTAATAATTTTGCTTATAATATCTTTTATTTACACTACCATTTTCCATTTTTATTCCTTTCACTGCACTTAAGCACTTGCACATGAAACTTCATTCTCTCCACACTTCAACAATCCATACTTTATCCATCTTCCTGTCATTGGTGTAGTTCCAGTTTCCACCACCTTGGTTCCAGTATCACTCCTGCTCCAAAATAACCTTTCCCCTTTATTATTATAAAATCCCACACTACACTGGCATCTGCCTTCTCTTATATACCTCATTGTTCTTTCTTCTTGCATTCATTATCTCCTCTTCTCGTCCCATTCTTGTCATCCTCTGGATACTAAAATATATCCATTGGTTTTCTTATTTTCTTTAATTTTATAAATTTCCTTCAACTATATACTGTAATTATGTAAAAAACGAAGCTAATAACAGTGAAGCAACAAATACTACACAAATATAATTATTTGTAACAAAAAACTTCACTTATCTTTAAAGAAATTGATGGAAACTTCAATAAATCGTGAGATCGTGATTTTTGTAAGCAGAGTCAACATGAAAAATTAAATACCACGGCTGGGATTTGAGCCACAGATCTCCCGGCTTCCATCCAGTCGCTCTTATCCATTGAGCCACCATGGCCAGCTTGCCGTCATGACATGAAATTCTCCATTTGACTCGTATATTTCCCCGGTAGACCACTAGGGGCTCTCGCATTCAAGATACACTATTTGTGGTGACTTACTATCGTAAGTACTTGAGTCCCAGGCTTCATCATTTAATTCTTTTGGTTCAAATCTCGGCCGTGGCATTGAATTTTTCATGTTGACTATATCAAAAAGCTTAGCCTATATACGGCTAGTATGAAGAAATGATTAATTTCCATCAATTAACTAAAATTCGTAAACAGTTGTTTACAACTTCAATAACATTCAGTGTGACTCAATGTATTACTTTAGTTCAAAATTCTCATATTCCTCTGTAATTACAATAACTTATCCGTCCATTCTGGTGTTCAACTATCTATCATTCCTCTGTTTTGATGTTGAATGTGCAAGGGATCTTCTTACTTCTGGAATTATGCTTGGCACTTGACACTACTGTGTCCACCTGCTTTCTAGAGTCTTTTTCCCAAACTATTTTACTAATAATATTTGTAAGATGTAAGTTTTTGTCAATTTAGGATTTCTAAGAATTAAGTATAATGTATACCCTTCTAAAGCTTTGCATTCTTCAGTTAAATTTTTTCTGTAACTGTTGCAATCAAAAGCTTGTGCTCAGGAGTATCCTGAACTCTGCAGATGTTGTATGTGTCATTACTTGTTTTATTAATCCTTTTTTGATATATTTTATGGGGTTCATGACTGGCAATATAACGAACAAAATCTCTAGTTGATTGTATTTAGTAAAGTATTAATGTTTTATATGTATTAGATAAATTAAAAGTTCTTCCCTCGTTCATATTTTCCCACTTTTGCTGTCATCTAAATTTTAGTTCCTGTTTGACTTCAGCTATTGTTTGACATATTTTCCAATTATTTTCTCCACCATTTCATAATTTAATTTCTTTTTTACCTTATTCCTACTATACCACTTATTGTGGTGTTAGGGGGTTCTTGATCCTCTGTCCCTTAAGGTCGGATCTGAGGAACCAAAGCTGTGGATGTGATAGAGAACCAGGATTGGGTGATCAGCCTGATGCCTGGTGTGAGGGTGAGAGAAGTGGATGATAGTATGAAAGCAAAATGAATGATAGGAAATGTGATGCTGGAGCAATTGGTGGAATGATGGCAGGGGAAACTGGAGATCCCAGAGAACAAACACTGCATCCATATGTAATAATAGTGCAAAGATTACATCATAACAAATGCTAATTGCTTTCAGTGATATTTGAAAGTTTTTTTGGGTCACTCTTGGAACTTGTGTCATTACTTTTTCAAATTTTTCTCAATAATTCAATATTGTCATTAATTTGCTTGCTTTGAATTCAATTTCTTGTCTACTTTGCCCTTCTATAAAAATATTAAATAATCCACATAGGCAATGGTATTCAATATTTTGTTCTCTCTCTTCTATAAGGGTTTCTATTACAATGTCCCAAAAAGAGGTCCCAGGCTTTGCGGACATCTCTTACTTTCTTTTTAACTGTGCCATTTATTCCTTTTATGAAAACTTTTCTATTTGTACAGTAATCATGTAAGTTACATAAATGATCTGTGGATATGGATAATTTTTCTTCTTAGGCTGTCCAAAACAGTGTGATTACTGTAAATTATCCAATGCTCCAGTTATCTATAAAAGCTCCAATGATATACTTTTTCTCATATAGAACTGTACAAATACTTAGAACGTGAGCAGTTCACGTTTTATCTTTCATATGGTTATGGTTACCCAACATCCATACAGATAAGCCTGAAAAACAACAACATTCCTTCCTGACAACACTTATCTCAAGCATAAATAAACAGTTCACCTACTGCACGCAGTTTGAAACAGACCGAGTTAATGTTCAGTTTGTTTTCAGAGTATGGTTTGTTATTTTTTTACAATGGACAGCATTGTTAAGTTGTGAGTTGAATTTGAGCTGAAATATTGCTAATATTACATTAAATTATTATTATACACCCATATTTTCTCCAGTGTTGGTGATCCAAATGCGTGAACATGTTCCTCGAAGCTGGGACAAGTGATTTTTCGATCAACAAACGTGAAGTGATTCATTCTCAGTGCAGAAAAATTATATTTAATGTGAACAAGTTTTTACAAAAGCTCTAATCCACAATATAGGGAAAGTGTAGATTTTTCAAAAACCCAGCAATTAAGTGTAGAAGTTTGTGGTGTAGGTAGTGCACATACAGTGTCACGAATTTGTAGTGAAGCAGCTTCATGCTTAGAAAAAGGGAGCGTGCCTTTATTTCAATCCCCGTGAAAGACTCGCGAAGTTGGAAAGCAGGTTACTGGATTGGTAACCTTGCTTGCTGTTCCACTGCTGTGACATGTGTCAAGATAAGATTTTAATGTTTTAGTAATATTTAATGGGAAAAATAGGCAGAACCTTTGCTGGTGTGTAAAACGTGCTATGTACAGAACTTCTGCCGGTACACCTACCATGCTTGGCAACAGCACTCCTCTTGAGCATTGGACAGCATTCATATGTCTTTAACTTTTGCGAGTGGTATAGATCCAAATATAATAGCAAACAGTCCCTGATCAACTGCAGTTGCATTATTTCATCTTGAAACTGTCCATGATTGCTTGGCAGCACATCGTCATAAAATTAAGCTAATAGTATAGAATAAAAAGAAGTGTTTCAGAAAGTGGAGTGCCATTGTTACTAAAATTAGGCAAATCAGTCAACCTTGTATATACTTTTCTCCATTTACAAGCTTTTTTGATGAAGACTAGTTTCTGGGAACCTCTTCCCTATCGTCAGTTCAACCACAGAACTGACGATAGGGAAGAGGTTCCCAGAAACTAGTCTTCATCAAAAAAGCTTGTAAGTGGAGAAAAGTATATACAAGGTTGACTCATTTGCCTAATTTTAGTAATTAAGCTAATAGATTCTCCACACAGTATAGTACGCAAAAACAAAAATTCAGTAATGAACAAGGATAACTTGATGTCGTACTCCTATCTTCAAAAAATAGTTGGGATATCACTTTATTGGGAAGCCTGAAAGCGAATGATAATAAATCAAGAGCTACAGAACATTTGAATGCTGCTGCTGCTCACTCACTCCCTCTCACTCACTCACTCACTCACTCACTCACTCACTCACTCACTCATTTTTCTCATTATTTTTAATTGTAGTCAAAACGTTCACTGCACCCTCTATTGATAATTGTTCACTAAAACCAAAATGCTTTTTATTCATACCAATTATTTTTCTAAACTCTACAGTTGTTTTATAAAGTGACTATTCAAAAATGTTGTCCATTGTGTTTAGTAAGCAAATTGCTTTATATAAGTTTTGTTAACTAGGATCTTTGTCCTTTACTTTTTTAAATACTACCACTCTGTTGCTTCTTTCTATAAATCAGAAAAATTACTGTGCCATAGACAATCATTAAACAACTGAGGTAAAATGGGTATCATTTCATCTTTTAGGTTATATGGAACCTCATTCATAATTTGATCTGGCCGGCCACTTTTTCTTGCATTTTAATTTCTCAGATATTTTAACTTCTGTTAGGTCAAAGGTAAAGATAACATTCTCATTAATTTTGGTGTTCTTATTTTTTCTCTTATAATTTTGTATGGTAAGCTCCAAACATCTTGATTTACACAGAAAATGAAGCTAGTCACAGTGAAACAACAAATATTACACAAATAAAAATAGTTGTAACAGAGTCTCCACTTAACTTAAGAAGTTGATAATTCCTTCTTCTTTAGAAAAGATCGATTTCGAAGGCACAATCTTTTCTAAGAAGAAGGAATTATCAACTTCTTAAGTTAAGTGGAGACTCTGTTACAAATATTTTTATTTGTGTAACATCTTGACTTAGCTTACCTTCCACGAATGACTGTCAGTGATTTTTTCCCTTGTTTCGTCAATTAGATTTTTACAGTTTTCTTTAGCTTACTGGTATTTTTGCAAATTGTGTTACCTTTCAGTAAATATAACTAATTCCTTATATATTCTATGTATGTTCGAGATCTCCTCGGGAAACAAGCCAGGTGAAAAGACGATTAGAAATTTTTCTCCAGGAAAGCTTCAGGTCTTATTATATTCTACGTAGTTTCCTGGTTAATGATCAGGCCTTTTGTAGTTTATCTATCCAAATTTTTTCCCAAAATTTTTTTGATTTCATTTTAGAGACTGTTTTATTCATAAAATTTTTAATTGCTAACGTTAAGGATTTTCATCTTTATCTACTGTGTATCTTGATAATTTTAATTCAGAGTTTTAAACTCTACTTTCATTTTTTTGTCAATTTCCTTGTTTCAGATAAAGTAACCAATCCGTCCTGCTTTCGTTATTCATATTTGTTTTAATTGGTTTATAATTAAATATACAATATGGTTACTTGTCAAGCCGTGAGCAACTTTCCAGTTATTTTGGTCTTTGTCATTATTTAACATTAGATATTAGGATTTCATTATGGAGGGATTCGGTATTTAGGCGACCATGCTGGGCCCATTGTTCCTATGCCCCCAAGTTGGGCACCCCCGGGGAGGAAGGATGAGGCAAAGGAGACAGAGGGCAACCAACCCAAGGAGCCACAACAGTACAGAGGGCAGGGTCCCTATACTCAAAGTATAAACTTGAAGGAAGCGTAGACAGTGAAGCACAACTTAGCCCAAAAATGAATCGAGAAGATATTGACACACTGCTTCACTCACACTGTTTTTTCACAGCACATGTTTCAAAAGCTTTTGCTCATATCATCAGCTGGAACTCGACTAGTGCAAATTGTAGTGGTTTCCTCTTTCTCCGTATCGTCGATAGATGGCATGATGTATCTGTCAAAGATGTCTGGTGGTGGAGTTTTAAAATTCATGACCCTATGATGATTTTTGTTAATGAAGATTTTTTCCCATATGGAAAGGTCTATGGGGTGATTAATGTATTTTATTAAAGATGTTTCCAAGTTGATGTCATGTCTAGTATTCAAAAAATGAAAAGCCACTGCTGATTTTTCTGTTTCATCATTTTTAATGTTTCTTATATGTTCTTTAGTTCTGATGTCAATATTTCTTTTTGTTTTTCCTATGTAAATTTTAGGGCAAGTTTCACATTTGATCTCATAGATTCCTGGTTTTTCTTTGGTAGTAATTGAATTTTGGGGGGGGGGGGCGGCCTTGTAACAAATTTCTGATATGAAACCTATTTTGAGGTGCAAGAATTATGTTGTGTTTTTGAGAAGATTTTTTGGAAATCATTTTAGGCTGATGGATGGAAGGTGAATTTTTTAAATTTTTTTTTTCTTGTTTTCTCCTGTAGTTGAGCTTCAGCTGATGATAAGAGCAAAAGCTCTTGAAACATGTCTTGTGAAAAAACAGTGTGAGTGAATCAGTGTGTCAATATCTTCTCGATTCATTTTTGTGCCAGGGTCCCTACAGTTTACTTGGATAGAGGCTTCCCTGAACAGGCCAGGGCAACGGACACGCTCCCCTACTGCGGGATGGCAACGAGCCCAGCAGCTGAGCCCCAAAGGTCCCTGGCTGGCTGTCCCAAAATGGTCCCAGCAGAAGAGCGGAGACCGGCAACCAACTTACCGTAGGAGGAAGTAGTTTTCCTCAGAGCATATCATCCTGCCAAGCACCGCTGAGACACTCGCTGGCACTTCTACCCTGAAAGAGACCAGCAGATAGGAGATGATGTGAAATGATAATGGAGATGAAATGGAGGGACAGGAAATTCGGCAGATGTAATTATCCTACCCAGCATTTGCCTACTGACCCGGGAAAACTTCTGAAAAAAGTCATAGGTTGGCCATGGGAATCGAACCAGGGCCTCCCGAATGCGGGCCACAGATGAAACCACCTGAGCCATCCCGCTCGGTAACATTGGGTAATACTTAATGTAATTTATGTTGTTTATTTGTATTTGTTCTGCCTAACGTAGCCTTTTGCTTAAAAGGAATGGGTTGGTGTTTATCATTACTATATATTTTTCTTTTTTTTAACATTGGATTTTTTTTGTACAATTTAAACTGTCATACCTAAGGTGTGCATACTGGTGAGGCTAGTTCTGAGTAGGTTCAAATACAACTCCACCATAACACATTACATCTTTATGTATTTCTTCTAAGCTAAAAAAATCTTCTTTTCTTTCATAGGCTTTTATAAATAAATCTCTAAGTTTTTTTGGGATCAGTAGACAAATCTTTTGATCTTAATTCAATTCTATCTGTGGCATCTGGCAGTGGAAACAAAATTTTATCACAATTTTCATAAAATTTCCTTGTTATGTGTTGCAAAGCAGCAGGCAAGGTTCTACCTTCCTCCAAAAGACCTAAGTTTTAAGGTCAGTTCAGAATCATTTTACATGGTCATCACATTCCTATTTAACGTGGAGTATGTCCTTGAATCCAGCAGACTTCCATCTTGGGGTGTATAGTTTCTGTCTATTGTAACATTTCCTCTTGGTCACTTATTTTTACAGTATTAACATTTCTGTCCATGTTGGTATATTTATCTTCCAAAATATTATTCTGTGTATTTTTATCTCTCTGTTTGCATACATTCCGTAGTGTGCATGTTATATAAATCTCTATCTTCTTGTATTCTTATTATCTTTCTCTTCTGAACTATTGTCTACAAGTATTGCTTCATAGTAAACTTTCTCTAACCATTTGCTATTTATATCTGGTACTTTGTGCTTGCAGTTTCTGATGGCTGATAAACCTCCTTTTCCTTCTGCTAAGGCAAATTTCTTTTGTTTCTTCCAGTTCCCTCTGCTGTCTATTTTAATTCCTAAATAATCGCAATCTCTAACAACCCTATTATCTTTTTTGTTTTCATTCATCAATTTTTCATATTTACTTAATTTCTCTCCTTTTGTTAAACACTATGAGCTGTGTCTTATCCTGGTTTACTTTTAAACTCCATTTTTTACAGTAAATATATACTGCTTCCAAAGATTGTTTTAATCCATTCACCGTAATTGCACCTACAACTAGATCATCTGCAAAAAGGAATCCTGGCATCGATACATTATTAATTATTGGCATATTATTAATTATAAGGTTAATACATCTCCCAATTTCCTTTAATATATCATCAATATATAAGTTGAATAGGACCGGGCTTAACTTACATCCTTGCCTAAGACCTTTCTCTTGTTTGATTCCTCTTGTTACAACTCCATCCTCCACTCTTATACATAACGTATTCTCCTTATAAAATGCTCTAATAGTATACCATTCGTTTACTCACCCCTTTGCTCAACAACTTATGCCACACAACTGGAGCTCAATCCTATCATAAGCTTTCTCAAGATCAACAAAAGTGATATATAGCTTTCCTCTCTCATCCGTTATTTATCTACCAATGTTTTTATAATAAGTAAATTATCAACTGTTCTTCTCCCTTTTCTAAAACCTATCTGAAATTCTGAGAGAATGTTGTATTCTTCAACCCATGCTTGTATCTTGCCATAATACCTGTAAAGATTTTTCCCACATTTGCAATTCCCATATAGTTGTTTGTCAACACTCCCCTTACCTTTATAGATTGGATGAATAATTGCCTTTCTCCATTTTTCTGGTATATCTCCCTTCACTTTAATTGTGTTAAATAAGTCCCCAAGAACCTTAACTCTGTTTAATTCAGTACACCATTCCTTAAGAAATTCTGTTGGGATACCATCTATTCCAGTTGCTTTATTCCTCTACATTAATCTAAGCTGTTGCAAAATTTCTTCAGTTCTTATTTCATCATCCAGCCTATCTATGTAGTTATTACCTATTTCCCCAATTTCCTATTTCTTTAATTGACTTATTCCCCCCATACAAATCTCTTAAATATTTCTCCCACTCTCTTGGTTGTATACTGGATTTCGTTGCATATTTGTTATATATTGAATTTATTGCCTTCCATACCTCATTTACATAGTTTTCATTAAGGATGTTTATCAAATGAGTTTCATGTTTTTTCCTCCAGATTGTTTTCTTTTGTTCTAGAATAGAAATATAAGTTTCTCCCTTGCATATACTCTTCCTTTAATTCTGAATACCCTAACTCCCTCCACTTAATGAGCAACTGTTTAACTTTTCTCCTAGCTACTCTACATTCTTCATCAAACCATCCCTCATCTCTCTTAATTGCCCTAATTTTCATTTTCATTCCCTCACCCACTCTCACCATGAGACTATTTAAAATCTTGTCACCTAATTATCGGAAGGCCCGACCAGCTAGCAGCCGGGTGGACGACAGGAGGCATTTAGCCCACGCCTACCCATTTATCCTGTAGCGCTAACGAGGGGATGGTTGGAAAAACATCACTACCCATCTCTTTCCCCACTCCCTGACGTCTGGAACAGTTGGGATGATTCACTGAACCGCGAGGCTTCCACAAACAGCGATATTTCTATATAAGGCTGCAGTGGACGAGTCAGTTCAGTTCTTGACGAGCAGCCGTGAGGAGCGCTGAGTGAGCGAACGCACTGGAACACGGTGTACGTGTATCAGAGGAGTTTTACGTAATTGTGAGCGTGCAATGGACCTGTGACAGACGAACTTTTGGATGCGCTAAGTAATTCTATGTAATCGGCAAGTGTTCCAACTGTAATTCGGTGGAAATAAAGAACATTTTGAGTTTGTGCAATTGGACTTTTAATTTCACGAACCTACAAAGTCACAACTGGTGTCAGGAAGCGGGACGACAACATCACCGAACATTACAACCATGGACGCGGCATTGGAAAAGATTTTGGAGAAGATGATGTAAATGAAGGCCGAACTGACCGGAAATGAAAGCAGCAAATAATAGCCTGGCCGCGGAACTGACAACCTCGCTGTGAAGACGGAAACGGCGAACAACAACTTGGCCACGACAATGACTGCAATGAAGGCTGAATTAACCACAGAAATGAGAGCAGCAAACGACAGTCTGGCCACGGAAATGAAGATGCCGAACGAGGTCCTCGCCACCAAATTTGAGGAACAGTTGGCCGGCGTGAGGGATGACGTCGCGAAGCTGGGCAAGCGGATGGGTCAAGTAGACGAGCGCGTTAATGATTTAGAGGAAAAGGCCGACAATAACGCCAAGTCCGTGAACGCCATGGTGGAAGACGTCGTCGGCAGAAGATTGAAGGATTTGAAGGCCGACACGCCGGGACGCGACACAACATCGGCGCGCATCAAACCACCGAAATATGACGGCGCGTCAACGTTCAAGGTCTTCCGCCGCCAGTTCGACACGGTGGCCAGGCATAACAAGTGGTCACCGGAGGAAGAGGCCGCACAGCTAATAGCCAGCCTCCAGGGACGGGCCGCAGAAGTCCTAAATGTGGTCCAGACAGCGGCGGCTCCTAAGGATATCTGGGAAGCCCTGGAGAACCGGTTCGTGAACCACCGCCTAGCCGCAGCCTACCGCAGTCAGCTGAAGACATGGTCGCAACAGCCAGGGGAGACGCTGCAGGAGTTCGGCCTGGCAATTGAGCAGCTGGCTAGCAAGGCTTTGGTCGACCTCCCGCCGGAGTTCGTATCCCGGGAAGCCGCCTACAACTTCGTTGACGGGGTACGAGACGCCGAGATACGGCAGCGCCTAATGCTCGGCAACTACAAAACCATTAACGAGGCGTTAACAGCAGCATTGAAGATGGAGGCGGCCAAGGTAGAACGAGGAGTGTCCGCTAAACTGGAGACAGAAGGCCAGTCGAGGGACGCCGGCAAAGACCTAGTGGCGTGTGTTGGAGGCGTGGACAGCTGGGACACCTAGAGAGAGACTACTGACACCAGGAAGAGAAGCCGGAAGAACAGGTAAGGCCCGGCGTGGCGAAGAGCACGTCGGCGCCGTCCACACCATCTCCTCGAGTGACACTGCGCGCCGTCAGCCGGCGGATGGATGACAGCCTCATCGCGGACGGTTGAGTGAGAGGAAAGCCGTGCCGCATGCTGGTGGACACCGGGGCAGCCGTGACCGTCATCAGACCTGACATAGCCAAGGGTTTGCCATTCAGGAAGCCGAGACGACCATACCAGCTGATGACGGCATCGGGCGACACCTTGCCTATGGAGAAAGACGCTCTGCTGAAGCTGACCTTGGAACGGAGTGCCGTGCGTCTGTGGGTGTTCGTCGCGAAGGTGGCTGAGGAGGTGATTGTGGGACTGGATGCCCTCAGGAGCCACGAGGCGACGGTCGACGAGGCAGGAAGGTCCTGCGGCTCAACGGAGAAGAGGTTATACTCCGTCAACCGAAGACTGCCTTGGAATCTGCAGGGTCGTCTTGAACTAACACGTGGTTATCCCCGCGAGGAGCGAGGTGGTGGTGACGGCGCGACTGGAAGGCCAGAGAACCAGGAACATGATGCTGGACCAGAAGACGCCTGTACACGGACTATGTGTAGCCAGGGCATTGCTGCCGTGCCGAGAGGAGGTGCCAGTGAGACTACTAAATACAACGGACACTGATCACGATATCCAGGCCGGGACGGAGTTGGGAACGTGCGAACCCGTAATAAGCGTAACAGCAATCGACACGACACAGGAGCCGGTGCCGATGCAACACCTGGGGCCCCGGCTAGAAGGCCTACTGGAGAGGGTGGCCAACCACCTGACCGCAGAGCAGCTGGAGACAGTTCGACAACTGCTGAGACGATACCAGTGCGTCTTCAGCCAAGGTGATAGTGACTACGGCCGCATGGACAAAGTGCTTCACCGCATCGACACTGGAGACATTCAGCCTATTCGGCAACCACCTAGACGCATTCCACTGGCGAAGCAAGGGGCGGTACGAGACCTACTGGAGGACATGAGATTCAGGAAAGTGATTGAAGAGTCTGACAGCCCTTGGTGTTCCCCTGTAGTCTTGGTGACGAAGAAGAACGGCGAGCTACGCTTCTGCGTGGACTACAGGAAGCTGAACGCTGTCACCCGGAAGGACTGTTTCCCCTTACCCCGGATTGACGACACCCTGGACACGCTAGCTGGTGCACAGTGGTTCTCGACCCTGGACCTGAAGTCGGACTACTGGCAGGTAGCTCTAGACCCAAGAGACAAGGAGAAGACCGCATTCTTGACAGGCCAAGGCAGTTCACAGTTATGCCCTTTGGCCTCTGCAACGCACCAGCTACCTTCCAACGCCTCATGGAGTCAGTGATGAGAGGACTGACTTACGACGCCTGTCTGCTATACCTGAACATCATCATCGTCGGTATGACCTTTGAAGACATCTAGAGAATCTGAGTAAGGTGCTACAGAGATTGCAGGTGTCCAACTTGAAGCTGAACGCGAAGAAGTGCCAGCTCTTCCGCATGGAAGTGAACTACTTGGGCCATATAGTCTCAGCAGCCGGAGAGGCCACAAACCCGGAGAAGACACAGGCTGTGAGAGATTGGCCTCGCCCAAAGGATAAGAAAGAGTTGCGCAGTTTCCTGAAGCTGTGCAGTTATTACCGACGCTTCGTAAAGGGGTTCTCCAACATCGCCAAACCCCTCACCCGCCGGACAGAGGAACGTCGGCCTTATGTGTGGACGGAGGACACCGAAGATGCTTTCCAGCACCTGAAGAAGACCCTGTGCATTGCTGCAATTTTGGGTTTTCCACAACCAGGCGGCGCCTTCATCATAGATACCGACTCCAGCGACCATTGTATTGGAGGCATCCTATCGCAGATCCAGGACGGCCATGAGCGAGTGATAGCCTACTACAGCAAGACACGATCCAGGGCAGAGAAGAACTACTGCGTCAGCCGGCGAGAATTATTGGCGGTAGTAAAGACCTTGGAGCACTTCCACAAGTACCTGTACAGTCAGCCATTCCACCTGAGGACTGACCATTCTGCCCTAACCTGGCTATTGAGCTTTAAGAACCTGGAAGGCCAGACAGCACGTTGGGTCCAGAGGCTGAAGGAGTACGACTTCACCTCGGAACATTGCAGAGGGAAGAGCCACGGTAACGCAGACGCTTTGTCCCGAAGATCCTGTTCAGAAGAGTGCGGCCAGTGCACAAGAGTGGAAGAGAAGGAGCGTACTGTAGCAGTCCGAATAGTCACGGCAGTGCCTGCGGATGGCTAGGATAGCGCAGGCCTGAGGAGGGAGCAGCTGGCGGACGCAGAGTTGGGGCCACTCTTGAGGGAAGGGGAGGCAGGGACAAGACCGACCTGGGAGGACATCGCACCGAGGAGCGCCACATACAAGTCCTACTGGGCCCAGTGGGACTCGCTTAAGATCAGAGAGGGCGTACTTTTCCGGGTATGGGAATCACCCGATTGGAAGACGCAGAGAGAACAGTTGGTACTTCCCCGGAGTAAGGTCCCGGAAGTCTTGGAGGAAGTGCATGCCGGTACTTCAGGAGGACATCTGGGAGCGAACCGAACGATTAACAAACTACGGCAGCGCTACTACTGGCTGAGGCTCTGGCTGAGAGATGGTGCCGTCAATGTCATGTGTGCGCGGCGAGTCGCGACTCCCAGACTATGAGCCGGGGTCGCATGCAGCAGTACAACGTCGGAGCGCCATTTGAACAGATCTCCGTCGACATAGCTGGACCATTTCCAGTGTCCGACCGAGGCAACAAGTACCTGATGGTAGTCGTGGACTACTTCACCAAGTGGCCGGAGGTGTATGCCATCCCAAACCAAGAGGCAAAGACAATCACAGACTGCCTCGTGGAGCAAGTGTTCTGTTGATTTGGGGTGCCATTAGAGCTGCACAGTTACTAGGGTACCAATTTTGAGTCCAACCTAATGAAGGAGGCACTACAAAGGCTTGGGGTGAACAAGACCCGCACGATACCTCTACATCCCCAGTCGGACGGCATGGTCGAAAGATACATCAAGACCTTAGAGTAACACCTGAGGAAGGTCGTGGCCAGCCATCAGCGAGACTGGGACGTCAAGGTGCCACTGTTCTTGCGGGCCTACCGCCCGTCAACACACGACACCACGGGGATGACGCCGGCCAGCTTAATGTTCGGCCGAGAGTTACGCCTCCGTTGTGACCTGACTTTTGGAAGCCCTCCGGAAGGGAAACATCCAGCAACTGAGTATGTGAATAGCCTGGTGGACCACCTCCATGACATGCACGAGATGGCTCACCAGAACATCCAGAAGGCGAGCGACCGCATGAAGGCCTGATACGACAGGCAAGCCAACAGCCAAGGGTTCCAGCAAGGTGACCTGGTGTGGTTGTACCGCCCTACCAGGACCAATGGATGCTGCCCAAAGCTCCAGCAGCCATGGCAAGCACGGTACCATGGATTGACATGGTCTACCGCATCCAGAAGGTGCCCCTAGAAAAGATGGTGGTACACCTGGATCGCCTGCATGCTACGATGGTGCTGTTCGGGACGAATAGCTTTGAGAAGGGAGCAGTGTCACCTAGTTATTGGAAGGCCTGACCAGCTAGCAGCCAGGTGGGCGACAGGGGGCATTCAGGCCATGCCTACCCATTTATCTTGTAGCGCTAACGAGGGGATGGTTGGAAAAACATCACTAGCCATCTCTTTCCCCTCTTCCTGACGTCTGGAACAGTGGGGATGGTTCACTGAACCGCGAGGCTTTCAGAAACAGCAATCTTCCTATATAGGGCTGCAGTGGACGAGTCAGTTCAGTTCTTGGCGATAAGGCGTGTGGAGCGCTGAGTGAGCGAACGGACTGGAAGATGGTGTACGTGTATCAGAGAAGTTGTACGTAATTGTGAGCGCGCAATGCCCCTGTGACAGACGAACTGGTGGATTGTAATTGGTTGGAAAAACATCACTAGCCATCTCTTTCCCCTCTCCCTGACGTCTGGAACAGTGGGGATGGTTCACTGAACCGCGAGGCTTTCAGAAACAGCAATCTTCCTATATAGGGCTGCAGTGGACGAGTCAGTTCAGTTCTTGGCGATCAGGCGTGTGGAGCGCCGAGTGAGCGAACGGACTGGAAGACGGTGTACGCGTATCAGAGAAGTTGTACGTAATTGTGAGCGTGCAATGCACCTGTGACAGACGAACTGGTGGATTGTAATTGTGTGCGCTAAGTAATTCTATGTAATCGGCAAGTGTTCCAACTGAAATTTGTGGAAATAAAGAACAGTTTGAGTTTGTGCAATTGGACTTTTAAGTTTACGAACCTACAAAGTCACAATATTCCTGGCATTTTCAATTCTTCATTCTTTTGTCATAACACTTATTCCACACTGACATATATGGCCATACTTAGAATTTAATGTCTCTAAAATCATTGCAGTACTTTTCCTTCCATTTACATCTATTATATTTTTCTACATAAGTCCCTTCCCTCACTTGGATTATACTCCACTTGTTTAGTGCTTATTGTTAGGTTTACTATCAGTGGAAAATGTCCACATTCAGTACTTACCTTACAGGGAAGCTATACTACTGTTCGCCAATGCAAAGAAAGTCCCTGACAGGAATGTTCCGCTCTTACACAGTGTGACAAGGTCAGTGAATGTGTGTGACAGAGAATACATGCTACACAAGGAGTAGCACCTTTAAAACAACAGGTGCTGTATTCATTCAGTAAACTAAAACCAAGAAGATTTATTCACAAAAGTAGAAGGTGTCAGAATGTTTTTGAATAGGCTGTAACTGAACTGACCCAAGTGTCATGAACAATTACAGGCAGGGTATCGGAACAGTGTTTAACCTCCCTTGGGGCACATTCCCCTGGGACTTTCTTTGCTGTGGCAAACTGTAGGAATTCATACACCCCCAAAAAATCTTTCATGTTTGATCTTTGTCCTGATATTTGAATGCCATTGATTTTAAAATTTAGATTGTGCAGAAATAAGAGGTATTTGTATTTGTCAAGCATTTCTCTACTCTCTTTGTAGAGTTCTTCTTTAATGGAAAATTCGTGTAGTACCTGAAAACAATGTAAACAATGTAAATACATATTTTTTAATAAATTATTTGATCAGGTGGAGCAGGAAAGAAACCAAGCAACAAGCATGTGCTGTTGATGGATGAAGTTGATGGCATGGCTGGTAATGAAGACCGTGGTGGAATGCAGGAACTTATTCAACTTATCAAGAGTTCTCGAGTGCCTATCATTTGCACATGTAATGATCGTAGCCATCCCAAAATCAGAAGCCTCACTAATTACTGTTTCGATCTGCCATTTAATAAACCAAGAGTTGAACAAATTCGGGTAAGTATGTAATCTACATTTTTATAGGATTGAGGTGCATTGTGGTTCTTTCCAGAAGATATTGTATTTCACTTAGATTGTACTTTTAGTCTTTAAACATAATACTACCTGGAAAGGTGGAGTCAGACTGAAAAATTCAATGCCATAATCAGGATTTGAACCATGGAATCTCTGGGTCTACATCCGGTCTCTCTTAACCACTGAGCTGCCATGGCAGCATGCCAGCATGACATTACATTCTCCAATTGACTCACATTTTTCCTGGTAATCCAGTAGGAGAGCTCAGACTCATGAGATACATACCTCAATGGCAACTTATTATGCTGTAAGTCCTGGGCTTCATAGTTTACACCATTATAAGATCAAATTGGAAATTAATTGTTCTTTTACATTAGCCTTATATAGAACTGGGTTTGGAAAGGTAGAGTCAGACTGAAAAATTTAATGCCAAAGCCAGAATTTGAACCACAGATCTCCTGGTCTCCATCCAGTGGCTCTTAACCACTGAGCTTCTATAGCAACATGCCAACTGATTTGTACTTTTTGCATCTCCTGGGTGGAGGTTAGATTCCTGCAATTGCTTTGAATTCTCAGTCTGACTCTTATTTTCCAAATCTTTTCCTACACAGGAGTAGTGTGAAAGAACAATTAATTTCCATAATACTGCTTGTTCAAAAAATGCTTTCTTTGATAAAAGTGAACTTTTAAGTAGTTTTTACTTAAGTTTTTACTTAGCTAACGTTAGAGGAAGAACTACATATAGCATGCACAGTCTTAGTAAGAACAAGCTGTATATACTTGATTCAGATACTGTTTAACTCATTCATATTGTCACCCGAACGTCGGAACTCCCTATAGAACCGGCCGGCAGTAGCAGGAGACGGTAGGCGTTCGCCACGCCCCCCTCATTTGTCTTATAGCGGTAACGAGGGTTGGCTGGAAAAACATCACTGTGCCGTCCCTTTCCGTTCCACCTGAGTTCTCGAACTTACGGGATATTTCATCTAATCCAGAACCTTCTCGATTGGCCAGCTGACCCTATATAAGCAACACGTCGGGTCAGTCAGTTAGTTCTTGGCGAGCAGCGAAGCAGCGGACGAGAAGACTGTGTACGTGCGTCGGAGGAGTTTACGTAATTGCGAGTGCAAGTGGAATTCTAACGGACGAACTGGTGAATCGTAATTGTGTGCATTACGTAATTCTGTGTAATTGGCAAGTGTTTAACTGTAAGTCAGTGGAAATAAAGAACATTTTTGAGTGTGTAATTGGACTTTTTCATTTCACGAAGTCACATTGGTGTCAGAAAGCGGGACAACATCAGCGAACATTAAAACCATGGACGCGGCATTGGAAAAGATTTTGGAGAAGATGATGGAAATGAAGGCCGAACTGACCTCGGAAATGAAGACGGCAAATGAAAACCTCGCTGCAAAAACAGAAGCGGCAAATAACAGCCTGGCCGCGAAGCTGGAGACTACAAATAACCTGGCCGCGGAACTGAAACAAATGAAGACGGCCAACGACAACATCACCGGGAAGATGGAAGAAATGAAGGCCGAATTAACAGCGAAGACGGAAGAAATGAAGGCCGAATTAACAGCGAAGACGGAAACGGCAAACAACAACTTGGCCACGACAATGACAGCAAAGATGGCCGAACTGACCACGGAAATGAAGGTGGCGAACGAGGCTCTCGCCGCCAAATTTGAAGAACAGTTGGCCGGCGTGAGGGATGACGTGACGGAGCTGGGCAAGCGGATGGGCCAAGTGGACGAGCGCGTCGAGGACCTGGCGAGCCGCGTTAACGACCTGGAAGGGAAGGCCGACAGCAGCGTCTATTCCCTGAACGCCATGGTGGAGGACGTCGTTGGCAGGAAGTTGAAGGATTTGAAGGCCGACGCACCGGGACGCGACATAACATCGGGCTCGTCAAACCTCCGAAATATGACGGCGCGTCAACATTTGAGGTCTTCCGCCGCCAGTTCGACACAGTGGCCAAGCACAACAGATGGTCACCGGAGGAGGAGGCCACACAGTTAATAGCCAGCCTCCAGGGACGGGCCGCGGAAGTCCTAATCGCGGTGCAGACAACGGCGGCGCCCAACGACATCTGGGAGGCTCTGGAGAATCGTTTCAGGAACCACCGCTTAGCCGCAGCGTACCGCAGCCAGCTAAATGCAAGGTCACAGCAGCCGGGGGTGACGCTGCAGGAGTTCGCCCTGGCAGTTGAACAACTGGCAAGCAAGGCCCTAGTCGACCTCCCACCAGAGTTCGTGTCCCGGGAAGCTGCCTCCACCTTCGTCGACGGGGTACGGGACAGAGATTCGTCAGCGCCTAATGCTCGGCGATTATAAAACAATCCACGAGGTGCTAACGGCAGCATTAAGGATGGAGTCGGCCAAGGTAACAGCTATCCCGACGTCGAGAACGAGGAGTGTCCGCTACACCGGAGACAGAAGACCAGCCGAGGTACGCCGGCGAACACCTAGTGGCCTGTGTTGGGGGTGTGGACAGCCCGGACACCTGCAGAGAGGAGGTCCGCCCACACCAGGAAGAGCAGCCGGAAAACGAGTAAGGGCCGTCGTGGAGAGGGGTACGGCGGCGCCATCACCACCATCCCCTCGAGTGACATTGCGCGCCGTCAGCCGGCGTATGGATGACAGCCTCATCGCGGACGGCTGGGTAAGAGGAAAGACGTGCCGCGTGCTGGTGGACACCGGGGCGGCCGTGACCATCATCAGACCTGACGTGGCGAAGGGTTTGCGACAAGGAAGCCGAGCCGACCATACCAGCTTGTGACGGCATCGGGTGACACCTTGCCTGTGGAGAAGGAGGCCCTGCTGGAGCTCACCTTGGGACGGAGTGCCGTACGTCTTTGGGTGTTCGTTGCGAAGGTGGCTGAGGAGGTGATTCTGGGACTGGATGCCCTCAGGAGCCACGAGGCGACGGTCGACGTCGGCAGGAAGGTCCTGTGGTTCAATGGAGAAGAGGTTATACTCCGTCAACCAGAAGAGCGCCTTGTAATTTGCAGGGTCGTCTTGAGCGAAGACGTGGTTGTCCCAGCGAGGAGCGAGGTGGTGGTGACGGCGCGACTGGAAGGCCAGAGAACCAAGTACATGATGCTGGACCAGAAGACGCCTGTATACGGACTGTGTAGCCAGGGCATTGATGCCGTGCCGAGAGGAGGTGCCAGTGAGACTGCTAAATCCAACGGACACCGATCACGACGTTCAGGCCGGGACGGAGTTGGGGAACGTGCGAGCCCGTGGTAAGCGTAACAGCAATCGACAAGATGCAGGAGCCGGTGCCGACGCAACACCTGGGGCCCCGGCTAGAAGGCTTACTAGAGAGGGCGGCCGACCACCTGACCGCAGAGCAGCTGGAGAAAGTTCTACAACTGCCAAGACGATACCAGCGCGTCTTCAGCGAAGGTGATACTGACTACGGCCGCACGGACAAAGTGCTTCACCGCATCGACACCGGGGACGCCCGGCTATTCGGCAACCACATAGACCCGTTCCGCTGGCAAAGCAAGGGGCGGTACGAGACATGCTGGAGGACATGAGATCCAGGGGAGTGATTGAAAAGTCTGACAGCCCTTGGTGTTCCCCTGTAGTCTTGGTGACAAAGAAGAACGGCGAGCTGCGCTTCTGCGTAGACTACAGAAAGTTGAATGCTGTCACCCGGAAGGACTGTTTCACCTTACCCCGGATTGACGACACCTTGGACACGCTAGCTGGTGTACAGTGGTTCTCGACCCTGGATCTGAAGTCGGGCTACTGGCAGGTAGCTCTAGACCCAAGAGACAAGGAGAAGACAGCATTCTCGACAGGCAGTGAACTACTTGGGCCACATAGTCTCAGCAACCGGAGTGGCCACAGACCCGGGGAGACTCAGGCTGTGAGAGATTGGCCTCGCCCAAGGGATAAGAAAGAGCTGTGCAGTTATTACCGCCGCTTCATAAAGGGGTTTTCCAACATCGCCAAACCGCTCACCCGCCTGACAGAGGAATACCGGCCTTATGTGTGGTCGGAGGACGCCAAAGACGCTTTCCAGCGTCGGAAGGAGACCCTGTGCAGTGCTCCAATTTAGGGTTTCCCACAACCGGGTGGTGCCTTCATTGTGGACACCGACGCCAGCGACCATTGCATTGGAGGTGTCCTATCGCAGATCCAGGACGGCCATGAGCGGGTGATAGCCTACTACAGCAAGACACTATCCAAGGCAGAGAAGTACTACTGCGTCACCCGACGAGAGTTACTGGTGGTAGTAAAGACCTTTTAGCACTTCCACAAGTACCTGTACGGTCAGCCATTTCACCTGAGGACTGACCATTCCACCGTAACCTGGCTATTGAGCTTTAAGAACCTGGAAGGTCAGACAGCACGTTGGGTCCAGAGGCTGCAGGAGTACGACTTCACCTCGGAACATCGTAGAGGGAAGGGCCACGGTAACGCAGACGCCATGTCCTGAAGACCCTGTCCAGAAGAGTGCGGCCAGTGCACAAGAGTGGAAGAGAAGGAGCGTGCCGCAGCAGTCCGAGTAGTTGTGGCAGTGCCTGCAGACGGCTGGGATGGCGCAGGCCTGAGGAGGGAGCAGCTGGCGAACGCAGACTTGGGGCCACTCCTAAGGGAAGTGGAGTCAGGGACGAGGGAGGACATCGCACCGAGGAGCGCCACCTACAAGTCGTACTGGGCCCAATGGAACTCATGGAGACCAGAGATGGCGTGCTGTTCCGGGTATGGGAGTCACCTGATGGGAAGACGCAGAGAGAACAATTGGTACTTCCCCGGAGTAAGGTCCCAGAAGTCTTGGAGGAAGTGCACGCCGGTACTTCAGGGGGACACCTGGGAGCGAACCGAACGATTTTAAAACTACGGCGGCGCTACTACTGGCTGAGACTCCGAGCAGATGCTGAGAGATGGTGCTGTGGGTGTCATATGTGCGCGGCGAGTCGTGGCCCCAAGACTGGGAGCCGGGGTCGCATGCAGCAGTACAACGTCGGAGCGCCATTCGAACGGATCGCCGTTGACATTGCTGGACCGTTCCCAGTTTCTGACCGAGGCAACAAGTACCTAATGGTGGTCATGGACTACTTCACCAAGTGGCCGGAGGTGTATGCCATCCCAAACCAAGAGGCAAAGACAATCACAGACTGCCTCGTGGAGCAAGTGTTCTGTCGATTTGGGGTGCCGTTAGAGCTACACAGTGACCAGGGTACCAACTTTGAGTCCAACCTAATGAAGGAGGCACTACAAAGGCTTGGGGGGAACAAGACCCGCACGACGCCTCTACATCCCCAGTCAGATGGCATGGTCGAAAGATACATCAAGACCTTAGAGGAACACCTGAGGAAGGTCGTGGCCAGCCATCAGCGAGACTGGGACGTCAAGGTGCCACTGTTCTTGCTGGCCTACCGCTCGTCTACACACGACACAACTGGGATGACGCCAGCCAGCTTAATGTTCGGCCGAGAGTTACGCCTCTCTTGTGACCTGGCTTTTGGAAGCCCTCCAGAAGTGAAACAGCCAGCGACCGAGTATATGGAGAACTTGGTGGACCATCTCCACGACATGCACGAGATGGCTCGCCAGAACATCCAGAAGGCGAGCGACCGCATGAAGACCAGATATGACAGGCAAGCCAACAGCCAAGGGTTCCAGCAAGGTGACCTGGTCTGGTTGTACCGTCCTACCCGGACCAAGGGATGCTGCCTGAAGCTCCACCAGACATGGCAAGGGCCGTACCGGGTGGTGAAGAGGATTAACGACGTGGTCTACCACATCCAGAAGGTTCCCCGAGGGAAGATGTTGGTGGTACACCTGGATCGCCTGGCATGCTACGATGGTGCTGTTCGGGACGACCAGCTTTGAGGAGGGAGCAGTGTCACCCGAACATCGGAACTCCCTATAGAACCGGCCGGCAGCAGCAGGAGACGGTTGGCGTTCGCCATGCCTCCCTCATTTGTCTTATAGCGGTAACGAGAGTTGGCTGGAAAAACATCACTGTGCCGTCCCTTTCCGTTCCACCTGAGGTCTCGAACTTACGGGATATTTCATCTAATCCAGAACCTCGATTGGCCAGGTGACCCTATATAAGCAACACGTCGGGTCAGTCAGTTAGTTCTTGGCGAGCAGCGAAGTAGCAGATGAGAAGACTGTGTACGTGTGTCGTAGGAGTTCACGTAATTGCGAGTTCAAGTGGAATTCTAACGGACGAACTGGTGAATCGTAATTGTGTGCATTACGTAATTCTGTGTAATTTTCAAGTGTTTAATGTAAGTCGGTGGAAATAAAGAACATTTTTGAGTGGTGTAATTGGACTTTTCATTTCACGAACCCACAAAGTCACAATATCATTTGACGACCAGGGCTTGCACTCACCTTTTTGGCATATGAATCGATGAGGAGCTCGGCTTACTATGCTGCATTGTTACATATAATTCCATGTAGTTAGGTTCCTCCTTGTAGATGTCATTTGTATACCTCTGGAATGAAATGCTGGCATGTGGTATTTGTAATTCTGCTCAGTATGACAGCCAACTGTTTTAACCAAGAAAAAAAAATTTTATCTTAGTATTATTTCACTCGCCTAAGTAGCCAACATGGCCATGAAATCTGTGCGGATCTCAAGGATGGTTTGAGAAAGCTGATCTAAAATGTATTAGAGTGTGACAATGAAAATGGTGGCTTAACTGGATATGAAACGGTCTAAAGAAGGTTCTAGTAACAGAGATAATGAATCTAGTGTAGAAAGCAGCAAAGAAAATAATTATGAAGCCAATGATAATGTGCATGGCCCTTCAAAACGAGTTTGTATTATGATGCTCAAAAATCTGTGACTGGAATTGGACTAAATCTAACAGCTCCATTCTCTACCTTTTTACTGCAGATGGTGGCATTTGTAAAGACTTATTGACCAAGTATGTGTCAGTGATGCCGTCAGCACTTTCAATTTTTTCAGAATACATGGAACCTTTGTTTGACAAAATGTGTGATGAAACGAATGCTTACGCATTGAGGCAGTTAAACAATCCCAACAGAAAAGAGTTGAAAGACTACAAATGGTTTAACATTATGGCAGATAAAATTAGGGTCTATATTGCTTTAGTTATTTTGATGTCTCAAGTGCAAAAATCATATATTCAGTTGTATTGGAGCAAAACCCAATGCCTTGACACCCCAATTTTTGTTTGAAACAATGAGTAGGAATCAAACTGATTTCCCATTTGTTACATTTCACAGATGACAACAAAGAAAACCAATGTGATGAACAAAAAAGTTAGTCGTATCATACATCATACAGCATTTGTCTTCAAAATGTTTGGAAATATATCACCGTATATCAGGATATTGCTCTGTATGAAAGGGGCTATATTCATTTGTGCAGTCCAATAGAGCCAAATGAGCAAGATTTGCCGTAAAAGTTAACATAATTTTGTGAATCTAGTTCAGGTTACTTACTGCCTTTATTTCAAATTCTATATAGGTAAAGATATAGTAGATTCTAGTCTTCCTGCCGCTGCCAGTGAGTGCTCAGTATGTGTAAACATTTGTTGAACTGAGGTCACACATCATTTTTAGATAATTGGTGTTTCTCTCCAGATTTATTTAGAAGACTCACTGAGAGACAAACAAATGTAGTTGGAACTGTGTTACGTAATAAAAAGATATGCCACACAATATCTGTGCAAATAAACTGAAGCATGGGTAGCAAGAGATATGGGGTGCCAGAAATATCCTATGTGTGAGGTGTAGAGATAACGAGGACATTTAGTTTTCTCCACTTAATATAAATCAGCTGACATCATGAAAATGGGGAAGATGAGAAGAAAACAAGGCCAGACAGCAAGAGAGAAGATCCAGAAACACAAATGTGCCCGTGAATACCAAATCAGATTGCAGGTGTTGATTTACAGGACCAAGTGACAGCTCTGTTTCCCATTTTGTGACAGACAGTAAAGGGATATAAAAATATTTTCCGTCTTCTGGACATGTGTATTTTCAGTTCCTTTGTTTGGTATTACAGGTTGACGGGAAAGAAGAAGACAGACTATGCAGACTGAAGAATAAGCATTGTGCAGCAGCTACTGGAATCTGTACACCTGCCAAGTGAAGAAAAGGCAATGAACTTATAACATAAAAGTTTGCAAGCTTTAGCTTTCATGTTTATGTATGTGTCAAATTTATGAGCCTGCCAATTAGATAGCAGTTATCCATAGTGATCAGTCTGCCATCTTATGCATAAGATTTTCCATTGCCAGTGATGAGTATCTTTGCGCTGTATGAGATTATGGACCAGGAATCCTGCGATATCTACAACATTCTCAACAAAATAAATTGTGATTGTAAATGGTACTTTGAGTGTCGCTAGCTCTTGTTCATTTTGGTATGTGCAGTAACCCGTTTTGTTGTTTCTACTGTCTGTGGTCACTTCATAGGTCACCATATTAACTCAGCTTTTTCAACTTACTTTGATTTGCTATTTAATTCTGTTTATGATTGTGAATGACAACATATATATCTTGTTATATTTATGCTAAACTTTTGCATCATTATTGTGACTTTGTGGGTTCGTAGAATTAAAAGGCCGAGTTGCAGAAATTAAAAATCCCCTTTATTTTCGTAGAAATACTCTTATAGATTACAGCAGCATTACGTTACGTACACCATCAGTCTACCAAGGTCGATGACAATAACAGTGACAGCAGATTACATCATTCGCTCTCGTTATAATAACACTTCCAGCTGTCTGGTTTCACAACAACTGTTTCACAACTACAACTGTCCTGCTGGCATGTCACAATCCCTTTTATATCTCCATTCATGATTACCAGACTGTTCTTTCAGTCACTAGAGGTTTCTGGAAAACAAGGCGTCTAATTACATAATTCGAACATTCTATCACCTTCGAGAAACGTAACTTAATCTACGCCGGCGAGGCCTTTGCCTCAGTTATCTTGCTTGCCGGCGCTATCTGTTTACGCAAGTTCGTTATCTACGTGAAACCTATCCATCTATTATCTATTTGCGCCGAAACTTTGATGCCCGTTACCGTGACACTGCTCCCTCCTCAAGGCTGGTCGTCCCAAACAGCACCATCGTAGCGGGCCAGACGATCCAGGTGTAGCACCAGCATCTTCCCTCGGGGCACCTTCTGGATGCGGTAGACCACGTCGTTAATCCTCTTCACCACCCGGTACAGTCCTTGCCATGGTTGCTGGAGCTTTGGGCAGCGTCCCTTGGTCCGAGTAGGGCGGTACAACCAGGCTAGGTCACCGTGCTGGAACCCTTGGCTGTTGACTTGCCTGTCGTTTCGGGTCTTCATGCGGTCGCTCGCCTTCTGGATGTTCTGACGAGCCATCTCATGCATGTCGTGGAGATGGTCCACTAGGTTCTCCACATACTCGGTTGCTGGCTGTTTTGCGTCCGGGGGCCTTCCAAAAGACAGTTCACAGGGGAAGCGTAACTCTCGGTCGAACATTAAACTGGGTGGCGTCATCCCAGTGGTGTCGTGTGTTGACGAGCGGTAGGCCAGTAAGAACAGTGGCAGCTTAATGTCCCATTCTCGCTGATGGCTGGCCACGACCTTCCTCAGGTGTTCCTCTAAGGTCTTGATGTATCTCTCGACCATGCCGTCCGACTGTGGATGTAGGGGTGTGGTGCGGGTCTTGTTTACCCCAAGCCTCTCTAGTGCCTCCTTTATCAGGTTGGATTCTAAATTAGTGCCTGGTCGCTGTGGAGGTCTAACGGCACCCCAAATCGGCAGAACACTTGCTCCACAAGCCAGTCCGTGATTGTCTTCGCCTCCTGGTTCGGAATGGTATACACTTCCGGCCACTTGGTGAAGTAGTCCACGACCACCATCAGGCACTTGATGCCTCCGTCGGACACGGGAAATGGTCCAGCTATGTCGACAGCGATCCTTTCGAATGGCGTTCCGACGTTGTACTGCTGCATGCGACCCCGGCTCGGAGCCTCAGCCAGTAGTAGCGCTGTTTGAGTTTGTCGATCGTCCGGTTTGCTCCCAGGTGTTCTCCTGAAGTACCGGCGTGCACTTCCTCCAAGACTTCCGGGACCTTACTTCGAGGAAGTACCAACTGCTCCCTCTGCGTCTTCCCATCAGGCGATTCCGATACCCGGAACAGCACACCCTCTGTTGTCTTCATTGAATCCCATTGGGCCTAGTACGACTTGTAGGTGGCGCTCCTCAGTGCGATGTCCTCCCAGGTTGGTCTCGTCCCTGCCTCCACTTCTCTCAAGAGTGGCCCCAAGTCTGCGTCCGCCAGCTGCTCCCTCCTCAGGCCTGCGCTATCCCAGCCATCTGCAGGTACTGCCGTGACTACTCGGACTGCTGCGGCACGCTCCTTTTCTTCCACTCTTGTGCATTGGCCGCACTCCTCTGGGCAGGGTCTTCGAGATATGGCATCTGCGTTACCGTGGCTCTTCCCTCTACTATGTTTAGAGGTAAAGTCATACTCCTGCAGCCTCTGGACCCAACGTGCTGTCTGGCCTTCCAGGTTTTGAATGCTCAATAGCCAGGTTAGGGCGGAATGGTCAGTCCTGAGGTGGAATGGCTGACCGTACAGGTACTTGTGGAAGTGCTTCAAGGTCTTTACTACCGCCAGTAACTCTCGCCGGGTGACGCAGTAGTTCTCTGCCTTGAATAGCCTCTTGCTGTAGTAGGCTATCACCCGCTCGTGGCCTTCCTGAACTTGCGATAGGATGCCTCCAACGCAATGGTCGCTGGCTGAAAGGGCCGCCTGGTTGTGGAAGTCCCAAAATAGGAGCACTGCACAGTGTCTTCTTCAGATACTGGAAAGCGTGTTCAGCGCCCTCGTCCACACATAGGGTCGTTGTTCCTCTGTCAAGCGGGTAAGGGGTTTGGCGATGTTGGAGAACCCCTTTATGAAACGGCGGTAATAACTGCACAGCCCCAGGAAACTGCGCAACTCTCGCTTGTCCTTTGGCCAAGGCCAATCTTTCACAGCCTGGGTTTTCTCCGCGTCTGTGGCCATTCTGGTTGGTGAGACTATGTGGCCCAAGTAGTTAACTTCTTTGCAGAAGAGCTGGCACTTCTTTGCGTTCAGCTTCAAGTTGGTTGCCTGCAGTCTCTGTAACACCTTGCTCAGGTTGTCGAGATGGTCTTCGAACGTCTTGCCGACGATGATGTCGTCCAGGTATAGCAGGCATGTGTCATATGTCAATCCTCTCATTACTGATTCCATGAGGCGTTTAAATGTGGCTGGTGCATTCCAGAGGCCAAAGGGCATAACTGTGAACTGCCAAAGCCCTTGGCCTGTCGAGAATGCAGTCTTCTCCTTGTCTCTTGGGTCTAGAGCCACCTGCCAGTAACCCGACTTCAGGTCCAGGGTCGAGCACCACTGTGCACCAGCTTGCGTGTCCAGGGTATCGTCTATCCGGGGTAAGAGGAAACAGTTCTTCCGGGTGACAGTGTACAGCTTCCTGTAGTCCACGCAGAAGCGTAGCTCGCCGCTCTTCGTCACCAGAACTACAGGGGAACACCAAGGGCTGTCAGACTCTTCAATCACTCCCCTGGATTTCATGTCGTCTACCATATCCCGTACCGCCGCTTGTTTCGCAACGGAACGCGTCTAGGTGGTTGCCAAATAGGTCGGGCGTCTCCGGTGTTGATGCGGTGTAGCACTTTATCGGTGCGGCCGTAGTCACTGTCGCCTTGGCTGAAGACGCGCTGGTATCGCCTCGGTAGTTGTCGAACTTTCTCCAGCTGTTCTGCGGTCAGGTGGTCGGACGCCCTCTCTAGTAAGCCTTCCAGTCGGGGCCCCAGGTGTTGCGTCGGCACCCGCTCCTGTGTCTTGTCAATAGCTGTTACGCTGACCACGGGCTCTCACGTCCCAAGCTCCGTTCTGGCCTGGACTTCGTGGTCGGTGTCTGTCAGGTTGAGCAGCCTCACTGGCACCTCCTCTCGACACGACAATAATGTCCTGGCTACACAGTCCGTGCACAGGCGTCATCTGGTCCAGCATCATGTTCTTCGTCCGCTGACCTTCCAGTCGCGCCGTCACCACCACCTGCGGGGACCACCACGTCTTCCTTCAAGATGACCCTGAATATTCCAAGGCGCTCGTCTGGTTGCTGTGGTATCACCTCTTCTCCATTGAGTTGCAGGACCTTCCTGCCGACGTCAACCGTCGCTTCGCAGTATTACCTCCTCAGCCACCTTCACGATGAACACCCACAGACGTACGGTACTTCATCCCAAGGTCAACTTCAATAGGGCCTCCTTCTCCACAGGCAAAGTGTCACCCGATGCCGTCACAAGCTGGTATGGTCGGCTCGGCTTCCTCGTTGGCAAACCCCTGGCCATGTCAGGTCTGATTATGGTGAAGGCTGCCCCGGTGTCTACGAGCACGCGGCATGGCTTCCCTCTCACTCAGCCATCCGCGATTTCTTTTTAAATTTACGTCCTCTAACGTTAAGTCATATCGGACGATGAATGGAATAGGTGGAATGATGCTCAAGTGAGTCCAGGGTCCATAGAGCTTAGAATTACCCGACATTCGTCTTTCAGGATAAGGGAAAACCCCGGAAAAACCTTATCCAAGTAACTCACCCTGACCGAGATTCGAACTCGGGACCTCTTGTACGTGAGGCAGACATGCTACCACCACGCTACCAAGTCGGGCCCGTCCGCGATGAGGCTGTCATCTAGACGCCGGCTGACGGCGCGCAGTGTCACTCGAGGGGATGGTGGTGATGGCGCTGACGTTCCCCTCTCCATGACGGCCCTTACTCGTTCTTCCGGCTCCTCTTCCTGGTATCGGCTGTCTCTCCGTGTGTCCCGGTTGGCCACACCCGCAGCACACGCCACTACGTCTTCGCCGGCGTCCCTGGGCTGGTCTTCTGTCTCCGGTGTAGCGGACGCTCCTCGTTCTCGACGTCGGGATAGCCGTCACCTTGGCCGCCTCCATCCTCAGTGCTGCCGTTAGTGCCTCGTGGACAGTTTTGTAATCGCCGAGAATTAGGCGCTGACGAATCTCCGTGTCTCGTACCCCGTCGATAAAGTTGTAGGCGGCTTCCCGGGATACGAACTCTGGTGGGAGGTCGACTAGGGCCTTGCTAGCCAGTTGCTTAACTGCCAGGGCGAACTCCTGCAGCGTCTCCCCTGGCTGCTGTGACCTTGCCTTTAGCTGGCTGCGGTACGCTGTGGATAAGCGGTGGTTTCCAAAACGATTCTCCAGGGCCTCCCCGATGTCCTTGGGCGCCGCCCTTGTCTGTACCGCGTTCAGGACTTCCGCGGCCCGTCCTTGGAGGCTGGCTATTAACTGTGTGGCCTCTTCCTCTGGTGACCATTTGTTATGCTTGGCCTCTGCGTCGAACTGGCGGTGGTATACTTCGAAAGTTGTCGCGCTGTCATATTTAGGAGGTTTGACGTGCGCCGATGTGTCGCGTCCCGCCGCGTCGGCCTTCCAGTCCTTCAACCTCCTGCCGACGACGTCCTGCACCATGGGACTTTGTGTTGCTGTCAGCCTTTCCCTGCAGTTCGTTAACGCGGCTTGCCAGGTCTTCAAGGGATGTGATGTTATTGTCGGCCTTTCCCTCTAGGTCGTTAATGCGCTCGTCCACTTGACCCATCCGCCTGCCAGCTCCGTGACGTCATCTCTCACACCGGTCTATTGCTCTTCAAATTTTTCGGCGAGGGCCTCGTTCGCAGCCTTCATTTCCGTGGTCAGTTCGGCCATATTTATAGTCAGATTGTGATTTGTCGTCTCCAACTTTGCGGCCAGGTCAGTATTTGCCGCCTCCGTCTTGGCTGTTAATTCGGCCTTCTATTTCTTCCACCTTCTCGATGATGTCGTTAGCCATCTTCATTTGTTTCAACTCTGCGGCCGGGTTGTTATTTGCCGCTTCTGTTTTTGCAGCGAGGTTGTCATTCGCTGCTTTAATTTCCGCCATCTTCTCCAAAATCTTTTCCAATGTAGCCTCCATGTCGCACTCCTGACACCAGTTGTGACTTTGTGGGTTCGTAGAATTAAAAGGCCAAGTTGTAGAAATTAAAAATCTCCTATATTTTCGTAGAAATACTCTTATAGATTACATCAGCATTACGTTACGTACACCATCAGTCTACCAAGGTCGATGACAATAACAGTGACAGCAGATTACATCATTCGCTCTCGTTACAATAACACTTCCAGCTGTCTGGTTTCATAACAACTGTTTTCACAACTACAACTGTCCTGCTGGCGTGTCACAATCCCTTTTATATCTCCATTCGTGATTACCAGACTGTTCTGTCAATCACTAGAGGTTTCTGGAAAACAAGGCATCTAATTACCTAATTCGAACATTCTATCACCTTCGAGAAACGTAACTTAATCTATGCCGGCGAGGCCTTTGCGTCAGTTATCGTGCTTGCCGGCGCTATGTGCTTACACAAGTTTGTTTTCTACGTGAAACCTATCAATCTATTATCCATTTGTGCCGAAACTTTAATGCCCGTTACCGCGACATTTTGTTGTTATTTTTTTCAAATGATAGGCTTTGGCAATGAAGCCATTAGCTCTGTGTAGCATAAATGTAACCGTTTTTTAAGTGGACACCAATTTTTTGCTTGTAATGGTGGTTACATCATTCACTCACTTTAACTCCCAGTATGTCTGGAGGGCCACACCTGTCTTTGGTTAATGGGTCCATCGGACCTGGCCGGGAGGAGTTTTAAAGTCCATTGGCTTTCCTCACAAGCACCAATTGTGGAACATTTGTACGCCGTGACAGGCCAGCGTAAGAGATGAAATAGCATTTCCTCTATTTCTGATGTAGTTGATTTGTTTCAGTATTAAAATTGCATTACTACAGTCTGATTTTTAAAAGAAGATACGCGAAGGTCATCAAGCAAGGGATGCGAAGGGTAAGAGGGGAAGGTCGTTACTATGTTAACGTACACAAAGGTTGCCAGATTGCTTACACTAGTGAATTATATACACCTCAGTTTAGTTATCGCTAGTTTTGTGCGGGAAACAAGAGTTTGCTTGAGTGTTCAGTTGCATTTTGTATTGTTACCCTACTTTGTGAAAGCAAAATTAAAGTGCGTTGATTTGAAGCAAGACATAGCGGCGATAGGATTAGAGGTAGACAGAGGATTCATGTTCGAGGCAAAGATCAGCTTATTTTGCATATCAAGCTAGAGAATTTGTCTGTTCTCTTAGGGAATTCTTTGAACAGGAAGATGAGAGTTTGCTCCTTATCATTGAACATCTTGTTCCTTTAAATAAAAAGTGACAGCCCCATGTCTGTAGATATGCTTGCATGTAAAAGAATTCATATGGGTCAAAATTCCGGCATATCGGCGGCACTGATATGGACATGGCAATTGACAAATACGTTAATAGTAGTATATTGCGATATTAATGTGGTAAGACTTTATACGGAACGAGGAAAGGTTTGAAAAAAACGAAATGCTTGCATTTTTTTTTCTTTTCATTTTCCAAGAAGGCGTTATGTGCTTACAACATGTGTATTGCATACCATTTTTGCACTGTGTATTTATATTAATCTGAATTTTAGTATTTAAGATATTAAATAAAATATTAATAAATATAATTGAAGATAAACGTTAGATTTTTGAACGTGCATTACCTATATGTGTTGATATGGAAGAATTACTACACTAGTGCGGGAATGTCAACTTACAATGCATGGCAGCAATAATGGTAAGTATGAAATAGTTACATAGTGCAAAATTATTTAAAAGAACGCACACATGTGAAGAAGCTACTACGTATTGAATGTGTGGACAACTTATATATGTTCTTAATGTAGGCTAGATTAAATATGCCTGTTTTTGTTGAGATGTGATAACCTCGAACATTTGTTTATATTTCGTGTGTTGAGAGGGTAAGAGGGGAGTATCCGTAACTTAGTTCTAGGCAACATTGCAGCACCTCACGTGGAGAAACAGATGACCTTCACATATCTTCTTTTAAAAATTAGACTGTATGAGCTCCTTGATATAGGAACAGGAAGTGCCGATCATCTAACTAGTAGTCATTTGTTCACTGAGTATTGTCAACCTAAGTGAATAGTAAGGCTGCCCACCTCCATGAAGGGGGATAGTTATCTGCCTCACATTCTAAAGGTTCCTAGTCCAAATCTCTGTTAGGTTAAGCTACCAGAATAAGACATTTTCTCCTCAGAGTTTTCCCTTTTCTGAGAAGACAAATGATAGAAAGCTTTAAGGAACATGGCTCATTTAAGCATCATTTCCATAATTTCATTTATTCGTTATCCAATAAAACCATTTTTAACCATAACTGTGGAGTAAATTGAATGGAATTTACTGTTCAGGGCTTAAATTCAAATACATATTATTTTCAAAATAAAAACATAAACCAACAACATGCCTGAAAAGTATGTACCCTATACATGGGCATGTGCCTAAGAAAAAGTGGACATATGGCTGTTCTTGATAGAAAAAATTGTATTGTGTATACCAACACTACCCATATGACAACTACGGACTTCGGGGTAACCTCGCCCCACTAGTGATGACTGGACCCACTTCCCAGGTGGAGGCACCCAGAGGGCGGTGTCCATTACCTCTAATGACAGGGTGATAGTGAAGGTGACGGTGAGGCGAGTGGTCCTACAGTTTATACCGTGGACTCCGAACCACGTTGGGCATGGGGACACTTCACATGAGCTAGACTGAGGTGAAGGCGCGGATAGGGCCGACTTAAAATTGACACCCCAGAGCCGGGAATCGAACTCGGACCCTCAGCTTGAGATTTGCGAATGAAACCACTGCAATACCTTGTCGCCCATAGAAAAATTGTTAAAAAACAAATATATTTTTTTGTTTGTTCCATTTATACCCCGCCTTTAACTGCAATGGTCATATCGGCGGCCGTTCTCCTTGAGAACATATTGAAGGTGTTAACTCTTGTTCATTTGGTTTTAATCATCACATCACGCACACATTCACACTCTCATTCATACTTTCAGACTCTGGACGGAGAAAAATCTCCACCCCCACTGCCGGGAATCAAACCCTGGACCCCTAGCACGGCAGGCAGGTGCTCTACCAACTGAGCTACAGGGCCAGCCAAGAACAAATATTGTTCTCATTACAATAATTGTTTTCTATCTAATCTGATATTCTTTTAGAAGCCTTTCTGACATGTTAAAATACAATATTTCTGTTTTGGCAATAGGAATAAATAGATTTTACAACTACAGGCAGACCGCAAACAAACTGCGGTCAGTGTGCGCATGCGTGAGGAGAGCCTTCTCGCCATCCAAGCATCACGTGACTCCCCCCCCCCCCCTTCCTACATGCGACAGAGCGCAAACCACACAAAACGAGTGTATTTTAATACTGTTTTGATTTTCAAAGTTAACAGAAAATAATTACCTCGGACATGACCTCACAATCAATCAACAACTGGATACAATCATAAGTTTCTTTAAGCTCTGAGGAACAACGCAGTAATTCGGCAAAAAATGTAAATAGTGAATGTAACAGTTAATGAAACATGACCAGTGCAGCCTGCACGATGGAGGAGAGGCAATCTAAAATGACAGTAGAGGGGTAAAGTGAGAGGACTCCAGTGTTAGTAAGCCACACCTCCAACAGCATTTTGTTCGCGGTCTAGTTATAGATATATTAAGAAATATTAAGTGAGAGTTTTAAGATCAATTCATAAATATAATGATAATGATGAATGATGACAATAACAATGATGATAATTATAATCTGGTATTGGGATCATTTGCCTCATTGTTAATTTAGTACTTAACTTTCAATATTAATGATACAAAATCATAATGAACTAAACTTCTTAAAAACTTGCAAGCTGCTGCTGTTATGTTGATGCTGAATTTTCATTGTTAATGGCCCCTCAATGATTACAAGGATCACATTTTTGCAGCTGCATAAACCAGAAGAATGAGTACTTAACTGTGAGTGGTTTCATTCATCAGTGAGTGAAGGTTCATCTGGAAAGGTAGAATCAGACTGAAAAATTCAATGCCATAGCCAGGATTTGAACCACTGATCTTTCAGTCTCCATCCAGTTGCTCTGAACCATTGAGTTACCATGGCCAACATACCAGTATAACATGAAATTCTCCAACTGACTTGTGTTTTTTTCTGGTAAACCACTAGTACTTCTTATAAACACATGAGACGACTACCTTAATGGCGACTTATTGTGCTGTAAGTACTTTAAGGCCCAGGCTTTATAGTTCAGACCACTATCAGGTCAAATAATGGAAATTAATTGTTCTTTTACACTGTCCTTTTGTAGGCCGAAGTATGGAAAGGTAGAGTCAGACTGAAAAATTCAATGCCATAGCCGGAATTTGAACCATGAATGTTCCAGTCTCTGTCTGACTGCTCCTAACCATTGAGCTACCGTGGCCAACATGCCAGCATGACATTAAATTCTCCAACTGATATGTGTTTTTCCTTTTAATCCACTAGGAGCTTTTATAAATACGAGGCATGTTTTTTAAGTCAGTACCGTTTTGCAATTCTGTCGCCGCAGCGCTACGGTGGGCATTCCGCGCTGGTTACTTACAGCTCTTGTCTATACACTGACACCATTACAGTCTTATTCTTCATTGTATACATTGGTTACTGAGTGTTTAAGATGCCTCCAACAATCATGAGTCCTGCCGATTGTGAAGTACGGGCTGTTATACGATTTCTTAGTGCTAAAGGCGTAAAACTGATCGATATTCATTGTGAGATCTGTGAAGTTTACGGACAAAACATTATGAGTGATGGAATGGTAAGGAAATGGGTGAGAGCATTTAAACATGGCCGCACAAATGTGCATGATGAAGAACAGAGTGGGCGTCCTTCGGTCGTTACTGAAGATTTGGTGCAGAAAGCGGATGAAAAGGTGAGAGGAAACAGACACTTTACAATTTCATCATTGTGCAACTATTTTCCTCAATATTCTCGTAGTGTTTTGTATCGCATTGTGACCGAGAAGTTGAAGTACTAGAAATTGTAGTCATGTTGGGTTCCGAAAATGTTGACGGATTTCCAAAAAACCCAACGTTTAGGCAGTGCATTGACTTACCTTGAGCGGTACTACAATGAAGGTGAAGATTGTTACTGGTGACGAAACATGGGTGGCCTACGTCACACCAGAATCGAAACAGCTATCCATGGAATGGCGACATTCATCATCACCCACAAAAGTGAAGTTAAGCAAACAATTTCTTCCCGGAAAATCATGTGCACAGTTTTTTGGGACAGAAAAGGAGTATTGCTAGTGGAGTTTCTGCCTCGTAATGAGACAATCAATGCAGCATCTTATTGTGAGACATTGAACAATCTGCGCCGTGCAATCCAGAGCAAAAGACATGGCAAGTTGAGTAAGGGTATCATTTTGCTGCATGACAATGCCCGTCCACATGTGGCTAATCGGACCAAAGATCTCATCAAATCTTATCAATGGGAAACTCTAGATCATCCTCCATACAGCCCTGATAGGGCGCCCAGCGACTACCATTTGTTCCTGCACTTGAAGGAACATCTGGGTGGTGAGCGTCTTCAAGACGATAATGACGTCAAAACAGTTGTGATACAGTGGTTAACACGTCAGTCGGCAGAACTTTATGAGGAGGGTGTTCAAAAACTGGTGCCACGTTATGATAAGTGCCTCAATATTCACGGAAATTATGTAGAAAAGTAGATTAAGGTACAGGCTTTCATGTAAAAATAAAATTATTGTGATATTTATGCACATCTTTTTTTAATTCCAAAACGGTACTGACTTAAAAAACATGCCTCGTACATGAGACGACTACCTTAATAGCGACTTACTGTGCTGTAAGTACTTTAAGGCCGGGGCTTTATAATTCAGACCACTGTTGGGTCAATTAATGGAAATCAGTTCTGACTCCGAGAATTTAGTGTCATGCTGGTACGTTGGCCATAGTAGCTCAATGGCCATAGTAACTCAAACTTCAACTAAATATTAGTTAAACTGTCTACATACACTTTAACCAGCAGGTAACACAAAAGCCACTGAACATTTTGATGAATAACTCAGTAATAAAAAGAATAAGTGAAACAAAGTTTCTTGGTGTTTGGATTGACTTAAGTCTCTCTTGGAACACTCATATTGAAAAATTAACACACAAGCTCACTCGTCTATGCTATGCATTTAGAATAGTTAGTAATATTGTTACGCCTAATGTTTTGCTATCTGTGTATTTTGGCTATGTGCAAACCCATATTTCTTATGTCATACCAAAAGTATCTCAGGTATTTAAGATTCAAAAGAAAATTATAAGAATTGTGAAAAAGGTACCCCTGCGAACTCCAAGCAAAGCCATCTGTTCTGGATTTAAGATATTGCCCGTTATGTCTGTATACATTTTAGAGACAGCTTGCTTTGTCCATCAAAATATAATTTCCTTTAAAATGAATTCAGATTTTCATATGTATAACACAAGGGCAGCTAATAACTTGCATTTAACCTCACATAGGATCAATAAAGGCCTTAACAGCATCGCCCATAGAGGAATAGTTTGTGTAACAAATTACCATATACTTTAAAATTACTTGATAAACATTTTAAAACAAATTAAATGAACTATTCTTAGTCCATATGCCATATGCAATACAGGAATTTTTAAATCTTGAGTTTACATAAAATGGTGGTCTTCTGGTCTTGAAATGCTTCTGTATGTTCATGTATATATTGTATATATTTTTGTTGATCTGACAAATGTACTACCCAGAATTGTAAATATAATATGTATTGTGTTTGATGATGCTATGAATTCAATGTAATTCTTGCGGCTAATAAAGATCTTATCTAATGGCTAAGAGCAACCGGAGAGAGTGGAAGATCCGTGGATCATATCCTGTCTATTGCATTGAACTTTTCGGTCTGACTCCACCTTTCCATACTTTGGCCTAATCATGGCTAGTGTGAAAGAACAATTAATTTCCAAGATACATCTGGTCTCTTTAACTTTGGATAATTTTGAGTGAATCATGATTTCCGAGTGATTCTGTAAATCCTAGAAACTCTCACCTTTGGTGATGGAGGACGGAGGTAAATCCTGGTGTATGACTCCATGGTCACTAAAATCAACTTTGGCTTAGTTTGATCTGTGGGTTAATATAAGGAAGAAACATGTAATACAAATCCTCACACTTTGGAAGAATTAAAGATAGACATAATAGGAATTCATATGTAAAATATGAACAGTGAACTAAACAAATATCTACAAATATAATTTGTAACATAAAACTTCACTTATCATATAAGAAATGATGGAAGTTTTCTTACAAATCAATCAATCGATTGTTCACTATAACATAATACAGACATGTTATATTATGTTTTACAAACGTCAAAAAATTGTCATTCATCCTCTCTCTCTCTCGCTCTCTCTCTCTCTCTCTCACTTACTCACAACACACACACACAAAAACACACACACACACATAATGTTGCCGATTGCATTGTTGCGATAAGTGTCGTCGATGTGTACAAAGAGACAGATAGTGCAGTGTGTAGATAAAAAGCTTGCCGAAACAGATAAAGATAGATAACTGGAAGGTTCTAGTGCCATCTTGTTCATTTGATTAATTTCTAGAAATATGAGTAGAGGTATAAAAAGAAAGCCGGGGTTAGTTGAGGGGAGAGTGGTAATCATGCAGAACTGACAACAGATTGTATTTGTGTATGTTACGTAATTCTGCTACTGTAAGGGTTGACCAAAGTGTGTTTTTACGGAAATAAAGAGCATTTTGGAATTTCTGCAAACCGGACGCACAAAGTCACAAACTGGTGTCAGGAGTGAGACATACGACGATGGAGGCTGCATTGGAAAATTTTTTAGAGATGATGGAAGAATTGAAGTCAGAATTAACCACAGAAATGAAGGCGGCGAACGAGGCTCTCGCCGCCAAATTTGGAGAGATATTCGCCGGCGTGAAAGAGAAAGTCACGGAGTTGGACGAGCGCGTCCAAGACCAGGTGAGCCGTGTCAATGACCTAGAGGGAAAGGCCGACAGCAACTCCAAGTCCCTGAACGCCATGGTGGAGGACGTCGTTGGCTGGAGGTTGAAGGATTTAAAGGCCGACGCGCCGGGACGCGACACAACATCTATGCGCGTCAAACCGCCAAAGTACGACGGCGTGAAGGAGGACGTCACGGAGCTGGACCAGCGCGTCGAAGACCAGGTGAACCGTGTTCCTAGAGGGAAAGGCCGACAGCAGCTCAAGTCCCTGAACGCCATAGTGGAGAACGTCGTTGGCAGGAGGTTGAAGGATTTAAAGACCGACGCGCCGGGACGCGACACAACATCTACGCGCGTCAAACCGCTAAAGTACGACGGCACGTCAGCGTTCGAAGTCTTCCGCCGTCAATTCCACACAGTGGCCAAGCACAAGTGGTCACCAGAGGAAGAGGCCGCACAGCTAATAGCCAGCCTCCAGGGACGGGCCGCAGAGGTACTGAACGCGGCCCAGACAGCGGCGGCGTCCAAGGACAACTGGGACGCCCTGGAAAACCGCTTCGGAAACCACCGCTTAGCCGCAGCCTACCGCAGCCAATTGAAGTCAAGGTCACAGCAGCCAGAGGAGACGCTGCAGCAGTTCGCCCTGGCCATTGAACAGCTGGCCAGCAAAGCCTTGGTCGACCTCCCACCCGAGTTCGTATTTCGGGAAGCCGCCTACACCGAGATTTGTGGTGGACAACACGGCGCTGGGGCGGGTTTTCTCCGGGATCTCCGGTTTCCCCCGCCATCTCATCTCATTCCACCAGTGCTCCATCTTCATCTCATATATAATCAGTGTCATCGCCTGCGTTGCCGTATGTAGTAAAAGTGGTCGTTAAACACTACACACATTAATTTTGTTGACGGGGTACGAGACGTCGAGATACGTCATGGCCTAATGCTCGGCGACTACAAAACCATCCACGAGGGATAACGGCAGCATTGAGGATGGAGGCAGCCAAGGTGACGGTTACCCCGACGTCGAGAACAAATAGTATCCGCTACACTGGAGATCGAAGACCAGCCGAGGGACGCCAGCGAAGACCTAGTGGCGTGTGGCCAGCCGGGACACCTGGAGAGAGACAGACCACACCAGGGAGAGCAGCCGGAAAACGAGCAAACGCCATCGTGGCGAGGGACACGTCGGCACCATTACCATCCCCTCGAGTGACACTGCGCGCCGTCAGCCGGCGTATGGATGACAGCCTCATCGCGGACGGTTGGGTGAAGGTGAGGCCGTGCCGCGTATTGGTGGACACCAGGGAAGCCGTGACCATCATCAGACCGGACGTGTCCAAGGGTTTGCCGTCGAGAGACCAAGCCGACCATACCTGGAGGCTCTGCTGCAGTTGACCTTCGGACGGAGTGCCGTGCGTCTATGGGTGTTGATCGCGGAGGTGGCTGAGGTGGTGGTACTGGGACTGGATGCCCTCAGGAGCCACGAGGCGACGATCGACGTCGGCCCGGGTCTTGTTCCTACGGGTTCAAGGCTAATGTTGTTTGCGGGATATCACCACAACCGGAAGAGCGCCCTGGAATCTGCAAGGCCGCCCTGAGGGAAGATGTGGTTATCCCTGCGAGAAGCAAGGCGGGGTCTTCAGGTGCTGGAAAGCGTCTTCTCCATTGAGCCGCAAGACCTTCCTGCCTCTTTCAACCAGGGAGTATCCGAGCTGTCCCAAAGGGCGCTCGGCATCCTCCGTGGGTCTTTCCGTAGGGCAAGACCTTGTTACCTAACAAGCCCCCCCATCTGGTCCTAGGGACACAAGACGGGATGGAAGTGGATACGCCACTTACGCGCGTCAACACTCAAGGTGAAGACTACCGATATGACCTCGGTGGGGCCGCCTGGTGATCTAGCACACCTTCTACTAGCTTAGCAGGCTAGTACCCGGAAACTTAATGGCTTCCCTCAACCCCGTCCGAAGACGTACCCGATTCCCACGGGTATCGGGAACACACTGCCCCCTCGAAGCCATCCCAATCCGAACAACTCCCGAAGGAGGGGCTCGGCTGTTCGGCCCGAGGTTCCTCTAGTAACGTCAGAGGTACCACGAGTGCTAAGGGTCCGCAGCGCCCGCACTTTGGCAGCTGAAGGGGACGGATCTCCTCCCCTACGGTAAGTCCTTCCGGGTGACAGCGTTCGGCTTTCTGTCAGATTCTTCAATCACTCCCCTGGATCTCATGTCCTCCAGCATGTCTCGTACCGCCCCTTGCTTAGCCAGCGGAACGCATCTAGGTGGTTGCCGAATAGGCCGGACGTCTCCGGTGTCAATGCGGTGAAGCACTTTGTCCGTGCGGCCGTAGTCACTATCACCTTGGCTGAAGACAGGCTGGTATCGTCTTAGCAGTTGTCGAACTTTCTCCAGCTGCTCTGCGGTCAGGTGGTCGGCCGCCCTCTCCAGTAGGCCTTCTAGCTGGGGCCCCCAGGTGTTGCGTCGGCACCGGCTCCTGTGTCTTGTCGATTGCTGTTACGCTCACCACGGGCTCGCTCGTTCCCAACTCCGTCCTGGCCTGGACGTCGTGATCGGTGTCCGTTGGATTTAGCAGTCTCACTGGCACCTCCTCTCGGCACGGCAGCAATGCCCTGGCCACACATAGGTCGTGTACAAGGGTCTTCTGGTTCAGCATCATGTTCCTGGTTCTCTGGCCTTCCAGTCGTGCCGTCACCACCACCTCGCTCCTCGCGGGGACAACCGCGTCTTCGTTCAAGATGACCCTGCAAATTCTAAGGCGCTCTTCGGGTTGACGGATTATAACCTCTTCTCCGTTGAGCCGCAGGACCTTCTTGCCGACGTCGACCGTCGCCTCGTGGCTCCTGAGGGCATCCAGTCCCAGAATCACCTCCTCTACCACCTTCGCGACGAACACCCACAGACGCACGGCACTCCGTCCCAAGGACAGCTCCAGCAAGGCCTCCTCCACAGGTAAGGTGTCGCCCGATGTCGTCATCAGCTGGTATGGTCGGCTCGGCTTCCTTGTCGGCAGACCCTTGGCCACGTCAGGTCTGATGATGGTCACGGCTGCCCCGAGGTCCACCAGTACGTGGCACCCAATCGTCCGCGATGAGGCTGTGATCCATTCGCGGGCTTACGGCGCGCAGTGTCTCTCGAGGAGATGGTGTGGACGGCGCCGAGTTGCATCTCTCCATGACGGCCCTTACTCGTTTTCCGGCTGATCTTCCTGGTGTGGTCAGTCTCTCCAGTAGTCCGGGCTGTCCACACCCCCAACACAGGCCACTAGGTCTTCGCCTGCGTCCCTCGGCTGGTCTTATGTCTCCGGTGTAGTGGACACTCCTCGTTCTCGACGTCGGGATAGCTGTTACCTTGGCCGCCTCCATCCTTAATGCTGCCGTTAGCGCCTCGTGGATGGTTTTATAATCGCCGAGCATTAGGCGCTGACGAATCTCCGTGTCTCGTACCCCGTCAACGAATGTGTAGGCAGCTTCCCGGGATACGAACTCTGGTGGGAGATCGACTAGGGCCTTGCTAGCCAGTTGTTCAACTGCCAGGGCGAACTCCTGCAGCGTCTCCCCTGGCTGCTGTGACCTTGCCTTTAGCTGGCTGCGGTACGCTGCGGCTAAGCGGTGGTTTCCAAAACGATTCTCCAGGTCCTCCCAGATGTCCTTGGGCGCCGCCGTTGTCTGCACCGCGTTCAGGACTTCCGCGGCCCGTTCCTGGAGGCTGGCTATTAACTGTGTGGCCTCTTCCTCTGGTGAGCATTTGTTGTGCTTGGCCACTGCGTCGAATTGGCGGCGGAAGACTTCGAAAGTTGTCACGCCGTCGTATTTAAGAGGTTTGGCGCGCGCAGATGTTGTGTCGCGTCCCGGCGCGTCGACCTTTAACCTCCTGCCGACGACGTCCTCCACCATGGCGTTCAGGGACTTGACGCTGCTGTCGGCCTTTCCTTCCAGGTTGTTTAAGCAGTTGGCAAGGTCTTCTACGTCTTCCACCATGGTGTTCAGGGACTTGGCGTTACTGTCTGCCTTTTCCTCTAGGTCATTGAAGCGGTTTGCCATGTCCTCGGCGCTCTCGTCCACTTAGCCCATCCGCTTGCCCAGCTCCGTCACGTCATCCCTCATGCCGGTCAACCGTTCTTCAAATTTGCCGGCGAGAGCTTCGTTCGCCGCTTTAATTTCTGTGGTTAATTCGGTCTTTATTTCTTCCATCTTCTCGGTGATGATGTCGTTGGCCGTCTTCATTTGTTTCAACTCTGCGGTCAGGTTTTTATTTGCCGCTTCTGTTTTTGCAGCGAAGTTGTCATTTGCCATCTTTATTTCTGTCAGTTCCGCCTTCATTTCCATCATCTTCTCCAAAATCTTATCCAATGCCACGTCCATGGCTGTAATGTTCGGTGATGTCATCCCACTCCTGACACCAGTTGTAACTTTGTGGGTTCGTGAAATTAAAAGTCCAATTGCACAGACTCAAAATGTTCTTTATTTCCACCGAATTACAGTTGGAACACTTGCTGATTACACAGAATTACGTAGCACACACAATTACAATTCACCAGTTCGTCCGTCGCATTTCCACTCTGCACTCGCAGTTACATACACTCCTACGATGCATGTACACTGTCTTCCAGTCCGTTCCCTCACTGGGCGCTCCTCACGGCTGCTCGCCAAGAACTGAACTGACTGCCCTTTTTATAGGAATATCACTTTCTGGAAGTCTCGCATTTCAGTGAATCACCCCGAAGGTTCTAGACGGCAGGGGGAGGGGAAAGAGATGGCAGTGATGTTTTTCCAATCATCCCTTCTTTAGCGCTATAAGACAAATGGGTAGGCGTGGTCGAATGCCTCCCGGCCCTCACCCAGCCGCCAGTTGGCTGCGCCTTCCGATAATTGGGTGACAATATGCTCTAAAAACTTTTAAATATGTATTTAAAATAAAGTACATTTTTCATATTTCTCATGTTGAAGTATTCAAATCGTAAATTTATTCTTAAACTCAGGCATTAACCAAATTAATATATATATATATATATATATATATATATATATATATATATATATATATATATATATATATATATATATATATATATATATATAGAGGTCTGTGTTTCAGTCTATTTAGCATTTTTTGTGTTTACTGCAATAAACAAATAATTTTCACATTTTCTGGAAGAAATTATTTCCTTCTGTCATTTAAAATCTTTTTATATGAAGAGAAAGATCTCTCTGCTTCACTCAGTCACGGGACTACATCAAAAGGAAGCTATGCTATATACAGAATAAGCGTTAACCTTTTTCCAGATTCATGTAGCATTTTACTAATATCCCAAGGAAACATTAAACCTGGATTCCTTGCTTCAGTTTTCTAGTTTTGTTAGCAAGGCACTTTCCTGTTTCTCCTGCTGTGTCTCCAGTGACAGCTGTTTCATACACCTGCAGGGTAGAAGATAAAGGCATCTCTTTTTCCTTCAAATGAGTGATTGTGGTTGATATTTTACTAAATTAGCTTTTAATAAACACTCTGATTACTCTTCTGATTGTAAGCACTAACTGCAGCAGGGATACTTGCTGCTTCACGTTCGTGCATCATATTGCCACCTTCTCATATCTTCCAAATGATTACTGATTTATAGAGCTACTTCAATCCATGCTACCCATTTTGTGAGTATTGGCCCTGGTGGTAAATCTTGCATCACTTAATAAATAATTTCTTCTTAGTGGCATCTTCACAAACACTTTATTCACAGAGGAAATTAAAGAATTTACTTTTGGAAAATTAGCTGGAATTTGCTCTGCCAACTGGTGGAGAGCATGTGCTACAAGTCTTTGAACTGCCCTAAGATAAAACCTGCAAAGCTTTAACATTAAGCATGTTTGGTGCTGCATTTGTAACTATCACTGTCATTAACTATCGTTTACTTTAGCAGACCACAAAACACATAATGCATCACGAACAACCTTAGTACTTGTTACTTCCAGTACCCTGGAGATAATAGGGTGTTCCAGGTTCACATTCAGGAATTTTTCCTGTGACAACCTTGGAAACAAATGTTCCACACAAGACGGTTATTTCATCTACAGATAACCCAGGTTTCAGTCTCCAATATCGTCTTTATTTTCTGCATTACCTGAAAAGAATTATTTTATTAAAAATTGGTACAAATCAGGGGTGTAATTTGAGGTTTCACTTTTGGGTTGAACCAGTTTAGGAGTGTGTGCATGTGTGTGTGTGTGTGTGTGTGTGTGTGTGTGTGTGTGTGTGTGTGTGCGTGCGTGCGTGCGTGCGTGTGTGCGTGGGTCTGTGTGTGTGGGTGTGTGTGTGTGTTTTTTTTAATTACCTGGCATGCCCCATTCTTTAGGAATACTACATGCCTTATTGTATTTACATTATATACAACTTCTACAATGATTTTACATATGTTGTATTTGTATTGAAATGTATCCTACAATATTTTACAATATTCTTATTAAAATAGTTGCAATTAATTAGCAGTTTTATTGAATTTTTATGCTTCATTTGCCTACTCTATATCTGTGAAGTTTATTGATTTAACAAATTTGACGAAACATTTTAGATGTGTGTTAATAAGTTCTTCTTTGGTATTGGACCACGTGCATTGTGTGCTTTTTATTTTCGTAATCATTTCGGTTCTTTGTTTGTTTATGATTGGACATCTGAATATTATGTGGTCTACTGTTTGTTCCTCTTCTTGACATTTGCATACTGGGCTATCCAGTAAAGCAAATCGATGGCGGTATGAACGGAGCTTTCCATGTCCTGTGACAATTGCTGTAAACTCTTGGCATATGGGCAGTTCTTGTTTTAGTCTATTTCTCACTGATGGGTAGAATTCTTTGGTGATGGCTCCTTTCCTTGATGCTGTCCATTGTAGTTGCCATGCATTCAGTCCAATGTCTCTCTCCATGCTTATCAGGATTTCTTTAGGTGTTTTATTATATTGTATTTCACGATCTTCCCCAGCAGCCTCTTTTGCTAGTCTATCTACTATTTCATTGCCATTTATGCCCGAGTGTGCTTTCACCCATCCAAAATGCAGCATCCAGTCTGATTACTAAAATTAGGCAAATGAGTCAACCTTGTATATACTTTTCTCCACTTACAAGTTTTTTGATGAAGACTAGTTTCTGGGAACCTCTTCCTTATCGTCAGTTCTGTGTTTGACTGATGATGCATCCGGTGTCTGCTTCTGGCTTGGTGTCGTGCTGCCATCTAATGTCCAGGTAAGTTTGATGATGTCATCTACAGCAGGAATCTCAAAATTCATCAAGAGGTCCTGTTTCTTTGTAATAAATATGTTTTCCCAAATTTGCAGTTCCAGAGGTTTCTTTGCCTGTTTGATCAGTTCTATTTCATGTTTTATGTTGTGATTCTCATCACTTTTGGTCTCTGTGTGTGTGTGTGTGTGTGTGTGTGTGTGTGTGGGTGGGTGGGTGGGTGCGTGCGTGTGAGCGTGCGCGTGTCTTTGTGGCCATTCGTCTATGGCAGAATGGACGACATCCAGTGGGAAATCCGCCTCTGCTGACAACAAGGAACGCTTTAAACTTCCAATGGTGCAGTGTCTGCTCCTGCAGGCAATACCCTCAAGCAGTGACAACAGTCGGTAGTCTAATGGATTCAGGTGTGGACTGCTACTGGGCCAATCTTCAGGCGAAATGAAGTCAGGTACATGACGCTGAAGCCATGCTTGCGTTGACTGGCTTTGTGGGCAGGGGCAGAATCCTGCTGGGAAGTCCATGGTTGGTTTTGAAACAATGTGCTACTCAAGTTCTTGACAATAGGCTCCAAAACAGTGTTTTCATACACCCTGGTGCTGGTTTTAATGCCCTTTTTACAAAAATGTAGCTGGGTGGTGGTAGAATAACTCACCCCCCACCACACCATCACTGAGGAGGGATGATGGGTCCTGTGAACTTTAGGAACCTTATTACTGGCTTCCTGAGATGATGATGCATAAACCCTGTCATTTTGCACATTGAAAGACTCCTCAGTAGTGAAAACTTTTTCATCGGCGAAGAGGATGTTCCGATGACCATTTTGAGCGTAACGCTATTGGAGACGTCAACATTTAAGCACTTTCAGCTTCTTTAGGCATGTGTCAAGATAATGTCCTTTATCACACAGAAAATGAAGCTAGTCACAGTGAAGTAACAAATATTACACAAATAAAAATATTTGTAACAGAGTCTCCACTTAACTTAAGAAGTTGATAATCCCTTCTTCTTTATAAAGATCGATTTCGAAGGAAATCGAAAGCCCTCAAAATCGATCTTTATAAAGACGAAGGAATTATCAACTTCTTAAGTTAAGTGGAGACTCTGTTACAAATATTTTTATTTGTGTAATAATGTCCTTTATGTTGGCAGAAGTCCTTAGTCCAAGGTCCTCTGACAGAAGCCTTGACATTATCCTTTTTGAAATGTTCATTTCACGGGACAAGATAGTCTGCTTTCGCACAGGATTTCTCCAAACATGAGCTGCCACTGCTTTTTGTGCAGCTGGAGTCCTGACACTGTGTGGTCGACCCTCCCTCGGCTGAATCCCAGTTGCACTGAATCGCTCAATGGTGTGGTACACAAACATATGGCTGATTTTCAGCTTTAGTAGCATCTTGAAAATGTCACTTGCAGATTTTCCAACTTTATGCAATGCAATGACGGCTACACAGTTTACATAATCACCCCATTCCATGGTGAAACCTGGAGCTAAATACTTCCTCTTTCAAAGACAAGCTAACGCTGGTTCAAGGTTAAGGTGTGCACACACACAGTTGTTTATGCTCCAAATCAGATGTACAGTATGTGGCAAAAATCTTTAACAGTAATTATGGCAAGACCAGGTAGATTAAAAGATTAGTTACTAAAATACTAAAACTACTTGTGTTAGTTGTGTAAGAGCAAATGACAATCACAGTGTTTTATAATAGCATTTGGCAACTGCAGAAACAAATGTATAGAGACATGATAAAAATTGTATGGATAAATAATCATGATTGCCTGAAACACAGTGTTTCATATCATGTTATTGAACAAAAATAGTATGTCATAGTAAGATTGTAATAGCCATAATTAACAACTAGAAAAGCAAGCTTTTTTTCCAAATAGTGTGCAAACAGATATGAAAATTAGCTGCATTGGGATGAGAACATAATGTGATTGTAACATTTCAGATTGCACTTCAGTGCTATTTACCAACCAAGCAAGGGATTTTTCCATTGTAAAATATAAAAGACGCTTAGATTTTCATGATATCAGTTAAAGTTAACTTTTTAATTTGGAAATGTTATTGTTGTGGCAGATAGCTTTGTTTGCAACATTAATACTGTCACAAACGCATTGTTGAAGCGAGACGGTGCGTGGAACGAGTTCAAAGAGATGGGCAGTGCAGTGCCAAGATAAAAGCTCGCTGAAACTTTGGGGGGAAGGAGACGGATTTCTAGAGAGTTTGTCTTTCTTTTAGCGCTGTCTTGATTGTTTGAGAAAATTCCGGATAGTGAGTAAGCTATAAAGGAAGCCACAGCTCATCAAGGGGACAGTTGTTAATTGAATCGTGTGCACGAACAGCTGTGTGAACTTTGTTTGTGATTGATGTGTATGTGACGTAATTCTGCTACTGTCAGCTTGACTAAAGTGTGTTTCTACGGAAGTAAAGAGCAATTTTTGGTGTTTGTAACCGGGACTTTTAATTTCACGAACCCACAAAGTCACAATACAAACCGTATCGAGTTTTTTAGGCAATGGCCGCATGATTGTTGATAGCTATGTTCTCATTTTTGGGCACATTTTTATAGATTTAAGAAAATGATATCTAACAACCCTAAACAAACAGACCAATAAAAGAAAAATTTGCTTGGATCCATCTCTTCTTAAAATATTGTGATGAAATATTTGTATTTCAAGAATCATTGCTGAAAAAATAAAACATATGAATAAATATGCACAAATAAGTTGAATATGCACTTACCTCTTATATATGCACTATTATACTTCCATAATAAACTCCTTACAACATGGAATAAATTTATTCTATACATGCAATGTTTAATTATCAAGGAATAAAACATGCAAATATGCAAAAATCGAGGTCTACTTATAAGTTAAGAGAAAGAACTAAAATACAGGTGCTATAGCTTAAACCAGGATATATATGTAATACATTCTTTAGCCAATATGAGAAATAGTGTTACATTTTTTTCTCCTCCCCCTCTTTTTATTTTTTTCCCTTTTATTATTTTTTATTTTATTTTATTTTGTCTTTTACAGGGAGCTATGATGTCAATTTGTTTTAAAGAAGGTGTTAAAATTTCTGCTGAGGCTTTGAATGATATAATCAGTGGTGCCAACCAAGATATACGCCAGGTCCTACATCATCTATCCTTGTGGTCAGCTAAGGATAAACAGCTTTCTGCTGAACAAGCTAAGGAAGACTCTCAGAAATCCAAGAAGCACATAAAACTGGTGAGAGATGCTTCTGCATAATGGTGCTTTTTTTTTTTTTTTTTTTTTTTTTTTTTTTTTTTTTTTTTTTTTTTTTTTTTTAAGCCCTGTGTTTGGGTAAGTTGATTTTGGATTTTAAAGAAATGTAGGAAGCAGCAGATTATCATAACAATTGATAATCATTTTGTCAATAGAGCTTTGTAGTTAATCAGCATGTAATTACAATTAGTTGCAGTTTTCATTATACCAAAAAATACAGTAATGTCTTGTATGAATTAATGTAGTAGTTTAGTAACATCCTGTTACTTCTCTGGGAAGTATATGCACACCAGCACATTCTGTTCCTCGACAATTCCTTAATTTCTCTCCAGCTATTCCATGAATCTTCTGCCTCCTTTCTGACTGTGCTATGCCATGTAATTCTTGGTCTACCAGTTCTTCTAGTTGGTGCATGGGAGTTCCAATCAAAAGTTACTTTAACCGTGTTTCCATCTTTTCTCCTCAGCTCTTGCCCTCTCCATTTCTATTTCTCACTGTTTCATCTTGATTAACAAGTAACCTTATTTCATTTTTACAATAAGATTCAGATTAATAGCAATTTATGACAATGATACAAACACTATATACTGATTTATACACAATATAATAATCCATCAATATGGATTATTAAACTGTTATTTATTAGGTACTTTTCTAACAGCATTTTAAATGCATTACCTTGTGCTGATTGTATAATGGGGAAGTTTATTAAACAGAACAGCTTCTGTGACAAAATAGTCTTTAATTCCAATGTGTAAGGACTATGATACAATGAAGCACAAAATTAATATAATTTTGAGTCAAACTAATACTCAATGCTCCATTTATTGCTAGTATTTACCTAGAACGCATTTCGTTAGGATCTTCCTAACATCATCAGCTGTTGTCGACTAATGGACGTTGGTTTGGTGAACTCATTGGAGGCAACAGGTGCATCTCTGTCGGTATCTTGATGAACTTGAAGTTTGGGTTTTCATCAAAGGCAGTGTCGAAATTAAACAATTTTCTTTCATATTTCTTTATGAAAATTTTTTCCCACATGGTTAATGCAGCTGGACCTTGGACACCTTTTAATAAGTGGATTTCTCGTTCTATATCAATTCTCCTTCCAAAAATGGTACGCTACCGCCAATTTATCTATTTCTTTGTTCCTGATGTTCCTAAAATGCTCTGTAAGCCTAATGTTCAAGTTCCTTTTTGTTTTTCCAATGTAAAAGTTGTCACAGCCTTTGCAGTTTATCCGGTACACACCTGATTTTTTGTCTGTGGATATCTCCTTTGTATTATGTGATTTCAAAAGGTGTTGTACACTAAATTTGTTCTGTGGGGCCAAAGTAATATTGTGTTCTTTGAAGCCTTTTTGGAAAAGGTGTGTAGCTCTGGGATGATATGTAAATTTTCTGTATGAAGTTTCATTGCTGATTGGGGAAAGTGTAGTTACTTATTACACAGAAAATGAAGCTGTTTACAGTGGAGTAACAAACACTACACAAATAAAAATATTTAGTAAATATTCTCCACTTAACTTAAGCCGATGAGAATACTTCAATAATGTTTTTGTGAGATTAATTTCATGGACACTTGCCCACATCTTCAGTCAACACAATTTGTTGTCAAGGATACCATCTGTGGATACTATGCATTTACGTATTTACGTATTACCAACTTCTGAAGACGAAACAAACCTAAAAACAGAATCAATTGCCGGTATGTCAAAATTCATTACACGATTTTTATTTTTTAAAGTAAATATTTTTTCCCAAACTATTAAATCTATGGTGAACTGTACCCGTAGGCGTACAATTATACAACTTGCTTTGATAATTTAAAAGCTTTAATAAATCTCTTATTCACACTGACAGCTTACTTTCACAATTACACTTAACTTAAACTTTCTCGAAAGTTAAACTTTGTACACGTTATAACTTCACTCTAACACCTGCTGTTACATGTTTTGAACTGCACCCGGGAGCTAAGACAGTTACAAATCACCATGCACGCACTATGAGAGGAGAGCCCCGACTGCTTGTCTCGTCAGCCAGAAGAGCTGTCCGAGAGGAACCAAAGCAACCTTCATGCGCTCACACGGAGAAAAAGGGAAACACAAAACAACTGAGGCACATGCCTCATAAAGGAAAGGTGCAATCAGCACCACAATCGGTCTGACAACACGTGCTCGACATCCTGGAAAGAGACAAGGATTCAGAAAATGGAGTCTCATTGAGGTAAAGGACACACCTTACACCATGAGATTATAGTACAAGTCACTGCGATAGCACTGGCACCAAACACTGTCACCACGGCCACCACTAAGGCCACTGACACTACAGGGCAGAACTCATGTTCAAGGGATGGGACGGACAATGTTCAGAATCCTGAGCAGGCGGGTCCCACGTTGCTCCAGAGAGGTTCAGAATACTGGCTTTGGGCGTAGGAACGCCTAACTCATCCAAGACTGCAATTCAGGGCATCCAGGGCCCAGAAACGCAGGCAGAAAACCAAACCAGTAGTATTGCAGGGATGTTTCCCTGACCCGCAGAGATCTGCCAGAAGATGGAACGCCCAGGCCAGACGTCTCCATGTCCCCAAACTGCGGTAGACAAGTGCTCTCCGAACAGGAAACAGCCAGGCTAAACATCTCACAGTGCCAAATTGCAGAGGTCAAGTGCTTTGTGGACTGGTTAACGAAGGAGGGTGCCGAGGCTGTAACACAAAGCAAACCCAACAGAAAGGGAAACAAAACACGGGCTTCAAATAGAGTGGTCTTACAATAACACCCAGGTGCGAATCCAAATATATGCAAACTTAAACATTCCACAATACCACAGAATCACACTAAGTGGTCAAATGAGTCACAAATCCCATCATCTTAAGTTGGTCTATAATCAGCCAGAGTGATAAATTACATTATTTAACCATCATAACAGTATTAAAACAATTTAATGATCATAACAATATAAACTATTTAGCAACCATAACAATATTGAATTATTCAACAGCCATAACAATCTTAAACGATTAAAACCCATATATAAACATTAAATATAAATTTCATCCAAAAACAATTTGTAATAAGTTAGGCATTAATAAGTTAACAATATAAAAGTTAAATAATATAAACAAGATAAACAAGAAGAAAGTATAAACAAGGCCTTGTAACAATAAATGTGCATAAATTTAACTCCCTACTGGTCAGATAACACAAGAACACCAACACAGAACATACATAATTACTAAACACATCGCAAGCACACAACAACACCCCATACTCCAAACACGAGAAACACACCATATTCAACTACATACACCTCATTCACACAGCAGACACAGGAGCAAAGTCTAGACATTCACTTACGCGTGGACATCACCAAAACACACGCGCCACAGGTAGAACTAAATGCCGGAGTGCTGTAGAAGTATACTGCCTGGCAAACACAAGGCACACTTCCACTCCAAACAAAACAAACACCCCCACCCAAAACAATAACAGAATATCACAACACAAAAGGGGACACAAACAAAGGAACCCAAACCAACACAGGTAACATACCACACTACAGAAAGGGTTTCAATTGAGAGATGTGGGTTCTCCTTTCATGGCCCGTGCGGAGGTCTCTTAAATGCACGGTAACGTTTTTAAAAATACTCATGATCTCGTACGGCCCTGTATACCTAGGCACCAACTTTGCAGCATAGGCATTACGTTTAGAAGACTGAATATACAGCTTACAAAGTACTTTCTGGCCAACCGTATATGGTGAAGGCTGTTTATCAACATCATACTGTTCCTTTACTTGGGCATGTGACTTCCGCAAATTGCGAAAGGCGGATTTCCATACTCTGCCTATTTCTTCGCAAGTAACTTTGTGGGGAAGCAAGTCATCCAGATGCCAAAGATTAGCTAGGGGAGAGTTAGGTGTATATGCTAACATAAGCTGATAAGGAGTAACACCATGCGATTCGTGACGGGCCAAATTAAAAGGCAATTGCAGTTGAGCCAAATTCGTATCCCATTTAGTATGGCCATCATGATGAAAGGCTATTAACGCTGACTTAAGGTTCCTATTGAATCTTTCAGCATGGGATCACTGGGGGTGGTAGTTATGGGTTTAGTGCCCCAACCAAAACAAAAGTTCCTAAATGCGAAAGAGGTAAACTGAGCACCGTTATCCGTTATCAGCTGAGTGGCTGAGGATAAAGCAGATGTTTGCTTTGAAACCGGTCCCAGGATTTAAATAAGATAAGTGAAGTTGTGTTACTAGTGTTTAGTTATTATTAATAACCTAGTTTACTTCACTGTCAGCAGCTTCAGTTTTTTACATAAGAATAGATCTTTTTTTCCTTTGAAGTTTTAAATATAGCTTTTTCAGCCATGGTGGATCCACATTGCAAGCAACTAATTTCACATGTATAGTTACACAAAGGTTGTTGCATTCACAAAAGTTTTTATATAATTTAAAATAGGATAGTTGCATGAATAAAGTGATACTGTAACAGGTTTGTAGAAAACGTCTAACGTATCAGTAACACAAGAAGCGTACCTGCATAAAATAACACTTGGGTGGCAAACAAATGAATCTCAACTGTGAAATGGCTGTTAGTCACTGCGCACTGGGTGTGACACAGAGATAGTTGAATTAGCTTACCAAACGTGAATGAGTAGCCATCTAGCAGATTACCATCATAGTTACCAAGAAATAGCTAGTAGGCCATATTGAGTAACAGGCCATATGGGGTACAGTTACCATAATATAATGTTTTTTCTTAGCTGTTGTAAGGCATCTATCTTCAAACAAAACAAGACAGTACTGCCTTAGTGAGAAGCAAGAACTGTTTTATTTTCATTTATGCAATGCTAAGTACAGTACTTTGAATCTACCTTTTTGGTCTCGGCCATTCTCAGTAGACCTCCATTTTCAATTTAACATAAACTCTTATCTACATAGAAGTAGTACCTCCATAATCTACATTATCTGATCCTTACCTATTTGTATTTGTCATTTTATTTTTACTCTGTAGGAAATTCCTTAAATCTCTTAACAAACTTTTGTATTTAAAAATCTTATTTAATCATACTGCTTTATCTTTAGCCATTTCTGTTTTATCAATTAATTTCATCATTTATTAGTCCCCAAGTATTCAAGCCTTCTTCTTCTTCTTCTTCTTCTTCTTCTTCTTCTTCTTCTTCTTCTTCTTCTTCTTCTTCTTCTTCTTCTTCTTCTTCTTCTTCTTCTTCTTCTTCTTCTTCTTCTTCTTCTTCTTCTTCTTCTTCTTCTTCTTCTTCTTCTTCTTCTTCTTCTTCTTCTTCTTCTTCTTCTTCTTCTTCTTCTTCTTCTTCTTCTTCTTCTTCTTCTTCTTCTTCTTCTTCTTCTTCTTCTTCTTCTTCTTCTTCTTCTTCTTCTTCTTCTTCTTCTTCTTCTTCTTCTTCTTCTTCTTCTTCTTCTTCTTCTTCTTCTTCTTCTTCTTCTTCTTCTTCTTCTTCTTCTTCTTCTTCTTCTTCTTCTTCTTCTCCTTCTCCTTCTCCTTCTCCTTCTCCTTCTCCTTCTCCTTCTCCTTCTCCTTCTCCTTCTCCTTCTCCTCCTTCTCCTCCTCCTTCTCCTCCTCCTTCTCCTCCTCCTTCTCCTCCTCCTTCTCCTCCTCCTTCTTCTCCTCCTTCTTCTCCTCCTCCTCCTCCCCCCTAGTAGTACCACTTACAGCAGTGTTGGGGGATTCTCGTTCCTCTATCCCTTAAGGTTGGACCGGAGGAACCAAAGCTTTGGATCTGTTATAGAACCAGGGTGGGTGAACAGCCATTGCCTAGTGTTAGGGTGAAGGAAGTGGATGATAGGATGAGGGCGCAATGAATGATAGGAAATATGATGGAGGAATTGGTGGGATGCTGGCGGGGGAAACCAGAGGACCTGGAGGAAGCCTGCCCCAGCACCATGTTGTTCACCACAAATCTCATTTTGCAGTTGCCTGGGATCAAATCCGGGACACCTTGGTAGATCAGTCTAACCACTCAACTATGGTGTGGCCATTCAAGCATTATATGTGATTAATTTCTTTCTTCCCATAAATTGATCAGAGCCTCTATATGATTTCTCCCCCTACCCTTTCATTTTTTTTTTTATTCACCATTCAGTAATTACAACAGGCTTCGTCACATGTAATAGCTACCTTAAAATCTAGTAAAAACACTATATATAAATAATTTCCAAAAACAAAGTCCATTTCTAAGTCTCTAATCCAAACCAAGCAATCTATGAACATTCATTTCCATTTCAGACTTCAAGATAAATTCCTTTTCAAACTGTTGGTTACGGATTTGGAATTTGTACTTTGAAATAATATTTACAGTAATTCAGGTGATTAAACTCATTAGTTTACTCACTTATTTCGTATAATCTTTTCTAATTTATGTTTCATAAAATGTTGTATACCATTTTTACTGTCTCTACCACATACATAGTAGGTAGAGAAGGTATTGCATTTCATCCAAAAATTTGATATTGAAATTTTAATGGAAATACAAATCCCTTGAACTTTTTTTTTTTTTTTTAAGTATTTTTAGATAAAGGTCTAAAAGGTCTATGAACAGATATCCCAAAAATGAAAAGTCGGTTAAATACCAAACTTGGTTGAAAAAACTAGTGTAGTTGGTTTTTAACCTCTGTCACTTATATTTTTATTTTTTTGAGGGCTAGTATTGGGAGCTGTTACTTCCATTTTCAACCTTGAAGGTCCAACTATTGTCTGTTGTTGTTTGCTGTTTTATCACTGGTGGTATTTAAATTCATCATCTTCTAAGAAAATGACATGAAGATTTTCAAGAAAATCTCTCCATGGAAACCTTTTTAAAAATTTTGATTTTCTAAAAACGGGCTAATGATTTTTAATTTCATAAAAAATATTTTATCTTGAATTTTCTGGGAATATGCTGAGAAGGAGTCTTCATTTTGGATGACAGACAAGATCTTATACAAAAAATGATCTCATTAAAACAAGTAAAATTTTTGTCAACATTTTCAGTGAAGTGAACCATTTAAGAGATATATTTCTCTTAAATGGGAACTCATTTATTTTGTCGTCTCTTGGCCATGTGCAAAGAGAATGAAATTTCAAAGTTATCATAAACCGTCCAACAGTGCTCTTATAAAATAATTGGCTATTACTTAGTGTTCTATATTCCCATAACCAAGAAATTCTCTGAAAAGACACCAGAGAACAACAGCTTAACCGTGTCCAACACAATGACATCACACTCTAGAAGTTGGCATTAGGTTGATGTTAGGAGTCCCTTGCAACATGTCCCATTTTTACAAAAATGTAAGTAATATAGCGTCAGAAAACCGACTCACAAATGTTGTCTTTAAATTGTTTGCACTTCACCAAAACTTGACAAAGAAGTGTAATTTGCAGTAGTTGGTAGTAGCACAGCTACCTGACTTAGGAGTGGTCCTGGGTTCGATTCTTCGGTGAAATTGAGAAAACATTTTTTCCTAATTTTATATTTTTAAGCTTTTTCACTTGTTAATTTTTGAGGAACTAATTTTCAAAGTCGTTGCTTACATTTTTGACCTCAAGGTCCAGCTCAAAAGTTAAAAGGAAAGTGACATAGTGTAAAAAAGCAGACTGATGTTTTATTAATTAATTTAGATGTCGTTATTAAATTTTTGCAAACATCAGTTAATTGAGAAATATTTCTTTAATCAAGAATCATGAACACCAATGTATTGTGTGTTGCACATATTTGTGGGCATGTTACGGATATGGACAAATTGATGAAAATGAATGGATATGGGCTTTTTGTAGTTCTAAAATAAGATAGAAATGTTTAAGATGTGTGTATAAATGCTGTCAAAAAGCATATTTAATCATCTTGTTACTGTTGAGCCACAACTCTTAGTATGCTGCTGGATATGTATCTAACTTAAGTGGCTTATAAAACACAGTTTAAGTTGTGTCTGACACGTAACTTTCAGCTGCCCAACAGAAATGTGGGTTGTGAACTTTACCAGTATACCTGCATATGGAATCTTAGAAAAGTAATTTTTCTTTGTTTCAGGGTCCTTGGGATGTAGTACGAAAGGTGTTCTCAGCAGATGCCCACAGATCAATGTCACTTAGAGATAAAAGTGATCTTTTTTTCTACGATTATAGTTTGGGACCTCTTTTTGTACAGCAGAATTATGTTCTGGCAAATCCTCACAAAGCAAAGTATGCATTCTTTAACTGAATTACTTACTGTTTGTATCTACCCAAATACAAGACAACTTTAAGTGTAAGACAATCCACATTTTCCAGAACCTAATTTTTTATCTGGTCATAATGATTGTTTCACCTTTTCGCTAAATCCTTTCTAGTTATCAGTATCATACACTATGATGATGCCAACAAGAGCTATGAGAATGATGGTAGATATGGTTCTATATACATACTGTACAATTCATTGTTATAAACTATTATTATTATTATTATTATTATTATTATTATTATTATTATTATTATTATTATTATTATTATTATTATTTATTTATTTATTTATTTATTTTCAGTCTTATAGTATACACAAAAACAGTGTTACATAGACCACGTCAGTTTATAATACAAAATAAAATATAACATACAATAATACAAAATAATAACAATATAAAATAACACTATACACATATAGACATTTGTTCATAAGATCACATCAGTCATGTGATAAAGAATATAAGTTTATAAAATTGACCTAAATATTGATAATGTAAATCTGTGCATACTATGTCAAAAACTCAACTATGCTTAAAATGTGATTAATTTCCATTATGGATAAGAAACTCATTTTCATTATAAAAACAATGGGTTAACAAATGCATTTTGAGCTCTTTTTTAAAAGTATTTGTGTCTATCGATGACTTCAGTCTTTTTAGTAATATGTTGAAGTATTTTGATCCAGCATAAACAATATTTTTATTTCCAAACTGGCCCCTATATGATTGAAGAAAAAAGTCATTTTGTCTGCTAGTGTGGTTTTTGTGTATATCTTTATTTAGGCAAGTGGATACTGTTGAGTGTTTTTTTACATACAAAATAACGTAATTTACATATATACAAAAGAGGGGTAAGATTTTGAATTTCTTAAAGTATGGTCAACATGACTCAGATTGTGGCAGCTTAGCTAAAACTCTAATAGCCCTCTTTTGGAGTGAAAATAGGTGTGCAAAAAGAGTTACCAGCAGAACCCCATAACATAGCCCCATATTCCAGATGTGAATGAAATGAAAAATATACGTTTAGAATTGCTTGAGGAGGTAAAATGTTAACTAGTTGACGTAACAAAAACATAGTCTTGTTAAATTTATAGTAAACAGTTGCAATGTGATTTTACCAGGAGAGATTATCATCAATGTTAATTTAATTTATACAACACTGTTTTCAACACTTCCATGAAAGGACTTATCAATGTTAATGCCTAAGAATTTTGTGTTTTGCACTCTAGATATATTTTGCTCTTTGTATGTCAAATTCAGTCCATTATAGATATAGCTCCTGCCCAGTGAAAATAGTAAGTAATTTGTTTTATAAATATTTGGGGTAAGATTGTGAGTATCAAAGTATTTTTTTTCAGACTTAGTAAACCTCCATACATTTGCTATTTAACTGCTCTTCATTTCATGCTGAAACAACTAAAGTGGTGTTGTCTGCATATAATGTGATACCAGTGCCTTTAATTGATATTCAGGCAAGTCATTTATGTATAATAAGAACAGTATGGGACCTAGAATTGAACCTTGAGGTACTCCATATTCATTTGTTTGTAACAATGATAAATGTTGTTTTATGTAACCTTTACTATCAGTTGACCTAATTTCAGTACCTTGTTTCCTGTCTAACAAATAAGATATTACCTAGTTACCTTCTATTCCTCTGATACTGTATGCTTCAATTTCTTTATTAATAACTGATGATCCACGCAGTCAAAAGCTTTTGGAAAGATAAAAAAAAAAAAGTCCTGTGACTTTCTCCTTGTTATTCAGTTTGTTTATGATGATATTAATTGTTTAGGATTTGGATAGGATTGTGGATATATTTTTTTGAAAGCCATGTTTCCTATCACACAATATTTTATGTTTCTTAATGAAACTTAATCTGTTTAAAAATACTTTTTCAAAAAGTTTGAATACTGCTGACGTAATTGTAATTGGCTGGTAATTACAGATTTCTTCGGGATTGTCGTTTTAAAATACAGGTGTTACTTTACCCTTCTTTAGGCAAGAGGACAATATACCTTCTGACATGGATGCATTTATGATATCTACTAATGGCTGTGCTATACAGTGCTTACATATTTTCAGGATATTACTAGTTATACCATCAAATCCTGTAGATGTGCTAGGATTTAAAGAGTCAATTATTTTTATCTCTTGTGTATCAGTTGGATTTAAGAATAGTGTATTAGTATTATAAATTTTAGGTTTGTACTCCACTATGTAACTTCATTTATTATTAACTGCCCTATTGTTAATATTTATATAGTAGTTATTGAAAGCTTCTGCTATCTCTATTGGGTTTCTAAGTAGCTTACCATCTGATTCTATTTGCTTACACTCGGTATGGTTCGAAACTTTCCCTCTCATTTTATTAACTAGGCCCCAAGCTGTCTTTGCCTTAGTTTTTGACCCTGCAATAAGTTTGTTATTGTGCCAAAATTTTGCATTTCTACTTCATTGTACACATGTCTATACTTTTTAACATAATCTTTAAAAACTCGGTTATCCAAGGTTCTTTCCATTTCAGTTAGCAGTCTAAGCATAGTTTTTGATGTGCATATTCCTTTACTAATCCAGCTCAACTTATCATTATGTTGACTTGAAACTTTACAGTTTTTGATTTGAAAAACATTGTCAATATAATAATTTAGAATATTTTTGAATTTTGTACATTTCTCATTGACAGTTTCAGCCTTATCTACTTCTTCCCAGCTTTGTTTAAATGTATAATTAAAGCTGGATACCAAGATTTATCATAAACCCTATGATAGATGTATTTACCATCTTCTTGTGGTTTCTTAAACAAGACATGTAACAGTTGACCTTTATGATCATAAATATTTGTCTCGATAACTTCAGCTTTAAATAAGGAACTTGGAATATGAGTTATTATGTTGTCAATATATGTTGCAGATGTCTGGGTGACCCTTGTTGGCTCACGAATATTGGGGACAAGATTAAAATCTTTTAATGTTTTGGTAAATTTACAAGAACATTTGTCAGTTTTCATTAGATCCAAATTAAAGTCACCAGCTATAATAGTACTCTTGTTTAACGTGGTTATTTGATCTAACATACTTTGCAACTTATCTATAAAGATGTTAAAGTGAGCACATGGAGGGCGATAAATGCCTATAACATTACATACAATTTTATTCAAAGTAACCTGCACTGCAGCAATTTCTATTTGCCTCTCAACAGATAGATCCTGAATATTTTTAGCACTTAAATTTTATATTAGGAAATCTGCTTAAAATAATAACCCCACCCCCTTTATGACTTTCCCTTGAGTAGCTGGTAATACATTTATTACCTGCGTAATTACTAAATTGTATATATTCCTGTTTTAAACCATGCTCAGTTAGTATTAAAAAATCTGGGTTATATTCGTGGATAAGTAATTCAATTTGCGCTCTTTTATTTGCAACAAATTGAACGTTTTGGTGTAAAAATTTATATAAATTACCTTGGTGCTTACATTGTATTTTGTTTAATCCAGTTTGTTTATTTATCATACCTGATCCACAGCATTCATTCCTAATCTTTTTTGACCCCTTTATATTAGCATGCAGTTCATATAAGTTAGTTGCAGAATCACTTTCATTTAAACAATTAAGAATGCTAGATATACATTTAACCCCATTAATATTTAAGTGAAACAATTTGAGATCCTGATATAAGCTATTTTCTTGTTTATGAGTGGCATTTTCATTTCCCTTTGCTATGCTACTTGTTTGGGAAGGTATTACTGTACTATTTAGTTCACTCTGAACATTGAGACTGTTTAACTTACAAATGCCCTTTTTAGATGTAATGGTAAACAGAAAGGAGAATGGCACATTAGGCTACAGAGTATACCGTAAACCGACTCACCATCCGAGACAAAAGCGCTCTATGATTAAAACTCTGGCAGACCGAACTACACGCATCTGTGAACCACAATTCCTACAGCAAGAATTTCAACACTTAAACAAGGTACTACAATCAAATGGCTACACAAAACGCGAAATCAATAGAGCATTACACCCCAAGAGAGGTTCCACCATTACACAAACAGCAGCTGCAAATAGTAGGAAAGGCAAGGTTTTTCTGCCATACATTGGAACAGTCACAGATCGCATCAGTAAGCTACTCAAACGTCACAACATTGATACCATCTTCAAGCCCACCAAACAGATCTGCAATACACTCCGTTCGGTCAAAGACCCCAGATATCCTCTGTCCACAGCGGGACTATATAGAATACCATGTTCTTGTGGCAAGGTATACATTGGAACCACCCAACGCAGCATAAAAACTCATATTGACGAACACAAAAGAAACTGCCTTCTGGGTCAAACGGAAAAATCAGCGATTGCGGAACATGCCATACTCGAAGAGGGAGAAATATCATCCAGTATGAAAATACAGATATTCTGGCATCAACATCACATTACTATTCACGCTTATTCCGCGAAGCCATCGAAATACATAAACACAATAACAACATAAATCGCAAAGAAGAAGGCCTCAAACTGAACAGAATATGGCAAACAGCTCTAGCAAAAGTGAAAACGAAGAAACTCACTCGAACCAATCAGACGCCAACAGAACGCAACACTCCGCCCACACCAATCCAGCCCACCGTCCACCCGGACCAATCACAGCAGACCCCCCCTCCAGCCACTTGTATAAATACCGCGGTCCACGGTGCAAACAGCACAGTCGCTGTTGAAATACCCACTAGAGTACTTTGATCTCGCCACTGCCACTGAGGATGTCTGCCGTAGTCGCAGACGAAACATCTGGGAAGAAGAAGAAGAAAGAGCCCAGTAGACCACGGCCTACAAGCCCGGAATATACTTCAATTAGTAAATGTGATACAGCTGTACAAACCGTGGAAAGCTGCTAGTGAAGTTAAATAATTAGTAATATGCAAAAGAGGATGCAAATGGGGTGATGTGTAAATGAGAAGTATTGAAAAGTGAGATTAAGTGAATACAGACAATGAAACAATAACAATATGAAGCAGAAATTGATTTATTGCGGCCAATAGACTCTTACAAGAGCATCTGACACTGTCAGTTATCTCTATACAGTCAAAATACAAAATGATCAAAATACATAAGTTATTTACAAAATATAGAGTTGTTTACAAAAGTATAAGTTATTTAAAAAGATCAAAATGCCTAAATTACGTACAAACCTTATTGTATACATAGGTATACAACTCATTTATACTACATACATACATATATATTACAGTTCATTTATACTATACAAACATTTTTGAATTAGGTATGATTTTAAGACCAGTTTAAATTTTGAGTCAGAAGTATTCTTAATTACAGATGGCAATTTATTATACAATATGGCTCCTATTTTAAATGGATCTTTATTAGTTTGAGTTTTATTCGTGCTCACCCTATGGTAATCAGTTGCTCTCGTATCATATGTATGGCAATCTTTATTGAGGATGTTATGTTGCTTTCGGTCTTTTACAAGTATAATGGTTTTGAATACATAGAGTGATACTAGTTTACAGAGATAGACAAAAATTTGGCAAATATGAAAAATCTAGTACAGGAGAGAAAACTAAAACGCAATGAGGGTAAAACATCTGTATGTAAAGTATGTAATTGTAATGAAGGGCTGCCGTGTTAGCTAAAGGGCCAGGGCCCAGCTCAGGGATAGCTTGAGATGTATCTGTTTTAGCACTCAAATCATATATATCACAACATAGTTGTCTGTAAATTTGACAGTGACAGCAAGTGCTCACATCAACACAGCCACTATAAATAGCCTGCATTCTCTGATTTTTCTTTGGAATGACACCTTTTGCTGTTAAGAATTTGGCTCTTTTTTCCCTTATATACCATAAAAATGTTTTCAAACTTCCAAATCACTTATAATACTGCATCAATTAATTTGAAATAAAAGAAAATCAAAATGTACTTACTGTGCATGTGCCTGTTTCTGCCCATCTCTTTGTTGCCAATGTTAAAAAAGTCAGTACAATGGTCAAATGGACTGGGGAAAGTTTTCACTGATAGAAGGTATAGCTAAACTATTATCTTACTAATGTTTAACAAAACCACAGAGTAAATCTTCCAGATGTCCTCGATCAGCTTTTGAAATGGATTGGCTTTCCTATTTTGTAGTTGTGGCACAATAGATATTCTGCTAAATGTACATTTTTTTATTCTGTCAGATACCACCCTTTGAGGTGTGATGCCAGAGAGATTGTTACAGAGACTCAGTGTTGTTTGTGTGGACATTTATTAGTGGGTCCACAAAATGCAGACTGATTTACAGTTAGGCAGGCTACAAAACCCCCAGCCACTGAGCCATTGTGTCCACCTCAGTAGTTGGTTTGGATTGTGCTGGCAAACTCCACATGTTTCTCAATTAAAGCAAGAGGGTGCACCATCTCGTCAATTATTGTGGCATATTATCGTCTGTACTTTGTTAGTGATCACGTTGATCAGCCCAGGGATAGTTTCCTTCCATGATGCAGCCATGATGATAATTCCTCCTTCCAATTTTGCATTCATGGATCAGTACAACATGGCCAGCAATGCCTATTTTGTCCCTGCTGTTCTATCTCTTATCCATTGAGGATATGAACACCTGACAATAGCCAAACCATTCAGGTTTGTTCTGTAGCTTATACTGGTGTCTCCAAGGGAACAGTGGATAACTGTTTGTTCATAAGAGAATGCATGGGCATAGTTGTGCATAACTAGGAATGTTTGGGCAGGTGGTAACCTAGAGTTCTTGAACTAAGTGCCCTTTGCCATGAACTCTGAGAACTATTACGCCCTCGCCTACATAAAAATATCTTGTATCTCTGATAATGGGATGAAGGGCAGAGTCACATATTTGTTCTTAGTAAGCCTACATCATATAGAAACTGCATGCATTGCTCCTCATCATAATACAATGGTGCGAGATCAACAGTATTAATGAATCTTGCCATAGCAGTGAAACCAACTTGCACAAAGTTTATTTACTGAAAGGCAGGGACCAAACAGGATGTTCATTTTCTCAATAAATGGTAAAGGTTGCTAACTTCTAACAATGCCATATGTGTAGTTTTAATACTGTCTGCAACACATGTGCATTGGTGCTGAAGTTGGCAGTGAGGATATCCAAAAATTCAATGACAGCACAAAACTTAAATTTGTATTGACTGTGTGCAGGGTACCGTTCTTTGCACAGCAGTAATCGTACTATTTGTTCCTAAGGCTTTCCACCAACTGAACTATAGAGGAATGTATAACCAGTCCAGTACCTGGCATATACTTCTCAGCTGTCATCTGCTGAGAAGTTATAAAGGTGGCAGTATTACTTTTCATTCAACCCTTGTATATGTGTGATAGCGCAGTCATCAGCAGTGAATACATGAAGTGAATGAAAAAGTGACACAAGTTTTAATTTACTGAGAAGCTCGCAACATGTTTACATGAAAATGTCTGCATTTTCGGTGCTTCCTTTCCTTGTCAGAATGCATAAACAGGGATTTAATTGTAAACATCACCAAGCTTGTGTATATTATGCTGCATACCACCGTGCAATTGTTTTCATTCATATTCACCATTTAGTATCCAGTTCTGCCTAGAAGTATAAATGGCTACTAATGCTGATACTTGGAAAAAATCACTATAACAATATACTTGCAGCTCAGTGATGTACAGAAGCTCAGTAATGTTTGAAAATAAATATAGGTATATTATAATTATATAACTTTCTTTTAAGTATTATTGTAGTCAAAATTTAAAAAAAAAAAAAAACAATTTTTTCTTTCAATTTATTGATTTTTTCCCCTCATCTCTCCACATTTGTTCCTTACAAGTTCGACATTGTAATAAAGTAATTAATCTGGTGTATCACAAACAATTTTTTTAGCATAATTGACCTTCCAAAGAGCATTGTCATGTTAACTCCACTCAGGGAACACATGAATTCATTGTCAAATAGCTTATGAATAATCACTGAAAATAATTAATATAATTTTGAGTCGAACTAGTACTCAATGCTCCAGATATTGCTAGTGCTTACCTAGAATGCATTTTGTTAGGACCTTCCTAACATCCTCAGCTAATGTCGACTTTAACTGAAGAGTTTAGGAAGGTCCTAACAAAATACATTTTAGGTAAACACTAGCAGTATATGGAGCATTGATTATTAGTTTGACTCAAAATTATATTAATTTTGTGCTTCATTATATCATAGTCACTCATAGGAAAATTGAAAATCATGTTTAAAAACTGGGTATGTTTAGGATAAAGAAGAACAAATGATCTTATTCTGAATTGTGTTATATTTATTGCTAACTTATGTAGCACAGATGAATTAATTAAGAGTTCAAGATCTTCCCCTGAGTATATTGTTATCAAAGTAATGTGACAGTGCAAAAATACTTAAGTAATATAAAAAGCAAATCTACAAAATTAACAAGAGCATGCTACACATTTCTGCAATTGTTATTGACCAAATTGGTTAATTACTTCTGCTTTATTTTTTCCAGAGGTAACAAGCATAAGCAGTTGATGCTGCTTTCAGAAGCTGCTGATAACATAAGCATGGGAAATGTTGTGGAACAGATGATACACAGTAATAATGCTTGGAGTTTACTCCCTGTGCAGGTAAATCCTTCCACCTAAAATCATAACATGTTCAACATAAAATAACAGCTAAATATACCATAGGTGTGGTGTTCCAAAACTTTGGTTCCTTGGTATTTTATTTTACTGCATTAATTCTCAATATATTGTAATACCAATTCCATTTTCCATGCATCTTAATTCAGTGATAAAATGTTTATGAATTTCCATCAGTCACCTTGAATTATTATTTAAGAGAAGTATTGAAGATACCTAATTGGTATAGTTGGTCCACTTAGTTGTATATGCTGGCATAGTGCCATGGAGAATGACATCTACAATTTTAAAACTCATGGCAGGCAAAAATTGATAAGATCTGGCAGTGAAGCTATGTTAAAAGCATATTATTTTATATGGGTACAGTTTTATTATTTTCTTTACTGTTATGCAGCATGAGCAATGAAACACTCATTTACAAAGATGCTTGTTCCACAATGGTCCAAGTGATGACTATACACAGTGTTCATTTTTATCTGTGATTTACCGCGTAAAATTTGACGTCATCAATAGCATCACTGACTGAGTGAGTTTATGTATGATTCCCCTAATGGCTTGAGATCGTATTTGATGAGCTGACAGCAGCTTTAAGGCCTCCCTCTACTGGCAGGTAGATATACTATTTGAGAGGTGGATCGTGCCTGCATAATATAAAGCTGCGTAATTTTGCCTGGTGCGTAGATACGATAACTGTTGTTCGTTCTAATGAATGTGAACACTATAAATGATGGATAAATACAAACAATATCTTGCAATTTGGCATTTCTCTGTGAAGATATATAACTTAATATAATTTAATAAAGGAATGTCAAATTAATAACAGCATAGTTTTAAAACATTTTAGTAAAGAAACAGATTTCTTTTTTTGTCCTTTCAACGATGCACGTCATTGAATGAATGAATGAATGAAACAGGTGATATGATACTCAAATGAGTCCAGGGCCACTAGAGCTCAGAGTTACCCGACATCATCTCCATAGGATACAGGAAAACCCTGGCAAAAACCTTATCCAGGTAACTCATCCTTAGCAAGATTCGAACTTGCGACCTCTTGAGTGTAAGGCACATATGCTACCACACACCATGGAGGGGGCAAGAAACAGATGTAAATTAAATTTAAAGAGAGTCGATTAATGGATAATATGTATCAGATGTAAATTAACTGAATTTGAGCTGCTTCTATACATTTATCAAAACAATGAAACCAATAATTGTTAAACATTAACTTTTGTGAACTGCTTTATGGAAATTTAACTGTACTGGAACACCACAGTGAAGCGAAAAATTATTAATTTTTAGATGAGTCGTATTTATTACACATCGCATAAGAGCCGTAGATGCAAACGATGATTTGCGAATCATGTCCTCAAAATAGGTACGAAAGTGAAGCAGATGTGTAATAAATACAACTCATCTAAAAATTAATAATATATGCTTTATGGAAATTAAATAGTAAGAAATAGCTGTACACAAATAAGTAAATAAATAAGTAAAAGCTGAGCCAATGTGGCAAATGAAATATCAGCACTTCTTTAAACGAATGGTTCAACATGACCGCCATTGAGAGCAAGACACTCCCTAACTCTTTTCACCTTATGCTCATATGCAGCTTGCAGCATCACAGGTGTAACTGTGGTCATCTCATACATGATTGGCTGCTGCAGTTGCTATAAAGTCTTGGGTCGCCTCAGATAAACCCGATTTTTGAGATAGCCCCAGAGAAAAAAAATCAAACGGGGTAAGATTTGGAGATCTTGGAGGCCACACAGGATTGCTAATGAATATGTTGAGAAAACACAATTTAGGTTATTCATGCTGAGTACATTCCGGAAAATATGATCTGGAAATTTGCCATCTTACCTCCTAGGAAAAGGTCTTTCAAGGAAAGCAATTGTACCACTGGTGGTATGTGCAGGAGCACCATCCTGCTGGAATCACCAGCAATCAGATTTTTCATTTTCATCCAGTTGGTCAGTAAGCTGAGATAAAATTTTCTCCCTATATCGCCGATCTTCCTTCAAAGGAAATTGGGCCAATTATTCGCTGTTGCATCATGGCAGACCAGGTGCTCTTTTTTTTTTTTTTCTCCCCTGTGGGATTTCCACAAACTGAGCTTGAACCAGTATTTGTCTGAGGTGAAGAATAGATCGAGTTGCTCATCATCCTCAGAATACTCCAGAAAGTAGTTACAGAAATTTACACGGGCCAGTAGGTCTTGCATTTGCAACTTATGCAACTATCTGATTTTATAAGAGTAGAGTTGCATTACCTTCCTGACTGCCATATGGCAAGAATCGATGGAAAGTCCCATCTACCTAACTAGCTGCCACAAAGATGTCTGAGACCTTTCTGTCATTTATTGCTTCCAGATTGGGACCAGTCACTTTATAGAGTCCAGTATCTCTCTTTTTGCGAGTAACTGATCCTGTATCTTGGAAATGTTTGATGCACTTATTGGTTTTGAAAGATATTAGGATGCCATCATTAATAAAGAAATTTTAATTAAGCATGAGAATGACAAAATATATTATATCACATACTGATAATACGTAAGATGTTTATGTTGCAAACAAATTATGTCAATTTGACGGTACGTGGACACTTTTGACAACATTATGCTCTGAGGGACTTGTCTGAATGCCAGATAGTGTTGCATAAACTCCTCTATGCAGCGGTTTAAATTCTATTTATATGTTGCACCAATTATGTTAAACATGAATACCGTAGGAGGGGTGAAAGGGGAGGCTGGTTGTATTAGTTATCAGTGCAACCACACTCAGAGTGCTGTAATTTGCTTACTGTTCTACAAACATTACCACTTCTAGATAGAGGGCACTATGATTTCAAGATAGACTCACCAGTCAACTATGACGTCATTCTTTCTCTATCGGAGAGTGGGAAATCACAAATAAAAATGAACACCCTGTATATATTTTCACAACCCTGAAATTGAGTAGGAAGCTGCAAAATTAATATCAAGCATTATTAAAAGTTTATTAGAGTTGTTGTCCTAGGGTAAAAAGTAGAATAGAAGTTATTTCTCATCTTTCCTAATACATACATTCATTACTGCAATACCATTTACACAATCCTAGCACATAATGACAGACATCTTGTTCACATCCAATATACCCTTCCTACCTGCTTGCCCTAAATTTCTGTCTCAGTACACACAACCATTTGTTTTTCGTGTATTGATGACCCTCTATTCTCTTTCATCCCTGGTTCTCATTTCTCTAACCTTAAGTGTTAGTTAATCTTAATCATTCTTAACCATTTCTCTCTGACTTTCCCCCAAAAATCACCCATATTTCTTACATCATTTTCTCCTTTTGCAGATAATATTTTCCTGATTAATAGTATCTCTCCCCCTTTCTAACTCCTGTCCTTGCCTAAGCAAATCCTTCTCGCCCTAGCTTATTACACACATCTATGTACTTTTCCCTCCCCCTCACTATTTTTAATTCCCTATATATCCGCAAAGAGCCTTTCTCTCTTGTACTAGTAAAACTAACCTGACTATTAATATCTTCTAATCTTGATTATACTTGTTTCCAAAAGTGTCTATAACAATACTCCCCATTCCTCCAAATTTGTTTTATATCTTTGTGTTCCATCAATTCCCTTAGCTTTTGTGTGCAAGATCCTTCCCATTTGCTTCTCATTTGCATACGAAAGCATTCCTTTATAATATTGTTTTCCTCCAAAATAGCAACTCTATACAAATATTTCATTACTCTTGAGACAATTTTGTCTTCCTAATTCAAGTTGTGTTGGCCCGTTAAGTGATGCTACTGGCAAGTCTAGAATATATTTACAAATGGATCTGTTAATAACGTCTACCTCTGTCCATGCTTCATCTACTCCCCATATCTCTGCCCCATGTAGCATTTTATTTTCTACCATCGCAGTATAGATCCTTTGCAGCCACTTGACATTTTCAGACAATTTCCTTAAACATGATCTTACAACACTTATGACCATTTTACCTTTTGCTAATGCCAGCTATTTCTGTTCAGTCCACCTACCATCACAACTCAACCTTACCCTCAAGTAATCAAATCTCTTAATGTCCTCTAGTTCTCCTCCATGTATTTTCCATTTCTCTCTTTTCGCAGTCTAGATCCTTTTTTTAAAAACCATGATCTTTGTTTTCTTTTCATTTACTTTTAACTCCCATTTTTTACAGTAACTGCTTATTGCCTCGAACGCTCTTCTCAACCCTCCACATCATTTGAAACCAATTACTAAGTCATCTGCAAATAATAACCCTGGGATTTCTTTATTATGAATAACTGGTGAGTGTACCCTATTTTTCGAAATCTCCTCTAGACTGTCATCTATATAAAGATTGAATAATACAGGACTCAGTTTACATCCCTGCCTTACTGTTAATTATAAGACCTTTTTTTTTTTTTTTTTGTTGAATTTTCATTTTGTATAACTTCTCAGCCAACCCTGTTTTCATTTCCAATATTTGATCTTCTAAATTGCTTTTACACTCTGCTGTCATTTTTACATTTTATATCTCAAGCAATAGTAACACTCCCTAAAATGGAAAAAATTAAAGAAATAAAAAAGATGATTCAACAAATTGGTAAACTAGGGCAAAAAAATGGTATTACAATGGATTCCATCTAGTTGTGGGATAGATGGAAATGAAAAAGGAGACCTTTTGGCAAACAAAAAAAAAACTACTATAAAATTTTCTTATGTATAAAACATTGTTAAAAGAAAAATAGATAGAAACTAATATATATAAAATAACACAACAAAATAAAAACTCAAAATGGCTACAAATTGCACATAACCCTAAAATAATTCCAAAACTACCAAGAAAATCAGCTATTGCCGTCTTTCGTCTCATAACTGAACATGATTGTTTGAATAACCATCTTAATGGGATTATGAATATGGAACATCTAGAATCATGCCAAGCTTTGAAGATGTGCCCTGACATTGTCAGCAAATACTGGGAGGCTAGAAGGAGAATGACTTGGTTATCCATTCCTGAGCATAGACGCACGAGCATGCGCGCACACACACACACACACACACACACACACACACACACACACACACACACACACACACACACACACATGCACACACACACACACACACACACTAAATTTTATATCTTTTCTTCCAGAGTTTTCTTATTCTCTTTGATCTCAATTTCTAAATCACCCATTTTGTTTCCTGTATCTTATATATCCTGTCAGTTATTTAATAACTTTCCATTGTGAGAACATGATGCTCTTTGGTGAGATCTGCACTGCTAATAGCAATCTCACTGAACCAAATGCAATATAGATTGTTGTCATAAACAATCCTCCCCTCACCAAAATGAGTTATGCTGGTTCCTTAGGTTAGCCCTTATCTTACAATTTATCCTAGTCCCAGTGATTTTATTCTCTCCCAAGCTGTTCTTGGAGGCAGTTGCTAGATTTTACAGTTTCAGTATACTCTCTTCCTAAAAGAGCATTGTATGGCTTAATTAACTTTAAAGAGAGTCGATTAATGACACTAAACAACACTTTTAAATTTTTCCGGAACATGTTTCAGAGGCTTTGCCTCTATCCTCAGCCGGCCATCGACTCAGATAGTCATGGATAGACGCAAAGCCTCTGAAACATGTTCTGGAAAAATTTGAAAGTAAGTGTTGTTTAGTGTCATTAATCGACTCTCTTTAAAGTTAATTTATCATAACACTGTTTTCAACACTTCCAAGAAAGGAATTGTATGGCTTGCTAACTAGCCTTTATGTTGTACATTAAAATGTAGTGGCATCATGTAAACTGGGGCTGCTCTTCAAATTTCCACGTCAGCCTCTTTGATTCTTGCTTTGAGGTAGTTTGACACATTTATGGCACTTCTGTTACACTGCTTTAGGCTATGTTAACATCTGAGAACTGGAGATGTGACTATCCCACACCAGATGGGATCTCAACCTTCCTGGTTTTTTGGTTGAAAGTTTCTAGCGTATAAAAAAAATTAAGTTTTTCTTTTGAATTTGAAAGTAATGAGTCGGTAATTCAAACACAAACATTACTTAAATTAATCATCATAAATAAATATCATAAATGCATCATAAATTCAACAAGATATTCAAGAAATACAACATCACCCTAGCCCCAATAAATAAATTCAGTTTAAGAAACTTATTATGCAACAACCTGAAAGACTCAGTACCTGAAAACAAGAAATCAGGTATATACAACCTATCGAGATTTAACTGTAATAAATACGACTCATCTAAAAATTAATAGGTATATACAAAATCAACTGCTCAGACTGCAATAAGTTCTACATAGGAAAAACTAAAAGAAGTTTACATATTAGATTATGCAGAGATATATGAGATGTGTGAAATACAAACAAATAGAAAAATCAGCAACAGCCCACCATTTCTGGTCTACCAATCATGAAATTGCACCAAATATAAAACTATTAAAATCAGCCAGTAATGCAGCCGAACTCGTTGTTTGGGAAAAGTTGCTAATTATAAAAAACAAACAGTATACTTTAAATTTTGAATTGCCGCCTGAAAACTCTCTTTGGAAGTTCATCTCACAGACAACAGATGCCGCCACAGACACTTCAGGAAACCACGGATCCAACCAGTCAGATAATTGCTGACGATGGGGATAAACCGTTCTCTGAAACATGTCTTTTGTTTTTTATAATTTAAGTGATGTTTGTGTTTGAATTACTGACTCATTACTTTCAAATGTTAAATACATCACTGTTTCTAACGTTTTGCTTCAAATAATAAGTTTTTCTTTTTGAAAGTTAAGCCTTTCTTCACATTGATGTTGAGTTTCACACTGTTTTATGAACGATTAGAGAGAAAATATCTTACCTGTCTGTAGGAGACACTTCAAATGGAATTTAAAAACTAAAGAAAAGGTTAATACAATACAATGTTTATTAGCCACAGGAATTCATACAGAATTATAGGCATTGTCAATATAATCCTTGTTTCACATAAGCTTGCCCTGTATCTCTTAATGGTCACATGACCTTATCACATCTCATTCGCTGCTGTTGTGGTGCAGACTGTTGTGCTGTAAAAATTAGTTCGTTATTTAACATGGTGATATATCTTTATATGTTGGAAGAGAATTGTCAAATTTATATTTTCGTAACTGTTTTAATGAAATATATTACGCAGCAGAGTTCATTTATCTGAAATGCATGTTAATTCTTAAACGAAGTAAAGAGGAGGTTCCTTTGCTCTCAAGCACATGATTTAGCGGTAGTGATGACATATTTGTTTATATGACTTTTATCACTGACCTTGTTTTGAACTGGATTAGTCATATATTGCCATTCGAAGGTGTGCTATGCCGAGTCGAGAACTAAATTATGTTATTGATTGTTTATTGCGCGTGCACAATGTATGCCTTCATATGTATAATGGCAGAGTCCAGCGCCAGTTTTTCGCTGAAGCATCGCAAGGGAAAACCTTTACAAGGCGGCGAAAAAAGAATTGTGATGCATGTGTTTAATGTACTCACAGAGAAGAATCCGTTTTTGTCAGTTAGAGAAGTCGAACAGCTGTGCTCTAAACTTACAGGTGTGTTAGATGCGTAGGAACATTGCGACATGAAATTGAGAGAACAAGAAAACTTACCACTCCAGAGGCGATATTGCTGTGTGGCGAAGACGTTATTTAAGGACAATCAGACTGTATCGAGATACAAGTCGCAAAATATACCTACTACCTTGACGAGACTTGGATGAATGAAGAACACATGACAATAATGCCGTGACACGACTTTTAAGACTGAAAGATAAGCATTTTTGCAAGGTATGTGTGCTGGTTTAAAAAATCCCAGTGGATAAGACCGAAGGCCTTTCATTATAAACTTGTTCCAGTTTCATTGCTCATTCATTCAGTTTCAACTTTCTCAGTTTCATTATAAACTTCATTATTTTTGTATGCCTTCATATTCATATTTGTATGATTTTATCTATCTTCCTGGCAATTATTATGACGTTTACTGCAGGTTTCAATGAGACGGGAAGGCACCGCCTATGGCCTATGGTGCGAAAGTATTATCCAATTAGGATGAGGGGGAAGGTAGTTGCACGCGGAGTGATACATGTCAGCGGGGCAAGGTTATATGAAACAGAGATTAGTTAAGAGTATTTAACAGTATTTACAATTCATCTATGAGGTATTTACAATCTAAAGTTTACAGATAATTTATACAGATTACTATACACACTTGAAAAACATTAAGATACTTGAGTACAATAACAGATCAACTCAGTTATGAATTTATATAATTTTGAGTCGAACTAATACTCAATGCTCCACTTATTACTAGTATTTACCCAGAATACGTTTCGTTAGGATCTTCCTAACATCATCAGCTGTTGTCAACTCAGCTGATCTCACCTCATTGTGATTTCAAATCTCTGAAATGACTCAGTTGAGTCGACAACAGCTGATAATGTTAGGAAGGTCCTAACGAAACGTATTCTAGGTAAATACTAGTAATAAGTGGAGCATTGAGTATTAGTTCGACTCAAAATTATATAAATTCATAACTGAGTTGATCTGTTATTGTACTCAAGTATCTTAATGTTTTTCAAGTGTGTGTAGTAATCTGTATAAATTATCTGTAAATTTTAGATTGTAAATACCTCATAGATGAGGAATCAGTTATGAATATTTATGCAGACACTGACTCTAGTATAATTTTAATGCTTTGGTCAGCTAAAATTCTTCATTGATGAGTCTTCCAATCTCGGACACATGAAACAAGAATAGAAATAAAATACATTAGTATAATTCTGCACAACAAACTGATTAATTTATGCTTTACCTGATTTGTATTTTAAGTATTCATTTACTGAGTAAAACTGATTTTTTTTTAAAAGAAATTGTGTAGCTCTGCCTTAAACTTATTTATAGAGGGTATGTTTTTTAATTGATTTGGCAGGTGGTTGTATAGCTTTAAACCCATGTATTTGACAGAAGTCTCAAATAGTTTTGTTTTATGAATATAGGTGTGTAATTTGTCTTTATTATGTGTGTTATGGGTATGTGTTTTAGCATTTGTGACATAGTTCGCAGTATTAGTCTTCATATATATCAATAACTGTTTCATATATATACTTGTTAGGGTCAAGATATTCAAATCTCTGAAATGATTTCAGCAGCTTTCCCCTTTTGGAATACCAACCATAATTCGTAATGCTTTCTTTTGTAGCTTAAATATCATCTTACTATTTGTAGTATTTCCCCACAATGGTAGTCCATATGATAGTAGTGAATGAAAGTAAGCAAAGTAACAGGTTCTGAGTGCAGTAAATTCTACTCGAGGCTTCAGCTGATGTAAAACAAAACAAACACGGTTCAGCTTCTCTGCTAACTTTTCTGTATGTTTGTCCCAACTTAAATTTTTGTCTAACCATAGTCCTAAGAATTTAGTTTGCTGTTCAAAATTTATCAATCTAGAGCCAATTCTTATGCAAGGGTTTTCCATTTTCCTACAAGCCTTATGCTGAAAATTTAGAGCTATTGTGTTTTCTTCGTTTACAAGCAACTTATTGACTTTAAACCAATTTAATACATTTACTATAGCTGGTGTTATATTTTGCTGTAGGCTATCATCATCCTTTCCTGCAATGAAAATACTTGTATCATCTGCAAAGAGTGTGATTTTAGCATCTAAGTTGTTCCTAAAACATAATGGGAGATCATTTATATACAGTACAAATAACAGGGGGCCCAGAATATATCCTTGCAGAACCCCTGATACTACTGGTCTTTTTTTGTGATAAGTTGTTATTGATTTCATTTTGGCCTCTTTCTGTGAAAGTGATCTCAACAACCTGCTCTCTCATTTCAAGGTAGGATTTAAACCAATCGAAGGCCATCCCTCTTACACCATATTTATGTAGCTTATTTAACAGAATATTGTGATCTACCTTGTCAAAAGCTTTGGATAGATCCAAAAATAAACCCATCCCAACTTCTCTTCTGTCCAGTACATCATAGATACTTTAAACAAAATTAATCACTGCCAGACTAGTAGATTTCTTACTTTGGAACCCATACTGACTGCTATTAATGATTTTGAATTTGTTGAGGAATGCCATAAGCCTCTTATACACTACTTTTTCTAATATTTTTGAAAAGGTTGAAAGTAGAGCTATTGGTCTATAGTTGTTTGGGTCCTTTTCATCTCATTTTTTGAATATTGGTTTTATTTTTGCTACCTTTAGTTCCAGGGGGAATGTGCAGCTTTGAAGAGATTTATTTACTATATGACACAGCGGTTTTAAGATATTCTTGCTACACTTTTTAATTAAATAGGTTGAGCTTCCATCAAGGGCATCTGATTTTTTATTTTTAGCTCCCTAATTACATCAACTAATTCATAATTGCAGACTGGTGCCAGGAATAATGATTTATCATTGCAATGAATGTGGGCTTTATTTTCTGGACCCTCTGTTATGCTGCTTTTTGTTTGCACACTTTTTGAGACATATACAAATAAATTGTTAAATATGTTGGTTATTTCTCTTGGAGTTGTTACGGTTTTGCCTTTGTGTTTCAGTGTAATATGTGCTTGCAACGGTTTGTTTGAGTTAGTTTCCCTTTTTATTATGGTCTTCTGTTTATTTTCGGATGAGTTTATCTTTCTAGTGTTCTCTAATATTTTTGCTGCCTTTATAACCTTTTTATAGATTGATTTATATTTCTTATAATAGTTTACCAATTCTTTGGAAGCATTACCATTTCTAATTAAGTTGCTAAAGAATTTTAGTTTCTCACTAGAAGTTCTAAGGCCCTTGGTTACCCATGAGGAATGTTTTTTCCCTGAAACTGACTTTAACCAGTGGGAATGCTATATCGTAGTAGTATTTAAAGGTGTTTAAAATATCTAGTGAATGTTATATCTACTGAAGTTTCCTCATAAATGTCTTCCCAAGTTTCTTGCCCTAATAAATGGTAGAAGTAATGAATATTTTCTGCCTTCTGTAATCTGACCTTTTTGAATGTTGTGCCAGATTTTCTAAAGTTCTTTCTGCTTGGCCTATTGATGGTTAGAGATTGTGCTAAATGGTCAGAGAGACAAGTATCAAAAACATCTATATTTTTAACAAAAGTAATTAGATCATTGCTTATGGCTATTTGATCTAAGGCAGTTTTTGAACTTTTAGTCACTCTTGTTGGTACATCAATTGTTGACAGAATGCCATAAATATGTAATAGAGATATGAACTTCAGTTTATCATTACTTTGTTGTAAAAAATTTATGTTAATATCTCCCACTAGAATTATAGTTTTCTTTTGTTTTAGAAAATAGCTCAGAATAGTATCCAGCCTTGCGATTAGAATGTATATGTCATTTGATGGATCTCTATAAATACATAGGATTATCAACTTATTGTCTATTCAAAATGCTCTTGCATGTTTAGTTCCAGAAACTATATCTGTGAAGTATATTGATTTAACAAATTTGACGAAACATTTTAGATGTGTGTTAATGTGTGTGTGTGTGTTTTTTTTTTAATGCCCGCTTTTACTACATACGGCACCGCAGGCAATGACACTGATGATACATGAGATGAAGATGGAGCACCGGTGGAATGAGATGGCGGGGGAAACCAGAGATCCCGGAGAAAACCCGCCCCAGGGCCGTGTTGTCCACTACAATTCTCACTTTGCGGTCGCCTGGGATCGAACCCAGGCCACCTTGATGAGAGCCAAGCGGTCTAACCACTGAGCCACGGCGTGGCCCCATTGTATTAGTGTGAACTCTGGTATTGTGAGTTGATTTAATTCAGAATTAGTTAGCCAGTGTTCAGTTAGGCATAATATATCTACTAGTTTTAAACTACCATGGATTAAAGCTTCAATTTCAAGGATCTTGTTTCTGATACTTTGGATATTCAGGTGAAAAATCTGCAAAGTTTGACTGTTTTGTGTTCTACCCTCACTTTCTCTTGCATTTACTAAATTGAGATTTGCTGAGTTGCTAAGGGAAGTAGATTTTGAAATGTTATTTATGGTTCCAATACTTAATTCTGATTTATTTATATGCTTTGGCTTTTGGTGATTTTGTTTTACTGTTTTGGGTAAGTTAATATTGTTTAAAGATTGAGACCCATCGCTACTACAGCTATTTAGTTTTTTGGATCTAGGTGGGCATTGACTCTGTTAAGGAGATTACCAAACTAGGCTACACCTTTTCTGTTCAAATGTAGGCCATCCCTACCTAGATCCGCATCTCCTAACCATGCATTACTATCTACAAATATACAATCATATTTTTTACATACCCAGTCAAAAGTAGAGTTGATCCCATCGATTTAGCGAAGAGCCTCATCTCGACGGCATATAATGCCACTATGCCACTGATACAGAATTTCGCCCGTGGGAACAGCTCCTTTCCAGTCGAAACAAGCTCGGTGAGCTCCCGCATGATGTCTTCAGGTGAGCGCGCCGTGCTGATATTATTCGTTCCCGCATGGATGATTACAACGTCTGGATCGTCTGTGTTTTTCGCTAGTTTGGTTTCTTAACTGCCGTAGTTGAGCGCCAGGGTAACAGTACACTCTTATATCATACTCCATATAATTGCACGTGTGGCGCACAATCAAATCTCCTATTATGATGGCTTTTTTTCTTTCGAATTTGTATACGCATTCGTCATCATCGCTTTCTGCAGGCACCTCATATACATTATCTCGACACATTTCATTTCCTTCTTCGTTATCTTGTAAGTCTTGGAGTAATTGGAAACGATTCTGCAGACAGATATCGCTCTTTTCATTTGTCTGTAGCTTTCTTGGTGCCGCTGAGCTTTTGGTTGCGCATCTCCATTCATCGTTTTTCTCCACATGTTCCTCGTTTACCTCTTCTCTTTCATTAACTTTTGTACTATGTTCATTCTTTTTCATGCTGATAGCTCCTAGTTTTAATTGCTTATTCTCTTCTCGAAGCTTTTGGATTGTTTCGTTGGATTCCTGAAGGTCTTTTCTTAAGATTTCTATTATCTTGTGTAGCGACGCTATCTGATCGCGCTGGTTATGGCAATACACTTCATCATTAGATTTCACTTTTCCCTTTGCGTTTCTTTGTCTGTCTTCATTTCCACCTACGTTTCTAGTTCCGATTGATTGATCTGAGCACAAAAAGTCGCGATCTGGGCCGTTTTTTCCCTGACAACTATGAAAAACTGAGGAACCGCCAAAAGATGAAACACCTGCTCCCACCATCTTGTCTCATTAATAAATATGTAATACTGTAGTGTTTTATCCAGCAGAGTGGAATATAATGAATTCAAAATATAAAAATGAGAAATATCTCAAAATAATCTATGTAAATTTATAGATATTTTAATAACCTCTGTCATTAATAGGGCCCAGACTTTTCGAAAATGCATATGCACATATGTAAATGCTTATTTTGAGGATAGTGCATATTTAAAGGATATAGACATAATGTGGCATTTATTTACCTTATGTAAGATCAATTACCTGATATTTCTGAATAAACTGAACAATTTAATGAATCTGTATGTGCACCACAATAGCATTGCTATTTTTAAGCCAAGCGATAACTGGACCATACTTTCAGCCTGACAATATATGCAGGTAGTTTTTGGTAATTTGCCTCACAATGTTCTCGCTTACCATAAGACGCCAGACGCTACATACATTATCTACAAAGATATTTCTTCTAGTGTAAGGAGTTGGTCCACTGTTTTGCTGGTTAATATTCTGACTCTCACGTCAACCTGGTGTAGCCAAGTCTATACATGACTTTCCAACACATTCCATCAGCTGTGCAATGTTCATGACCTACTGAAAATGTATCCGCTTGAGGTTGACCAGACGGAAAACATTTCTTGCTCATATTGCAAGATTACACCCATGTCCACCTCTTCTTCCACGTCCCTGTCCTCTGCCTCAAGCAGGAACTGTTACAATGGGTATGGAAGGTTCCTCATTTGAAACCACTGAATCAGTCTATCACTATCACTATTTTCAACCGGTTCAACATTGCTAGTTTTACTCCTCTTGTTATTTGGCACATACTCATCTTCTTCAGAAATATCATCACCACTACTGCCAGATTCGTCACTGTGAATCCTAAAATTATACTTCAATGCTTCAATGCTTCTTTCACAGTCTTGATAGATTGTTGGCTCATTATGTAAGAACAGAACCAATGGAGTTACCTCTAAATGTGCCAAGGTGTACAACTAGAATAAATTTATTTTGACAAAGCACTTCCTAACATTGATTTCCTGTAAATTATTGCAACAACAATGAGATGTTTTGCTGCTGTTGCTGTTTCTAACAAATTATTAGCTAATTTAACAAAGGCTTGACATGCCACAAATGAAGTAACAGTAGCCAACATTATGTATTACACTAATGTATAAATCTGGGTCAAATTGACCCTGCCATCCTTAGAGGTAAAAACATAAAAACAGAAAATGTGATTTGTACACAACTAAAAATTTCTATGGTGTAAGATACCCAATAGTAATGAAAAGACGTGAAATATGGTAAATGCCCTCCCATTATTATGATCACGACAAAGAAATAAAAATATATTTTGGGTCAAAATGACCTGTCAATCCTAGTATTTAAAGTTCAACATAATATTAAAACTCTTGCATTTTATCATCAGCAGCATATTGTTAGTTAACTCCTGTTAATGTGAAAGACAGTGCGAACAGCAGCTTTTCAGAAGGTGGTAACCGAATCTGTATGGCTACTGTTATGGTGTGCAACTGGAAAATCTAGATGCGAGGAACTAATGGTTTACTTTTTCCAAATTATTAAATAGAACTTGTTACTAAGCATTTAACCTTTGTCTAAAAGAAGATGAATTTAAATTAAAGGATAATGTGGCCTAGGAGAGAATCTGTGAGTAATGTAATTGAAATGCATTCATCCCAGGTCCAATAAGCAAACTTTGTTGTTTTTATGCTAACCTAAAATGCAGCACCAAAAATGCCAGAATGGTAGAGCATTTGCAAACCTAGATGGTGGATACTATATTGAAATCAAAGTGGGCAAAAAATTTTATTGCTGATTAAGAATCAAGCTAGCCCCAACATTTGCTCCTTAAAGTTGCTTTAGAAATCATCCACATAAACCCACAAATAGTGGCTTTGAAAATTTCAACATTTACCATTAAATGAAAAGTGCCATTAACTTTAAGTCTCAAGAGTAATTAACACTTATCCATTTCCATTTGACTCTCCTCATATGCAGGCCTTAAACACACATATGTATATCAGAGGAGATTAAGACATACGAGGGTCGTTTGATAACTGTGGTAAAAAACCAAGAATAATTTTTTTTCATGAACATCTCACCTTATTTCTTGACATAGTCTTCATTGATAGCTATACACTTTGTCCAGCGATGTTCCAGCTTTTTCATCCCGTTGGAAAAATAGGTTCTGTCAAGGTCTGCAAAATAGTCATTGACGGTGACTATTACTTCTTCATTTGATGAAAATTTCTTACCACCAAGCCAAATTAGTTTGGGAGCAGGAAGAAGTCACTTGGGGCTAAGGCTGGTGAATAAGGTGGATGAGGAACCAATTCAAAGCCCAACTCATGTACTTTTGCCATTGTGATTGCTGATGTGCTGGTGAAAGAGCACTTTTTTTGCATTTCAACCTCGGTCTCTTTTCAGTCAACTTTTGTTGCAAATGATCCAACAATGAAGCATAATAGGCTCCAGTTATGGTTCTGACTTTTTCCAAGTAGTCTATGAAGATTATTCCTTGACAATCCCAAAAAACAATGGCTATCACCTTACAAGCTGACAAAATGGTCTTTGCCTTCTTTGGTGCACTTTCACCAGTCTTTGTCCATTGTTTTGATTGCTGTTTTGACTCTGATGTGTAATAATGGATTTAAGTTTCATCCATTGTCACAAATCGGTGCAAAAAGTCTTGTGGATTTTATTAATCATCGCCAGACACTCGTTAGAAGTGTTCTTCTGGATGCGCCTTTGATCAAATGTGAGCAGTTGTGGCACCCATCTTGCACATAGTGTTTTCATTGCCAGTTTTTCATGCAGGATATTGTGCACTCACTCAGTTGATTCAGCGGTCTTGCGTAACCATATTGTGGATGTTTTCAATGCTGTCCTGTGTGGTGACCTCAGTTGGACGACCAGAGTGTGATTCATCTTCGGTGCTTCTATGACCATGTTTAAATTCATTGATCCAAAAGTAAATGGTCTTAAATGTAGGTGCAGAGTCTGCATGAACTTCATCCAATTCAGTTTTGACTTGAATGGCAGTCCAACCCTTCAAATGAAAATGTTTAATAGCAGCACGAAGCTTTTGTTTTTTTCCATTTTCAATTGCAGCTATCACACTGACCATTTCAGATGGCTGTCAACAATGATATTGTAGCACATTCAAATTTTTTGTACAATCTTTTGAATAATTAGCTTATCACCCACAAAGTTGCAACAAAAAATGTCTATACCATCATGGAAATTTACCAGACTTATCAAATGACCCTTGTATTCAGGTGGTAGTATTCTAACATCATGTATTTGCTGTAAAATTATCTCACAACCACTTTGGAAAATCTGTATTACTTTAAAAGGTTCTTCTTTTGCAGGTTTTCACATTTAAAATGATGCACATCATTCTTCCATTAGGAATGGCACTCCTAAATGCCAAATACAACAAACTTGCATAAAATAGCTTGGTTTGCTGCAGCCATTTTCTGATTTCTACCATTTGTCAAAGCTAACATAGTTCAGTGAATTTGCATTAACTTTAGTTTAACTCTGAGCTAAAATTTAACATTGGTTTGTGAAAGCAGCCGTTAATGTTCCCGAAGTGTTCTTTGGTTCTAATCCTATGTTTGACTATATAAAACTTAACATAGCTTTTTTTTTTTTTTTTTTCATTCTATTTTGTAAATGTAGATGTTTTGCTTAGAGATTCCTTTTCATCTGCTTTATTCACGTTTCTCAAGTTATTTTTTGGGATTATAAAGACATGGGAACTCTAAGGAACTGCTCTTAAAATTTAATATTCCTATAGATAAAAATCCTAATATAACTGAAATAGTTGTGGGAGCAACTTCTTATTAAAATAAGACCTGAAGCATTCTTGGCGACGAATATGTTCAGATATTCTTGGGAAACAAGCCAAGTGAACAGACGATCAGAAATGTTATATACTTGCGCCATCTCCTGACCTGGCATTTAATTTACTGCAGTCTTTTGTTCAGTGATGCGAGTATTGGTAGTGTTCTGTCTTTGTTGAATTTTGTGTTATATCTGTTTAGTGGTAATCAAATTTCTTAAAAATATCCTGATGATGGGAGCCATGTACGCTCCCGAAACGTTGATTTCTAATCATCTTTTCACCTGGCTTGTTTCCCGAGAATATCTTGAACTTCTTTTTGTATTTAAACTATTACAGATTTTTACTAACTTTCTGTTTATATGTGAACTTAAGTTTCTGCTGAGGAAAAAGAAACTATTTTTAATGATATGTTCATTTGACAAAGCTTGGCTCTCTTCAGTTTTGACTGCAAGCTTGCTGTTACAAACTTATGTAGAATGTACAATTCATGTAGCTTTGCCTTAAGGTTACAATTTTTTTTCAAATTAGGGCACACAATTTACCTTCATTATTGAAATTCTATAATATTGTTGTATTCCTTTACTGTGAATCCTTATAAAAGAAATTCATTTTTATGCCTTTCAGTAACTTTTTTCTTCCATTGCTGTCCATTAATAAAAATATTTTTTAAAATACAGTTTATATTTGTAGAAATGTTGGTTGTAACTGTAGCTTTGTTGTATTTGTGCACTTTTTAGGCCATGTTTTCAAGCGTGTTACCTGGTGAAGTAATGGAAGGCCACCTTACAGCACAAATAAATTTCCCAGCATGGTTGGGGAAGAACTCCAAGAGAAATAAATTCCATAGACTAGTGCAGGAATTGCAAGTTCATATGAGACTGATGTAAGTTATATAACTTATCTGTTTTTAAATGTAAATGTTAATTCTATTCATGAATTTTTACTTTCTTTATTAATAAGTAACTAAGAATAAGTAGGGGAAGTATTGTATTCCACCCAAAAATTTGGTTTAAGGTTCCATCGAAAACATATGTTTAGTGGTCTCCTGAACCTTACCCCCCCCCCCCCCCAACAAAAAAAAAGCATTTGTGTAAAAAAGGTCTGTCAATGCACATGCGTGTGTGCATGTGCATGCATGTGTGAAAAGTTGGCTAAGTACCAAACTTAGTATTAAGTTTGGTAAAGCATTTTAAAAACAAAAGCAAGTGTCTGACACAAACATTTTCAAGAAACCCTCCACCCCCAAATTATCCTTAAGATGGAAAACTTTTCAAAAATGGTTCTCTAAACTTTTTTATTAAAATACATCTGTTTAATACGTAAAATATGAAGCTATTAACAATGAAGCAAACAAATATTTTATATTTTTTTAAATGTGCTTTAGTCTTTTATTTCATCCATAATAACACTTACATTGCATATTGTTATATACAAATATAACAGTTTGTAACTTAAAACTTCACTTATCTTATAAGAAATGATGATTTATAAATTGTCCAGGATTGCGATTTCATGTAAAAGGAGATGTAAAAGTTTTACTTGAAATCGCGATCCTGGACAATTTATAGAAAAGTATCATCATTTCTTATAAGTGAAGTTTTAAGATACACATTGTTATATTTGTATATACATCTGTTTAAGTTATTTTCATGACAACTAAAATGTATATTTTGAATTTTCTGGGAATAACTGCTGAAAGTCCTCTTAATTCTAAAGCTGTTTACATAACTGGTTAACTGTAAATAAATCTTATACACAGAAAGTGTATATCTTGTTAAAACACACAACAATTTAGTCAAATATCTTTTTTAGAGGGGATCACTATTTCCAAGGTATTCCTTGCCATAGGGATGCAGGGGGGGGGGGGTGATCAAGCATTTGCAAGATAATCTTGGTTATTGCTCTTGGTTTCTTTTATAAATTTATTTCACTGGTCATGTAAAGAGAATAAATAGAATTTCAAAACCATATAGTGACCATGTCTTAAAAGATTGACTATCTCATAAGTCTATTTCCTTTATGCCTATAAGGAAATGTGTAATAGAACCAGTTTTACAACTGTTGTTCTGATAAACATGATATAAAAGGTGTGATAAAAAAAATAGGAACTTAAGAATTTTGCCGACTTTATACCTCCAATTTTCAAAACTTTTCTCTATCTTGTAGGTACACATGTTCCTAATGTATGTTTGCATTTTCAGCTGTTTTGAATTTTTAGTTTATTCTTGATAGTAAAGAAGGTTATATGTTATGTTTTTGAGGCTCTGTGAATTTTTACTTAATTTGCATTAAATTTTACTTGAAAAATGGAATGAAGTGCAGCACCATGTTTGAAATGCTGACTATGGCTTTTGGCGAGTCTACTATGAGTATGATAAGAGTTTACAAATAGTATAAATGTGTCAAAAGGGTTTAGAAGAAGTTGAAGACAGTGACTCCTCTGGATGCCCTTGCACATAAATTACTGATGACAATGTGGAAAAAGTAAAGAAAATAGTTCTGGAAAATTGCCGAATCACCATCAGAGAGGTTGACCAGAAATAGTGGCAAACTACCCTGGAAATTGCATCACGATAATGCTCCTGGTCATACCATAATGCTTGTTTGCAATTTTTTGACAAAAAGCAAAACTGTTACGCTGCCTCTGCCAGCATATTTACCAGACATGACCCCCTGCAACTTCGTTCTGTTCCTGAGGCTGAAGAGAACCTTGAAAGGACGTTGTTTTGCCACCATTGATTAGATGAAAATAGAATCTCATAAAGAAAACTGAGTTCCAGAAGTGCTTCCAAGATTAGAAAAAGCACTGGCTCAAGTATGTATCTGAGGGGGATTACTTTGAAGGAGGCAAAGTTGTTGATGAATAAAGATTCTTTAAGAAAACAGAAAATTTCCATCATTTTTTTATTACACACTCTAAATATAAGAATAATTTTATAAGAATGTGACGTTAAAGAGGTAGAGGAAATCATATGAATTTAACACATCAGGGTTTTCACATTAGAACATGTCATCATTTACAGAGTTTACAATATGCTTAATTTAAGAAAAACATCTGTTTTACTGAAATTTATTATCTTGCATATTTGCCTCAAAGGGCATATTTCATATAGAGAAGTGTATTGTTTGTATGAGAGTGATTGATGAGAAGCTCTTTCTTGCAGCTACATATCCAACAATGTAATCAAGGGATGCATTGTCATAATTTAGAGACTGTATATTACATGTTGGCATATTGTGATGTCATTAGCCTCTATCACATGACCGCAGAGAATATTAGCAAAATGATAAAAATTAATGTTTTATTATGATAGTGTGTTTTCTTTAAAATTGTTGTTAAAGAGGAAAATTTTGCTGCTGAAATTTACTCCAGAATTCACTATGCGTTTGGAGATATGTACATGTTAGCAAATGTGTGAAGTATTTCACAGATGGAAACACAAGCATTCAAGATGAGCCTTATTGTGGATGCCCTTGAACTAGTAGGCAACAAGGACAAAGTTGACGAGTTCATTAACTGCTTCGCCGATGGCCATTTAAACCCTTCAGGAGCCAGAAACGGATACCCAATAAACAGAACAAGACATCTAAATTGTTAAATGCTGTAAAAATGCAACATAAATACAATTCCGTATCTTCCGTATTTATTAAGTTATTTAAACGAAACAACTGTTTTAAAACTCATTAAAGGCAGTATAAATCTATAGTAACAATAAAGTAGAGACTACATTAATAAATCGTTGAAATTTTACTACTTTGTTTCAATGTAGCAAAAGCCATTCTTTGCGCCGAACGCGCCTAATATTTGAATCACTTTGTTTTGTGTGTATACGAACCAATGTATGTGTAGTTACACAAGCGACTTCTCTGGTTCAAGTTTAGTTTATTTATGCTATACCAAGAGATAATCATGCGAGTATATGTTGCATTACACTGGAAAGAAAACTCTCTGTCAGCATCTGTTATTACAGTGTATCTCAATCAAGGTTTCTGGTAGCCTTATGCAGCTGTTTTCGCTCAGTATTTTAGTTATTTATACTCTCTTTGTGTTCAGAGTGATTTCTTAAAGTTATCAAGAGCGAAATTAATGGCACATTTGAAATTGTTAAATTTCAATGTTAACCATGGCTTATCACCGTAATGTAGCAAATAAATTAGCTTGTGTTGATGTATACAGGCTTCTGATATTACTGTAGAAAATCTGGAAGTTTTGTTGTGCGATTATGAAGGAGATGTTTAGGATATAGGTAGCAGTGACGTGTACTGGTCTACAGATGGCATGTTAGCTACTCCATTGTTTGGAGGCAGTGATGGGTCAAATATGGGTGATGTGGACCAGCTATTACTAGCTATACCTCTTTACAAAAAAACAGTTAAATGGTAAAAAAAGTATTTTTATTCCACTGGATGTAACCATGCACAATTGTTTAGTAATTTTCAGAGCTGTAAGTTCATGCAAGACATTCATCTATCTGTACTTGCGCGTATAAAGAGCTTGTAACCTAATTGAGTACTATAATACTAAGAGGCCTCATTATACTGGGGGGTAAGAATCAGCCCTCATACTTGAGAGAAAATACTTTCCTAAAAGGATACCACCCACAACCAAAAAAGTTGTAACCATTTCGAAAATGTGTAGTGTGTTGCGAAAAATAAGTTGGCAAGGAAACCAATATTATTTGGTGTGAGTCTGCAGATGTGCCCTTGGGTGTTTATTCAGGTTTGAAGGTGTACAATTCAAAAAGAAACCTTTAAGGGTACGTTTACATCCCTTATAGAACTAATTTAAATTTATTGTATAATAGGAAGATTAAAATAATTGGCGTTAAATGAGCATTAAATGCATGTATGCGCAGGACGTCTATGCACGTCCATATCGGTGAAAGGGTTAAAGACAGAAGTTACTATAAATGAAATCAAAACTTTCAGTAGGATATTGCTTAGTGCAGCAAATGATTCGAAAGATGGATTATTGAAACTTTTGTGCCCATTGGGTCTTATGTTTATTAACCAAAGCGCATCACCCAAAGTTATCTTCAGAGATTTTGAAATGAAGATAATATTTTGATGAGTATTGTGACAGGAGTTAAGATCTAGTTCTGTCTTTTATGAGCCTGAAATGAGATGCTGGAGGACATAATGAAAAGTGAGCAACAGTGTCTTTGGGTAGCCAGATTTATTTTCTTTTTTTTAAATTAGCATCTTTAATGTTATCTAATTCTTATTTTACAATTAATATTAATTACTTAAAACCAATAATGTTCATTTAATTTTGCTGTATAACCGCGGATGCTGTCATATCAGACAATGATTGAAATGGGTGAAATGATGCTCCAATGAACCCAGAGTCCATAGAGCTTAGAGTTAGCCAACATTCGTCTTACAGGATAAGGGAAAGCCCTGAAAAAAAACTTATTCAGTTAACTCAACCTGACAGATTCGAACTCAGAACCAGTTGAACATTAGGCATGCATGCTACCACCTACCAGAGGCGATTGGGTAGCCAGAATGTACAGTCTGTGAGGTTTAAGTTGGCATATTCTCTACTATCCTAGTCTAACACAGAATGCTGTTCTTGTCTAGCAAGTGGGTAGGTCAGCAACCACTGCTTTGTTAAGATTTGTGGACTGTAGACGCTCGCAATCCCCATTTCCATTGTGTGTTGATTGAAGGTTGTCAGTGGTGTATGAGCTATAGAACTGTGAATTTATTGTTTTGTGGATTTACACGATACACAGTTGCAACATATGGATATAATTTTGAATATTTTCTTGTAGTTTCAGTTGTGTTTGTATTGTTTCAAGTTGGATCTCGAGGGAAAGTTCTAAAATCAGATACTAGGGAAATTGTAGTCAAAGTTCACAGTTTCTTCAGTGATGAATGTGACGCTTTGAAATATGGAAAGCCGACTATTTCAGTGATGAGTATCGTTGAGAGAACTGCTGCTACAGGTATTTCTTCTCGTTCTGTCCAACAAATTTTAAACGAACACAAAAATGCAGAAGCTAGTGGTGGTAGACTGCAAACACCAGGCAAGAAGCTCCGTAATACGAGATCACGAAAAACAGAAATTGATTCATTCACAGCTGCTGCTATTAAGTGAACAATCTATTCGCTGTATCGTACAGACTTTCTGCCTAATTTGCTGGACATATATGAGGCTTTAAAAGCTAAAGACTTACTTAAAAGAGGCATGTGGTCCTTAAGAAAAATTCTTAAAAAGCTTAATTTCAGTTACAGTAAAAAGTTGCAAGGAAGACACTTTTTAATGGAGTAAATGGATATTGTTTCTAAAAGATTTAAATTTTAAGACGAATGAAAGAATTGAGATCTACAGGTAGGCCTATAGTGTACCTTGACGAAATGTGGGTAAATATAAACCATACAAGAAATAAGGTGTGGAAATGTATTGCTGATGAAAATGAAAGTCATTTCCCTCTTAAAACACCAATCGGCAAAGGACAGCAATTTATAGTTGTACATGCTGGATGTTCAACAGGATTTATTCCTAATGCCTTGCTAACTTTTAAATCAAAATCTACTAAAGACTACCATGAAGAAATGGATAATAACATCCTCAAGGATTGGTTTGTTAATAAATTACTACCTAACATCCCCTCTAATAGTGTCATGGTTATGGACAATGCCCCTTATCATTCCATAGAAATGAATAAAGCACCCACTACATCTTCACTCAAATTCCATATGCAGGAATGGCTTCGTAATAGGAATATTGAGTTTGATTCACGAGCAACAAAACCAGTGCTATACGAATTAAATTGAAAAAAGATAATTTCAAAGTGTATGAAATAGTATAAAAATTATTTGTGGTTGGTTTATTGACACTCGTCACTTACTTTTTCATATATTTATGAGAGACTAGTTTCAAAGGCCCTGGCCTCCATTTTCAATCTCTTCCCAACTGGCATCTGTTGTTATCTGCTCTCTCTGGTGGTGGAACTATGAACTTTTTTGTCAAATTATCTGCTGGCGGGATTTCAAAGTTCATTACGCGATCCTTATTTTTCCAGATGAATATGTTCTCCCATGTTGTCAATCTATTTTGGTTTATCACTCCTTTTAATAATTTTGGATTTGGATCAATGTCATGGTTTTCATTCCAAAAATGAAATGCTACTGCTGACTTGTCTTCTTGTTTCCATCTGATGTTTCTAAAGTGTTCTTTGACTCTGGTTTTTAAATTTCTTTTTGTTTGACCTATGTAGCATTTTTCACAATTCTTGCAATTTATTTGGTATATTCCAGATTTGTTACCTGAAGGAATTTCATCTTTTGTTTTTGAATTTAGTAATTTTAAAATTGAGTATCTATTAGTAGGTGCCAAGATGATATTTTGTTCCTTGAATATCTTTTTAAATTTATTAAATGTTTTTGGATGATATGTGAATGAACTGAATATGCTGTTGCTTTCTTTTTCTTTAATAAATGTGGTTGCTTCCTTAATGGTTTTCTTTAGTTTAGATTTTCTAATTTTCTTCAACACCAAACTTTTGTTGTATCCGTTTTCTTCTGCTATGTGTATTATTGCTTTTTGTTCCTTGAAATATTAAATGCTACATAGGTCAAACAAAAAGAAATTTAAAAACCAGAGTCAAAGAACACTTTAGAAACATCAGATGGAAACAAGAAGACAAGTCAGCAGTAGCATTTCATTTTTGGAATGAAAACCATGACATTGATCCAAATCCAAAATTATTAAAAGGAGTGATAAACCAAAATAGATTGACAACATGGGAGAACATATTCATCTGGAAAAATAAGGATCGCGTAATGAACTTTGAAATCCCGCCAGCAGATAATTTGACAAAAAAGTTCATAGTTCCACCACCAGAGAGAGCAGATAACAACAGATGCCAGTTGGGAAGAGATTGAAAATGGAGGCCAGGGCCTTTGAAACTAGTCTCTCATAAATATATGAAAAAGTGACGAGTGTCAATAAACCAACCACAAATAATTTTTATATTAATTTTGACGTCACTGTTACTAAATTCCTCCAAACACACATCAATGTATGAAATAGTCTTGCAGAGGTGCACGGTCATACCGTAGTACGATTGCCACCTTATCACTGCAATTTTAATGCTATAGAACTTATATGGGCACAAGTGAAGAATGATGTTGCCAAACATAATATTTCATTTAAAAGTGTCAATGTGAGCCTTGTTTGATAATGTGATTATAAAAGTGACCCCAGAAAACTTGTAAAGGGCATGTGAGCATGTATAAAACACTGAACAGTTTTACTGGGAGGAAGACAGTCTGATAGATGAAATTACAAACAGATTAGTTATAAATTTAGAAGACTCGGAATCAGAAGAAGAAAACAAAGATTCGTTTGAAATTTCTGAATGTGAATCGAGGGATGAGCAACAATCGGACGGAGAGGAGGAAGGACGCTCCGCCACTGATCCATTCTTGGCTGGTGTATCTGCTTTGCCTGCTGCATCATAGAGTGAAATGGTGAGTATTCGTTTCTCTTTCTGAAAGGTGCACGACTACAGTATGTGCACGATACGAAGAGCGATTGGGTTCCAAGTCCTCATTCAGTAAGTTTCGTTTAACTCCGTAAACATAGATGACAACTTTGAAATTTGAAATGCTCTATACACTGATATCTAGTGGCTAATATGCTAAGCTTTATCATGTCCGCCATATTTCAGTTTGATCAATTTTGAGGTTAATTAGCTAACCAGTTTACAACAATCGTATGTTAGAATTAGAATTAGGATTTTAGTTCGTCCTTGGCAACATATACATGTTATGAGACACATCAAAATTTATAAATACAGTATATACATAAAGTCAAATTGATTACATACAATATACACAGTAAGCAGCTTTTCTATGTATCGAGATAATGGATCTATGGTTTCATTTGGTATTTGCATAGGTAGACTAATTTACTACAAGAAATGTCATAATATGAATATTACAGGTTTGTGAATGTACTATGCTCCCAGTACTCATTTACATGGTTATAGTTTTAAAAATTCATTAACTGTATAAAAACAGTGTGCATGCAAAAATTTCTTAACCTTATTCTTAAAGTGTTTTAATGATGCAGTTTGTTTATTTGGAAGTTTATTGTATAACATTATCCCTTTGTAGTTAAAGCTTCCTTCATAAAGGCTCGTTTGGTGCGCTCGAATTGCCAGTTTATTCTTGTTACAAGTGTGGTGGTAATGTATGTCAGCATTTACTTGAAAATGATTTAAATTTGTATGAACATTTGTAGATGTTACGGCTCTCAAAAGGGGACACATTATTATTCGTCTACCTCCGTATAACTGGGATCTGAATGCAATTGAGCTGGCGTGGGCAAAACTAAGGAATGTTTTCAGAGGATACAACATTACTTGTGATATCTTCGCTTATCTTACACACTATTTTGCTGAACTGTGTTTTTCAAGGCTGACCACACTGCAGAAACAAAAGAGTGTTAGCTCTCACTTCTTCCCCTCTGCTCGCACCACACCGTAAATCCAGTGCTCAAGAAAACATGTGCATACTGTAGTTAAACCTCACAGACTTTAGTACTACTGCAAGGTAATATTCAAACTTACAGAATGTTCTGAAAAATGGGTGCTCAGAGCTACACTCTATGTTGAAAAGTGACAAAAGCATCATCCTAATCTACAGATTTGTCTTAAGAAAATAAAAATTAAGATTCATAACAATAAGTTGCTTATATCTTTCAGTAGGACCCTCATAAAGAAGATAATAATTTTTTAACTATGAATAGCTTTGATTTATTTTGCACTAGGTACATCATACATTTTTGCATTTCAAGACTTGATCTAAAAGTTATTGTGGTGTTTTTCTTGCTTATTTGTAAGAGTTTATTAAATGCAAATGTCTGAAAATAAACTTATATACTTTTGGCCTTTAAAACTATCATGTATGTATATACTGTTGTATATTCATTATTTCTAGAAAGAAACATTAAAAATAGCAGTACTTACAGGTTGTTCTACCATCCTCCACACCCCTCAATCTTTGAAAAATATTTTAAATTGGTGTTTACTTCTTTGCTGCTTTACAAGTGAAAATGAGCACAACATTCCCACATTTAAAATTCAATTCCTGCTTGCTACGATCACAATCATGCAAGTCAAAGAATACTAATTCATAAAACTATAAATAGAAGTATTTATAAACAGTGGAGCTTCATCAATCAAAAAACTTTTTTAAACCACTTCTCGAACTGTAAAAACACTTAAGCTCCACTTACTTTTGAAATTAGGACATGTTTCAAGGACTCCGCATCCCCATCGTCAGCTGATGTTAAACTGGTTCTTCAGGTGACCGCCTCCCTCTCCTGGCGCTGTTCAATGAGTTGAATGACGTCATCTACTATTGGAATTTCAAAGTTCATGGCTCTCTTTTTATTCTTCAAAATGTGTATATTTTTCCAAACTGTTAATTCCCAATACTTTTTTGCCAGTACCAAAAGTTTTATTGGAAATATTAAGATTTTTTGACCAGAAATGATGAGCTATGGCTGATTTATCTGTCTGTTTGTATTTAATACATCACATGTGTTCTTTCATTCTTGATATCAGATTATTTTCTTGGAACTAGAGTATGTGAATGAATTATGCAGGAAAGGATACTTTAATAAATAATCATGACTAAGAAGATGGGTTATGGTGTGAACTGAAATAGGTGTTTCTTCCATACTGGTCATGGCCCACAAGTAAAATTACAGTTGCCAAATACATCCATATGCTAAACAAGAAAAAAAATGCTTGTTAAATTTGTACAAATGACACAATTTTATCATGATGCTGCACAATGTTAGCCATGATTCAGACAAGTATTACTATGTAACTCCCATTCGCTCTGCAGTTGGTGTACCTTGTTAGCCACATGAGTGATAAATCCAAGTGACTGCTTAATTGGCACAATAAATATAGGAAAACTATATTAAGATTCTGCTGTATTCCTTAAAGCAAGCTGTTTTATTTTAACCCATAAATACCCTTCAAAAATCTAAATTTTATTCCATTTGGACTAATATAGAAATTTGCACTCAAAATTAAATGCTAACAAAATAATTCATTCACAGTTCTGAAGGTAACAATTCCTCTGCATTGTATATTATTTTAAAATACTGGCTTTTTGAAATGTATTGTTATTAAAATAAGCAGTTTGACTGGAATGATATGACATCTGAACGTACCAATTCAGTTATTCAGTTTTAAAAGCACTCTTTGACCATGGTTGTTACTTTCTGTTGTAACAGTACTTCAGCAAGCAAACAAGCAGTCAATCTTGATTATCTTCAGCATATCAGAGATAGAATTGTAGAGCCACTGATGACCAAGGGTACAGATGGAGTGCCAGAAGCACTTGGAATTTTGAAGACTTACTCTCTCCTTAGAGAAGATATAGATAGCATAATGGAGCTAACCCTGTGGCCCGGGCAGAAGGATTCAATGTCTCTGATTGACAGCAAGGTAAATATATTTGAATTTTTATGAATTTGGGCATTACCGGTTTGGGGCATTTCAGAATATAAGTGTTTTTAGCTGAAGTAAATAAAAACAGATTGCAGCAAATTAAAAAAATGTGGCCTTCTATTTCAAAACTATTTGCCATGATATGAAACTTTGAACCTTAAATTACACTGTAAGAAAAACTTTTGTGAATGTATGTACTATTTTTCACAAAAGTAAATACCTAATTTCAGTGAGACAACACAAAGGGTCAACTAATTGTCAGGTGTTCTTGCATAGATGGCATGGGAATGAAATTTGTCTTGCTTCAGAAGGCATGGCAGCCATCAGCTCACCTCATAGTTTTGAAAATAAATATTTCAACAAAAATTCTAAATAACAAGGAGATATTTCAAAATCAATTTTAGTATACCTGCGGAAAATATGTTATTATTGAGTTTTAAGTAGTGGACGACAAATAAAAACGATTTCAGTGTTGGATGCTTTGTTTACAAATGTAAGCTTAATCAGCAGCACCTGGTTTCTGTGCTTAGAATAGCTGAACTCGTTAAAGTGGTAAGAGACTTACTGAATTGTACTTTATTAAAACTTTAAACTTCACTCGCATCACTAAGTGAAGTTTTAATTTTTAATAAAGAACAGTTGCTAAAAATAAAAAGAGGAAACATGCTTATATCTGAATCAAAAAAAACTATTTGTAGCCGGTTTATTGACACTTCGTTTCGGAAGCCATCACTTCCGTCCTCAACCTCTCTCCAACTTGAGGATTATCCTACTAATAGTGTCACAGCAATGTTGGCTATTCCTTAGTAGGGCAATTTGTGCTCTATTCATAATCATATTAAGTTCTATTCTGTCACTAACTTGGTAACAGATTTCATTGCAAGGTAGGAAGTTCATATCACTGTTAGAAATTGTTTTAATACTTTGCTCTTGTTTCTAGATATTTATTTAGCAAAAAAATTGCAGTTTTTTAAAATTTACAATAATATCATCATTATTAAAATCATTACTTATATTCAGTTCCCTTTTCTTCTATCACTCTGATCACTATCTCACCTTCAATTGTTCTTTTTAGCCTTGTTCCCTATCCACTACAATAATTTTAAATGAAATTATATCTAAAATAACTGTTTCAAGTTTTTTGACACTTCGTCACATTTTTATATTTCTGAGGGACTAGTTTCGGAAGCCATTGCCTCCATTTTCAACCTCCTTTCAACATTAAAGCAACATTTGGAAAGGGATTGATAATGGAGGCAATGGCTTCCAAAACTAGTCCATCAAAAGTATAAAAATGTAAGTGACGAAGTGTCAAAAAACCGACTACAAATAGTTTTTCAACTGTATAATATTTTTACAATCAATGAATTCTTGCAAAGAATAAAAGGATATTGCCATAAACCAATCTTCACTTTGCATTTGAATAGTATAATTGGTAATTATGTTAGTTTTAATAACTTAAATGTCTTATTCCTAGAACTTTGTAGCTGTTAACGGATTTAGAAAGTGTATGATAGGCTACATTGATCACTGTTTCTTCTGGTATTATATAAATGAATGTCAGACCTATTTTGTTGAACAGATAAATTATTTTTTATATACAGCAGTATAGTGTATATTTAAGTTTTTCAGTCGTTAATTTTAACTTAATGGTTTACAACATGATAGCATCTGTGAGTCTGACATGTAAACTACTTTCTTCTTAAAACAGAACTTCTGTTATGTGGCTAGCTCTTTAAATTTCTAATAATGTATATTACCCTTAGAAGCCTTGCAGTAATGTGTTTAATATGCATTTAATATGCAGTTCCCAAGTTAGTTTGTTATCCTCCCGTAGGCTCTGACGTTACTAGAGGAACCTCGGGCCGAATATTCGAACCCTTCCCTGCTGGGGAGTTATTCGGATTGGGTTGGACTCGAGAGGGCAGTGGTTCCTGATATCTGTGGGAGATTGGGTACGTCTCCGGACGGGGTTGAGGGAAGCCATTAATGTTCCCGCGTACTAGCCAGCATAGCTAGTAGAAGGTGTGCTAGATCACCAGGTGGCCCCACCGAGGTTTTCGGTAGTCTTCCCTGCGGGGTTGATGCACATAAGTGGCGTATCCACTTCCATCCTGTCATGACGTGCTCAGCAGGGGGGCTTTTTAAGAAATCAGGTATTGCCATATGAAAAGAGCCTCAGAGTATCCATCGCTCCCAGGTAGTAGGAGGCCCGGGTCCTTGGTCCTACGGGTCCAGGACTAATGGGAGTAGAACCTCTGCGCTTAACTAACTATCCAAGACTGTGCCAAGAAATAATGTTCGCTGAGTATGAGATTATAGTGTTTCTTAAGCTATATATCACTTACTGAGTTTTAGTTTCATTCAATAGAAACCCGCTAGTACAGAACCAGATATTTACTTTGGACAAAGTATTTTCCATAATAGCATATGTAAATCAGGGTTAGAATAAAGAAAACTGGTATCATCTGCACACACTATGGTGTGGCTAGACACAAATGATGGTAGGTCATTAATCATTGGTGTGAATAATAGAAATCCAAGAATAGAACTCTGGGTAGCAATATTTTAATTCGGCAGTGTATGATTTCTTCTTACCTACACATACAATTTGCTTGCAAGACTCAAGACAGGATTTAAATAGCTTCAGAGCTGTACTGTCAACATGACAGAATTTTAACTTACTTAGCAAATACGTATGGTCTATACAGTCAAATGCCTTACCTAAATCACAGAAAGATGACTGAGCAAAGTGTTTTGCCTCGAAGGCAGTTAGTACATTTTTTACTAGGCATTCTGCAGCATCTATGGTTGATCTCCCTTTCTGAAAACCAAAGTACGAGTCACTAAGTATATTGGCTTTGTCAATATGATTTCACAACTGTTTTTACATAACTCATTCTAACATCTTGCCAAAGACAGTTACAGTAAAATTGGATGAAGCCCCTAGTGAGACTGGACGATAGCTGGCTGGGTTATTAGACTCCCCTTTTTATAAACTGGGACTACTGTGGATATTTTTAATGTGCTTGGAAAAGTCCCTTCTAAAAGACATTTAATAATACACTATGTAAGTGGGGAGACAATACAGTTTATAACCCTTTTAAGGAGATTACTTGTCATATCATAAGCTGTCTAAGGGCTTAAGTTTTCTGACATAATGTAGAATGTCCTCAGCAGTAACTTCCGTGAAAAAGGAACTTTGATTAAGTTTCACTTTACAGTAAGTAACCAATTCGGAAGGTGTTAATTAAGTTTCGTAATACTATTTTGTATGTGATCTACAGATTTAAAAAAAATTAGGTCATCCAGATCTATCTGTATATTTGTACTATTATTTATTATTGTGTTTATCAACTGCCATGCCTTTTTACATTTATTACCAGATTCCTCTATACTTTTGATGTAATACAGTTTTTTAGGTTGCTTAAACTCCTTTCTGACCTTGATATACCATGATTTTGCATAATCTATTCTATCACTTCTGAATATATCTAAGTAGAGCAACACGATTTTTCGGAGCTGATAAGTGAGGTGTTTTTCTTTGATTTTTGATTTGCTCTTATGTGCTGTTTTATATATGTACTTTTTTTTTAAGGAATATATAAAGTGGACCATTTAACATGGGACAGTATAATGTCTCCGAAACTAAGTGCTGTAGAAAGAAATGTCATGAATAAAAGTCTGTTGATACTATAGGGGGAAAGTAAATGTCATTAGTCGTCTTTTATTTGGAGGACGTTGCGATGGTCATTTTAGGATCAGTTCAATATTTTTAAATGGGAACCTACCTTCTTTATTTTGTTTTCTCACTCCTCATAAAAAGCTAAACAACTTTTGTATAAAGCACTTTGCAATTGTTCTTCTTAAAGTCCCTACTAATATAGTTCCTAACAATACCAAGGTTATATACTATCTTTAATGGGCTTTAAACCAGTTTTTTTGTTGTTAAAATAACTTAAATACAGAAGATACGAATGTGTATTTATGAAGAATTTTTACATCATTTTACAATTTAAAGATCTTCTGCTGTTTATTGGGTATCCGTTCCTGGCCCATGCAGGTTTTAAATGGCCATTGCTGAAGAGGTTAAACTGTTCTTTAAGTTTACCAAAAAAAATAAAAAGAATTAAAATGTAACTCACTATGAGGACATTCCAGAGATGACTCATTACAGTGTGCTGTTAGATTCTGTTTTACATAAATGCTACTTTACCATGCTTATGGTAGGTAAGTGGCAAAACAAATTACACCAAAATTATTGATCATGTTCTGTCCAGTTTCTAGTGAAGCATTTATTTATTCTGTGTAATAATGTGACATATTATGAATTCAGTTTTGTGCTTTCTGCAATTATAGCTCTCGTAACAGAAGAGAAGGCTGTTTTTACCTTGAAAAATTATATCAGCTCTACTGAGTAGGATGTCGGAATGGACTGAGTCTGCTTCATGTTAACACTGTGAGGAGAGATTTAATAAGGCAGGATCAAATAACAAACCATTTGGCTGTTCTATCATGCAGGATAAGTCCTATGCCAACAATCAACGTAGGTCACTCAAGAACTGTTACCACAAATGAGAATCAGTGACTATTGCCCATAGTTGTTGAGGTTGGTCATAATTGTTGATCATAGTCTGACAAACATCACTGAGTCTTGGTTTGACCAATAGGTCCTTATAGCAAATGTTTTAAAACTAGATGGATTTACATACTAGATTCAAGTTACTCAGGTGATACATGTTCAAGCCTGATTGGAGTATTGTAGCCAAATGTTGTCATTAACATAAAGATCCTGATTTCTTCTGCAATACTGGTTCTCAGTAAGCCTTATTCACCTTGCCACATCATCAGACAAATTACCTTTTTTCCCTCCCCCCCTTAAAAAAGTGTTCCAATCGCTTAATATTATATAGGAACCACTGCTTAGTACACAGTTTACTTTGTTTTTTGTTTACTTACAATAAACTGTTGTTCATCAACAGGTTCAGAAACATGAACAGTGTATGGCTTATGATGATAAATGTATCAAACATATTTTGTGCCAATACCATTAATATTTCAGTGTCATTGTTTTGTTTCTTATTGTATAAAAATGTGAGATTGAAATGTTTGCAAGGAATCTATTAGTTCAAGAAATGGTTTTCTTCTAAAAAGGGAAAAGTTTTCAAAGCAATTGTAATGGGAAATTGTGGATTGTTTTATAATGTATTACATTGTCTTCCCTTGGTGTATGCAACTGGATTATATATGAAGAAGCATTAAAAAAACCTTTTGGATTTCAGGTTAAAGCTGCCTTAACTCGTGCATACAATAAGGAAGGCATCATGATACCATATTCAGTAGCAACAAATATAAAGAAACGAATAGGTAGCATTATTGATGAATTAGATGCTGAACAAGAAGAGCAACTAGAAGAAGAGGGGGATCAAGATGATATTTCTTCTGATGCCATGATTAAGGTAGGCTTTTAAGCAATGACTATTGGTAGTTAATGATCTATGAATGTTATTTTTGTTCTGTGGTTCTATGCCTCCTAACACCTGTCTAGCTCAGTTTTGTTTGATATGATTTCTCCATGCTTGGTACCCCAGAGGCCTACTGTTGTAGGTACAGGAATTGGCAACCCCGGGGTCCCTAGCCAATCACCATCATTTCATCCCTTCTGCCTCCATCAACTGAGCCACGTTTAGGTACTGTCTGGTCAGTACTTATCACCTTTTTCCTCTTCTAGTCTTTATTGTAATTAGGCTTAGGATTTCATAAGTGCTCACACCAGAACAAACGGAAATTAGGTTTAGCTGCAACTAGAGCATGGACAGTGCCGTCAGAGGTTCCACCCCTACCCCGACTCCCTGGATAGTCTGTGCGCATAAATATTGCACCTTGTCCTGCTCTCATCAGTGGTGGAATTGATGTCAAATATTATTGCTTTGCATCTATCACGCCTAGCGACGTATAACAGTTTTTTTTTTACGATATAAGTAATGTCTTATTGCAAATCGTAAAATATTCACCTTCAGTAACTTCAAGATGTGCATGGTGATTCACTGCAATAAGTGCATGCACAGGAGCAAATAACAATAAAAATGTACATATGGACGATTGTATCCCTAAAGAATACAAGTTAAAGTATCCTTGAAAATGCATAGCTTGCATATCAAAACGTATAAATGCATTTTACACTAAAGCAATATACGTTTTCAATTATACCAAAATTGTATTCTAAGTATTGTCACGATAAAATAAATATTGATAGAATACGTCTGTGTAGTATACATTGTTTGCAACCTATATATTGCGTAAGATAATAGGAAATATGTAAACATGAGGCAGCATATGTTTCTTGCCCAATAGCACTGCTGGGCTGTAGTTATTTATCCACCCGAGTGTACGCTTGGAGCGTCAGCTCCCTTCCTTACCTGTGAATCATGTCCACGAATATCGAAATTTAACTGTATTGGAACACTACAGTGAAGCGAATTAATTATTAAATTATAGATGAGTCATATTTATTACACATCGGCTTCACTCACATACCTATATTGAGGACATGTTTCGCGAACCATCGTTTGCATCGTCGGCTCTTATGCGACTCCATAAGATACATAATTCACACAACTCATCTACAATTTAATAATGTCCATGAATGTTTATATTTTGTGCGACGGATCTAATGCTTTGTGTGTAGACAACCTGAAGCAAACTGCTTGCAAAATCCATGGCCTAATTATAATTATTAGCATGTAAGGTCTCCTATTTCTGTGGTTCTGTCCCACGGTTTCAGCGCATCTTTCAACATGTGTGCTATCCAGAGGCCTTGAGAAGGTTGAGCGGACCTTTCGCACTGCCCTTATGTGTAGCCTTAGAGTAGCTACAAAATAAGAATGAACTTGGGTTATGCCAATACGGTTATCCTACAGTCTCCGTGTTGCCAGTTCCACGGCAAGCGAGCGACAGATGGAAGATATATCTGTCTTTGTCTCAACCTAGCAAGTATACAGATGCTGAGATTTACAGTGATACAATGATGATCGCACAATCTGAACCTTAAAACCTTGAACTGGAGAACAGTTCGCTTACGTAGTTATCGTTCATATGCACACAAAACAAAATGATTCTAATTAGATATATTCTAATTAGACATATTAGATATCTTTGCTACAGTGAAACAAAATAGTGACATTTCAATGATTTGTGAATATAGTTTCTATTTTAACTATGCCATATTTGTATATTGTCTGTAATGGACTTTCAACCAATTTTTGTTTCATTAAAATACTTAATAAATACGCAAGGTATGAATGTGAAACATTTTTACACCATGAATCTCATGTACCAATTTTATGCATTGTGCACAGAAATTTTAATCTTGCAGCAACAGTATTGACTCTTTCAAGCAGAAATTTGCGACATCATTGGTTCTCCTATATTTGAACCCAAGAGATTTCAGAATATTATGAATAGAAGATACAGAATCCATATATTCTATTTTCCCCCTGATTAAATTGGTCAGCCTTTTGGCAGTTGGATATTCACCCTTCTCATATAAATCATAAATTGTTCTACATAAAAAAAAACTTTTGAAAATTGTCTAAGTTGCTAGTACGTTTTTTAGCTGCCCAATATTTCCCTGGAGATCTAAATATGAAAACTTCTAATTTGGTAAACTGTTTGCCTTCTTCAACAATGTTCGCCACAGAATGAGCACTCATGTGACAAGCTTGTAACATTAATCCTCGACTCTGAGCGAAATTTGTACTTTCGAAAATATCTTTGACATCTGTTTGAAAAAGGAATGCACATTAACAAGAATATTTGTAGCCAATTTATGTAAAATCTTATGAGTTGTTTCACAGTTACTACTAGGCGCACCAGTACTAGGCTTGCTACACGGTATATTTACTAACTTTGAAAAGCACATGTGCACTCTTGAATGATCACCACTTTACTGAATGAAAGGTACAAAATGCAACTGCAGCATAAGCACGTGTGTGGTTTTCTTCACTGACAGTTACTAATTCTTTTCTTTTTAGTCAGGCGTCTTATCTTTCCATATCTCCGAAACCAGATGTGCTACAAACATGGGGTTTGGATGGTAATCCTCAGAAAAAATAGCTCTGTGACATGGAAGAAACAAAATAATTCTTTAATTGGTATTTTTAGAGTGTGCAAAGAAATTAACCGCATGCTTCGGCAAAGCGAGCCAGTATGCGTGCTTAATTGTACAACGTTGCATGCACCGCATTGGCTAGTAGCCATAGAACAGCCACGCCTTATGTTCATTCCTATTTTGTAGCTACCTTAGGTGCGGAGCCCATCCACACCATCATGTACATCCACGTAACTCCTTGAAGACCCGGTTTGTGTTAATTCCCTGATGGCCATGTGCTGTGGGGTTAGTATCACGGGTATGTTGCCGCTGACGGAACCCCAGTGTAATCAACCACAAGTCGCCTGAATCCGTGGCCTAAAGTGGGGAGCCACAGACGATAATTCCTGTGGTAGAGGCTTAAATCTGGATTGTGCATGGTGAATGGTTTACCCATACGGACAAACAGTGGATATTGGAAGGTAGCTCCTCTGAGGCACAGATTGAGATCGGTCATGTGTGGGGTCCCCATGAAGGCACTGACCGTGAAGATTTGGTGTCTTTCTTTCTTTAACCCTTGGATGGCAGGCTGACGCCGACGGTTCCAGATGGGAATCCTTCTCAAAGTGTATCCGCGCAAAGCTCCTTTCATTGACCCCTTTTTGATAATGTCCTTGGCTTGAGATGTGAAAACGATCAAGGATCTGAGTCCTTTCTACATTAAACGTGAACTCGATAGGATCAGTGGCCCGGTCAATAACGCGACGTGCCTCCGAGACGGTACATTATATTAGAGAGTAATAATAGCGCAGACCAATCACAGATATGGCAAAAAGCAAATTTGTTGGGCTCTTGCCCTATCCGGGTAGACCCACACAAATCGCTTAACACATGCAGAGGAGTAGTGGCCACCTCCAGTTTAGATGGTCTTGCAAATGAGGAGATAGTAAGTTGCCTCTCCGATCAGCAGGTTTGTCAGCGTACCCGTTAATAATATGAAAACAGGATGGCAAGAATTACCCATTACGTAAAGTATTTCTAACTTTCACAGGTACTAAATTACCCGAGTTTATTTACTGTGGCTATGAACGTGCTAGCATAGGTCAGTATGTTCCGAACCCTTTACGCTGTTTCCAATGCCAGCGGTTCGAACATACTAAGGGCTCGTGTACCAGCCCTGCTCTTTGTGAGCAATGTGGTCTACCAGTTCACGAGGACCCAAACTGCACTCAGACCCCTTGCTGCCTCAACTGTGGCGGCAGTCATCCCTCCAGCTTGTGACTGTATCCAATATTCCTGGATGTAAAGTGTATTCAGGAGCTACGCATGAAGGAACACCTCACCTTTCCAGAGACACAATGGCGCTTCAAACAGCTGAAGCTTGCTACCACCATTGACTATGCGTCATCAGCCCGCCGCACTCCTAGCACCACTGTTGGTGTTCAATATGTGCCTGTTGCTCATGCCTCTATACAGACTGACTTACCAGCGTTTTCTCCCACATTGTCTTGTGCCATCTCTATACCTAGCACCACTACCACTTCAGCCGTACAAAATCCAGCCCCCAAGCCATCAGCGAGTACTAACCAACCAGTAGTGCTTCTGAAAAATCGATCCCAGCCACAACATAGATCGCGCAGTCACACACCTTCCATGAAATCCCTGTATTGTTCTATGAACTGTAGGAGTTCTGACTCCCGGACTTAAGTGGAGTGGCAGGAGGCTGGCAATTTTCGAATCGTAGGCACAAAGTCGGCCAAGATAAAAAAGGAAGTAAAGACAGCCTGTTAATCTCCTCTTCATGGCAATAATCCTGTGGAACGTCAATGGTTTCCAGGTTTGCGCTCTGGACCTACAGATTTTAGTTTCTCAGTGGTCACCATCATTATTTGTCTTCAGGAAACCCACTTGCATCCCAATCACTCTCTACACCTTCGTGCTTTTGTGGGATTTAGGGAAGATTGTGCTGCAGATAGCCGTGCAAGTGGTGGCTTTGCTACTCTGGTGGCACCTAATATCTCTACAACCAACATACAACTAACCACGCCATTGCAAGCTATTGCCGTTTATATACAGCTGGAGAGCATCTGTTTTACCATTTGCAATATATATCTGCCTCCGCTCTGTATCGTTCAAGAGCGATATCTTCAGGCTCTTTTGGCACAGCTCCCCTCACTGCTACTCTTTTTGGAAGATCTGAATGCCAATCACACTCTCTCGGGCTCCGACATAGACAATGCTTCTGGATGCCTCATTACAGATGTCTTCGATACGTCTGGCTTGATTCTGTTAAATACTAGTGACCCGACATTCTTGTCATCCACTTATGATACGCACTCTGTTTTAGATGCTTCTTTTTGCAGCCCGGAATTAGTTCCACTCTGTGATTAGTCAGTACTTTCCAACCTCTTTGCAAGTGATTATTACCTCATTAATATTCAGTTTTCCGGCCGCCACTGTGCCGTCTCAACATCTTCTCTGGATTATTTCCAAGGCTAACTGGGGAAAATCTCATCCCCGCATAACCTGACCAATGATGGTTTCGACACCATTGATGAAATGGTTGAATATTTTATTTGTTCTATCTTGCTCGTAGCAGAATCCAGCATTGCTTGAGGTTCATCTACACCACGTCATGTCCCTGTACCCTGGTGGTCTGGAGAATGCCGTTTGGCTATCAAGGCATGTAAACGTACTTTCCCTATTTTCCAGTTACACCCCATGGAAAAGAACTTTGTTGCTTTAAAACGTTCTTGTGCTAGGGCACGTTTTGTACCGCGAAGTGCTAAACAAAGATCATGGGAAACCTATGTGTCTTCCCTTTCTCGTCGCAGCTCTGCCTAACAGGTATGAATAGCTGTTCGGCGTATGTATGGCAAATATCGCAGGACAAGCACTCCAGCACTAGCCATAAATGGTTCCATCTGCACCATCAAGCAGGCTATAGCCGAGCTCGTGCATTCTTTAGCCCTAGCTAAGGATTCTTCACCTGGTCCCGATGACATCCACAGACAGCTGCTGCTACATCTTCCACCTGAGGCGTTCTCCTTTCTATTGGACCTGTATAACCGCATCCAGCATTAGTGTGTGTTCCCGCTTTCCTGGCAACAGGGTATTGTTATTCCAATCCCTCGACCTAGAAAGGACCGGTCCATTCCCTCTAATTACAGCCCTAATTGCCTGACAATTGTCGTCTGTAAGACCTCTGAGCATATGATAAATATTCGGTTAGTCCGGTGGCTGGAAACTAATAACTTGCTGTGCAACTTTCAATGCAGTTTTCGTCGCCATCGTTCTAGTGTTGACAATCTAACACGCATTGAGGCTTATATTCACGATGCCTTTCTACTGAAGCAACATGTCGTGGATGTGTTCTTTGATTTGGAGAAGGCCTTTGATACCACTTGGTATGGTATACTATGTAACCTACACAGTTACGGTATGCGTGGCCATTTACTAGCATTTTTATGCAACTTTTTAGAGCTTCATCGTTGTCGTGTCCACAAAGGAAACACGATCTCAGGTGAGAGGATCCAGGAGAAAGGTATACCTCAAGGGTCAGTCCTCAACGTTGCCCTTTTTGCCGTATCCATTAACGGCATTATTAGTGTCGTTCGAGGTGGAATACCAAGGTCTCTGTATCTTGATGACTTTGCGATATACTATCGCTGTTCTACCATTGATCATATCGAGCGCCAACTACAGCTCACCATCACCTCGCTCTTTCTACCAACTCTAGACTCGCTACTCCACTTTCGGTGTTTCAACATCTTTTCACCGAATTACTGGGCCGTTACCGCAACTATGTTCGTGGCTTTATAGACGGTTCCCAGGTAGGCAACACTACCGGTTGCATTTTTGTTCTTAACGGTGAGGTTCATAAATATTGCCCTCTGGACACCACTCCCATCTTTACTGCAGAGCTGTATGCTATGTTTTATTTGCTACATTTTCTGTCCGCGTTAGTTCCTATCGTATTGTCTGCTCTGACTCTTTGAGCTCTATTCAGGCCTTGTAACAGCACATTGCTTCTTATACATTGGTTTTAAAAATACAGACACTCATCTCGCAATTGCTTGGTCGCGGATACCATTTGGGTTTTACATGGACCTCTGGCGAAGTGGGCATTCCCGGATATGAGGAGGCAGACATGGCTGCTAAGTCCGCATGCTGTTTGTCGTGATGTCTTGACAAATGTGGTGCCATACCACGATGTGCAACTATTCTTCTGTTGCTAATTCTTCTCTGCTTGACAGCACTCCTGAACAGCATTGGTGGGCAGATAACTCCATGAAATCAAGGGAAGCATACAGGTCTGGCTAACTTTCTGCAGGGAAAACCAGCGATCCAAAGTGATACTCACCTGGTTAAGAATCGGTCACACACACGCTACTCCTGGCCATCTTTTATGTGGGGAACCAGCCACTGTGTATGCACCGTGTGCGGCATGTGCTGCTTGATTGCCCGAAGTATGCTCCTTTGTGTCTGTTGCCTGGGGGATACACTTCACACAGTTTTAGATGACGACCGAGTAGCTGTCGCTAATGCACTGTGGTTTGTCTCCAAAATTGGTTTTAATACGGAAGTCTGACTGATGTTTCAGCTTTGGGTACATTTTACACTTTTTAGATTTTATGTCCATTTGATATTGTGACGCAGAAGGCAAACTCGCGTTGCCGATCAATAATGCGGACCGGCGGTGGCGGGGGGGGACGCAAGGGGTGGCACCTCCTCCTACCGCGCGAAGGTGCTCAAAGGCTCCAGAATGATTTCCCCCTCCATAATGGAAGAATCCAGAGGTTTCGGGGCGATCGATACAAGCGAGGCGACGGTTAGTGGAGTGGAGGACGTCGCGGTGTGCGGACGTGTAGTGAGTTGAGTGAGTGACCGTGAGCCGGGCGGACGTGTAGTTGAGTTGAGTGAACGGGAAAAGACGAACTGGCAAGGTTGAATGGTGTAAATTGAATTGCAATTGTGTACGTGCATTGGAACGGTAACGGACAAACTGGTAAATCGTAATTGTGTACAGTAAACTGTAATTGGAATAAGGTGAAAATAAAGAACATTGTTGAGTTTGTGTAATTGGACTTTTCATTTCGCGAGCCCATTAAGTCACAATATTTTACTTTTACCTTTTTATCTTTGAACCCTCTGTGTTATTTTTCTGGTTTTAATGTTTGACGTTTTCGTAATTGTTCTTGCTGTTTTAACTTTGTTTTAGTTTTTAATGCCTAATTTGTCATTGGTTTTTAACTTTTAGGTTTAACTTAAAGCCCAAATAACCTAGCTGTTGACGGGTCCCAAAACTCCACATACTCACTCACTCCATGCTTGAACCAAAGACAACACAGCACTCCAGTTATCCACTCTCAAGCTATATTATTCTCACTGCTGCATTATCAACTATTTAGCTTCATAACATCCACAGAATACTGCCATTGCTTCTTATATAAGTGCACCAGATATGTTGTTTATATATATATATATATATATATATATATACATATGAACACTTGTAGTCATTCTTAGCAGAGTTATGTCCTGGTTAAAAAAAGCAGCTGCCAGTTTTGTGGAACAGTAGTGTTATAGAAGTTGACTCAATAAACCTATTAATTTATAGATGAGTCGTATTTATTACACATCGGCTTCACTTACGTACCTAAAATAGGTACCTAAAATACTCAAAATAGGTACATAAGTGAAGCCGATGTGTAATAAATACAACTCATCTATAAATTAATAATTATTACGCTTCACTGTGGTGTTCCAATACATTTAAATCTCGATATCAATAAACCTACATTTAATGTAAGATTTTAAGCTTTCACGACGAGCCTTATTAATCAAGGCTTTGCAGATGATCAGCTGTGTCAGGTTTATGAAGGTCCAGCTTTCAGCCATTCTAAACTTCTATACTCCTGAAGAAGGCCATGGTGTATAGAATGGTCAAAAACTCGATCTTCATAAACCTAACATGGCTGATCACCCATGAAGTCTTGATTAAAAACCTAATTTTGACTGCTATTGAAATACTAATGAATTAAAGCATTGTTAAAAGCGAAGCTAATTTCATATTAAAAGGTTTATTGAGTCATACTTTATTAACATTTAAAACTTCACTGTCATTAAAAATAGGAACATTTCCAGGATCATCCCAATCCCATCTTCAGCTGATTGCCAACTGACCACTATCTTCACTAGGGCCAGAATTTTTGTGTGCTAAAAAGTTTTAAAATATATTTTTTTATGTGACAAAAACTTAAAAAGTATTACGTAAAAATTTAAAAATATGTAATAAAAACTTTTTTAAATTAAACAAACACCTAACACAACATAAGAAAGTTAACTCACCAATTGCTCCTAATCATCAGATGTGGAACACTGATTGGAATTGCAGTGAAAGACTAATATCTTCTCCAAATTTTCTATCAGAAATGCATGCCTGTTGTCATGAAATAATGCCTTATATTGAGAAAACGATCATTCTGTGTCATATGATGTTAACCTCGCGTATTTGAAAGGTTGCATCATATCACTAACATCCACACCAACAACTTCACTTGTTCCTTGGCCTTCTAAAACTAGTGCTACTTTGCTAAGGATTTTGTAACCTGTATTTTTATGAAACAAATTCTTAAATTTTTTCTTTAAGACTTCATCTTTCTAATTGGAAATAGTATCCAGATGTCTTTCAATGCACTCTTTTTAACTGCTTTACTCAATAAATCCCCCAAAGTCTCTAGTTTTTTTATAGAATGAGTCAAGAATCTAAAATTGTTGTATATGAAAACCAGGTCACATTTTAAATTGCTGTCTTTTACTAACTTTTGGACACAATTGAAGAAGCATCGTCTGGGTCCAGTTCACTTACTACAGATATAAATGCTTCAAAATGGTCTGCATAATACAGTATTACCCTTAGCCAAGTGTCCCAATGCGTGGTTATGGATTTAGGAGGCAATGGTAGATCAGGATTTCGTTCTTTGAAAAGATTTGACTTTTGTTGGTGATTTTACAAAATAATGTTCTTATTTGACACTAACTGGTCTACTTCAGGAAGAGTGTTCAGATTTTGTCACACAGTCTGCTCACATGAATCATTTTAGGATAACATACACAAAGAGCTTCACCAGCCTTCTTCATACATGGTGCACAAAATCGGTTATGAAAAGCAAAACATTGTCGTACTTCACACCATTTGGCTGTAATATATGCAAAGCTTCGTTGAACAGTTTGACACATGATTTGTAATTATTTAGAAGCTAGCAAAAAGCTAGCGAATTTGGAAACCTTTTCATCACTTTCCAACACATATACTAAAACATTTCCCACTTTTCTAATGCCAGCAGAATCACTAGTTTTGTCGATGTTCACCCAGATCATCTTATTTTAAATACTGACCAAACATATTTTAATGTTTCATCATAGCACTTTGGGAGATAATTTTTCCAAAGAGTTGATACATCAGGAATGCTTATGCTGTATATCTGGTAAGAAACTTTCTAAATTTGGGATTGTTTGCTTTATAAAGAGGTATATTGTCAGAAACAAGTGCTTCATATTTTTCTTACTAATACTGTGAATTTCTTTTAACTTTAGGTGAGAATGGAGTAGCTTCTCCTATAAGAACTTGCCGCAAGGAAACCCTGTACGAAGCTGCAATGTGTTTATTTCCAGATAAATTTTGTGTTATGTGCAATCGTTGATCTACACTAAAATGCTTCCCACAAAGTTGGCAAAATAATACTCTACCATCAGTGGTAAAAGTGTTCTCAAACTCCAATATGTGTTGCTGTAAACATAAATGCACAATTGATTTCACTTTTGATATGTTAAATAAAAATAATTCACACACCAAAGATCACAAACATTTACTACTTAAACTGACTGAAACAGAAATAGATACTGTGACTGTGAGGGTTATGTAGAATCAAAAGTCTGGTTTGTAGAAATTTAGAACAGACTTTATTGCAATAAAAAGATGTGAAATTGACAATCAGCTGTCTTCAAGGTAGAGTCAGTGCTCTGCCACACGTAAAGAAATGAAAGAAATCACTGCGGTACACTCCTAACGTGCACTGTCACAATAACAAGCACACTACACACAACTGGCGCTTCTAACACTTTGCCGGTATTTATGCCTCCAGTCATTGTTTCTAGAATGCCATAGACCGTCCCAGAACATTCTCGGCGGCAAGAAAAAGAGAAAATTTTGGAGCCTCTCTCTGTCTCTTTCTTTCTCTTGGCAAGCGTCCAGCTCTCCTGCCCACATGCCCGGCTCCCACTTGTTGCAGCCGCACAACAATGCCATTGGTGACACTGCCCCCTTCTCAAGGCTAGTCATTCCGAACAGCAACATTATAACGGGCCAGACGATCCAGGTGTACCACCAACATCTTTCCTCGGGGCACCTTCTGGATGTGGTAGACCATGTCGTTGATTCTCTTTACCACCCGGTACAGTTTTTGCCATGGTTGTTGAAGTTTTGGGCAGCGTCCCTTGGTCCGGGTAGGGCGTTACAACCAGACCAGGTCACCTTGCTGGAATCCTTGGCTGTTGACTTACCTGTCGCACCAGGTCTTCATGCAGTCACTTGCCACCTGGATGTTCTGACGAGCCATCCCATTCATGTTGTGGAGATGGTCTACGAGGTTTCCCCCATACTCGGTTGTTGGCTACTTCGCTTCCGGGGTGCTCCCAAAGGCCAGGTCACAAGGGAGGCGTAGCTCTCGACCGAACATTAAAACTTGCGGCGTAAACCCAGTGGTGTGAGTTGACAAGCGGTAGGCCAGCAAGAACAGTGACACCTTGACTTCCCAGTCTCGCTGATTGTTGGCCACAACTTTCCTCGGGTGTTCTAGGGTTTTGATGTATCTCTCGACCATGCTGTCCGACTGTGGATGTGGAGGTGTTGTGCAGGTCTTGTTCACCCCAAGTGTTTCCAGTGCCTCCTTCATCAGGCGGGACTCAACATTGGTGCCCTGGTCGCTGTGGATCTCTAACGGCACCCCAAGATGGCAGAACAGTTGTTCCACAAGGCAGTCGGTGATCATCTTCTCCTCCTGGTTCGGGATGGCAAACACCTCCGGCCCCTTGGGGAAGTAGTCCACTGCCACCATTAGGTACTTGTTGCCTCGGTCGGGTGAAGTAGTCCACGGCCACCATCAGGTACTTGTTGCTTGGTCAGACACTGGGAATGGTCCAGCAATGTCAACAGCGATGCAATTGAAAGGCGCTCCGACGTTGTACTGCTGCATGCGACCCCGGCTCCTAGCATGGGGGCCGCGACTCGCTGCGCACACGTGACATTGACGGCACAATCTCTCAGTGTCTGTTCGGAGCCTCAGCCAGTAGTAGCGCTGTCAGAGTTCGTGGATCGTTCGGTTTGCTCCCAGGTGTCCTTCTGAAGTACATGCGTGCACTACCTCCAAGACTTATGGGATCTTACTCCGTGGAAGTACCAACTGTTCTCTCTGTGTCTTCCCATCGAGTGATTCCAACAGCACGCCCTCTTTGCCCTTCAGTGAGTTCCATTGGGCCCAGTACGACTTGTATGCAGCACTTCTGGGTGCGATGTCCTCCCAGATTGGTCTTGTCCCTGCCTCCACTTCTCTAAAGAGTGGCCCCAAGTCAGCCTCCACCAGTTGCTCCCTTCTCAGGCCTGCGCTATCCCATCCGTCTGCAGGCATTGCCATGGCCACTCTGACAGCTGCAGCACGCTCCTTCTCTTCCACTCTTGTGCGTTGGGCACACTCTTCTGGGCAGGGTCTTTGGGACATGGCATCTGCATTGGCGTGGCTCTTCCCTCTACAATGTTCGGAGGTGAAGTCGTACTCTTGCAGCCTCTAGACCCAACGGGCTGTCTGGCCTTCCAGGTTTCTAAAGCTAAGTAACCAAGTTAGGATGGAGTGGTCAGTCCTCAGGTGGAATGGCTGACCGTATAGGTATTTGTGGAAGTGCTCCAAGGTCTTCACTACTGCCAGCAGCTCTCACCGAGTGACACAGTAGTTCTTCTCTGCCTTGGACAGTGTCTTGCTGTAGTAGGCTATCACCCGCTTGTGGCTATCCTGAACTTGGGATAAGATGCCTCCAATGCAATGGTTGCTGGCGTCGGTGTCCACAATGAAGGCGTTGCCTAGTTGTGGAAATCCCAAAATAGGAGCACTGCAAAGGGTCTGCTTCAGCTGCTTGAAAGCACCTTCAGCGTCCTCTGTCCACCCTTAAGGCCGGTGTTCTTCTGTCAGGTGGGTGAGGGTCTTGGCAATGTTGGAGAAACCGTTTATGAAGCGGCGGTAATAACTGCACAGCCCCAGTAAACTGTGCAATTCTCCTTATCTTTCGGAGGAGGCCAATCTGTCATAACGAGGGTTATGTAGAATCAAAAGTCTGGTTTGTAGAAATTTAGAACACTATTGCAGTAAAAAGATGTGAAATTGACAATCAGCTTCTTCAAGGTCGACTCAGTGCTTTGCTGCATGTAAGGAAATAAAAGAAATCACTGCGATACACTTCAAACGTCCACTGTCGCAATAACCATCACACAACTACACACAACTGGCGCTTCTAACACTTTGCCGGTATTTATACCTCCAGTCCTTGTTTCTAGAATGCCGTAGACCTTCTGAGAACATTTGCAGCGGTAAGAGAAAGAGAAAATTTTGTAGCCTCTCTCTGTCTCTTTGTTTCTCTTGGCAAGCGTCCAGTTCTCCTGCCCACGAGCCCGGCTCCTGCTTGTTGCAGCTGCACAACAATGCCATCAGTAACAATATGTAGTTACGAACTTACAACTACACAGTGGACATTCACAGAGTTCATGGCTGTCATTTCCTGCTCCTTTTACCATGCGAAAGAGAAGGCATAAGGGGGCAGGTGGGGAGTGTTTTGAGACAATAATATTGCAGCAGATGTTGCAACATTTATGTGCTAATGTAGTTCTTGCATCATTTCTTTCTTGATTGCAAAAGAATTTTTAAAATTATGGGAAAGTATACAAAATATGAATTTATTACAATTTCAGAAATATTTATTTACATAATTTTTTTTTAATTGTAGAATATGTTTTTATGTGAAATAAGATTTTGAATTTATACTTGTGCATTCTCAATTGGGATAGTAAACTTTGTTTTAAGAATGTACTTCTTGGGAAAAGATGTTTTTTATGTACAAATCCTGGCCCTGATCTCCAAATCAGTTGTTGTTTGGATCTCTTGTAATTGATTCCCGCTCTCAGAAAATTTCCACTTAAGTTCATTAGACCACTAACCGATGGCACGTCAGCATTAAAAATATGTGGAATGTTTTTTACAATAAAAATCTTCTCCAGTGTTGTAAATTCAAGTTTTGTTGTTAATGGATTTATTAATTTAATCTCCTTTCCTATGTGATGGTTCTCGTTTCAGAAATGAAAAGCAACTGCCGATTTTTCTGTTTTTTTATATTTTATGTTCCTTTGGTATTCTGTTAATTTGGTTTTTAAATTCCTTCTTGTCAATCCAATATAAAATAGGTCTCAATCCTCATAATCTATCCTATATGTGCTTGATTTTTGTTCCCGCATTATTGTGTGTTTTAAGATTATTTAATAGTTTCTTGAGTGAAAATCTGTTTTGTGGTGCTAGTTTGATGTCATAACCTTTAAATATTCATTCACATTTAGGAAATGACCAAGTGTGGAATGTAAATTTTTTGTATTTTCTTAGTGATCTGTTTTAGTTTCTTTTGTCTGTAAATTTTTCTGTTTGAATTTGAATTAAAACCATTTGTGTATTTGTTTTTTAAATTAAAAATTAAAACCATGTGCTGTATTTAATATATATATGAGGGCGATTCAATAAGTACCTCTGTTAGGAATGAAGACACCAGTTGTTTCAAACACAAACTATTTATTTCTCAACATAGTCCCCTTTGAGGGATATACACTTCTGCCAATGCTCCTACCAGTTTTTTAATCCCTCAAAGAATAAGAATTGTCAAGCTTTGCAAGATATGCCTCTCTCTCCATGATGCCCTTATTTGATCTACATGCTGTTCCTGAAAGCCATTTCTTAAGGTTTGAGAACAGGAAGAATTTGGTGGAGGGGGGATGGCAGCAATTCATAATGCAATTCATGCAGTTTGAAGGCGGTAACTCTAGATGAATGTGCTGGGATATTATCATGGTGAAACAGAACTTTCTTCTTCACCATATGGGACTGTGTCTCCTTCAACTACTTGTCAAATTGGGCCAGTAACTCACTGTAGTATGCTCCAGTAATCATTTTTCCTTTTTCCAAGAAGTCAATGACTATGACACCCATCGCATCCCAAAAGATTGTCACCGTCACTTTTCCGGCCCATATGACCGTCTTTGCCTTCTTTGGAGCAGATTCTCCAGAAGCAACCCATTGTTTTGATTTTTGCATTGTTTCTGGAGTATAATGATGAATCCAGGTCTCATTGATAGTGACAACTCAATGCAAAAATTGCTTTGGATTTTGCTTGCACAGCTTCGTGGTTGAAAGCTGCACCCGCTTGTTGTCCACTGTGAACAAATGTGGCACCCATCACCCAACGACTTTCTCATCTCCAGCTTATCATGCAAAATATGAATTGCTATATAGAATAAAAAGAAGTATTTCAGAAAGTGGAGTGCCATTGTTACTAAAATTAGGCAAATGAGTCAATCTTGTATATACTTTTCTCCACTTACAAGTTTTTTAATGAAGACTAGTTTGTGGGAACTTCTTCCCTATCCTCAGTTCTGTGGTTGACTGATGATGCATCCAGTGTCTGCATCTGGCTTGGTGTCGTGCTGCCATCTAATGTTCTGATAAGTTTTATGACGTCATCTATGGCCGGAATTTCAAAATTCATCAAGAGGTCCTGTTTCTTCGTAATAAATATGTTTTCCCAAATCTGTAGTTCTAGCGGTTTCTTTGACCTCTTGATGAATTTTGAAATTCCGGCCATAGATGACGTCATAAAACTTATCAGAACATTAGATGGCAGCACAACACCAAGCCAGATGCAGACACTGGATGCATCATCAATCAACCACAGAACTGAGAATAGGGAAGAAGTTCCCAAAAACTTGTCTTCATTAAAAAACTTGTAAGTGAAGAAAAGTATATACAAGATTGACTCACTTACCTAATTTTAGTAATATAAATTGCTGTTACCGTCGATACACCTATGGCCTCTGCCATTTTGCTAACTTTCATTCGACAGTGAGTGAGAATTACGTTTTGGACTTTTTCTTTGACTTCCTCAGAAACCATACCAGGAGGACATCCTGGGTGCTTCTTATCAAAAATGGATGTTTGACCATGTTTAAAATTGTTATACCAATATCTGACTTGTCATAGAAGGTGAAAGGTCTCCATAAAAAGCATCCAATTTCACTTTTATCTCCTGCAAGTTTTCCCATCTAAAAGTAAAAAGTGAATCACTGAATGATACTGCACTTTTTCCATTTTAGCAAACCATATTGAACAACTTATTGAAATGTCTGTATATTATTGTCCTTAAGTTAAGTATCTGTGTTTCAAAATATATGGTGTAGCTAAAGAAAGTTTGTGTTATCATGTACTGTCATTTGTTACACGTCAAAACAAATTTGGTGCTGATTCATATGTTATTAATGGATTTCATTAAAACCTTTTGAGGCAGCAAAAATATCATCAATGTAAAACCATGGGTAATCCATTTTCACCTTTCTTAGCAAATCTGTATAAGATAAGATAAGATAAGATGCTTTATTGTCACATACGCTTACAGATAGTGAGTAAAAACTCAGTAAACAGGTGACTCGTCAACAGTAGAAAATTTAAAATAATAATAATAATTACACAAAATAACAACACTAATAATATAAATACTAATAATACAAATAATATAATTACTAATAATATCAATACAACTATATACAAATATTGTTATAATTATGACATGCCCTTGGAATAATATTGTCAGAATATGAGCAATTTAGAGACACGTCACAAAAGCCTTTTCATATATGTTTAAATTTTGGACTAGATATGTTGTATTTTTACTGTAGTCCCTCAGAAGTTTTTAATGGATTCTTTAAAACTGCTGAATATACAAGACCATCACATAAAGTTCACAGTGGAAATTGAGGAAGACAAAATAGAGTTTTTGGAATACCTGATCACGGCAGAGGGTACAAAACCCCTCCCTGAGAAGTTTCAAACAATTTTGAATTACAGGTTACCAGAAACAATCCATGAACTCCATACCTTTCTCAGCATGATTAATTTTTATCCCTGAAAGATGCTGCCAAAACATAAGCAGTTCTTCATGACTGCTTAAAAGGGTCCAGAAAGAGGGATAGAAAAAAAATTCTGTGGACTGAAGAAGGAAAGCAGATGTTTGAAAAGTGTAAGCGAGATTTAGCAAGTGCAACAATGCTAATCCTGACTGCCCTTTAGCCTTGTTCACAGATCTTCTGAAATTGCCATTGGATCAGTCTACAACAGTATGAAAATGATGGATAGAAGCCAATTGCATTTTACTCCAAAAAACTGAGCGATTCTCAGAAGGCATGTAGTACATATGACAGGGAACTCTTAGCAATTTATCAGTCAGTAAAGCTGTTAAAATACCTCCTGGAGGAAAGAGACTTTACAGTCTTTATGGACCACAAACCGTTAACATATGCATTCCTCCAGAAGAATGAAAAGGCATCACCAAGACAAGAAGACAACATAGTGACCGACACCTTGTCCAGGATGGAAGAAATATCTACAATTGATTATGATGAAATTGCAAACAAATAATTACAGGATAAAGCACTAAAAACACTGATTGAAGAGAATAACACATTAAAATTCAGAAAATGCACATTATCATCTGGTAATATGTTGTGGTGTGACATTTCTACTAACAATGTAAGACCTTTCATCCCAACACCGTTCTGTAAGCAAGGTGTTCCATCATATGCATAACTTATTGCACCCAGGTGTGAAATCATCAGTGAAACAGATGACTGCTAGGTCTATTTGGCCGAATATAAAAACTGATGTTTGCAAATGGGCTCAAGCATGCATCTACTGCCAGAAAAGCAAAGTGACAAAAAACACGCAGTCCAAATTAGCTACATATCAAGAACCTGATGAAAGATTTAGTATTGTGCATATCAATATAATTGAACCATTATTACTGTCAGATGGAAACATTTACTGTCTCACATGCATTAATTGTTATACATCCTGATGGAAGTTATTCCAATGCAGAATATCTCAGCAGCATCAGTCGCTAAATCTTTTTACTCCCACTGGGTAGCAAGATTTGGAGTTCCATGTGTTATTATCACAGACCGAGGACATTTCGAGTCAGAACTCTTCAAGAAACTAGCAGTGTGTGTGGTGTTAAACTGAAGCATATTACAGCCTACCACCCACAATGCAATGGAAAAATTGAACGACTACATAGAACCTGGAAGACTTCTATCAGGGCACACAATTCCCTTGAAAGGACAGATATCTTGCCTACAGTGCTTCTGGGATTGCAAGCAGCTTTAAAAGACAATGGTATATGGGAAGACTATTAAATTACCTGGGGATTCTCTTAAATGCCAGTGACAACGGTGGACCGAGGCACCTTTGTGTCCAATTTACAGAATCAGATGATAGCACTTAAACCTATTCCTTACCCAGCATAAAACTACCAGAAGTGTATTTGTGCATTAAGATCTTAAATCATGCACACATGTTTTTTTTTTTTTTTTTTTTTTTTTTTTTTTTTTTTTTTTTTTGAGGAATGACTTGGTCAAGAAACCACTATCAGCTGCATATGATAGACCGTATAAAAAATAGAGAGAGATGAGAAAGTCTTCACTCTGTTTATTAAAGGTAAATAAGTTAACATGTCAATAGACAGAGTTAAACCAGCCAATCTACTGGCATCAGATGCAGAACCAGATCATCTTATTCCTATTCCAGGTTCGTCCAACCAATTACAGCATCCTACAGTAACACCTGATGCCATAGTGCATAGTGGGAACTCTATAACTTCAGCAACCTCAGCTAAAACATCACATTCAGGACGTAGAGGGAAATTGCCTGTTCGTTTTGTCTAATTATTTAAATGCTTGTTTTTTATTTGTTATTTTCTTTTCTTCATAGTGTAAATGTACATATCTAAAAATTATTTGTGATGTGTTTATAAACTGTAACTGTGTTACTGGTGGGAGAGTGGTTTAGGAGTCAATGACCTCACGAGATATTGATATGAAATAAACAAAAAAGACAGTTTTTTTTTCTTTTTTTTTTGTAATTTACGTCCTCCAACGTTAAGTCATATCGGACAATGAATGGAATGGGTGAATGATGCTCAAATGAGTCCGGGGTCCATGGAGCTTAGAGTTACCTGACATTCGTCTTACAGGATAAGGGAAAACCCCAGAAAAAACCTTATCCAGGTAACTCACCCTGACCGAGATTCGAACTCGGGACCTCTTGAACGTCAGAAAAAAAAAAAATATAATAGACAAACAGTTACTATAGTCATCAAGCTATAATAAGCGTAAAAGAGTTTGTGTAAAAGCTGATTTGATAAATATATAGAATTAGTAAAACATTGTGGTAACAGTTTATTAATGCCACAGTACAGAAAATCAGAAAAATCAGTACAGAAAGAGTACTCACACAGACAATTACATAAAATGCAATAGTTTAAATCCTCTTTCACATAAATATGCAGCTCTTAGATGCTTGATTCATAGACTTAGCAGCGTACCTCTAGATCCTAAACAGTATGAGGAATTTACATATACATATATTAAATAGAGCACAGAAAAATGGTTTTAATTCAAATTCAACCAGAAAAGTTATCAATCGGGACTGCAGACAAACCAAAGTAAAACAGATCACTATGGAAATACAATCAATTTGCATTCCATCCTTGGGCATTTCCTAAGTTTGAGTATTTAAAGATTATGACATCAAACAAGCACCACAAAACATATTTTCACTTAAGAAGCTGATAAATAATCCCTTAAAACACACAATAACACCACAATTTATAGGCTAAATTTTGAGGATTATGACATATTTTATATTGGATTGACAGAAAGGAATTTAAAAACTAGAGTTAACACAACACAAAAGGAACATGAAAGTATAAACAACAGGAAAATTGGCAGTTGCTTTTCATTTCTGGAACAAGAACATTGGAGAGGAGATAACGACTTGACTTATAATGAGGAAGGAGCAGGTTTCTATGCTCTTAATACTGAAACCCCAAGGTTTATTGTATTATCTCCTCACTTTACAGTTTTAATTAGATAGCTCTGTACCTCTAATGAGAGGGAGTAGGTTATTAACTAAATTAATTTTAGGAAGATCATCTTCTGGGTTTATTAAAACCCAGTAATTCATACATTTTCGTACCCAAAAGCTTCACATTCAAAGATTATATGACAGACTGTTTCTTTCTGTATTACACAACCTACATATTGGCTCTTCTTTGAAGACTCCCATTATATCTAGATGTTTCCTTAATCTACAATGTCCCTCAATAGGCCTGTTATTCAGGTTTATTTGGGATCTGTTGAGTTTAAGTACATCTTCACTTAATAAGGAAGATGGACTACTCATCATTATCACACTATACCTTTATGAGCATACATGTTCTTAAATTGAGGACCTGTGCCTGGTTCACAATGCCAGACTTTCTTAAGAATTGCTTGCTGAATTAGTTCTGACTGCTCTTCTGTCAGTTTTTTTCTGGAATAATACCCAGAATAATACCCATCTTAAGAGCTGACAGCTTGACTAAAGGTTACCCCAACTGATGTCTGTTGAGACGTACTGGATCTTGCCTCATTCTTCTCTGTACTCTTTGATCTTATCACAACAGATATATATTGGGTACCAGTTGGAGATGGACTGCTGGTATTTGATCTATTCCTATTTTAGCCTTGTCTCACTGCTGAGTCTTATGATCTTGAGGGTTTTGTTGTATCCCTTTGTTTCACTTCCCCAGATTTTTCTATTTTTCCTAGGTGTCTTGGGTCTTACTGGTATCCCTGCTGCCTTAGCATTTTCAGTTGTAGGCTGTTTGCACTGAGCTCCAAAAAGTCTTTTCTCCAGATTAATTCTATTGATCCCTGAAGCAGTATGTTTGACTTCAGTATCCTCAGTTGGGCATGTTTTGATACTACCCTTCTGAGGGTCTTAAACGGATAGTGAGGTTTGATTTACTGAATCTCCATTTCTGTGGTTTCTTCCTGTCTCATAGTTTCAGTAGATTTAATAGTCTCCAATGTCATCCAACACTTATGAGGGAAATATATTGTCCACACCCATAGAGCCCCCTATGGGTAAGGTGTAAGGCTACTTACTACAGGTTTTCGCCTGGTTCCCTGAAGAAATCGTTTGTGACGCCATAATTTATCTCCCAGGTGCCATGGAGCCCTCAGCACAATACATTTCCACTTGGCTTCGGGTGAATATTACCCCTCCTCTTGGAGCTCCTCTTGGGAGAACCTGTAGGGCTTTCCAACTGGGAGTCCCTATGAAGGGTTTTCTTACTGTGATTCCCTTCTGGGGTTGGGTTTTAGATGGTAAGCCACATCTTAGTTTGGCAGCTTGCTTGCAGCCTCTCTGGCATGGGTGACCTTACCAGGTCAAGCACTGCCAGTACAGGCTGCAAGGTCTTAATTGTGCTAAGCCCCTCCACCTTCAGCAAGATCCTGCAGCTTCTAGGAGGGGAGAGAAGATTAAATTAGTAAAACCAATAACAACAAAATTTGAACTTAAACATGGGAGAAGATTTTTATTGTAAGAAACATTCCACTTCTCATTCAAATGTCAACATTCAAATGTTGACATGCCATCAGTGAGTGGTCTAATGAACTTATGTAGGAAATTTTCCGAGAGAGGGGAACCAATTACAAGAGGTCCACACAACAACCGATTGTAAAGATAGTGGTCAGTCACCAATCAGCTGATGGAACTGGGACGGTCCTGAATATGTTCCTGTTTTTAACAGTGATGTGAGTGAAGTTTTAATAAAGAATTACTGCTATGCTTAACTTCACACACTTCAAATGCCAGCAAGTTTCTTTCATATCATTGAGACACTGAAAAGAACAAAAGCTATTTTTGCTTATTGAATTTTTCATGTTGACTCTATCTCTTATAGGAGTTAAACTCTAACATTAGGTACAGATTTTCAAATGTTTACATATTATATTGATGTAAAAACTTTACAGCTGAGCTTTTTCTTTATGTACTGTCAAGCCTTGCACAATTTTCTGTATTCACAGGCCAAGAAACATTCTACTACATCTCGTAACACAGAAGCTGGATGTTCCGTAACAAAGAAGAGGAAAGGCAAAGACAAAGAGGAAAGAAACGCAAATGAAAAACAGAAGAATAAGAAGAAACAAAAATAACATAATTGATTATATTTTTGAATTTTGTAATTTCATTACTTAATATACCTTTTAAGTGATGTCTGAAAAAGGGGTTATAACACCTAAAACCTAAATTGTATGCTGCAGGTTTACAGTTACTTATTAAATAATGACTATTATATTTATGAACATTCCTGTATTTCACATATGTTGCTGTAAAATAAGGTTTCCTTAATGGTTCCTCACTATCCCCTTCCCCATCCTCCAAACAGTAAGTCATTTCCCATATCTCATAGCGGATTAGATCAAACGAATTAAATAGTTTTATATATTATTATTATTATTATTATTATTATTATTATTATTATTATTATTATTATTATTATTATTATTATTATTGTTCAAGAGCCTAGGCTGAAGTAATGGGTGGTATGCATAAAAACTAAGCAATTGCTTTTCCTTCAAATCTGTAGCAAAATCTAGCTAATGCTTCGATATATATGCATAATAATATCTAGCAATTGCTTTTGCTTTAGCAAAAGCTAGGTCACGTAGGCCAAGTTAAGCAAAAGCTATGACGAGTAGCAATTGCTAGAAATTGTATGCATAACACCTAGGAATTGCTTTTGCTTCATAGCAATTGCTATGAAAAACTGAAGTGTGCCTCAATGCTGACTTCGCTAGCTTAGCAAAAGGTTTATCGGAAGCAGAAATGGTTGCATTTATGAATATTCGGGAAAGAAAGGTCTACAGACAAAGGAGGAACCCCGAAGAACGGGATTTCAAAAAGTTATATAGATTTAGCAGTGAAAATGTTACGTGGTTAAGTGATTATTTTGTGGGAGAAAATCACGAAACGCGCGGCGGAGCTTTGAGTGGTCAGCAGAAAATGAGGACTTTTTTAAGATACGTTGGAGACCCGGGTTTCCAGGTTGGAGTTGGAGAAGACATGGGTATACACCAGAGTACAGTGTCAAGAACTGTCACATACGTAGCAAGCAAAATAGTTAAAAAAAACTCATTTTTGGATGTCGTTTCCTTCGGATCAACAGAGTATGCACGATACTAAACTTCAGTGGCAGAGGAAGTACCATTCCCCATCTGTAGTTGGTGTTCTCGACTGTGCACATGTGAAAATTCCAAAACCAAATCATCACGGAGATGAATACATTAACCGCAAAGGTTATGCTTCCATAAATGTGCAAGCTACATGTAATGCCGAGGAATGTTTCACCAGCATTGATATTCGGTGGCCTGGGTCAGTGCATGACTCACGCATATGGCGTAACAGTGCACCGTGTGCAGTAATGAAGACAAGCATAAACTCCTTGTTGATAGCAGATGAGGGTTACGCAGTGGCACCTTGGTTAATGGTTCCTTATCGCAATCCTGTTACACCACAAGAAATTGCATTTAATAAACTCTTAAAGGTAGAACACGGTATAATCGAGCGCTGTTTTGGACAGTTAAAGAAAAGATTTCCAATTCTTCATTACGGGGTAAGACTCAATTTAGTACACACACCAACACTTATACAAAGTTGTTTCATCCTACATAACGTGGCTAAGTACTTGCTTGATGATTATGATTTCGACGACCTTGATGGTGATGCAGGTGATTTTGAAAATGTAAATGGCGTTGAAAATGTTGGTGACGATGCTGCAATATATAGAGAAGGGTTGAGAAAACGAAATGAAATTGCTGAAATTATATGATTTGTAAATCAATTATTCAGTTAAAACAGAAAGATTTTAATTCCATTATCTGAAAATGTTGTACGTGTATATATTTAAATAAAGTGTAACAATATGGCACCTTTAATGGCTAGTTATTCTTGTTTTTCAGAAGTTCTAGTTTTTTTGAAAAATATTCAATATGTAATCTTGTTAACTTTAGCTGTTCACTGATCAGTAGCTTCTGGTACTCAGGGGTGGACAGACCTCTACTTTCCTCAGTTTCAAAATCACACATGCGCTGACGTTTTGTAGGTCTCTCGGGCCTGCTTTGTGATACTACTGGTGTTAAAGAAGGACCCTCTTTCCCTGGCCTCACATGCACCTGTACCACAAAAAAGAATAAAATACTGCATAATGTCCTTCCTTACCTTCAACATTTTATAGAGTACGCAACATATAATGAAATAGAAATGCATTTATTATATGAGGAAAATTATTTATTTCAAAATATCACCTGGAATCTTGTTTAAGTTTGGATTATTATCTGATGACATCAGCGAAAATAGTTGCTGCTGCCAATGATTCAGTTTAATCTTTTTGTTTCCTGTTGCCTTCACGTCCGTGTTTTTTTTTTTTTTTTACTACAGCTTTCATATTACTGATTTTCTTTGTGATTTGTTTTGACTCCATTCTTTTACCACAAAGTTGCTCAATTTCCGTAATTGCCTGTCCCAATCGCTATCTCCTTTTCTTGTTTTATTTTGGTAACTTGAGATTTGTTTAATAACACTGTCTTGTTTTTAATTACACTAACAAACACGTCATTAAACTTGTTGTCTGCTTCCGTATCAGAACTATCTGAGGACATATTGCAGATTTTAACAAAACAAGTAACTGAATCAAAAGCACACACCAATAGGCACAATACGTGTATACAAACTGATAAAAACTACGTACAGTTCGTCTGCTTTCATGACGTAGCAAAACATGCGCATGCGCGCTAAGAGATTTATCACTTGCAGTGGTCTGGTAGGCAGGAAGCAATTGCTAGGTATGGGTAGTAAATGCTTTCAAGCAAAAGCACGTGCTTTATGCATACAATTTATAGCAATTGCTTTTGCTTCGATCATTTGCTAGAGTGCAAGCAAAAGCAATTGCTGAGTTTTATGCATATCACCCAATAAAATAGTCTTATGGCATAAAGAATCAAAATCCACCTCTTTTTCAAACAGCAAACTTTTGCTCATAAATGGCATTATAACTAGGGCCAGATAATTACGTAATTACAGGTTTTTTGTATTAAAATTAAGATACTAGAATTGTGATACGTTTGCATTTTATGACGAGAGCCCAAAAATGTAGTTTAAAGAATAAATATTTACATATTTCGTTCTTAAGTACATATTCATACATATTTTAGTTTTAAGTACACATTTTTTGCCAATATTTTTGTGCTTAGTGGCAATTTTATTCACTTGTATGTGCTAGAAGTGTATGCCCTTGTGTGAGATGGTCAAAAAACCTTTTGTCTTGAATCTCACTGTCTGTTTGCATGTACGTCAGTCATGTGGTGTGCACCTCGTCACTCCATGTGCAAAGCCATGCCATCTGAACAATGCTCCAGTTAGCTGTCATGTAGATTTAACAGTAACTTGTTTTGTGTCACCTCAGCATTAAGTTCAAGTTAAATACTGTACTGAAAGATGCTAAAAGATAAAACTTAACTCTGTGTTAAGTTAAAGCATTACTCAGAAAAATTTGACAATTTTGGCACATATGGAAAGGTGCGGTTTTGCTGTGTTTGTTAGAAGAATGTGGGGAAGCTCGATTGATGCTGTAGGATACTATGAGAAGAATTTTAATGTAGGAAACAAGTTCACCAGTATTTTGATTTCCAAGATGTAGTTTCTGTGGAAACAGCAAATCAGTCATTTAGTCATGTGAAGCTTACAAATGATATCGTCTACATCCAATATAAGTTTTGGCATTTATGTATTGCCATTAAATCTTAAGAGGCATTATCTTTGAAACTCTTGGACTGCTTCGCTGTTATTCATTCTGTAGTCACTTCTCTGGAGAGTCTGCAAGGGCCAGTCTGAGTTGCAGTAAAGGATAAGTTCTCTTCTGGTTTGCAGAGAAATCCAAGATTCAAAACAATCAGTGCTCTTAACAGGAAACAAAATGATGGTTTAAAATTGAGTACACTTTGAAAGAGTTGTGCAAGTTTAAATATTCATCCATTGCTTTGGGTGAAGTTGAATGATCATTTAATCAAATGATCACAAATCCATCTTGTGTAATAAGAAGCTTCATCTTTGATAATTTGAAACACATGTTTATTCTATATTGATATGGGAATCATAATTTGAAAAGATAACAGCAACATTAATTTCAGTTTTTGAGTTATTCACTTCTCCTGATTATTATATCTGTGTTGTTCTATAAGGAGCATTCAAAAAGAAATGAGTCGGAGGCATAAGAACAGAAATCAGTACCTATATGTTAGAAGTATTGGCCCTGGCTATTGGTACACTTGTCCCACTGTGACACAAGGCGGTGAATGGCTGTCTCATAAAATTCCCGGAGCTGAGTTATGAACCAGTTCCGCACGTACAACTTGACGTCATTGTCTGAAGTGAATCATTTGCCCCTCAGAGCTCTTTTAGGTGACCAAACATGTTGTAATCACAGGGAGAGAGATTTGGACTGTATGGAGGGTGGCTGAGAACCTCCCATTTGAATTTCTGTAAGAGTGCTGTGATTGTGTTGGCCGGATGAGGCTTTGCATTCTTGTGGAGTGAATGACTCCACAGGTGAAAGCGCCTGATTGTTTTGCTTTGATCGCTTGCGAAGGGGATCAAGGTTTGTGAGTAATGCTGTGCATTCATTGTTGTCCTGTGCTGCAGTAAGTGTATCAGAAGGGGGCCATCTTGTTCAAAAAAGAACATCAGTATAACCTTTCCTGCACTTTGTGTATGGCCTTGGATTTTTTTTTATGGTGGTGACCCTGGATGCTTCCACTGGAGTCTTTGTCATTTTGATACTGGTTCGAAGTGACACCAAGACTCATCTCCAGCCACCACTCGTGCCAGGAACTCATTTCCATCCCTAGCATAACACTGCAGATGACCAAGACAGTGGGCCATTCGTCATGCTTCCTGGTGTGTTTGAAGACTTTCGGGCACCCATTGGGTGCATTCTTTGCCACAAGTGCAGTCTTTCCTTCCTGAAAGTTGAACACTTCCGATGCTCAAACTGACCTCGGTGGCTACTGCTTTCACTATCACTTGGCTGTCCTGGGTAATGAGTGTATCAACCAGCTGGACAATGTCATCGGTAATGCAGTGTGGTGCTCCAGACCGTACACTTCGACTAACGACACCCATCCTTCCCTGAAGCGCTTTTGCCACGCCTTGACTCTTGCAAGGGACGTGCAGTTTTCACCACACACTTGTGACATTCGCCGATGAATATCCATTCCCCCTACTCCTTCCACTGTCAGAAAATGAACAACACCTCTTTGCTCTTCTTTTGATGCCTCCTTCACTGTTTGCAATGCGAATGACAGCATTGGATGATTGATGCATGCTTCTGCTAGCTGTGTATAGTTACGTGACTTGCACATGTGCCCTCTAGTATTGGGCTGTAAACTTCCACACTCTTGTTGGAACCACTCTTAGTTACATACGCCACAGAAAAACCATCCTGTCACTGGTTTGTACATTCCAGACTACTGCTCGTTTCTTTTTGAATGCCCCTTATAGTATTAGAATTATAATATGTCATGTTTTAAGACAATGTGGTTTTCTGGTGTGCCTGATTAAAACTTGTATTTCAAGAAAACAGAAATTCTGATAGGATGTTACCCATTTTTCTGATATTTTAATGGTTTTGTTACAAATTTCAATATTTTTAAATACATAGTGTCGCGAGCGCATTGTTGATTCGAGGCGGCGCGGGCAAAGAGTTCAAAGAGACGGGCAGTTCAGTGCGGAGATAAAAGCTCGCCGAAACGGTGTGGGGAAGGAGACGGATTTCTAGAGTTCGTCTTTCTTCTAGCGCCGTCTTGATTGAGAACATTTCGGATAGTCAGTAATCTATAAAAAGAGAGCCGCCGCCTGCCACAGAGTCAGTTGTTAATTGAACTCGCGTGCGTGAAGAGCTGTGAGCTGTGTTGTGGTCGTTTACCATGCAAGTTGTATTGTGTATGTGACATAATTCAGCGACTGTAAAGGTTGACAAAGTGTGTCTCTACGGAAATAAAGAGCAATTTTTGGTGTTTGTAACCTGGACTTTTAATTTCACGAACCCACAGTCACAATTGGTGTCAGGAGTGGGACATTACGACATGGAGGCTGTATTTGCACAGATTCTAAAGAAGTTGGAGACGGCGAATAACAACTTGGCCGCGACGATGACCGCGAAGATGGCCGAATTAACCACAGAAATGAAGACGGCTAACGACCTCATCGCCGAGGTGAAAGAAATGAAAACGGCTAACGACACCCTCACCGCCGAGATGAAGGAAATGAAGCCGGCTAATGACAACCTCAACGTCGAGATGAAAGAAATGAAGACGGCTAACGACACCCTCGCTGCGACATTAAACATGGAAATGAGAGCAGCGAATGACAGTCTGGCCACGGAAATGAAGGGGGCGAACGAGGCCCTCGCCGCCAAATTTGAGGAACAGTTGGCCGGCGTGAGGGATGACGTCACTGAGCTGGGCAAGCGGATGGGCCAAGTGGAAGAGCGCTTCGAAGACCTGGCGAACCGCTCCAATTACCTTGCCGACAGGAGGTTGAAGGACTTGAAGGCTGACGCGCCGGCACGCGACACAACATCTACGCGCGTCAAACCGCCGAAGTACGATGGTACGTCCACGTTCGAAGTCTTCCGCTGCCAGTTGGACACGGTGGCCAGGCACAAGTGGTCACCAGAGGAGGAGTCTGCATAGCTAATAGCCAGCCTCCAGGGACGGGTCGCAGAAGTTTTGAACGCGGTCCATACAGCGGCAGCGCCCAAGGACATCTGGGAGGCCCTGGAGAACCGCTTCGGGAACCACCGCCTACCGCAGCCAACTGAAGTCAAGGACGCAGCAGCCAGGGGATACGCTGCAGGAGTTCGCCCTGGCAATTGAAAAGCTGGCCAGCAAAGCTTTGGTCGACCTCCCACCTGAATTCGTATCCCGGGAAGCCGCCTACATCTTCGTTGACAGGGTACGGGACGTTGAGATACGTCAGCGCCTAATGCTCGGGGACTACAAAACCATACACGAGGCGCTAACGGCAGCATTGAGGATGGAGGCGGCTAAGGTGACGTCTAATCCGACGTCGAGGACAAGGAGTATCCGCTACACTGGAGACCGAAGACCAGCCGAGGGATGTCGGCGAAGACCTAGTGGCGTGTGTTGGGGGTGTGGCCAGCCGGGACACCTGGAGAAAGACTGCCCACACCAGGTAGAGCAGCCGGAGAAACGAGAAAGGGCCGGCGTGGCGAAGAGCACCATCCCCGCCGTCAACACCATCCCCTTGAGTGACACTGCACGTCGTCAGCAGACGGATGGATGACAGCCTCATCGCGGACAGTTGGGTGAGAGGGAAGCCGTGCCGCGTGCTCGTAGACACCGGAGCAGCCGTGACCGTCATAAGACCCGACGTAGCCAGGGGTTTGCTGTCGAGGAAATCAAGCCGCCCATACCAGCTTGTGACGGCAATGGGCGACACCTTGCCTGTGAAGAAGGAGGCTCTGCTGAAGTTGACCTTGGGACGGAGTGCCGTGCGTCAGTGGGTGTTCGTCGCGGAGGTGGCTGAGGAGGTGATACTGGGACTGGATGCCCTCAGGAGCCATGAGGCGATGGTCGAAGTCGGAAGGAAGGTCCTGCGGCTCAGTGGAGAAGAGGTCATACTCCAGCAACCCGAAGAATGCTTGGGAATCTGCAGGATCGTCATGAGGGAAGACGTGGTTGTTCCTGTGAGAAGCGAGGGGGTGGTGATGGCGCGACCTGAAGGCCAGCGGACGAAGAACTAGATCCTGGACCAGAAGACGCCTGTGCACGGAATCTGTGTAGCCAGAACATTGTTGTGCCGAGTGGAGGTGCCGGTGAGGCTGCTGAACCCAACAGACACCGATCATGACGTCCATTTATATATATGGACGTCCATATAGCTTTTTGTGTAATAATAACGCTAATGAAATAGGGAATATCATAGATTTATTAAACAAAGAATGGTAATGGTAAATGAAATATAGCAAATAAAGAGCATAAGAGTAGGTCAGATAAATGCACAGAGATCAAGGTTGGTGATGCAGGAATTAAGAAAGGTAATAGAAGACAGGCAGTTGGATATCCTATGCATACAAGAGCCGTATGTCTTTAAAGGAAAACCTATACATGTGGCTGCTACAACTAGAATAATACTGGAGGGCGATCAACCAAAAGCAACAATTCTAATCATCGACAAAGAAATACAGGTGGTAAAGATTACACAATTGTGCGATGAACATGTCAACTGCATTGAGGTAACAACTGATGGTGTAAGCTTCATCCTATGTAATCATTATTTTCAATATAGTGATGATATTCAAATACACATTGACAAGATGGAAAGAGTGCTAGATATGATGTCAAGAAAGTCCATTATATATGGTATGGATGGTAATGCCAAATCAAAGAGGTGGTATAGTAAAAATCCTGACAATAAGGGAGAAAGATTAGAAGAAATATTACTACAGAATGATATGATCATAATGAATACACCATTTAATCCATTTACTTTTGAAAATAGAGCTGGAGCAGAGGAGAATATAGACCTTACGGTAGCCAAAGGAGAAATTGTGAATCGTATCAGTAATTGGAAAGTGGCGCAACAACTAACAACTAGTGATCACAATTTAATAGTTATGATATAGTAACGCGGACAGAAGGGGAACATCAAAATCTTCAGAAGAAAAGAAAATATCAGATAAAGAATGCTGTTTGGGCAAAACTTAGAGGTTCAATTAAAATTCCCAATGAAATACAAATTGGAGGAAATATAGATAAAAAAGCTAAGCAATTAACTCAAAGCATACAACAGGCGATGGAGGAAGCATTAAAGAAATATACAAATACTGATGGAAAATATAAGGTATGGGATGACAAACTGCAAAAACTAAGGAGCAGAGTCAGGAAGTTAAGAAGTTATTATCAGCTAAGTCAGTCTGCGCAAGAAAAACAGATTAGACTTCAGGAATATAGAGAAGTGAAACAACAATATAAGATCAAGCTGGAAGAAACGAGGCAAGAAACATGGAAAAGATTTATAGAGGAATATTTGGATGAAAATGAATGGAGGACTCCGTATAAAATAGTAATGGAGAAAATAAAAGCACCGAAAGTAATCTCAACAATAAAGAAACCTGATGGAACTTATACAGAATCGTGGACAAGCTCTATGAATCACCTGTTGCAGATATTGCTTCCTAGTGACGAACAAGAACAAGAGAATCAGGAACAGCAAGCTATGTGACATGACTTTCAAAATGTATATATTAATCAAAGAGTAATCTACCCATATGGCGTTTCAGAAGTAAAGTTAGGAATCCGAGAACTAAAGAAGAAAAACGTGCCAGGACCAGACAATATAAATGCAGAAATTGTACAAAACCTGGAAGAATCTATAGCACCATACCTATGTAGTCTACTTAATGAATGCCTGGTACAGGGGCGAGTTCCATACTGTTGGAAAGAAGCAGAGGTAGTAATACTCAAAAAATCAGCAAATAAGGATCCAACAGAGCCAAAAGCATAGACCAATATGTGTATTAAACACAATAGAAAAAGTACAAGAGAAATTAATATTAAAAAGGATACAGGAATATCGAATTATGATAGGCATGACCCAGAAACAATTTGGCTTCAGAAAGGGGAAATCCACTGAGGTGGCCATAAATGTGGCCTTAGAAGCAATAAAGAGAAGTACAAATAAGTATGTATTAGGAGTTTTTTTAGGTGTAATAAATATGACTCATCTAAAAATTAATAATGTAATATATGTATTAGGAGTATTCATCGACATCGCTGGAACCTTTGACAACTTATGGTGGTCGTACCTATTTAAAATCATGGAAGCGAAACAATACCCAAAAGTTCTATACAATGTACTCAAACATTATTGTAAAAATAAACAGGTACATGTCACCAGCAGAGATGGAAAAATTACAAGAGAAATTACCAAAGGTTGCCCACAGGGATCCATTTTGGGGCCCCTCTTCTGGGACATCATGACGGAGCCAATACTAGAGGAATTAGCTGTATCGCAAGATATCATCGAAATTTATGCCTATGCAGATGACATCCTGATTATTACAGAGGCAAATAATAGGATGGAGTTAGAAAAACGAATTCAACTTTAAAGAAATTTAACAACTGGTGTAATCAAGCCAAATTAAAAATATCAGCAAACAAATCTGCCTATGTGCTAATGAAAGGAGTGTTAATTAGGGACCCAATTATTAAGATAGATAATTAAAATATAAAAAGGGAAAAAGTAATTAAATATCTTGGAATACATCTGGATGAAAAGAGAAACTTCAAGCAACACATAAAGAAAACCAAAGAAAAAACTATAAAAATAATGATGAAATTGTCTACTCTAGCAACGAGAACATTTAAATTACTGCCAAAGGCTATAAGTTCATACCACTTGAGTTTTGTTGTGGGAATAACAGCATATGGAGCTGGGGTATGGCCTCATAGAGTTAATATAAAAAAGAACGTGAAGATGATAAGATCCATACAAAGAACAGGATTATTGAAATGTATTGAAGCCATTAAGACCACATCTACAATGGCACTATTAATTGCAGTGGGGACATGGCCATTGGACTTGATAATCAAACAGCGAGGAGCAAACTCTTGGGTTAAAAAAGGGGACTTAAGTAAAGTAGAGAAAATAATAGGATTTCCATGTTCTACCAAAAAGGAAATAAATCAGAGACTTATAGAAGAATGGCAGCAAGAGTGGAACAACATAGAGGAAAGTAGAAGAACGTACAATTTGTTTCCAAATTTAAGACAAAGATTACACTTAAGACAAATACAGCCAAGAAGAGCAGGTATACAATTTCTAACGGGCCATGGACCATATCGGACTTATTTCAAAAGAATTGGAAGCTCAGATAGTGACATATGTGAAAGCTGCAATATACAAGATACACCAGAACACACATTGTTTGAATGTAAAAAATATAAAGATCTGTTAGAACATCAGAGAAGTATGCTACAAGGGAAATATATATAATATCTTCAGAGATCCTGAGGACTTAAGAACACTGGAAGAAATGGCTGAGATCATCTCTACGCGAGTCATGGAGGAGTATAAACAACAACAGATAGAAAGACGTGAAAGAGGAGAACCACGGAGAAGAAGAGAGGAACAGACAGCTGTAGAACCAAGGAGGTCAAAAAGGAATATGCAAAGGGAACCAGAGGATGGAATAAGGCGAGAAAACGAAATGGAAGATCAACAGGAACAACATATATGTGACCAGGAATTATCACAAAGTATCAACAGGAGACGCCAATACTGGACATCCATACGCAGAATTGGGAGCAGCAGTGACAAGTAGATTAGCGGAAGACTCAGAAGAGGAACGGAGTTAGGAGAAATCTGCACTAGAATCATGTTTACGAAAGAAATCTGAACTGATGGACAAACCCTCTCTAAATGATGGTGGAAACACTACAAGTCTAACCGAGAGGAATATTACTACCAATTGTTGGATAGGAAATGGCAGCAGATAAAAGATAAAAAGTCTTATGTAGTAGACTTAGGTAGTGAGATAGTCTGAGGAATTGTAAAGCTACTGGTTTCCGGTAGCTAGTAAGACAGGACAGTAGAGAATGTAAGTGTTAGCAAGTAGAATATATGATATAGGCAGGGTAGCTAGTGTTCATGAGTTCTAAAGCTGCTGGTTTCCAGTAGCTAGTAGGTTAGAATTATTTGGCAAGTTAGATTAGGGAATATCTGCAAAGATAAATATTGTAAATGGAACTAATAAATCAGGAAAGGAGGATAAAAAACTAAAATCTGTGGACAGCTTTGCCCTGGTATAGCTTCAAGATGCCAGGGCATGTGTTGAGCAGTGTTTTTTTGCGGTGAGGCTGCTCAACCCAACAGACACCGAACATGATGTCCAGTCCGGGACGGAGTTGGGGACATGCGAGCCCGTGGTCAGCGTAAGACCAATCGATAGGACCCAGGAGCCGGTACCGACGCAACACCTGGGGTCCCGGCTGGAAGGCTTAGTGGAGAGGGCGGCCGACCACCTGACCGCATAACAGCTCTAGAAGGTTCCATAACTGCTAAGATGATACCAGCGCGTCTTCAACCACGGTGACAGCGACTACGGCCGCACGGACCTAGTGCTCCACCACATTGACACCCGAGACGTCCGCCCAATTTGGCAACCACACAGTCGCGTTCCGCTGGCGAAACAAATGGCGGTACGGTATATGCTGGAGAACATGAGATCCAGGGGAGTGATTGAAGAGTCTGACAGCCCTTGGTGTTCCCCTGTAGTCTTGGTGACGAAGAACGGCGAGCTACACTTCTGCGTGGACTACAGGAAGCTGAATGCGGTCACCAGTAAGGACTGTTTCGCCTTACCCCGGATTGTCGACACCCTGGACACGCTTGCTGGTGCGCAGTGGTTCTCGGCCCTGGACCTGAAGTCTGGATACTGGCAGGTAGCTCTGGACCCGAGAGACAAGGAGAAGACCGTATTCTCGACAGGCCAAGGGCTTTGACAGTTCACAGTTATGCCCTTTGGCCTCTGCAACACACCAGCTACCTTCCAACGCCTCATGGAGTCAGCGATGAGAGGATTGACTTATGACGCCTGCCTGCTATACTTGGACGACATTATCGTCGGCAAGACATTCGAAGACCATCTCAAAATATGAGCAAGCTGTTACAGAGACTGCAGGCGACTAACCTGAAGCTAAACGCAAAGAACTGCCAGCTCTTCCGCAAGGAAGTCAACTACTTGGGCCACATAGTCTCATCAACCGGAGTGGCCACAGACCCGGAGAAGACACAGGCCTTGAGAGATTGGCCTTGGCCAAAGGATAAGAGAGAATTGCGCAGTTTCCTGGGGCTGTGCAGTTGTTACCGCCGTTTCTTAAAGGGCTTCTCCAACATTGCCAAGCCCCTCACCCGCCTGACGGAAAAACACCGGCCATATGTGTGTACAGAGGACGCCGAAGTCGCTTTCCAGGAGCTGAAGAAGACACTGTGTGGTGCTCCTATTTTGGGATTTACACAACCAGGCGGCGCCTTCATTGTGGACACCGACGCCAGCAACCATTGCATTGGAGGCGTCCTATCCCAAGTTCAGGACAGCCATGAGTGGGTGAGAGCTTACTACATTAAGACGCTGTCCAAGGCAGAGAACTACTGCGTTACCGAGCGACAACTACTGGCAGTAGTAAATAACTTGGAGCACTTCCACAAGTACCTGTACGGTCAGCCATTCCACCTGAGGACTGACCACTCCGCCCTAACCTGGCTACTTAGCTTTAGAAACTTGGAAGGCCAGACAGCACCTTGAGTCCAGAGGCTGCAGGAGTACGACTTCACCTCTGAAAGTCGTAGAGAGGAGAGCCGCGGCAATGCAGACGCCATGTCCCGAAGACCCTGCCCAGAAGAGTGCGGCCAGTGCACGAGAGTGGAAGAGAAGGAGCGTGCCGCAGCTGTCAGAGTAGTCACGACAGTGCCGGCGGATGGCTGGGATAACGCAGGCCTGAGGGAGCAGCTGGCGGACGCAGACTTGGTGCCACTCTTGAAGGAAGTGGAAGCAGGGTTGAGACCGACCTTGGAGGACATCGCACCCAGAAGCGCTGCATAGAAGTCGTACTGGGCCCAGTGGGAATCGTGAAAGACCAAAGAGGGTGTGCTGTTCCGGATATGGGAATCATCCGATGGGAAGATGCAGAGGGAGCAGTTGGTTCTTCCTCGAAGTAAGGTCCCGGAATTCTTGGAGGAAGTGCACGACGGTACTTCAGGAGGACACCTGGGAGCGAACCGCATGATTGACAAACTCCGACAGCGCTACTGGCTGAGGCTCCGAGCAGACGCTGAGAGATGGTGCCGTCAATGTCACGTCTGCGCGGCGAGTCGCGGCCCCCAGACTAGGAGCCGGGGTCGCTGCAGCAGTACATCGTCGGAGCGCCATTCGAACGCATTGCTGTCGACATAACTGGACCATTCCCAGTGTCCCACCGAGGCAACAAGTACCTGATGGTGGTCGTGGACAACTCCACCAAGTGGCCGGAGGTGTATGCCATCGCGAACCAGGAGGCGAAGACAGACTGCCTCGTGGAGCAAGTGTTATGCCGATTTGGGGTGCCGTTAGAGCTCCACACTGACCAGGGCACCAATTTTGAGTCTAAACTGATGAAGGAGGCACTGGAAAGGCTTGGGGTTAACAAGACCCGCAAAAAATCCTACTCCCGCAATCGGACGGCATGGTCGAGGGGTAGATTAAGACCCTGGAAGAACACCTGAGGAAGGTCGTGGCCAGCCATCAGCGAGACTGGGACGTCAGGGTGCCACTGTTCCTGCTGGCATACCGCTCGTCGACACATGACACCACTGGGATAACACCAGCCAGCTTAATGTTCGGCCAAGAGTTATGCCTCCCTTGTGACCTTGCTTTTGGGAGCCCCCCGGAAGCGAAACAGCCGGCAATCGAGTATATGGAGAACTTGTTGGACTGTCTCCACATGCACGAGATGGCTTGTCAGAACCTCCAGATGGCGAGTGACCGCATGAAGACCTGATACGACAGGCAAGCGAACAGCCAAGGGTTCCAGCAAGGTGACTTGGTCTCTACCCGGACCAAAGGACGCTGCCCGAAGCTTCAGCAGCCAAGGCAAGGACCGTACCAGGTGGTAAAGAGAATTAACGACATGGTCTACCGCATCCAGAGGGTGCCCCAAGGAAAGATGTTGGTGGTACACCTGGATCGTCTGGCCCGTTACGATGGTGCTGTTCGGGACGACCAGCCTTGAGGAGGTAGCAGTGTCACGAGCGCATTGTTGATTCGAGACGGCGCGGGCAACGAGTTCAAAGAGACGGCCAGTGCAGTGTGGAGATAAAAGCTCGCTGAAACGGTGGGGGGGAAGGAGATGGATTTCTAGAGAGTTCGTCTTTTTTCTAGCACCATCTTGTTTGAGAACATTCCGGATAGTGAGTAATCTATAAAAAAGGGAGCTGCTGCCTGCCACAGAGTCAGTTGTTAATTAAACTCGCGTGCGTGAACAGCTGTGTGAGCTGTGTTGTGGTCGTTGACCTTGCAAGTTGTATTGTGTATGTGACATAATTCAGCAGCTGTAAAAGTTGACAGTGTGTTTCTACAGGAATAATGAGTAATTTTTGGTGTTTGTAACCTGGACTTTTAATTTCACGAACCCACTATGTCACAATATGTACATATTTTATTGATGTTTAGCATGTAACTATCAGCGCTCTAATTATAACAATGATCCACTAGTTCAGAGGTGCCATTGAGTGTCACTGAGGGTGACTCCCCTCCTTTTCGCCTTTTTCAACTTTTCGCTTAGCATTGCGGAAGAGCAAGGGAACAGATGACTGTCATTGGCTATTGGTGTACGTCTACACCCCCTTTTGTTTTAAAACAAATGCAACTAACCGGCAGACCGTCAACATGTCCCGTTACAGTGCTTAACATTGACAAATTGATAGCCAGGAAGAATAAGAACTCTACTTAAATTATGAACTAATAATTATTAACATGTAGCTATAAAAGTATAATTCAAAATGGTATTCAATACACATTATGTACATACAAATCAGAACAAACAGTTTAACAAACCACCGCTGAATCTTGCGATGCTCTTCCTCACCCCAATATCTATTATGTCACCTGCAAAGGTTAACTAGGAGGGGGAAAAGGTAACCACCCTGTTTCCTGTCAGTGACACCAATTGCACTAGTTCCTTAAAATTAGTGTAAAAGAAAGTTAATACTTCAGCTCCTGAAATCTGTTAGATTGATATTGCTCTGCTTGCCCACAGTACCGCCTGCATTGCCGTATGTAGTAAAAGCGGGCGTTAAACACTACACATTTCACATTGCCCACAGTATGCAGAGGGATAGTAGAGGATGCTAACTAGAGGTCTGTAGTTCGAATACTGCCAGAACTGCAAATGTTGGAAAGGTACCATAAATGCAGGCATGAAATCTTTCCATTTCAAATTTCCTTTTCCAATCATTATTTCTTGTGTAATCAGTAGGGACATGTACAATTCTTGATTGCGATAATGGGATTTTATTTGTAAATTTTTACATTTTGACACTTCTGGAGTATGATAATTTTAAATGACTTGGTAACTGTATCTGCTTGCACTTTTCTGTTTATTTTAATAATAATAATAATAATAATAATAATAATAATAATATTATTATTATTATTATTATTATAGTATGAAATATGATGCAGTTGATGATTGGCAATGGTCAGGGAAGAACCGTTCAGAGACTATACAAGTGTTGGTTATTGAAGTTCAATGTTGATAGTGCATGCACACACTTGTATTTTGGAACTGACAAGGTTCTCTGTAGGTGTATTGCCTAGCATCCAATTCAGTTTGTTGTTTGTCTCTTCCATTTGTTCCTTTTGTGTGTTTACAGCATGCATACAGAAAACAATCAAAGTTGTGATACTCTTAATAAAATTCGGTTAGTGCTGTTTTCTATGAACTGAGAAGTATTGTATGCCTATTTCTATAAACAAAACATTAAATACACAATTTTTTGTCTTACTAAACCTCATGGTGCAGTGGTAAAATATATAATCTGAAAGGCGACCGTAAATATGCTGTAAGTTAATGTCAAATGTCATGCATGTGTGTGTGTGTGTGTGCGTGCGTGCATGCGTGCGTGCATCAAGTGACATTCCTGACTGCCAAAAAAAAGTTTCTCAAGAATTGGCCAGAGATATGACAGAAGCATTCCTCAAGGCAAATATATCTTTAGAAAAGGTGGATGATCCAACATTAGGAAACAGTTGAACAAATACATAGAAGGTACATACAGTAAATAATCTTTTATAAATAATTGTATCCTGAGGTGTACTTTTCCCTTTGCAGTGTTCTTTAATTTTTGCACATCTCTGTGCGACACAAATGCAAACTTGATAAGTTGATCTTCTACTATTGATGACTGACAATATTTATGAAATTATCATGCACTATTTTAGTACATAGTTTAATCATTCATTTAAACAGAGCTTTTTGTTTAATATACTATTCTGTATGAAGGAATTGTTATTATTCTAAAGTACCATGGTAGAAAGGCGTGGGTTTAATTTTACTTAAATATATGGTGTGGTGAAATATCTGCAGCTTACTGTTGTATCGATAGAGGTCTAGTGATAAAAAAAGCTTATTCAGAAAACCCATCATTAAAGGGATTCAAACTTGAAAAATCTAAGTCCAAAAACACTCCAAAGGTATTCCCATATCATGGAAAATTACATTTAACTCCCTGTCCTTAAACTCAAACATATGATTTTATTCCTAATGCTCTTTCATTCTTTTCTAAAGGGTTAGGAGATACACCACATGCCCAAACTCTTTGTGAAAAATTTGTAGGGAACTTGGCAAATTTACAGCTACAAGATGTGAAAGGAAAAGTTGAGGGGAAACATTGATGTTTTCTTTGATGAAACCACCAATAAAATGGGGAGACCTGTATTTGTACTGTTCAGAATTTTTACACATTTCAGACCTGAACTTTTTGTAGCTGGTGTTAATTTTTTGGACAGTACAAGTACCACACTGCATGCAGGCCATTTTTGAACTTCTTAAGGTGTATAATGTGAGCTACAAAAATGTGAAGAATGTGGTGACATACTCTGCAAAATACATGAACAAGTGTGCTGATGGTTTAAAACATGTGTAGTGAAAAACTGCTGCATACTCAACATTAGGCACATAAACTGAACATTATGGACAATTTATCGCAAAAACTATTTTTAGTTGGTTTATTGATACTCGTCACTTTATATTATTGAGAGACTAGGTTCAAAGGCAATCACCTCCATATTCAATCTCTTTCCAACTGGCATCTGTTGTTGTCTGCTCTCTCTCTGGTGGTGGAACTATGAACTTTTTTGTCAAGTTATCTACTGGTGGGATTTCAAAGTTCATTACGTGATCCTTATTTTTCCATATTGTCACGGCAACAGGCATAAAAGTTTCGGCACAAATAAGAAAACAGTCGGTGGATAAAGTTTCATGGTAATAATGAGCCTTGCTAAGCAGTTAACGATAGCGCGGATATTGTAAACAAGCGCCGGTGGGCAGCGATAACTGAGGTAAAGGACTTGCCGGCATAGATTAAGTTATGTTTGTCGAAGGTGATAGAATATTCGGATTACGTCATTAGATGCCTTGTTTTCCAGAAACATCTAGTGATTGACAGAACAGTCTGGATAACCATGAATGTTATATATAAGGGATTGTGACACGCCAGCAGGACAGTTGTGAAATGAGACACAGCCAGCTGTGTTGTAATGAGAGCTAATGTAATCAGCTGTCATGGTTTGTTATTGTCATCGACCTTGGAAGACTGTGTATATGTGATGTAATGTTATGTTGTTACGTGAGAATTGAACAGTGTATTGCTACGGAAATAAAGGAGATTTTTCATTTCTGCAACTCGGCCTTTTAATTCTACGAACCCACAAAGTCACAATATGAATATGTTCTCCCATGTTGTCAATTTATTTTGGTTTATCAGTCCTTTTAATAACTTTGGATTTTAATCAATGTCATGATTTTCATTCCAAAAATGAAATGCTACTGCTGACTTATCTTCTTGTTTCAATCTGATGTTTCTAAAGTGCTCTTTGACTCTGGTTTTTAGATTTCTTTTAGTTTGACATATGTAGCATTTTTCACAATTCTTACAACTTATTTGGTGTATTCTGGATCTTTCCAGTTTGAAAGAGATTGAAAATGGAGGCGATTGCCTTTGAAAGTAGTCTCTCAGTAATATAAAAAGTAAGTGACGAGTATCAATGAACCAACTAAAAATAGTTTTTGTGATTAATTTTGACGTCACTGTTACTAAATTCCTGCAAACACATATGGACAATTTGCTTACAGGAACTAAATAATGCAGTGGCAAAAACAAAGAGTATATTCCTGCATACTAAAATGCAAGCATATCTTTGCTCAGTGTATGGCAGTCAGTTAGGGGAAAGATATCCTTTGTGTCCTGTGCCAGTGATTTATCCATGGTTTGAAAGTTTTTTCTATCGTGCCAAATTCTTTCCCCTTATTGTTGAAATAGGGGGAATGAAGGCAACACAAAATGTTTGTGCTTGTTATAGAACATGGAATGAACATAGTTAATCTCCTTACCAAACTAGAAGGTTGAAGCTATCCTCTGGCTCATATTTTGTATGGGGAGCTTCAAAGATTAACCAAATACTTTGAAAATAGAAGACAGGGAACTTTTTTTATGGTACAGTGAAATAAAAAAATTACTGCTACTAGGTCAGCTAGTGATAAATTAGCAGTTAAAAAAATGGTATGTAAAGCTTCAGTGAAGTTGAACTCGAATGGCAGCAGATCCAAGCAGAACTGTATTTGAGGGGCTTGGCATTTTGGATCCGAGAATACTAGCTATTACAGATATGAATCTGTATTACTTAAAAAACTGAAGTTATTAGTTAATAGCTTATTAAAGCTATTACTTAAAAAAACCTTGAAAATGTTCCTGATCTGCATGTTGTGGGCACTCTGCCTGCCTCTGTAGCATAGGAAGTAGTATGTTTGCCTCACGTTATAGAGGTCCTGAGTTTGAATGTCGGTCAGGGTGAGTTATCTAGATAAGGTTTTCTGGGGTTTCCCCTTATCCTGAAAGTTGAATGTCAGGTAACTCTAAGTTCTATGGACCCTGGGCTAATTTGAACATTATTTCACCCATTTCATTCATCATCCAATATGCCTTAATGTTGGAGGATGTTAATTTATAAAACAGCAAACAACACTCAGGATATAGTTTGTTTTTTGTGAGCTAAAGAAAAGCCCTTTTTAGCAGATGTTACTAAGTACTTTGGTTATGTGGTAAGTCTATCACATCTTGTGTGTATGATATGGAGACCATGTTCGAACATTGACTCTGAAAGATTTCTTTCTTCCTATAACAGTGTACAGACTGATAGAAGAACAAACTTGAAGGAATGAAAATGGTCTGGCTATTTCTTGCTTTGAAGATTGAATAATGTAGAATGTTTAATGTTAAGTCTATTCTAAAAACTTGAGACATGACTATTTTGAGGTATATAACTGATGTTGCATTTTCTTGGCAAAGGTAGGGAATGCAGGATTCATAGTCCTAGATTGGATGTACAGCTTTTTTTATTTTTATTGTTCTCTACCATAGAAATCAATTGAGGAAATATTCTATTCCAGTTAAAAATTTGACATTGAAGTTGTACTTAAGTAGAAGTATTAGAAACAGTGATTTGATAATTTACAAAGAAGAGTTGGAATTAGAAACACTAAACATCACCAGCTAAAAAATTTACCTGAACAAGTTTCAGAGACTAAGGACTTGTCCCTGTCATTAGCATATGTCCAGTTAATTCTTGGTGCTGTTGACTTGGCTAGGAATCTGGAGTGATGGCATCTATAGGTGGAACAGTGAACTTCCAAAAGTTGTTTGGAGGCAGCAAATGAGAATGACAGACTAGTGAACATCCCCATGAAACTTAAAGAATGCAGAGAATAATAAACACATCCTCACAGTTGTAGCTAATAATGGTTACAACGAAGATTACATAGATGTGTGTAATAACCTAGGGTGAGAAGGATTTGCATGGGCGAGGACAGGAGTTAGAAATTTGAAAGGTATTAGACATGATAAGGATAATGGGAAATCCCCGATGTGTGGAGAAGATGATACAGACTGGCATGATATAATATATTGCAAACAAACAAAGGTATGGAGAGAACAAATTTGACATCAAAAGTGAAATGGTTTTAAGGAGGGGGGAGGTTGTATTACTAATCAGGAAAATGTCTGTAGAAGGAGAAAATGATGTAAGAAATATGGGTGATTATTTGAGGAAAGTCAGAGAGAAATGGTTAGGAATGATGAAAATAGCCAACAGTTGAGGAGCGTTTTTTCATAACTCGATAGATGCACAAAATGCATTTCTGAGAAAAATGTTTTTTTATATTTATTGGCAATACTAATTGGTTAGAACAGCAAATGTATTACTAATTCAATTCTCCTTTCTGAAACTGTCTCATTGAATGTGAAAAGAAACAAATAGAATAGTTTTAACTACTGCAAATTTGAGGTTTGAAAATGCAGAGTTTTTTCAAAAGCCAATAGGTGCTGATTAAATTTTCTGTGTGAGCGAGAAATTCACACATGAAGTTTTATTATTTTTGTCATTTATTATATTTTTTGTTTCTTTTTATTTATGTATTATTTTGTATTTATTTTCACCTTTTAATAATACATAGTGTATTTATACAACCAACATATTAATGTTTACAAGGATTATTTTATTAGGTATAAACTAGAAATGAAGTACTGCTACATTCACAATAATGATATATTTTATTTATATAAAAAGCATATTGAATACATACAAAGAAATTTCAAACAATATGAATATGTAAGCTTTAACATTTATTAGTATCTTCTAGTACTCTTTATAAAATTCTTTTGCAGTTCTGGAATTTAAAAAATTTAGTTAGATTTTAAACATCCTTTATCTATTAATTTTGGGAACATTTTGAGATCGAAGTAGGAATTTGCTGCACGACTTGCTGCGCGGTTTCATCTCATTTACCTCCACAGGCAAAGCAGAATATGTATTTTGAACTTCTACACATACCTTATGGTCTTCCTTTTGGAAAGAAGCTTTGACTTCAGTGTTTGTTTTGTACTTTCTTTCAAGTCCTTAATTTTCCAGTCTTTGAACAACAATTTCACAGAGCTGTGATTTTGTAATATCTGGTGGTACTCATCAGGACTCAAGATATTCTCTTTTTTTCTTAACTCTTTTTCTATTCTGCCAAAAACTCTCTCAGGAGGCATATAACTGTGCCTACATATTGGGTAGATATGTGAAATGCGGGAAAACTGTTTACTCTTCTCCAGGAAAGCAATAAGCATGGACATCATCACACTATTCTTGTTCTGACTAGAGCAAGAGTCTGAAAATAAACGAATGATAGAAGGAGCGTTGCTGGATATCCTTTCTTCCAGTTCCAACAAGTGGTGCAAAGCTGAGGCAACCTGATTGCAGCCTTTAGCAGATTCAGTTTCCAACCATGTATACAAGGAATGTCGTCTTTTTTCTGGGTTTTAGATGGAATCATTATGCATAGATTATACAGCCACACCTGCCTTGCATAGAATCGCTAACAGAAAGTTTAGGAAGTGGTTGATTCTGCTGCATATCAAAACAAATAGTGATTGCCTTGGCATTTTCCTCTTTCAATAGCTGATAAAACCTTTTTGAATACAGCTTGTGCAGTCTGTACATGGTTCTTAGTTCGTTTTTCTATTCCACATCTGCCTCTGTCTTAATCTTCATCAGTCCCATTTTGCAGGTTGAGCATGTGTCAGTGTGTGGTGTATGGAATGAAAGATTGAAGAACTTGTAAAATATGTATTTATATTTTGAAAATGAGCAGACTGGTAGATTTCTTAATCTTCTTTTGTTGCAAAAGTTGGTCCACATTTTTCTGATATTAAGTTTTAGAGGTAAATATCCTCTCCTTGATTTTGCTCTTCCATATTGGCTTTCTCTACATCTGTACTTCTTTATGTCTTGCATTATAGCAGCAGAAATGCCCTTCTGTAATATTCCTGTTCTGTTACCTCATCTGGTTTCCTTTGGTGCATTCCCAGATAAGTGAAATTTTCCAGCCAGGAGAGATAATCTCTTTTGACACCCCTGTGATTCTGCAGTGCATACTGACAATACTGAGCCATCATTAGTTCTCACACTGTATATAATGCTAACAGTCTGCTTCATATTTGGAGCTTCTTTCTTCAGCACTCTGCGATTAGGAGATGTAATACTCATATACTTCATAAGTTATTTGTCTTGATCTATTTTGTTGAGCACGGAAAGATGTTGGTGAAATCCACTTATATCATAAGTCAAATCATCTACATCACAGTGCGTATGCCCTTTACTTTTAGGATTTCATGGAGTGCACTCGAGACCATGTGAACATAAAATTGCTGGAGTATGAGCTTTCCTTGACTTGCATTTTGACTTCCTTTCCTTGTTTTAGCAATTCCTACCTCCCGCGCATTCTACGACTGGTACAGTTTCACAATCTGAGCTCCTGTCCATTGTGCATAGTACAGTGCAGAGTTTCAACTAAGAATAAAAATGCCATGTAAGTATAACGAAGCTTTCAGAAATAAATGTGAAATCCAAGTGCACAACCTGAGTTCACAGTTATTGCCAACAGTGCAGCGGTGTACAAAGCTGAAATGATTGAGAATTCCAAGAATCATGATAGTGAGATGGCAGTCAATGCCAACATACATTTCATAGAATTGAGGTTGCTACACGTTGGATTATAAAATCATAAAATTGCATCTATCGACTTTTGCTTTAACTGAGCAAGTGCATCTATCAAGTTTTGAAAAAACTGCTAATATTCCCTACCTTCTATACAAGACATGAATTGAATTTTGCAAAATGTGATTTCACAGAACGATGCAGAAGGTGAAAATTATGCCGAAACTATATATAACTCAATTTCGTAAAATTTTGCATCTATTGAGTTTTGAAAAAATGCTCCTCAATTAAGGTTAGAGAAACAGGAACAAGGGAGGAAAGAAAACAAAGGGTCATCTATACACAGAAAACCAGGGGTTGTGTGTATTGAGACCGAAATTTAAGGCAAATAGGTGGGAACAAGAAAGTTTGTTATGTGCTAGGAATGTATAAATTGTAATGCATTAATGTGTGTATGTGCATGCATATGTGTGTGCATGAAGAAAAATGAGAAATAAATATTCTATACGACAAAGATTCAATAAATAGAAAGATGACCAAGAGAGAAACAAATAGCAGACATCACAAAACAGCCAACAAAAAGAACAAAAATAATACAAGAAATTCACATACTATCCAGGTGTGCGTCATAAATTCAGTAAGATTTTCAAGAAATCAAGATAACTGTGGTTGCAGGAAACAAATGCAGTATACAAAACTTGTTTTGCACAAAGAATAATAATTCACCACATAACATGGCATCATTTATAGGATTAATTGCTCTGATTGCAACCAGACATACGTTGGACAAACAAAGGGAACCTAACACCAGATTGAAAGAACACATGAGAGCCATAAAATACAAACACATTGAAAAATTTGCAGTAGCTTATCATTTTGGGTCTACTAATAATTAAATTGGACCAAACATAATTAAAGAAAGCTACATGTTTTCCAGTTGAACTAAATGCATTGGAAAACATATGCATATTAAGGCACAAGATGACCTCATGAATTTTGATTTGCAGCCTCCGAACAACTTTTAGAAATTCATTGTTCCCCCTACAGATGCCACCACTCCAGATTCTTAGCCCAGTTAGCAGCACCAAGAATCAGCTGGACATACACCGACGACAGAGACAAGTCCTTAGTCTCTGAAACATGTTCAGGTACCCTTTTTAGCTGGTGATGTTTAGTATTTCTAATTCCAACTCTTCTTTATAAATTATAAATTGATATTGGTATTTAATCAGAAATACACACCTTAAAGTCCGCTGAACTCTACAACAGACCCTTGATGAGTGTGTGTTTTGAGATTTTATTCAAATTTTTAAGAGCCATTTTTTGGGAACAGGAAAAAGAAATAGATTTCAAAATGGTGTAGTTTTGGTTGGAAGGGGTTTTCTTGAAAATCTTTGTGTCACATATTTGGAAAATGCTGAACTTAATTATGGCGTTTAGCTGACTCTGTAACTGCATGTTGGTGATAAAATAGAATGGGGAGAAAACCAGAGCAAAAGAAGGCCCAAAACTACATTGACTTATAATGGTTTTTAAATAAATGCTACTTGATTTTAACCATTTGGTACCAGTTTTTTGCATATGTTATTACTGGCATCTGACTGCTTTTAAAACTTAGTTTCTAACACTGCATGTTGGAATGGTAGAGTCAGACTAAACATACAAAGTTTCTAAAATAAAATAGAAAGTAAAAAATGTTCTATAAGGAAACATACTTAAGTATTGTTTATCCGATCATGTGTTTACTGTTAATCTGTAATGTAAAATTGTATTGACGAAGCCGATATTTCTGTAATTGGAAATCTTATGGTGAATAAATTTGATTTGATTTGATTTACAATAATCAGGATTTAGAATAGAATAGAAGCCATGAGTAAAACAAGATTTTGAAAGGTGGAGCTAGACTGAAAAATTCAATACCATAGCTGGGATTTGAACCACAGATCTTCAGTTTCTCTAAACAACTCAGCCACCATGGCAACATATCAGCTCTACATTAAATTCCTCCCTTATTTCTATTAAACTGTAAGGCATTCTCAAATTCATTTAAGACACATCTCAATGGAAATTTACAAACCTGTATGCAACGAATCATAAGTTTGGGTAATATTTACAAAATTCATGATGTCAATTTGTAGCAGAAACATAAATGGTTTGTCTGCCAACAGTTACAAGTTATATGTCACTTGTGCACAATTGTGTGCCAATACAATAGCTCACTATATCATTCATCCCTCTCTCCGCCCGCCTCGTTAACATAGATGTTAGCATGTCTGCATCACGTTCAAGAGGTACTGAGTTCGAATCTCGGTCAGGGTGAGTTTATGTGGATAAGGTTTTTCTGGGGTTTTCCCTTATCCTGAAAGATGAATGTCAGGTAATTCTAAGCTCTATGGACCCCAGGCTCATTTGAGCACAATTTCACCCATTTCATTCATCGTCCGATATGACAACGTTGGAGGACGTAAATTACAACAACATCCCTCTCCTAACTCCCATGCTAAGGAGTACATTCATTTAGATTAAATTTCACTTCTAAAGATAAGAGCCAGACTGAAAAATTCAATGTCATAGCCGGGAGTTTTCAGTTTGGCTCTACCCTTTGAAACCTTGTCCTACACATGGCTAGTGTGGAGGAACAATTAATTTCCATGAACTTTACATGATTATATGAGATGAAGATTTGGATATTGTGACCATTGGGTTCGTAAAATTAAAAGTCCAATTTGCAGAAATTCAAAATGTTTTTTATTTCCGTAGAAATACACTTTGTACACCTCTTACAGTAGCAGAATTATGTAACATACACAAATACGATCGTCAAGGTTGTCGACCACAAACAAAGAGTTCACTTTCAAAACACAGCTGTACGCACACAAATCAAGTTCCCATTATGACTCTGTTGACGAGTCGCGGCTTCCTTTTAATACCTCTACTAATTGTACTAGAAATTTATCGAATGTTCTGTGACAAACAAGACGGCACTAGAAAGAACCTTCCAGCTATCTATATTTATCTGTTTCGGCAAGCTTTTTATCTCCACGTTGCACTATCTGTTTCTTTGTGTGCGCCGGCCGCAACAATGCTCGCGACAATGCTACCTCCTCAAGGCTAGTCGTTCCGAACAGCACCATCGTAGCAGGCCAGATGATTCAGGTGTACCACCAATATTTTTCCTCAGGGCGCCTTCTGGATGCATAGACCACGTCGTTAATCCTCTATACCACCCGGTAACTGTCCTTACCATGGCTGTTGAAGTTTCGGGCAGCGTCCATTGGCCCAGGTAGGGCGGTACAACCAGACCAGGTTACCTTGCTGGAACCCTTGGCTGTTGGCTTGCCTCTCGAATCGGATATTCATTCAGTCGCTTGCCTCTTGGATGTTCTGACGAGCCATCTCATGCATGTCGTGGAGATGGTCCACCAGGTTCTCCACATACTCGGTTTCTGGCTGTTTCGATTCCGGGGGACTCCAAAAAGCCAGATCACAAGGGAGGCGCATCTCTCGACCAAACATTAAGCTGGCTGGCATCATCGCAGTGGTATCGTGTGTTGACGAGCGGTAGGTCAACAGGAACCGTGGCACCTTGACGTCCCAGTCTCGCTGATGGCTGGCCACGACCTTCCTCAGATGTTCTTCTAGAGTCTTGATGTACCTCTCGACCATACCGTCCGACTCTGGATGTAGAGGTGTGCGAGTCTTGTTCACCCCAAGTCTTTCCAGTGCCTCCTTCATCAGGTGAGACTCAAAATTGGTGCCCTGGTCGCTGTGGAGCTCTAACAGCACCCCAAAACGGCAGAACACTTGCTCCATGGAGCAGTCTGTAATTGTCTTCGCCTCCTGGTTCGGAATGGCATACACCTCCGGCCACTTGGTGAAGTAGTCCACAGCCACCATCAGGTACTTGTTGCCACGGTCGGACACTGGGAATGGTCCAGCAATATCGACAGCGATGCCCTCGAAAGGCGCTCCGACGTTGTACTGCTGCATGTGACCCCCGTTCCTAGTTTCAGGCCTGCAACTCGCCGCGCACACATGGCATTGACGGCACCATCTCTCAGTGTGTGCTCGGAGCCTCAGCCAGTAGTAGCGCTGTCGGAGTTCGTTGATCGTTCGGTTTGCTCCCAGGTGTCCTCCTGAAGCACCGGCGTGCACTTCTAAGACCACCGGGACCTTACTCCGGGGAAGTACCAACGGTTCTCTCTGCATCTTCCCATCGGGTGATTCCCATACCTGGAACACCACGCCCTCTCTGATCATCAACGAGGCCCATTGGGCCCAATATTAGTTGTATGTAGCACTCCTTGGTGCGATGTTGTCCCAGGTTGGTCTTGTCCCTGCCTCCACTTCTTTCAAGAGTGGCTCTGAGTCTGCGTCCGCCAGCTACTCCCTCCTCAGGCCTGCGCTATCCCAACTGTCAGCAGGTACTGCTGTGACCACTCTGGCAGCTGCGGCACGCCCCTTCTCTTCCACTCTTGTGCATTGACCGCACTCTTCTGGGGAGGGTCTTTGGGACATGGCGTCTGCGTTGGCGTGGCTCTTCCCTCTACAATGTTAAGAGGTGAAGTCGTACTCCTGCAGTCTCTGGACCCAACATGCTGTCTGGCCTACCAGGTTCCTGAAACTAAGTAGCCCGGTTAGGGCGGAGTGGTCAGTCCTCAGGTGGAATGGCTGACCGTACAGGTACTTGTGGAAGTGTTCTAAGGTCTTTACTACCGCCAGTAACTCTCGCCGGGTGACGTAGTAGTTCTTCTCTGCCTTGGATGGCGTCTTGAAATGAAATGTATAGTGTTTAACGCCCGCTTTTACTACATATGGCACCGCAGGCGATGACACTGATGATACATGAGATGAAGATGGAGCACCGGTGGAATGAGATGGCGGGGGAAACCGGAGATCCCGGAGAAAACCCGCCCCAGCGCCGTGTTGTCCACCACAAATCTCACTTTGCGGTCGCCTGGGATCGAACCCGGGACGCCTTGGTGAGAGCCAAGTGGTCTAACCACTGAGCCACAGCGCGGCCTGGATGGCGTCTTGCTGTAGTAAGCTGTCACTCACTTGTGGCTCCCTGGATTTGGGATAGGATGCCTCCAATGCAATGGTCACTGGCGTCAGTGTCCACAATGAAGGTGCCGCCTGGCTGTGGGAATCCTAAAGTACGAGCACTGCAGTGTCTTCTTCAGCTGCTGGAAAGCGCCTTCGGAGTCCTCCTTCCACACATCAGACCGGTGTTCTTCTGTCAGGCTGGTGAGGGGCTTGGCGATTTTGGAGAAACCTTTTATGAAGCGGTGGTAGTAACTGCACAGCCCCAGGAAACTGCACAATGCTCTCCTTTCCTTTGGCCGAGACCAATCTGTCATGGCCTGTCTTCTCCGGGTTTGTGGCCACTCCGGATGGTGAGACTATGTGGCCCAAGTAGTTGACTTCCTTGCGGAAGAGCTGGCACTTCTTCACATTCAGCTTCAAGTTGGTCGCCTGCAGGCTCTGTAGCACCTTGCTCAGGTTGTCGAGATGGTCTTTGAATGTTTTGCCGATGATGATGATGATGATGATGATGATGATGATGATGATGATGATGATGATGATGATGATGATGATGATGATGTTGTCCAGGTGTAGCAGACAGGCGACATAAGTCAGTGCTCTGAGGCATTGGAAGGTAGCTGGTGCATTGCAGAGACCAAAGGGCATAATTATGAACTGCCAAAGCCCTTAGCCTGTCGAGAATGCTCTCTTTTCCTTGCCTCTCGGGTCTAGAGCCACCTGCCAGTAACCCGACTTCAGGTCCAGGATCGAGAACCACTGCATACCGGACAGCTTGTCCAGGGTGTCGTCAATCTGTGGTAAGGGGAAGCAATCCTTCCTGGTGACAGCGTTCAACTTCCTGTAGTCCACGCAGAAGCGTAGCTGCCATTCTTCTTTGTCACCAAGACTACAGGGGAACACCAAGGGCTGTCAGACTCTTCAATCACTCTCCTGGATCTCATGTCCTGCAGCATGTCTCGTGTCGCTGCTTAATTTGCCAGTAGAACTCGTCTAGGTGGTTGCCGGATAGGCCTGGCATCTCCGGTATCGATGCGGTGAAGCACTCAGTCCGTGCAGCTGTAGTTGCTGTTACCTTGGCTGCTCTGGCTACCAGGCAGTGAAGACATGTTTGGTGGAGCTCTGTCTCTATCTGTAGTGATAGTTTATAGTTTTATTTAAATAGTGTTGTGTTCTTGTGTCGAGTTGTATAGTCTTCAGTTTAAAAGTAAGTAAAATTGTGTCTAATAAGTTTTATTTAAGAAGAAGAATAATTTATGTCTTAAGTTATCTCCTTTGTAAGTAATACTGGCAGAAGCTAGTAGAGCTTGGGGGGAGGGATAAAAATGTCACTCAAGAGGATGCTTTTATCCCAAAAAAGTCTCTAAGAAGAACCCAGTTATGGGCGTTAAATCACAAGCTACAGTAGAAGAGAAAAAGGTAGTGAAAATGGAGGAATTTTGTGATAGCTTAGCGGAAATTAATATAATTGTAGGTAAAGAGAAGTTAAGTGTAGAAAACAAGCAAAATTTTCACAATCCTTTCAAATTTTCAAAAAGAATTTATTTCTTTAAAAATCAACAAAGAAAAAGTTGAAAAAGAAGCAGAATTATATAAGGAATCATATGAGAAAAGTAAGCAATGTGCACAACATATGCACAAATTACTTCATCAGCAGTAATTTCAACTGGTAGGAAGGAATTAGAAATGGAAAAGGTAAAGAAGAAGCAAACTTGCACTGTGTTTATTTCATCAGTAAATAATCAGCAAGCAAATGAAGTGAAGAAAATGGTTGTATCCAAATTAAAACCAATAGAGGAAAAAATTAAAATACAGAGTATGAGAATAGCTGGAGAAAAAGCCATTGTTATCGAGACAGAATCTGAAGAAGATGCCAATCGTATTTTGAATAGCAATATTGAAAATTGAGAAAGCAAGGAAAATGAATCCACTGATTTTATATGATGTTGTGAAGTGGAAGAAAGAAGAGGAAATGAAGTATGAGATTTATCAACAAAATTTTTAAGATGTAATTGATGAAGTGAATTCGAAGAGGGTTTTAAATTTTAGTTTAAAACAGGACCAAGAAGAGAAGATGTATTCCATCATGTGGTGAAGGTTTCCTCTAAAGTTAGGAATATTATTATTGCCAAAACGAAACTTTATATTGCCTTCCAAGCTGTAAACGTCAAAGATTTTATTTCAGTAGCGAAATGTGTTAAATGTCAAGCATTTGGTCATGTTGCTAAGTATTGTAACAGAACCCAAGTTTGTGGACATTGTGGGGAAAAGGATCACGATAAGAAAGATTGTGGAAAGAAAGATCTAGCACCTATATGTGTCCCATGTCTTTATAGATAAAAGGTCTGTAATGATAGAGCTAAGTGTTCAAGTTATAAATTATATTGGGAACGTACCATAAATAGAATAAATTATGATTGATTTTGTGGATTGCAGTTCTATAAAAATTAAAAAATCCAGGAGAAATACTCCTAGTAGAATAAGAAGAAATTTAAAAAGAGTTATTGCACATAAATTAAAATTAAAAGAAATGAAATATAAAAAATGTATTGTTAAATTTGATGAAGAAATTCAGATAGAACTACAGTCAGAAGATAAGTATGACAGTGTTAATTATGATAAGAATGATTCCGAAAATATTTCATTAAATGAAGTGAAGAAAGAAGATTCAGGAGCATTAAAAATTGAAATAAATAAGGTTATAAATTGTAAGAAAATTGATGTTGATTATGATTCCATTCTTAATGCCGACGATATTGTGACTTTGTGGGTTCGTGAAATGAAAAGTCCAATTACACAAACTCAACAATGTTCTTTATTTCCACCGACTTACAGTTGAACACTTGCCGATTACACAGAATTACGTAATGCACACAATTACAATTCACCAGTTCGTCCGTTGCAGTTCCACTGTATGTTCACAATTACGTAAATTCTTCCGTTGCACGCACACAGTCTTCTCGTCCGTTCACTAACACGGTGCTACTTTGCTGCTTGCCAAGCACTGACTGACTGACCCAATTCACTCACTGCAGCCCTTTTTATAGGAATATCGCCGTGTTCTCAAAGCCTATAGTTTCCGTGAATTACCGCGAAGGTTCCAGATGGCAGTGGAAGGGGGGGGGAGGCGGCCAGCGACAAGTGACATTTCCCTAATCATACCCTCAGTTAGTGACAGAGACTGATGGGTGGGTGTGGTTTGGCTGCCTCTGGCCCCTTACTCAGCTATCGTTGGTTGTGCTTTCCGCTAATTGGGTGACACTGCTCCCTCCTCAAAGCTGGTCGTCCCGAACAGCACCATCGTAGCGGGTCAAACGATCCAGGTGTACCACCAACATCTTCCCTCGGGGAACCTTCTGGATGCGGTAGACCACGTCGTTAATCCTCTTCACCACCCGGTACGGTCCTTGCCATGGCTGCTGGAGCTTCGGGCAGCGTCCCTTGGTCCAGGTAGGACAGTACAACCAGACCAGGTCACCTTGCTAGAACCCTTGGCTGTTGGCTTGCCTGTCATACCTGGTCTTCATGCGGTTGCTCGCCTTCTGGATATTCTGGCGAGCCATCTCGTGCATGTCGTGGAGATGGTCCACCAAGTTTTCCACATACTCGGTCGCTGGCTGTTTCGCTTCCGGAGGGCTTCCAAAAGCCAGGTCACAAGGGAGGCGTAACTCTCGGCCGAACATTAAGCTGGCTGGCGTCATCCCAGTTGTGTCGTGTGTAGACGGGCGGTAGGCCAGCAAGAACAGTGGCACCTTGACGTTGCAGTCTCGCTGATGGCTGGCCACGACCTTCCTCAGGTGTTCCTCTAAGGTCTTGATGTATCTCTCGAGCATGCCATCCGACTGGGGATGTAGAGGCGTCGTGCGGATCTTGTTCACCCCAAGCCTTTGTAGTGCCTCCTTCATTAGGTTGGACTCAAAGTTGGTACCCTGGTCACTGTGTAGCTCCAACGGCACCCCAAATCGACAGAACACTTGCTCCACGAGGCAGTCAGTGATTGTCTTTGCCTCTTGGTTTGGGATAGCATACACCTCCGGCCACTTGGTGAAGTAGTCCACGACCACCATTAGGTACTTGTTGCCTCGGTCGGAAACTGGGAACGGTCCAGCAATGTCAACGGCGATCCGTTCGAATGGCGCTCCGACGTTGTACTGCTGCATGCGACCCCGGCTCCAAGTCTGGGGGCCACGACTCGCCATGCACACGTGACACTGACGGCACCATCTCTCAGCATCTGCTCGGAGTCTCAGCCAGTAGTAGCGCTGCCGTAGTTTGTCAATCGTTCGGTTCGCTCCCAGGTGTCCTCACGAAGTACCGGCGTGCACTTCCTCCAAGACTTCTGGGACCTTACTCCGGGGAAGTACCAACTGTTCTCTCTGCGTCTTCCCATCGGGTGACTACCATACCCGGAACATCACGCCATCTCTGGTCTTCAACGAGTCCCATTGGGCCCATTACGACTTGTAGGTGGCGCTCCTCGGTGCGATGTCCTCCCAGGTTGGTCTCGTCCCTGCCTCCACTACCCTCAAGAGTGGCACCTAGTCTGCGTCCGCCAGCTGCTCCCTCCTCAGGCCTGCGCTATCCCAGCCGTCCGCAGGCACTGCCACAACTACTCGGACTGCTGCGGCACGCAGCACTCTTGTGCACTGGCCGCACTCTTCTAGACAGGGTCTTCGGGACATGGCGTCTGCGTTACCGTGGCTCTTCCCTCTACGATGTTCCGAGGTGAAGTCGTACTCCTGCAGCCTCTAGACCCAACGTGCTGTCTGGCCTTCAAGGTTCTTAAAGCTCAATAGCCAGGTTAGGGCGGAATGGTCATTCCTCAGGTGGAATGGCTGACCGTACAGGTACTTGTGGAAGTGCTCCAAGGTCTTTACTACCGAAAATAATTCTCGTCGGGTGACGCAGTAGTTCTTCTCTGCCTTGGATAGCGTCTTGCTGTAGTAGGCTATCACCCGCTCATGGACGTCCTGGATCTGCGATAGGACACCTCCAATGCAATGGTCGCTGGCGTCGGTGTCCACAATGAAGGCGCCACCCGGTTGTGGGAAACCCAAAATTGGAGCACTGCACAGGGTCTCCTTTAGGTGCTGGAAAGCGTTTTCGGCGTCCTCTCTCCACGCATAAGGCCGGTGTTCTTCTGTCAGGTGGGTGAGGGGTTTTACGATGTTGGAGAACCCCTTTATGAAGCGGCGGTAATAACTGCACAGCCCCAGGAAACTGCGCAACTCTTTCTTATCCTTTGGGCGAAGCCAATCTCTCACAGCCTGTGTCTTCTCCGGGTCTGTGGCCACTCCTGTTGCTGAGACTATGTGGCCTAAGTAGTTCACTTCCTTGCGGAATAGCTGGCACTTCTTCGCGTTCAGCTTCAAGTTGGTCGCCTGCAGTCTCTGTAGAACCTTACTCAGATTCTCGAGGTGATCTTCAAAAGTCTTCCCGAGGATGATGATGTCTAGGTATAGCAGGCAGACATCGTAAGTCAGCCCTCTCATCACTGACTCCATGAAGCGTTGGAAGGTAGCTGGTGCGTTGCAGAGGCCAAAGGGCATAACCGTGAACTGCCAGAGCCCTTGGCCTGTCGATAATGCGGTCTTCTCCTTGTCTCTTGGGTCTAGAGCTACCTGCCAGTAGCCCGACTTCAGGTCCAGGGTCGAGAACCACTGTGCACCAGCTAGCGTGTCCAGGGTGTCGTCAACCGGGGTAAGGGAAAACAGTCCTTCCGGGTGACAGCGTTCAGCTTTCTGTAGTCTACGCAGAAGTGCAGCTCGCCGTTCTTCTTCGTCACCAAGACTACAGGGGAATACCAAGGGCTGTCCGACTCTTCAATCACTTCCCTGGATCTCATGTCCTCCAGCATGTCTCGTACCGCCCCTTGCTTCGCCAGCGGAACGCGTCTATGTGGTTGCCGAATAGGCTGGGCGTCACCGGTGTCGATGCGGTGAAACACTTTGTCCGTGCGGCCGTAGTCACTATCACCTTGGCTGAAGACGCGTTGGTATCGTCTTAGCAGTTGTAGAACTTTCTCCAGCTGCTCTGCGGTAGGTGGTCGGCCGCCCTCTCTAGTAAGCCTTCTAGCCGGGGCCCCAGGTGTTGCATCGGCACCGGCTCCTGCGTCTTGTCGATTGCTGTTACGCCTACCACGGGCTCGCACGTTCCCAACTCCGTCCCGGCCTGAACGTCGTGATCGGTGTCCGTTGGATTTAGCAGTCTCACTGGCACCTCATCTCGGCACGGCAGCAGTGCCCTGGCTACACATAGTCCGTGCACAGACGTCTTCTGGTCCAGCATCATGTTCCTGGTTCTCTGGCCTTCCAGTCGCGCCGTCACCACCACCTCGCGGGTACAACCACGTCTTCGTTCAAGACGACCCTGCAAATTCCAAGGCGCTCCTCTGGTTGACGGAGTATAACCTCTTCTCCGTTGAGCCGCAGGACCTTGTTGCCGACGTCGACCGTCGCCTCGTGACTCCTGAGGGCATCTAATCCCAGTATCACCTCAGCCACCTTCGCGACGAACACCCACAGACGTACGGTGCTCCTTCCCAAGGTCAGTTTAAGCAGGGCCTCCTTCTCCACAGGCAAGGTGTCGCCCGATGCCGTGACGAGCTGGTATGGTCGGGTCGGCTTCCTTGTCGGCAAACCTTTCGCCACGTCAGGTCTGATGATGGTCACGGCCGCCCCGGTGTCCACCAGCACGAGGCACGGCTTTCCTCTTACCCAACCGTCCGCGATGAGGCTGTCATCCATACGCCGGCTGACGGCGCGCATTGTCACTCGAGGGGATGGTGGTGATGGTTCCGACGTGCCCCTCTCCACGACGGCCCTTACTCGTTTTCCGGCTGCTCTTCCTGGTGTGGGCAGTCTCTCTGCAGGTGTCCGGGCTGTCCACACCCCCAACACAGGCCACTAGGTGTTCGCCGGCGTCCCTTGGCTGGTCTTCTGTCTACGGTGTAGCGGACACTACTCGTTCTCGACGTCGGGATGGCTGTTACCTTGGCCGCCTCCATCCTTAATGCTGCCGTTAGCGCCTCGTGGATTGGTTTATAATCGCCGAGCATTAGGCGCTGACGAATCTCCGTGTCCCGTACCCCGTCAACGAAGGTGTAGGCAGCTTCCCAGGACACGAACTCTGGTGGGAGGTCGACTAGGGCCTTGCTTGCTAGTTGTTCAACTGCCAAGGCGAACGCCTGCAGCGTCTCCCCTGGCTGCTGTGACCGTGTCTTTAGCTGGCTGCGGTACGCTGCGGCTAAGCGGTGATTTCTGAAACGATTCTCCAGGGCCTCCATAGATGTCCTTGGCGGCCGCCGCCGTTGTCTGCACCGCGTTTAGAACTTCCGTGGCCCGTCCCTGGAGGCTGGCTATTAACTGTGTGGTCTCCTCCTCTGGCGACCATTTGTTGTGCCTGGCCACTGTGTCGAACTGACGGCGGAAGACTTCAAACGTTGACACGCCGTCATACCTGGGAGGTTTGACGCGCGCAGATGTTGTGTCGCGTCCCGGCGCGTGGGCCTTCAAATCCTTCAGTCTCCTGCCGACGACGTCCTCCACCATGGCGTTCAGGGACTTGACGCTGCTGTCGGCCTTTCCCTCCAGGTTGTTAACGCGGTTCGCGAGGTCTTCGACGTCTTCAACCATGGCGTTCATGGACTTAGCGTTATTGTCGGCCTTTTCCTCTAGGTCATTGAAGCGGTTCGCCAGGTCCTCGAGGCGCTCGTCCACTTGGCCCATTTGCTTGCCCAGCTCCGTCACGTTATCCCTCACGCCGGCCAACTGTTCTTCAAATTTGGCGGCGAGAGCCTCGTTGGCCACCTTCATTTTCGTGGTCAGTTCGGCCATCTTTGCGGTCATTGTCGTGGCCAAGTTGTTTGCCGTTTTCGTCTTCCCTGTTAATTCGGCCTTCATTTCTTCCATCTTCTCGGTGATGTCGTTGGCCGTCTTCATTTGTTTCAACTCTGCGTCCAGGTTGTTATTTGCCGCTTCTGTTTTTGTTGTTAACTCGTTCATCGTCTCCAAAAGCATTTCCAATGCCGATTCCATGGCCGTAATGTTCGGTGATGTTATAGTCCCGCTTCCTGACACCAGTGTGACTTTGTGGGTTCGTGAAATGAAAAGTCCAATTACACAAACTCAACAATGTTCTTTATTTCCACCGACTTACAGTTGAACACTTGCCGATTACACAGAATTACGTAATGCACACAATTACAATTCACCAGTTCGTCCGTTGCAGTTCCACTGTACGCTCACAATTACGTAAATTCTTCCGTTGCACGCACACAGTCTTCTCGTCCGTTCACTAACACGGCGCTACTTCGCTGCTTGCCAAGCACTGACTGACTGACCCAATTCACTCACTGCAGCCCTTTTTATAGGAATATCGCCGTGTTCTCGAAGCCTCTAGTTTCCGTGAATTACCGCGAAGGTTCCAGATGGCAGTGGAAGGGGGGGAAGAGGCGGCCAGCGACAAGTGACATTTCCCTAATCATTCCCTCAGTTAGTGACAGAGACTGATGGGTGGGTGTGGCTTGGCTGCCTCTGGCTCCTTACTCAGCTGTCGTTGGTTGTGCTTTCCGCTAATTGGGTGACAATATAGATGATGAAGAAGGAATTGATATCTATGAAGAACAAGAAGAAAATGTAGATCAGAAGATTGATAGCATTAATAATCCAAATGAAAAATGTAATATTTTTAAACATCCATGGAAAATCGATATATATGCGGAAACAATTAAATGAAGATGGTGATGAAGTAGGGAGTATCATAAGCAGTGATGATAATGATGTTATCTCACATGAAATTAAAAGCATTGATGAAGAGTTGAATAAATCCAGTGACGATGTGTGTGAGCCTGATTTGTGCAACAGGAAGCAGCACACATGTCTGTCAGCTGAGCAGACCATGCCAATAACCTCTGAGGATGTCAGTAATTTATTCAGTAACTTGGAAAATATTATGGTCATCAGTCGGCTGGAGGAACAAAAGAATTTATTAGCTGCTTTAAGGCATATTATTAGAAAATTGCATCCCAACTATCTATTGTTTTTCCAGTTCCCGATATCATTGATAGGATCACATTAAGAACAAATAATATTACTATAAATCCTGAAGATCTTTTTCATATTTTATAAAAAGTTTTTAGTAGAAGAGGCAATGTTTTGGATTTAGAAGAAATATATTTAAATTTTGTACAATGTTATGGACGTATTGCCTTTGATTATAGTCAAAAATGGCCCAATTGTTATATACATGTAGGACATGATAATGCTATTTATCCTAAACTTAATATTCCAAATTCAGTTTCACCCATCTTTCCAAATATTACTGATCAATCTCCAAATTCTATCTTCCAAAATAAAGCCTTTTCCCTAAAAACAAATTCCTATAAATCCATACCACCACAAAAAATGATAATCTTGTCAGTTCAGTAGTTAAAAATTGTGCAGATAATAAGAAAATTCATATTAATACAGTGCATGTTAATAAAAATATACATTTAAAATCAAAATCCTCGTCTACAAAAAGATCTGGAGGGGAAAGAATATTACGTGTCCATAAGTTAAGAAGAAGAGTGATAGAACAGCAGCCTCCGGACGGCTCCAAATAACATGATTATGTTAATATTGATTGTATTCTATTAAAAATCATAAATGGCAGATTTAGGAGAATATAATCAAAAAATTTTAAGAACTGCACAATTAAATGCCCAAAGGAGCAAATTTGTCATGTCTGAATTGAAAAAAGTAATAGAGGAATTAAATCTAGATATATTAACAATGCAGGAGCCTTATTCATTCAAAGAAAAACTTATTCATGTACCTGTCCTGGCTAGGGCTATAAATACTGGAGAAAATCCAATGGCAGCCATCCTAATTCTGAATAAAAATTTACAAGTTGTTAATGTTGTCCAATTCAGTGATTCACATACAAATTGTATAGAAGTAACATCAGAATCAGGCACCTTTATCCTAGCAAATCACTATTTCCAATATAGTGTTGACATAAAGCCCTATTTAAATAAAATAAGAAATATAAATAATATTTTTAAAAATTATGAGATTATTCATACATTTGATTCAAGTGCAAAATTAACTTCGTGGTTTAATGATTCTTCCAATACAAGAGGTAAATTATTGGAAGAATTAATCTCTGAGCAAAATATGTATATTTTAAATAAACCACACAATCCGTATAGTTTTGAAAATAATCAAGGAGCAACTTCAAATATCAATTTAACATTAGTTAATATTAAAGCTTTGAATAAAATTTCTCATTGGAAGGTAGATCAGGATTTTACTTCCAGTGATCATCGATTAATTTATTTTAATTTACAAAATTTAAACCACTATTTAATAAAGGAAAATAGAAATTTTAAGAATGCCAACTGGGAAAAGTTAAAATTAATATTTAATGAAAATCTTATATATAATGGTTTATCCATCGATGAAGATTTTAATGTCTTAACAGCAATTATAAATAGTGCAATTAAACAATCTGTTCCAAAAATAAGGGATAAAGTGTATACTGATACCTGTTGGTCAGATGAATTACAAACAGCGAGAAGAAAAATGAGAAGATTTTGTAAAGTTTATCAATGTTTTATAATTCCAGAAGACAGAAATTATAAATTAAATTTATATAGAGAAGCCAAAGAAAATTTTAAAAATCTTCTTCATAATACACGTAATAAATCATGGCAAAAATTTGTGGAAGATAATTTGGCCAATAATATACGGGGAATGCCATATAAAATTGTAATGGATAAAATTAAATGACCTGAACTGTTAAATACATTAAATAAACTGGATGGTACCTTAATGCCTAATTGGGGAGATACAACTAAATTGTTATTAGATACTTTGCTCCCTGATGACGATAAGCAATCCGATACTAGACAGAATGTAATTAATTTAAAACAACCATATATAAATAATAATCCAATATTACCTTTCGAGGAGAAAGAAGTTCATTTGGTTCTTTTGAAATTAAAGAAGAAGGAAGCTTGTGGATCAGATGGTATATCCAATGAAGTTCTATTAAATCTTAAAGATAAATTAGTACCATATTTAACTAAACTTTTTAATGATTGTTTATGGCAAGGAAAATTCCCCATACGATGGAAAGAAGCCAAAGTTATTATTCTAAATAAAGGCAATGATAAGGATCCCAGTAAACCAAAATATTGTAGACCTATATGCCTTTTAAATACAATTGGTAAAATTTTTGAACAGCTAATAAATAAAAGATTCATGGAATGTAGAATGATGATTGGATTAAATAATTGTAAATTTGGATTTTGAAAAGGATGATCAACAGAAGATGCTGTTTATAATATTTTGAATACTATAAATAATACTAATAACAAATATTTAATTGGTATTTCCATTGATATTAGTGAGGCATTTGATAATTTATGGTGGCCATTTTTCTTTGAGAGACTGCAAAATTTAAATTATCCAAGGACTATTTATAATATTTTAAATGATTATTGTATGGATAGAAAGGCTTTTATTCAAGGTGCAGATAAGTGTATAGAGAAGAATATCTCAAAGGGATGTCCGCAAGGGTCAGTTCTTGGACCAACCTTCTGGGATATCGTTATGGATACCCTTTTGGAAGAAATACAAGAAACATCAGAAATTTTAAAAACCATCGCATATGCTGATGTTGTTTCTCTTATAGAAGGAAATTCCCGAACTGAATTAGAGCGTAAATCAAGAGTTTTAGTGGATATTTTAATTCAGTGGTGTAGGAAATCTAAATTAAATATTGCACCCCAAAAATCCAATTATATTTTATTTAAAACAGTTCTAACATAAATCACCTAGAAGTATGCCAAAATCAGGCCCTGCGACTAATAACTGGTGCAGCAAAATCAACTCCAATCACGGCAATGCAAGCCTCAACTCGGAACTATCCAATACATATAACTTTAGAGGAGCAGGCACTAATATAACATGAAAAAAAGTTGCGGTTAAAAACAACAAAATGGGAGAAAAGGTTACTACAACCAATCAAGATGAAAACACAAACAAGTTTCCTACACAAAGTTATGGAATTAAAAACAGATATGAATCTTCCTAATTCTAAAGAAAACATTTTAATCAAAGAAAACACACTGACTTTTGAACCAATTAATATTCAATTAGACTTAGAACAAATAGTTACAAAATCTGAAACTTCCAAACCTGTACTAAAAGCATTAGCATTAGAAACTGAACAGTAGATACCCACCTGAAGAATGGTTACATATCTACACAGACGGATCTAACTTGGACAACAACTCAGGAGCAGGAATTAAGTGTGCACTGTTCTCATTCTATCAACCAGCAGGATACCACACAATAAATTTTTATGCAGAAGTAAAGGCTATTCATATTTCACTCTAACACCTTCTATACAGAATAGATAAATTCAAAAGGGCTGTCATACTTTCTGATTCTAAAGCAGCATTATGTGCAATAAGTTCATATAAAATGATGTCAATCCAAATTAAAGAATGCCACAAAATGATCCAACAACTTCTTCTTCTCTTCTCGCTTCTACTCTTTGTCTATTTACCAATCTTTCACTCCTTCTGACAGTTAAATCTTCCATATGTGGTGTTACTATCATTTCAGGTAATATAAGAACTTGTACAAAATTGAATCGAGAATATATTGACACATTGCTTCACTCACACTGAAAGACATGTTTCAAGAGCTCTTGCTCCTATCCTCAGCTGATACTCGACTAGTGCAAGTTGTAGTGGTTTCTTCTTTCTCCGTATTGTCAATAGATGGCGTGATGTATTTTCAAAGATGTCCGGTGGTGGAGTTTCAAAATTCATGACTCTATGACGATTTTTGTTAATGAAGATTTTTTCCCATACGGAAAGGTCTATGGGGTGATTAACGTATTTTATTAGAGATGTTTCCAAATTGATGTCATGTCTAGTATTCAAAAAATGAAAAGCCACTGCTGATTTCTCTGTTTCACCATTTTTAATGTTTCTCATATGTTCTTTAGTTCTGATGTTAATATTTCTTTTTGTTTTTCCTATATAAATTTTAGGGCAAGTTTCACATTTGATCTCATAGATTCCTGGTTTTTCTTTGGTATTGATTGAATTTTTGGGAGGGCCTTTTAACAAATTTCTGATATTAAACCTGTTTTGAGGTGCAAGAGTTATGTTGTGTTTTGAGAAGATTTTTTGGAATTTGTTATAGGCTGATGGGTGGAAGGTGAATTTTTTAAAAAGTTTTTTCTCTTTTTCTCCTGTAGATTCTAGGGTGGTGGTTTCTTTTATTTTCTTAGCTTTGTTGAGTCTGTTAACAGTTTTGTCTACTAAATTTGGGTTGAAACCGTTGGATATAGCTACTTTTTTTATGTGTAGGTATTCTTCTTGATAATCTTCTCTGTTTAGTGGAAAGTTGATCATCCGAAAGATTAAACTGTTGAAAATGGCATGTTGGTGTTGTTTTGGGTTGAAACTGTTGTTCTTAATGTAATTATCTGTGTGTGTCGGTTTCCTGTAGATACCAAAAGTGAGTTTGTTGTTCATTTTTTTTATCTTGATGTCCAAAAAGGGGAGCACACCATCCTCTTCTGTTTCCAATGTAAATTTTATAACTGGATTTTGTATATTCAAAAGTTTAAGACCATCTTGTATGAGTTTTTTAGGTACTATTGCAAAAATGTCGTCAACATAGCGATACCACACTTTGAAATAATTTGGAAAAGCTTTTGTGATATGTGTTTCAAAAGCACTCATGAATAAATCTGCCAAGAAGGGAGACAATGGGTTGCCCATAGCTAGGCCCGTTTTTTGTTTATAGATCTGTCCATTAAAGCTGAAAAAATTTTGATTGATACAAATTTCTGTAAGTTGTGAAAGTTCTTCTATTTCTTCAGGTGTTATTTGTATTGATTCCAGCCATTTTTTGAGAAGTGGCCTAAAATTTATATAGGAAAAACAAAAAGAAATATTAACATCAGAACTAAAGAACATATGAGAAACATTAAAAATGGTGAAACAGAGAAATCAGCAGTGGCTTTTCATTTTTTGAATACTAAACATGACATCAATTTGGAAACATCTCTAATAAAATACTGTGACTTTGTGGGTTCGTGAAATGAAAAGTCCAATTTCACCGCTCAAAACTGTTCTTTATTTTCACCAACTTACAGTTAAACACTTGCCAATTACACAGAATTGCGTACTGCACACAATTACAATTCACCAGTTCGTCCGTTACAATTTCACTTGTACTCGCGATTACATCAACTCCGATACTCATACACAGTTACGTACAGTCTTCCGTTGCACAATCTTTTCGTTCATTAACACGTCACTGACTAACACTGCCTTCTTACACCAAGAACTGTCCTCACTAACACTAACTGACTAACTGTCTCTCTGAAACCCCTTTTATAGGAATGTCACTGTTTTCTCGACTCCTCCAGTTTCCAAAGGAAGGTTCCAGATGATGAAAGATCCCGTAATTTCCAGAACAGGTGGAACAGAAACAGACAGCACAATGATGCTTTTTCTCCCCCCATCGCCTGTCACCACTATAAGACAAACGAGGAGAGGGCGTGGCTAACACGGACCTCCCTTGCTTTTCGCTCTCAGCTGCTCCTATAGGGTGTTCCAACGCTCGCGTGACACTGCTCCCTCCTCAAAGCTGTTCGCCCCGAACAGCACCATCGTAGCGTGCCAGGCGGTCCAGGCGTACCACCAGCATTTGCCCGGAGTCTGAGCCAGAATTAGCGCTGCCGTAGTTTGTGAATCATACGGTTCGCTCCCAGGTGTCCTCCTGAAGTACCGGCGTGCACTTCCTCCAAGACTTCCGGGACCTTACTCCGGGGGAGTACCAACTGTTCTCTCTGCGCCTTCCCATCGGGTGACTCCCATACCCGGAACAGCACGCCCTCTCTGGTCTTCAACGAGTCCCATTGGGCCCAGTACGAGTTGTAGGTGGCGCTCCTCGGTGCGATGTCCTCCCAGGTTGGTCTCATCCCTGCCTCCACTTCCCTCAAGAGTGGCCCCAAGTCTGCGTCCGCCAGCTGCTCCCTCCTCAGGCCTGCGCTATCCCAGCCTTCAGCAGGCACTGCCACAACTACTCGGACTGCTGCGGCACGCTCCTTCTCTTCCACTCTTGTGCGCTCATGGCCGTCCTGGATCTGCGATAGGACACCTCCAATGTAATGGTCGCTAGCGTCGGTGTCCACAATGAAGGCGCCACCCGGTTGTGGGAAACCCAAAATTGGAGCACTGCACAGGGTCTCCTTCGGGTGCTGGAAAGCGTCTTGGGCGTCCTCCGTCCACACATAAGGCCAGTTTTCCTCCGTCAGGCGGGTGAGGGGTTTTGCGATGTTGTCGGCCTTTTCCTCTAAATCATTAAGGCGGTCGTCTACTTGACCCTTCCGCTTGCCCAGGTTCGTGACGTCATCCCTCACGCCGGCCAACCGTTCCTCAAACTTTGCGGCGAGAGCCTCGTTCGCCGCCTTCATTTCCGTGGCCAGACTGCCGTTCGCTGCTCTCATTTCTGTGGTTAACTCGGCCTTCACTTCTTCCATCTTCTTGGTGATGTTGTCGTTAGCCGTCTTCATTAGTTTCAGTTCCGCGGCCAGGTAGTTATTTGCCGCGTCCGTTTTCTCTGTTAATTCGGCCATCATTTGCATCATCTTCTCCAAAAAAATTTCCAATGCCGCGTCCATGGTTGTAATGTTCGGTGATGTTATCTTCCCGCTTCCTGACACCAGTGTGACTTTGTGGGTTCGTGAAATGAAAAGTCCAATTTCACCGCTCAAAACTGTTCTTTATTTTCACCGACTTACAGTTAAACACTTGCCAATTACACAGAATTGCGTACTGCACACAATTACAAATCACCAGTTCGTCCGTTACAATTTCACTTGTACTCGCGATTACATCAACTCCGATACTCATACACAGTTACGTACAGTCTTCCGTTGCACAATCTTTTCGTTCATTAACACGTCACTGACTAACACTGCCTTCTTACACCAAGAACTGTCCTCACTCACACTAACTGACTGTCTCTCTGAAACCCCTTTTATAGGAATGTCAGTTTTCTCGACTCCTCCAGTTTCCAAAGGAAGGTTCCAGATGATGAAAGATCCCGTAATTTCCAGAACAGGTGGAACAGAAACAGACGGCACAATGATGCTTTTTCTCCCCCCATCGCCTGTCACCACTATAAGACAAACGAGGGGAGGGCGTGGCTAACACGGACCTCCCTTGCTTTTCGCTCTCAGCTGCTCCTATAGGGTGTTCCAACGCTCGCGTGACAATACGTTAATCACCCCATAGACCTTTCCGTATGGGAAAAAATCTTCATTAACAAAAATCGTCATAGAGTCATGAATTTTGAAACTCCACCACCGGACATCTTTGACAAATACATCACGCCATCTATTGACAATACGGAGAAAGAAGAAACCACTACAACTTGCACTAGTCGAGTATCAGCTGAGGATAGGAGCAAGAGCTCTTGAAACATGTCTTTAAATAAAAACAGTGTGAGTGAAGCAATGTGTCAATATATTCTCGATTCAATTTTGTACTAGTTTGTGCTTCACTGTCCCTACGCTTCTTTCAAGTTTATACTTTGAATATAAGAACTTCTCTCATTTTCTCACTTATCTTATGAGCCATGGACTCCAGATAAATACGAGATTCCTTATTTCTTAAAATATCATAAATTTGTGGACCATTTAATATTGACCTTTCATCTCGAACAAATTTTTCTGTTGTTTGACATTCAAATAATACATGTTCCGGTGAATCAATTACTTTACAATATATACATAAATCACTATTCAATTTATTAATTTTCTTCCAATAAGTGCTATATGGACCATGCCCTGTAATATAATGAATAAATCCCTTAGAGGGATTCAAATGCTTTAATTTTAATCTTTCAATAATACTGGGAAAAGGATTATACATTCTTCTGCCTGCTTGCATATTATCCCATTCATGCTGCCAAACTGATAATAATGTTCTAATAATTTCACTTCTGGTAAAACATCTTGCTCCTAAAATTTCTTCAACTTCACTAAAATTATTTCTCTTTAACCAAAACATGGAAGCACGAAGTTTGATTAATAGATCAATAGGCCAAATTCCTGTAGTAACTAATAAACCCAATGTTGGAGTCGTATTTAGGGCACCAGTATGTCTTAACAATATAATTCTCTGGGAGTTCCGGATTTGTTTCACTAATTTGATGTTATTCATCCTATAAGCCCAATTTGCTGCACCATACATCACAATTGAACCAAAAATAGTATAATGATATGTTATTATCGTCAAAGAAATATGAAATTTAATTTGTAAGATTCTTGTTAATTTCATCATTATTGATTCAGATTTATATTTAATATATTCAATATGGTTTCCAAAATTCAATTTTTCATCAAGTTTTAGACCTAAATATTTGATATTTTTTTAGCGTTTTATATTGTCATTCTTTAATTTAATGATCGGATTTCTTTTTAAGTTTCCTTTAAATAAAATATAATTGGATTTTTGGGGTGCAATACTTAATTTAGATTTCCTACACCACTGAATTAAAATATCCACTAAAACTCTTGATTTACGCTCTAATTCAGTTCGGGAATTTCCTTCTATAAGAGAAACAACATCAGCATTTGCGATGGTTTTTAAAATTTCCGATTTTTCTTGTATTTCTTCCAAAAGGGTTTCCATAATGATATCCCAGAAGGTTGGTCCAAGAACTGACCCTTGCGGACATCCCTTTGAGATTTTTTTCTCTATACACTTATCGGCACCTTGAATAAAAGCCTTTCTATCCATACAATAATCATATAAAATATTATAAATAGTCCTTGGATACCTTTCTTGGAAGTGTTGAAAACAGTGTTGTTATGATAAATTAACTTAGAGAGAGTCGATTAATGACACTAAACAACACTCACTTTTAAATCTTTCCGGAACATGTTTCTGAGAATTTGCCTCTATCATCAGTCGAGAGCCGGCTGATGATAGAGGCAAAGCCTCAGAAACATGTTCCAGAAAAATTTAAAAGTAAGTGTTGTTTAGTGTCATTAATCGACTCTCTTTAAAGTTAATTTAAGTCCTTGGATAATTTAAATTTCGCAGTCTCTCAAATAAAAATGACCACCATAAATTATCAAATGCCCCACTAATATCAATGGAAATACCAATTAAATATTTGTTATTAGAATTATTTATAGTATTCAAAATATTATAAACAGCATCTTCTGTTGATCATCCTTTTCAAAATCCAAATTTACAATTATTTAATCCAATCATCATTCTACATTCCATGAATCTTTTATTTATTAGCTGTTCAAAAATTTTACCAATTGTATTTAAAAGGCATATAGGTCTACAATATTTTGGTTTACTGGGATCCTTATCATTGCCTTTATTTAGAATAATAACTTTGGCTTCTTTCCATCGTATGGGGAATTTTCCTTGCCATAAACAATCATTAAAAAGTTTAGTTAAATATGGTACTAATTTATCTTTAAGATTTAATAGAACTTCATTGGATATACCATCTGATCCACAAGCTTTCTTCTTCTTTAATTTCAAAAGAACCAAATGAACTTCTTTCTCCTCGAAAGGTAATATTGGATTATTATTTATATATGGTTGTTTTAAATTAATTACATTCTGTCTAGTATCGGATTCCTTATCGTCATCAGGGAGCAAGATATCTAATAACAATTTAGTTGTATCTTCCCAATTAGTCGTAAAGGTACCATCCGGTTTATTTAATGTATTTAACAGTTCAGGTCATTTAATTTTATCCATTACAATTTTATATGGCATTCCCCATATATTATTGGCCAAATTATCTTCCACAAATTTTTGCCATTATTTATTATGTGTATTATGAAGAAGATTTTTAAAATTTTCTTTGGCTTCTCTATATAAATTTAATTTATAATTTCTGTCTTCTGGAATTATATAGAACATTTATAAGTTTTACAAAATCTTCTCATTTTTCTTCTCACTGTTTGTAATTCTTCTGACCAACAGGTATCAGTATACACTTTATGCCTCCCTCATCAGGTTGGATTCAAAATTGGTGCCCTGGTCACTGTGGAGCTCTAACGCCACCCCAAATCGGCAGAACACTTGCTCCACCAGGCAGTCTGTGATTGTCTTTGCTTCTTGGTTCGGGATGGGATACACCTCCGGCCACTTGGTGAAGTAGTCCATGACCACCATCAGGTACTTGTTGCCTCGGTCGGACACTGGGAATGGTCCAGCTCTGTCGACGGCAATCCTTTCGAATAGGGCTCCGACGTTGTACTGCTCCATGCGACCCCGACTCCTAGTCTGGGAGCCGCGACTCGCCACGCACCCGTGACATTGACGGCACCATCTCTCAGCATCTGCTCGGAGCCTCAGCCAGTAGTAGCGCTGTCGGAGTTTGTCAATTGTTCAATTTACTCCCAGGTGTCCTCCAGAAGTACCTGCGTGCACTTCTTCTAAGACTTCCAGTACCTTACTTCGGGGAAGTACCAACTGCTCCCTCTGCGTCTTCCCATCAGGCGATTCCCATATGCCCTCTCTTGTCTTCAGTGAGTCTTATTGGGCCCAGTACGACTTGTAGGTGGTGCTCCTCAGGTTGTCTTGTCCCTGCCTCCACTTCCCTCAAGAGTGGCCCCAAGTCGGCGTCCACCAGCTGCTCCCTCCTCAGGCCTGCGCTATCCTGGCCATCCGCAGGCACTGCCATGACCACTCTGACAGCTGCGGCACGCTTCTTCTCTTCCACTCTTGTGCATTGGCCACACTCCACTGGGCAGGGTGTTCGGGACATGCGGTCTGCGTTACCGTGGCTCTTCCCTCTACGATGTTCACAGGTGAAGTCGTACTCCTGCAGCCTCTGGACCCAACGTGCTGTCTGGACTTCCAGGTTCCTAATGCTGAGTAGCCAGGTTAGGTCGGAGTGGTCACTCCTCAGGTGGAATGGCTGTCCATACAGGTATTTGTGGAAGTGCTCCAAGGTCTTTACTACCGCCAGTAATTCTCGCCGGGTGACGCAGTAGTTCTTCTCTGCCTTGGATAGCGTCTTGCTGTAGTAGGCTATCAGCCGCTCGTGGCCGTCCTGAACTTGCGATAGGAAGCCTCCAATTCAATGGTCGCTGGCGTCGGTGTCCACAAGGAAGGTGCGGCCTGGTTGTGGAAATCCCAGAATAGGAGCACTGTACAAGGCCTTCTTCAGGTGCTGGAAAGCGCCTTGGGCGTCATCCGTCCACACGTAAGGTCGGTGTTCCTCTGTCAGGTGGGTGAGGGGTTTGGCGATGTTGGAGCACCCCTTTATCAAGCGGTGGTAATAACTGCACAGCCCCAGGAAACTGCGCAACTCTCGCTTATCCTTTGGCCGAGGCCAATCTCTCACGGCCTATGTCTTCTCCGGGTCTGTGGCCACTCCGGTTGGTGAGACTATTTGGCTCAAGTAGTTCACTTCCTTGCGGAAGAAGTGGCACTTCTTTGCATTTAGCTTCAATTTGGTCGCCTGCAGTCTCTGTAGCACCTTACTCAGATTCTCGAGATGGTCTTCGAAAGTCTTGCCGACGGTGATGATATCGTCCAGGTATAGCAGGCAGGCGTCATAAGTCAACTCTCAGTACTGACTTCATTAGGCGTTGGAACGTAACCGGCGCATTGCAGAGGCCAAAAGGCATAACTGTGAACTGCCAAAGCCCTTGGCCTGTCGAGAATGCAGTCTTCTTGTCTCTCGCTATCTGCCACTAACCCGACTTCAGGTCTAGGGTGCACCACTGCGCACCAGCTAGCGTGTCCAGGGTGTCGTCAATCCGGGGTAAGGGGAAACAGTCCTTCCGGGTGACAGCGTTCGGCTTCCTGTAGTCCACGCAGAAGCGTAGCTCGCCGTTCTTTTTCGTCACCAGGTCTACAGGGGAACACCAAGGGCTGTCAGACTCTTAAATCACTCCCATGGATTTCATGTCATCTAGCATATCCCGTACCGTCGCTTGTTTTGCCAGCGCAACGCGTCTAGGTGGTTGCCGAATAAGCCGGGCGTCTTGAGGCGGTCTTTGCCCTTTAGGAACCTGGTTGAGTCCTCCCAGCACTCAACAGCTCATAAAGTAGGGAAGGTGACGTGTGAGGGTTACGGATGGGGGAGGTTTCCTGGACAGGTCGGGGTTTTCCTCGGAGTTCGCTCTACATGGACTCTCTTCTTTGTTCCAGGGTGTGGGATACGTCCTGACTGGATGTGGTGTGATTAGCGAAGAAAACACCTCGACTGTTCCATGATCCATTTATTCACTGCTGTAAATAGATACCTCACTTGCCACCTGGAAAGTCGCTGTTTGTAGACTCGTGTGTTGTGTTTGGCGGTAACGATAGAGTTCTTTACACGTGTTATGTATTCAGTGTGTTCCTATCGCACTGGTATATACGACGTGACTCCACTACGCCCCGAGCGAGATAGAGAGTGTCTCAGCTCTTCAAATCGCGGATCCACTATCTCCTGGATTTCCCCCTCTATCGTTACATTTTGAATTTTTGTGTGAATCACGTGTGTAAGTTCTAAACTCTAATTGGTTGGTTTCAATTTCCAGTTTTAACCATCGTACGAATTTTGTATGTGCGCATGACCGAACGTTGATAGTTTCCCACAGTGTCCTCTTATTTAATTCCGAAGCACGTACGCTGCGAAGGTTTAGGAATTCGGCTAATCTATGACTCTATTGTATCGATCACGTACGTATTGGCGTGAAAGAGAAGACAGGGCGGCAGACCGACCCTCCACATGGTTCGCAGGCATTGTTTTCCTAGGGGTGAACTTGTTATGAAGAAGGCCGACCGACCTGTGTTCTGAGTTCAATGCAAAATAATCAGTATAGAATATCTATGCTAACCTAATATTATTTTGATATAACATATATTAAGCGACTTTATGTTTATGACCAAGGGGAACCGTTACATATGCCCTGAAGATAATTTGGGTCAGCGCTTCAGTACTCTGCTGTGGTGTCCAAATTCTCTTAAAATCCCATCATTATTTATAACATGGCACTTCGTATTAGGACGATATGTGTAGTGTTGTTTCTTGGGTTGGCTAGTGTTATTTTAGTGATTTCGGGTAGTGGTGCTTTAGTGGTTTGGTGGCGAGCGATTAACACTACAAATGCAATTACAACAATGTACAATATGTCAATTACCTATACATATACAATACAATAATACTTAGACTCTAATATTCTTACAAAATATATCAGTTAGTACCTTTATCATTGTCACGTAACGTATGAGTTTTGTGTTCCTTATAAATGTTGCTATCACACATGACAATAAAGTTTTTGGCTTACAGATCACTATTACGCTGTTCGCATCTGCATCCAGATGTATGTGTGCATACAACTCTTTTACTGTTGCCCCTCAAAATCCATCCTCTGCAGTCCTCGTCCTAAAGGGTGGGCAACAGGAAGTAGGGGACAGACTGATGGGGTGATATACGGTGGGGACATGGTGCGCTCTAGTACCGCTACGGCTGCCGAGAAGGCCCATCAGTAACCCCGAAAACTGGCAGAAGAGGCTCTGGTGTAATCTCTCGATTGGGTTCCTCCGCGAGGTGAGAGTGTTCCTTCAAACGCCCAAACTATGGTCCACTTCGGTGTTTGACCCCATTTATTTTCTTTTTGTTTTTTCCTCCCTGAACACATGTCTGAAGGATGGCGCAAGGGATGACTGGGTAACGCGTAACTCCCAGCCCCTTGTCACCATGTAGGACTGTGTTCGTATCCGCTGATAAAGGTCAGTCCCGGGGAGGGACCATTGCATGAGCTGTTACACTCCTGAAGGCGATTGGGTGCCTCTGTCTTTACACTGGGAGGTGTGATCCTGAGGTGAGCAAGGTCCAGGCCAGGACTCTCACCTAAGTCGGGGTGGCGCCCAGGATGTGAGCACGCCATCGGAGACGTTTGCAATGGTGGAGGATATTACCGTAATGGCACCGAAATTCAAACAAACAACTCTGAAGGGAAACGGAAAGGCAGTAGTCAAGCCCTGTGGTCCTCGATACTTGATTGTAGCTAGAAAGGAGGAAGGCAAGAACTTTCTGTCTCCGAACCCTTTCGTCATCCAAAAGGGTTTGGATGAAATAGCTGGTCCCGCGAAGTCTTGTACTCGTTCACGAAATGGCACGCTCCTGGTTGAAGCTCATTCTGTCTCCCAGGCAGCAGTCCTATTGAAAGCGAACATGTTAGGAAACCACTCAGTCACCGTCACAGTTCACAAAACCTTGAACTCCTCGCTCGGAGTGGTAAACACCCGTGCTTTAGAGGGAATGACTAACCAGGAAATATTGGAAAACCTACAAGAACAAGGTGTGATGGCTGTGTACCGTGTTCAGCAAAGAGAACGAGGGGAAATGGTGCCTACCTGTACCCTGTTCCTGACCTTTGATCGGGTAGATCTCCCACAAAGGATCAGGGCAGGGTATGAAACCATCGAGGTACGCGCATACATACCAAACCCGCTAAGATACTACATGAGCCAGCGCTTCGGGCATACTAGCGCGTTCTGGAACTCCGTGCCTACATGCTGTAACTGTGCGATGAGGCAGCACGATTGTGCGTGCTCGGTGCCAGTTAAATGCGTTAACTGTGCTAGAGAACACCCATCCAGCTCTCACGAATGCCCACGCTTCGTCGAAGAAAAGGCGATCCAACAGATCCGGGTGAAAGAGAAGATGTCCTCGGAACCCCGGAAACTCGCGCGTTCACGCATGCCCTCCCTCCCGCGGTCAGCTAATTACAGCTCAGTAGCAGCCAAGCGGGTGCCGCGGAGAGAGATTGCCACGCAGGCCAGCGCCATTACTGAGATCTCAATATCTGATGAAGTCCTCGTTCCATCATCAGCTCCGAAGCCTGCCAAAGCAACATCCTTGTCTGCACCTACGAGGCCGAAGCCTCCGTCAGGAAGAAGATCGCCAGCAGTGTCACCGGCCAAAGCATCAACGTCCAAGACTGACAAGCCGGTTATTTACGATGTACCTCCAAAGCAGTTCAAGTACAGCTACAAGAGATCCGATTTCTTGAAGGATACCAGCAAACCTGCCAGCCGTAAGAGGAGTCCGGGCATCGAAAAGCTCCACCTCTGAGGAGTCTTCGGGTGAGGACTCGGATCGGCGCTTTTCCTCGTCGGTCACGTCTCCAACCGGTTTGGGGCCCTTGAACCAAAGTTTTCTATCGGGAAAGGGACCTCATTCGCGGAGGGGATGGAACAGGAGGATACGGACCACACTACGAGGAAGTCTTTCAGAAAACGACTCGATGATGCGGCTGGGAAAGATGTTAGCCCGATATCCAAAAAGAAGGGCAAATTGATTCGGCCACCGTCCAAGTCGTCATGAGGTGGAATAACCTCTAACCTTTTATCCCACCGTTTAAATGGCGTTCCTACAGTGGAACATGCGTGGACTTAGGGCCCATCGACCAGAGCTTGATTTGTTGCTTAATACGCACGATCCATTAGTGATTTGCCTGCAGGAGACCAAGTTACGCCCACAGGATTCCTTTCAACTCAGGCGGTATACTCCATTCAGGTGTGATCTTGGTCCTGAAGAGGGTATTCCTGCGCACGGAGGCACTATGGTCCTTGTGGAGGACATATCTTTACGCACTAACATACAGGCAGTTGCTGCACATGTAATACTGCCGACGATACAATTGGTCATCTGCAACATCTATATTCCACCTTCAGACTACGCTCCAAGATCTGGTTGTTCAATTACCTGCCCTCTTTGTGTTGGTGGGGGACTTCAATGCCCATCACCCTCTCTGCGGTTCCACTCGCACTTGTGCAAGGGGTAGAGTTCTCTCCGACTTCCTGAACAATTACAACCTGGTTGTCCTGAACAACGGAGAACCTACGTTTCTTTCCAATGCCTTCAACACCTTTTCGCATCTGGATTTGGCAGTATGCTCACCGCAGTTAGCAGTCTCCCTCCAATGGAACGAGCAGCGCCGTGGCTCAGTGGTTAGACCGCTTGGCTCTCACCAAGGCGGCCAGGGTTCTATCCCAGGTGACCGCAAAGTGAGATTTGTGGTGGTCAACACGGCGCTGGGGTGGATTTTCTCCGGGACCTCCGGTTTCCCCCGCCATTTGATTCCACCAGTGTTCTGTCATCATCTCATGCATCATCAGTGTCACCGTCTGCGGTGCCGTATGCAGTAAAAGTGGGCGTTAAACACTATAATTTCATTTCATTTCCAATGGAACGTCATCTCTGACCTCCACTCCTGTGACCACTTCCCGTGTCTCATTAGTCTCCTAGCACAAAACGTGTGTTCCACCCTCTTGCCAACCTGGCGTTTCGATAACGCCAACCGGGCCCTTTACACCCAGTTGGCTGTTTTTATTTATGAGGAGCACGCCTCTGTTAACGAGCTAGTAGAGCATCTTAGCGATTGTATAGTCTCCGCCGCAGAACGATCTATCCCGCGTTCGTCTCCCAATCCCCGTCGCCGTCCTGTGGCATGGTGGACGGACGACTGCTGGAATGCAATTCGTACTCGTCGGCGTGCCCTTAGGGTTTTCCAACGCCACCCCACACTGGAGAACCTCATTTGTTACAAGAAGATGCGTGCCAGGTCTCGACAAGTAATTAAGGATACCAAGAAGAAATCATGTACTGCTTTTGTGACGTCTTTTAATCGCCATACACCTTGTTCTGTAGTGTGGGATAGGTTAAGGCGCGTGGCCGGAATATCGACCCAGATTCCGATTGCTGGTTTGAAAACTCCTTCAGGAGTTGTTGTGGATCCGCTGGACGTGGCTAACACCTTCGGCAGTGCTTTCGCTCACGTGTCTATCTCAGATAATTATGCACCTGAGTTTCAATTAAGAATCAGGTAGAGTCTGAAGGTTTCTGCTTTCTTTCTAGAAACCTTGAAGCCTACAATCGCCTCTTCACCACGGCAGAGCTAAAACATGCACTTTCATCTTCGGACCTTCTGCACCAGGATCAGACGGTATCCACGTACGATTCTTACAACACCTCTCTCCAGAAGTGAAGGAGTTCCTTTTGGTGGTCTACAGTCGTGTCTGGGTCGATGGCATTCTTCCTAATAAGTGGCGCGAAGCCACCATAATACCTATTTTAAAACCCGGAAAGGACCGTCATCTCTCCAGTAGCTACCGTCCTATTTCCTTCACTAGTTGTACATGCAAGGTGATGTAACGCATGATCAATGGACGGTTGGTGTGATGGCTGGAGCGACACAACCTTCTTACCAATATCCAATGCGGTTTTCGTCGACGACGTTCCACAGCGGACCATCTTGTGTCCATGTCGACACATATAATGAACGGATTCGTTAGGAACTCTTAAACCATTGGGATCTTCTTTGATCTGGAGAAAGCTTATGGCAGGTGTTGGTGGGCAGGAGTGCTACGCACTCTGCATACCTGTAACTTTCGTGGGCGTCTGCCACTGTTCCTCCAGAAGTTCCTGAAAGACCGCTGTTTCCGAGTTCGTATCGGCTCGGTCCTGACCAATCTCTTTCTTCAAGAAAACGGAGTGCCTCAGGGATCGGTACTCAGTGTCACACTGTTTGCAATTGCTATCAACTCTATCTCGCAGTGTGTTGCTCCAGGGGTCTCGTCATGCTTATTCGTAGACGACTTTGCTGTCTACTGTACATCTCCGCGTACATCGTTTCTGCAGCGCCGTCTACAACAATGCTTAAATAATCTTCATGATTGGAGCTTACGACACGGGCTTCGCTTCTCAGCTGAGAAAAGAATGTGCGTGAACTTTTGGCGCTATCGGAGTCGCTTACCAACCACACTCCGACTGTGCCCGGATCAACTCCCTTTTGCAGATGAGACGAGATTCGTTGGTGTAATCTTTGATAGGAAACTTAGCTGGTCTTCACATATCACACAATTGAAAGCACGCTGCGACCATTCTTTAAATCACGCACGGGTGCTAAGTCGCAAATCGTGGGGAGAGGAACGGACAGTGCTGATGCGACTCTATCGCGCCCTGATCCGATCCAAATTAGACTACGGGTGTATCGTGTTTGCCTCAGCACGACCATCTGTGCTGCGGAAATGAGACACAGTTCACAACTCTGGCTTACGCTGAGCTATTGGCGCTTTGTCAACCATCCCTGTTATCAGCCTTTACGCGGAATCTGGAGAACCTCCTCTGCGGTATCGACGTGATATTTTATTAGGGGCCTATGGCTGTGGATTTCACTGCATGCATGCCCACCCAACGTATACGCCATTTTTACCACCATTTTGGACGCGCGTTACAGGGAGACCTCACGCTAACCCAAGCCACTCGGGTTTCGCTTTCGGGAGCTTCTTGGCAGGTTTGACATCGCCCTGCCAAAGATGTTTCCCAAGAGCGAGAAAGTGTACCCTCCTTGGATGCATGGCATGTCACCCGTCGATTTGGGCATGACGCGGTACGAGAAGTCTAGGATGGCTCCCTGAACTATTCGCAGTTGATTTTTAGAGTTTTTATCTAGTTATCGGGACCACTTTTTAATATATACTGATGGCTCCAAAACCGTAGACGGTGTTGGATGTGCTTATGTTCATTGTTCCGAACCTTCTGCGTTCGGTTTCCATGGCAGCACCTCCATTTTAGCGCAGAGCTTTATGCTATATACCGAGCCATTTTACTTGTACGACGCCGCAATATGTATGCATGTATGTATGTATGTATGTATGTATGTATGTATGTATGTATGTATGTATGTATGTATGTATGTATGTATGTATGTATGTATGTATGTATGTATGTATGTATGTATGTATGTATGTATGTATGTATGTATGTATGTATGTATGTATGTATGTATGTATGTATGTATGTATGTATGTATGTATGTATGTATGTATGTATGTATGTATGTATGTATGTATGTATGTATGTATGTATGTATGTATGTATGTATGTATGTATGTATGTATGTATGTATGTATGTATGTATGTATGTATGTATGTATGTATGTATGTATGTATGTATGTATGTATGTATGTATGTATGTATGTATGTATGTATGTATGTATGTATGTATGTATGTATGTATGTATGTATGTATGTATGTATGTATGTATGTATGTATGTATTCACTGCAATTGGGTACTAACCGGTGGCAGAATGACTGCTTAATTTTAAGCGATTCCCTGAGTGTTCTTCAAAGCCTTCGGCAGCTGCACAGCTACCGTCCGATAGTACAGTTTATCCAGGATGCCCTCAACACTCTATACACCTCTGGTTTGAACGTGGTGTGCGCCTGGATTCCTGCGCACTTTGACTTACCGGGGAACGAAAGTGCGGATTTGGCAGCTAGGTCGGCAACGACCCAGCCCGAAGTGTACATACAGCTGGTTACCCCAGAAGATTTTAAACCGACATTGCGGAGAGCTGTGGAGTCCTGCTGGTGGGCAGAGTGGTCTGCTCTACGCAGGAATAAACTCCGATGTGTAAAGAAACTTCCGCTTCCGTGGGTAACCTCGTGTCGTCCCTGTCGTAGGGAGGAAGTTTGTTTGGCTCGGTTACGCCTTCGCCACTGTTATTTTACACATAGTTCTTTACTAAATAAGACACCAGCTCCAGTTTGCCCGCTGTGCGGTGCCGCCCTATAGGTCCGCCACGTACTTGTGGAGTTGTTTTGCTTAGCACGTCTCCGCGGTTCTCTCCAGCTGCCGGTCAGCTTGGCGGAGATACTGGCGGATGACGAGACAGCTGTGGCCAAGGTTTTTAAATTGTTTTTACAGGTTAATTTTAGAATTTAGTGGCCCAATTGTTTATGCTTTTTATTCGTATTTTTAATCTCTTAGGCTTATGCCATTTTGTGTGTACATTTTATTGATGATTTTATTTAGTAGGAAGAGAGCTTTTAGTTCTTTTTATCTGGGTTTTAGCGTGTCTTCGCGTTTTAAAGGGCGCTAATAACCGCGCAGTTGTGCGCCCTTTAATCACACATCATCTTTTACTGTTATCAAAACATAAAGCTGACACACACATATTTACATATACTTCACATCTCTTTTTAATTTATTCCCATAACAGAGTTACCTTCCTTCAATGTACCTGATACTTTCTGGCTTAAGTCATAATTGTAATCCTATGAAGTAAGTCAATCAATGAAAGAAAGAAAAAGAAAACATAAAATAAAAAACTGTAAGAAAGTACTATTTCCTTTTTGTAAATGTCAAACTAGGATGGATGGCCTTAAGGTATCATACTAATATTATGTGATCGCATCTGCCCGTGCGGTTCTCCTTTCTGAATTCTACCGGTCTCACAGCAACCCGCTCAATGCTTAGCGACGGTACGTATTTATTTATGCTTATTCGCTTCCCTATAGGGACGTAATGCACTGATGTGACATTTGTCTATGGGTTTACCCGTTCTTACATCTAGTAATATGTAGGTTCTGTCACCTACTTGGCCAATTATTTTTACGGGTCCCTTCCACAATAAATTAAATGTTTTGTAAATTGTTTTTGTTAGTGAGGATTTATCGCAATTCCTCACTAGCACTTTGTTATTGATTTGTGGCTCCCATTTATGTAAATACCTTTTCTGTTTGGCAAGCCTTTTGTCTGCTTTGTTCTTTGTGCGGGCGAATGCCTTTCCTATCAATTCAGCATCGCACTCAGGTATATTTGGTAATGACGCTGGTACTCCACTGATAACCGGTTCGTGTGGCCTCCCTGTCATCAGCTGGACAGGTACGTAACCATGGTATGTGATTGAGTCGTTCATGATCCATTCTATGTAAGTTAAGTACTCGAGCCACGTTGTATGCGTCATGTGGCATATTATTCTGAGACAGGCATTTAAATCTCGCATTACTCTCTCGCATGTGTTAGAATTTGGATGGTAATTGCTGATATGGTAAATCCTTATGTTTGCATCGTTTGCTTGGTTACAAATTTTCGGCCGTGATGCAGAGAAGCATTATCTACAGGGACTGCGTTAATTTTACCATATTTCTGAGCGTTATCTTCTACTGTTTTGTTCGCGCAGGTCGCACTTGTTAGCTTTTTCATGGGGAATAAACTTACACATTTTGACATCACATCAACCAATACGAAGATGCCCTTGCTGTCGGTAAAAAGCCATGAGCATCGACTGCTAGTATTTCCAAAGGAAATTTCCTTAGTATTGCCTGAGGAGGACGGCCAAATCGTTTATTAAGCGGCTTCCCTCTTTGGCACAAATCACAAGTTGCGACAAACGCTCTTACCTTCCTACCTATCTTTGGGTGGTATAAGTGTTCGGCGATAACCAGTCTCGTCCTCTCCACACCTGCGTGAATCAGTGCAACATGGCAGGCTTCGATAACACTAGTGAACACGCTTTTTGTACCCGAAACAAAATATGCTAATTCTTATGCAAAATGACTCGCTGATTCCAAAAATGCATCTGAAAATGCTGTATCAAGTGACGTTTTTGAGATATTCTTATTCTTACTCTTTTATATAAAATTACAGAAATGAGGTATGATACCAACTCATATTGACTTAATTTAAAATAACAGCCATGTTATTATTAAATAATATTTGTATACCTGTAAAGAATATTAATACTATTCGAAATAATTATAACAAATTTTCCATCACGTAAGATTTATCAGTAAAATTAATTTTAGAGTCTTCTATAAAAATCGTATTTACATGGATGTGCCCAACTCAAAATAAATTAAGTTGACATAAACTACTGATGCAGGATTTCATAACTTATCATGAAGACCTAAATACATCTTATTTTGCTTTCTCTAATGGAAAAGATTCCTATCTTGAGCCCTTAGGTTCACAGATAACCCCCTTTTATCACGCTCCTCTCCTCCCGAGTAAAACAGATGTGTTAGCTTTAGTGCTCCTCTGGGTGGTCTGGTTTTCATCTGTGTTGGATTTTTCTTTCAGTTCATATTCAGCTGTGAAAGTGTAGTGTAGTTTATTCGCGGTGCTAATGAAAGGTTACAGATATGAATAAGAGCAGGCGTAGGAAGTGTACTAATGATCCAAATAACTTTTCTTATGTGTGTGGACAATTCACCCCTAAATCACAACGAAAAAAATAACTATTAATAAGACATCATATTCATTATACTTTGGTTCTGCCCTTGGTGATCAAGATAAGGATTTTTCTCCCCATGTTTGCTGCATATCGAGCAAAACTGGTCTTAATCAATGGCTACACGGTAAACGCAAATCTATGCTGTTTGCTGTGTCTATGGTGTGGAGAGATCAATCTAACCGTTTAAATGACTGCTATTTTTGTAATACAAGTATTACTGGTGTTTCTAGAAAAAATAAGCCGAGTGTCAAATATCCAAGTGTTTCATCAGCAATAAGACCAGTTCCTCATATTCCTGATCCTCCGAAAGCATGGGTTGAAGAATATGATGGATGAAGTTCAAATCATGATGTAGATGACAGTGAACCCTCAACATCCCAAGACCCTACATATCAATGTGAACGAATTGAAGAAAACGTTTTGTTTCTCAAGAAGAACTAAGCGATCTTATTTGTGATTTGAAACTAGGTAAAAAGGAGTCAGAATTACAGGGTCACAGGCTCCAGGAGTGGAACTTCCTGGCAAAAGAGACTAAAATAACATTTTACCGATCTCGATATAAACAGTATTCACAGTATTTCACAATGAAAGAAAACATGTGTTTCTGTGTTAATGTTAATGGTTTAATGAAGGAATCGGGTATAGAGCATTGTGTCGAAAATTGGCGCCTCTTTATTGTCTCTTCTAAATACAGCTTAAAGGCAGTGTCGTTTCATAATGGCAATTTACTACCTTCAATACCTTTATTTCATGCCATAGGAGTGAAGGAGACATACGATTCCATGTCCATCATTTTAGATGCCATTAGTTATCAAAACCATGGTTGGTAAATTTGTAGTGAACTCAAGGTAGCTGCATTGCTAACGGGACTGCAGGGAAGTTTCACAAAATATTGCTGTTTTTGTGCTTATGGGACAGTAGGGCATTTTATAGCATTTTATAGTGAAAGATTCGGGGGAAAAGGGAAGACTATATCCCTGGAGCAAGCAGTGTTAAGTATGTGCCTCTAGTAGACCCAAACAAAGTTATTCTCCCCTCATTTCACATAAAACTCGGGTTAATGAAGAATTTTGTTAAAGGTTTGGACAAAAGTGGAAGTTCATTTGAGTATTTAAGAAGTATCTTTCCCATAATAAGTGAATCTAAATTGAAGGAAGGTATATTTGTCGGTCCTCAAATAAGACTACTTCTTAAAGACAGTGTTTTTAATCAAAGCTTAAACGTGTTGAACTGGCAGCATGGAAATCATTTAAATCAGTGGTGGAAGGCTTCCTGGGCAATAACAAAGAAGAAAATTATGAAACTTTAGTCTCAGAACCATTAAGGAGCTACAAAGAAATTGGTTGCCGTATGTCACTTAAAATCCACCTTTTGCACTCTCACCTAGGAGCTGTAAGTGATGAGCAAGGTGAGCGTTTTCACCAGAACATTTCTGAGATGTAAAGGAGTTACCAGGTTCGCTGGGATTCAGCCATGAATGGAGACTATTGTTGGTTCCTCAAACGGGAGAGTACATGTCAATACAAAAAAAAATCAACAGTGAAACACTTCTGAGATAATTCAGGTATGTGGTTTTCATCATTATCTTGCGTTTATTTATTTTAATAATAATTAATAATAATTATTATTTTCAATGTTATTTGGCAATAAAATACCTATTATTTTCAATTAATCAGATATGAGTTATCACATCGCATTTCTGTAAGTTTTCATAAAAATTATGAATACCTAAAAAAGTTACGTGATACAGCATTTTGAGGGGCATTTTTGGAATCAGCAGATCAGTTTACATAAGAATTTGCCTATTTTGTTTCGGGTACATATGCTTTCCATGCTGGGGCAAGCTTATCTACTACCCTGTAAATCACGCCATCCATTTTTCCAAACTTCGTTTTGTTCTCAGGACATATAGGTGGCACGTTATCCCACATTGCAGCTAATTTGCTATCTTCCTGTTGATATTCTTTTGCAACAATTTCACTTCTTTTGCGACACGGTTATTTAAATGTAGGTCTAGCTTCAATATTTTCACCTCTCTTTGAGAGCTTCCTATTGTTTCCGGAAGGTTCTCTGCTACTTTTATCCTGGATAGTAGATCGCTGAAAACATTAATGCTCCCTGGGATATGCCTGATGTCTACATCGTAGGACATTATTTCATGGATGTAACGCGATTGTTTACTACTGGTCATTCTGCAGTTCTTTATAAACGATAAGCTTATATGGTCCATGTACACTATGATTTGTTTGTTGTATATGTAATGTTTGAATTTCTGTATTGCAAAGAATATTGCACTAATTTCCTGTTCGGTCACGCAGGCAATGCGTTCCGTTCGGCTTAAGGATCTGGATGCCCTGGTAATTATGCGCATTTCGCCATCTTGGAATACCTGTGCTAGGATGCAGCCGTACGCTACCATTGAAGTATCGGTGTATATAAGAAATGGTATGTTCATTCACGGACGTGTGAGGAGAATGGAGTTGCTGAATAAATCTTTTAACCGTTGGAAGGCTGTAGCTTCCACGTCAGACCACCGCCATTTTGTATTAGTAACTAACAAAGCTCTAAGCAGTGCTGTCTCCTTGGCGTAATTTATAAGGAATCTACTTTGATAACCTAAAATACCTAGAAACGTTTTTACTTGTTTGACGTTTTTTGGATGCGGTATATTTAGTACTGCTTCTATTCTCTTCTTGTCTGGTGATACACTTTCTCCTGAAATCACGTAGCCTAAAAATTTCACTTATGTTTCAAAAATTTACATTTTCCCAATTTAGTGTCATGCCACAATTTTTTACTTTTTTAAACACGATTTCCAAATGGTCGTGTTCGTCGGCGCTCATGTCGTAAAAAATGAATGTGTAGTGTTTAACGCCCGCTTTTACTACATACGGCACCGCAGGCGGTGACACTGATGATACATGAGATGAAGATGGAGCACCGGTGGAATGAGATGGCGGGGGAAACCGGAGGTCCCGGAGAAAACCCGCCCCAGCGCCGGGTCCACCACAAATCTCAATTTGCGGTCGCCTGTGATCGAACCCGGGCCGCCTTGGTGAGAGCCATGCTCATATCGTGAAGCAGTATAACATCCACATATTGAGATATGTATCCTTCCGATTGTGTACCAAATATGGTGTGCGTGGCTCTTAAGAAACCACTTCCAGATACACTCAGTCCAAATGCACAACGACGAAATTGATAAACTCTTCCCTGGTGGATGAATCTTAAATATTTTCTGAGTCTGGGCTCAATTTCAATTTGTAAGTAAGAATTAGTTAAATCAAGTGACGTGAACCATCACTGCCTTGCAATACCAGCGAGGATGTCTTCGATATTTTCTGTGCGTATATTGTCGGGGATTACGTCCTGGTTCAAATTTCGTGCGTCAATTGTCAATCTCACTGTCGCATCTTTTTTCTTTACGATACACAAAGGTTGCACATATGGAGTGTCTGATAACTTTATAATTCCTTGTTCCAACATCTCGTCAATTTTGTTAGACACCGCGTCTTTCACGGCCAAAGGGATCATTCTGCACTTGTGTCGGGTTCCTGGCATTTCTGCTATTTCAAATGAATACTGATATGCGTTGCATAAGCCTGTACGGTCAGTGAACATTTCTCTGTGTCAATATCAGCTGGTATAGGCGTTCCTTTTGTATTTTACTCAACTCGGTTAACCCTCTGATGCGAGTTTTTACCTGCTCGGAAAGGGTTCTCTCTTCCTGTTCTCCGTTTGTTTACTTTCTACGTTCACCATTGTCTCCCTTTTGGCACCTGCTGCCTTTTCAACTAAGTCATTGTACTCGACCACGTCTTGTACATTCTGTGCCATTAACCTAATTGTCTCGGCACCATTTCCTATGTTTACTAGTTCAACGAAAAATTCTTCGTTTTGAATTTCTTCCTGTTCTGATAAAAACATGTTATCCTGTGACTCAAAGGTAAATGGTATTTGAGTTGTTACGCCAGCTATGGTGAATGTAGCTCGTAATCAATCACAGAGTACAGTGCGTTTAATAGGTCACTTCCGATAATGATATCGGTAGCTAGGCCTGTTATGACGAAACATACAAAATCTACGCCATATCCATTTACTTTTGCATGTATTAAAATCTGCTGCGAAATCCTTTGTATAGTTTTGCCAATAGCACCCGTGCACACTGCATTTTTGACTGGGAGGGACTGCAATTTTATGTCCAAATTATATAGTTGATTGTACAAATTCTCGCTGCAGACCGTGACTGAAGATCCTGTATCTAAAATAACTTGGAAAACCCTGCCTGCAATTTCGGCAGTTATTCTTGGAACTTCCATTATTTCTTGGTTTAATATAAATTCTGCGCAACCGATAGTTCTGTTTGAGCACAATTTAGAATTTTGTGTTTTCTCCCTCGCACAAATGTTCACATTTATGTCACTTTGTGTTGCTATATCATTTTCATTAGTGTCCCCTATAGACTGAGAGTTCTGGGTGGCTTCTTATCGGGAAGGATGTGGAGACTCCATACGTCCCTTGTCTAGTTTACCGGCGATGTCACGGTTCGAACCTGAATCGCGTACGCCTGAGAATTTACATAGTTCATGTTGGCTCTGTTGGATGGGGGTGTTAGTGGGCGTGGTACCTCTCCCTCACGTGTCATATCAGCGTTTGTATTTGTTGAATTCAATGGACTTCTGGGTCGATGGGTTGGCCTAGTATATTCATTGTGGAAACTTCTACGTGGATTGCCCCGGTTCGTTCCTCACCTGTTGAATGACATGTACTGAATAGGGTAGTTATATGGGAGCCGATTATGGGTGTAATTCGTCCTCTCATTCCTCTCTTGTCGTTCGTATGGCCTGGAGGTTCTCTGTCTATTGGACCAGTTTGCGTCAATATGCCTGTTTTGAGGTCCTTTTGCCCTCATCCCATCATTATTTTGCCCAGTGGGATGGGTATTTGATCTGTGCCACATGACTGGCTCTTCTATCTGCGGTTCATGACCCTGCAATGCTACCAATAATTCAATAACCTCGCTGAGGGTTTGGGACCTGGCAGCTACTAAATGGTGACGATTCATATTTGTGTAATGTCTAAACATGGTACTAATAAAATCATGTTCAGAAATGGGAGGATCAAGTAACTTGTTCAACTGACCCAATCTTAAGAAGTAGTCAGTCATGGATTCGTCGTTAACACGCTGATCTCTCCCGTTATTAATCTGACTGCGAACGTTGTACTGAGCGACCGCATTCCAATATTTCTGTAGGAATGCAATTCTAAAATGTTCGTACTGCGCCAATTCTCCGATCGTTAAAGGAAACCAGCTTAGGGCAGAACCAGTTAAGCTCCTCTGAATTATGATCATTTTATAATTGTCGGGCATCCCTCTCAATGCAAAATAAGACTCAATATCATTGACAAACTGATTCGCACTGTCGCGAGCGCTGTCAAACGTCAGCAGAGGAAGTTCGTTAAAGAAATTCATGGGCATAGACAGAGGTGAGCGGGTCTCGGTACCTTGAAATTGGTAACTAGTGTTAGGAGATAACAATGGAACGCTTACATGATCGCTTACTCTTCCATCGACACCTATACCACTACCTGAGGTTACGGGCACCGCTGAGGCATGGCACTGTATATTGCTGGCTTCGTGCCTTATCGCTGCTCGTATCTAAGTTACGGCAATTTCCTTTGCCTTTTCTTGCAATTTGTCGTACTGGGCAGCAACTACGTGTGTCATTTCTTCCCTTACTTTGTTAATTTCGCTAAGATTTACGTTTTGATTTTCACCCATTACAGCTTTCACTCCCTCTAGTTCTCTATTAATGACTCTTTCCAATGCTTTATGTCTCTCTTCCATAGTGACACATGTGGTTCTCGCCTCAAACCTTACTTGTTCTAAATTATTTCTTAAAGCTACATCCATTGTCTCTCTCTTGCTGGCAACTTCGTTTCTACACTCAGATCTTATCTGGTTCATTTCTACCTACGTGGATCCCAGTTCACTCCTAATGGCACCTATTTCTACCTGTAGTGTATCTCTGACGCGATTAACCTCACCAACTACGCTATTTAGTTGTTTCTCTGAGAGTTCAGCTCACATTGTTTCTCCGAAAGCTTAGCTTCTTGTTCCCTAAGTTGTTGACTTAACCTTAACCCCATTTCAGTATTTTGCGCTGTTATTTTACTGTCTAATGTGCTAACTCTAGCTGTCATCTCATTAGCTTGTGCTGTGATTTTACTGTCTAAGATATTAATTTTTTCTATCAACTGAAAAATTAAGCTATCCATACTGCTTAGTCCTGGGTCGGCAAGGGGAGGAGATTGCTCTGCCATTCTAACTTCTACTTCTGGGACTATTTCTACATTAGCTTCCGTATCCCCAAATCTACTATTCACTACCATACATCTATCATCTGCCATTTCGTTATGTTTACATATTACTTTTCTATTCCTAAGTATCTTTCACTTACAATTACTGCCTCGTTTCTTGAAGAAAGGAAAACTATTTTTACAGCATTACTGGCAGCATCAGACTATTTAAGCATAAATGGTTTGATACAAGATTACAAGATTATTAGTATACAACTGAAATTGCTTGCACTTACTCGTTGATGTCCAGGTCCGTTGTTAAGGTAATCCTGGGTAGGGGTATAACACTGGTTTGACACCTTCACTGGGGGGATATAGGTTGTTGTTTCCTGGGGCTTTTTTGCTGGTGATGGCCGCTGTGTTGTCTCCGTCGTCGACTTCCGCCGGTGTTCCAGAACTCGAACTCCGTTGCGCCGTTGTTCTCCGTGGATCCTGTAGTTTCCCTGCCGCGTCGGTCAGAACTCCAAAACAAGCATACTGGTTGGCACCTTATGACGTCTCACAGTTCTGCAGTCATACACATTGGTCAGGGCTTCGAAGAAATACACGTTAGTCGCCAAAAACTATGACGCCGTATTCAGGACTTCGTGATCCAGGTTGGTCGCCAAATGGTCACTGGTACAGTCAGGACTTTGATAACCACGTTGGTTGCCAAATTACGAGGCGGTCCTTGCCCGTTAGGAACCTGGTTGAGTCCTCCCAGCACTCAACACCTCATAAAGTAGGGAAGGTGACGGGTGAAGGTTACGGATGGGGAGGTTTCCTGGACATGTCGGGGTTTTCCTCGGGGTTCGCTCTGTATACTCTTCTTTGTTCCAGGGTGTGGGATACGTCCTGACTGGATGTGGTGTGATTAACGAAGAAAACACCTCGACTGTCCCATGATCCATTTATTCACTGCTGTAATTAGATACCTCACTTGATACCTGGAAAGTCGCTGTTTGTAGACTCGTGTGTTGTGTTTGGCGGTAACGATAGAGTTCTTTACACGTGTTATGTATTCAGTGTATTCCTACCGCACTGGTATGTACGACGTGGTTCCACTACGCCCCGACCGAGATAGTGTGTCTCAGCTATCCAAATCACGGATCCACTATCTCCTGGATTTCCCCCTCTATCGTTACATTTTGAATTTTTGTGTGAATCACGTGTGTAAGTTCTAAACTGTTATTGGTTGGTTTCAATTTCAAGTTTTAACCATCGTACTTATTTTGTATGTGGGCATGACCGAACGTTGATAGTTTCCTACAGCATACACTTACTTAATTCCGAAGCACGTACGCTGCGAAAGTTTAGGAATTCGGATAATCTACGACTCTATTGTATCGATCACGTACGTATTGGCGTGAAAGAGAAGACAGGGTGGCAGACCGACCCTCCACATGGTTCGCAGGCATTGTTTTCCTAGGGGTGAACTTGTTATGAAGAGGGTCGACCGACCTGTGTTCTCAGCCTTGACGGACCTCATATTTCTGTTTCTCCGTTCTTCAAGTTCTAGTCAATCATACACTTCTTATTTTATATATATATCTTATCTATTATAATGTGTTTTCTGTAATAACTGTGTATTTCCTTTCGATGCAAAATAATCAATATAGAATATCTATGCTAACCCAATATTATTTTGATATATCGTATATTAAGCGACTATGTTTAGACCAAGGGGAACCGTTACAGTCTCCGGCGTCGATGCGGTGAAGCACTCGATCCGTGCGGCCGTAGTCGCTCTCGCCTTGGCTGAAGACGCGCTGGTATCGTCTCATCAGTTGTCGAACCAGCTGTTCTATGGTCAGGTGGTCGGCCGCCCTCTCCATTAACCCTTCCAGACAGGGCCGCAGGTGTTGAGTCGGCACCGGCTTCTGTGTCTTATCGATTGTGGTTACGCTGACCACGGGTTCGCACGTTCCCAGCTCCGTTCCGACCTGGACGTCGTGATCGGTATCTGCCAGGTTAAGCAGCCTCACTGGCACCTCCTCTCTGCACGGCAACAATGTTCTGGCTGCACACAGTCCGTGCACAGGTGTCTTCTGGTCGAGCATCATGTTCTTCGTCCTCTGGCCTTCAAGTCGCGCCGTCACCAACACCTCGCTTCTCGCGGGGACAACCACATCTTCCTTCAGGATGACCCTGCAGATTCCATTACGCTCTTCGGGCTGCCGGAGTATCACCTCTTCTCCATTGAGCCGCAAGACCTTCCTGCCGACGTCGAACGTCGGCTCGTGGCTCCTGAGGGCATCCAATCCTAGTATGACCTACTCAGCCACCTTGGCAACGAACACCCTCAGACGTACGGCACTCCATCCCAAGGTCAACTTCAGCAGGGCCTCCTTCTCCATAGGCAAGGTGTCACCCAATGCTGTCACAAGCTGGTATGGTCGGCTCGGCTTCCTCGTCGGCAAACCCTTGGCCACGTCAGGTCTGATGATGGTCGCGGCTGCCCCGGTGTCTACGAGCACGCGGCACGGCTTCCCTCTCACCCAACCGTTCGCGATGATGCTGTCATCCATCCGTCGGCTGACGGCAGGCAGTCACTCGAGATGGTGTAGACGGCGCCGACGTGCTCCTTGCCACGCCGGGCCTTACTCGTTCTTCCGGCTGCTCTTCCTGTTGTCGGTCATCTTCGCGGCCAAGTTGCTATTTGCAGCTTTCGTCTTCGCTGTTAATTCTTACATCTTCTCGGTGATGTCGTTATCCCACTTCTGACACCAGTTGCGACTATGTGGGTTCGTAGAATTAAAAGTCCGAGTTGCAGATATTCCAAATCTCCTTTATTTCCGCAGAAATACACTTATAGAGAAAAAGCTACATAATTTTCCATCTCTTCCAAATATTTCTGTAACAAATCTGAATAAATATACTGGTCTGTTAGATAAAGTAAAGAGGGAATTTAAAGTAAGGCAATTCAGTGATTTTGAATCCAAGAAAAATGATTTTGCTCTGTTTGCTAATCCTCCTGCAATAGATTTACATAAGGTTAAACCAGAACTATAACATGAAGTTGCTGATTTACAATGTGATTCATATATTCAATTGCAGTGTAAGGATTTGACTGATTGGGATATATTTAAACATCTGAAAGCAGATACATATCCATCTCTTAGATCATTCGCTGTCGCTGGTATGTTTGGATCCATATATGTAGGTGAACAATTTTTTTCAAAATGAAAGTTGTAAAATCGAAGCAATGATCGCGATTAATAGATGATAATTTACGTGCTATACTGAGAGCGGCTACTTGTGATATATCACTAGATTTTCATGGTACATTTCAAATAGAAGTGTATTGAAATATCTATGCCTACCTAAGGTATCGTAGACCAAAATAGCTGGACTGAAGTATGTGTACTAATCTTCATTTTACTTGTAGCAAGCCCAGCACTGATTCTGAACGAATGCCTACCCCTGTTCGTCATTATGTCATGTGCATTGCGGGTTGCATGTTGAGACGTCATAGTCCTCCCTCATTGAGCACATGTGCCGATGCCTGCTTTAGTCAATTCTCCGAGAACAACTTGCTTCACATGGAATCTAAAAAGAGCAGATTGGGGAAATTTCACAAAAACTGTGGATGATCATTTATGATTGACACTACTCCAATAAATAGGTTTGCTTTGAAGCACATCAATATTATCCAAGACTTTACGGAGGTAATAATCCAATCTGCAGACCAGACCATCCTTAAAATAGCTCAGTGCCCCATCAAGAAAATAGTACCATGGTGGAATGATACGAGTAAAGAAACTATAAAAAAACAAGAACCAGGCATTATATCTCTACAAAAGAAATCCTACGCTTTAAAATAAAATCAATTTTCAGAAACATCATGCCATAGCAAGGAAAACAATAAAACAAAGCAGAAAGTCATATTGGTTAACATTTGTCCCCTCCTTAACATCACAAACTCCACAGAAAGTCATAAAATACGAAGAATAAGCAGCAAATACAATAAATTCAGTATAGTGCCTTTAGAAAACCCTGCTGACGGATCAATCGTAGATCAACCCGAAGATATAGCCGAAAAACCAGCAAACAAATTTGCAGAAATTTCCAGTAACACAAATTATGAGCCTGTATTCCTCCACATGAAAGAAACTAGGGACCAATAAAACTAAAGGAAACTGCGACTGACACGAACTACTCATAATGATATACAGTTACAGGAACTAATGTTATGACGGAACTAAACAAGTGCGGTAAATCTAGTCCCGGCCCAGACTCCATTTCATATATGTTTTTAAAATACCTTCCGGTTAAGGTTATAAATTCTCTTTTGGCAATTTTCAACCACACATGGATTTCAAAGGTATTTCCCGTCCAGTGGCGTCGTGCTATAGCAGTTCCTATACTTAAACTGGAAAGGACATCTGAGTGCAGAGAGTCTACTCCCATTAGCCCTGTCCCCGTAGGAACAAGACCCGGGTCTCTTACAACCAGGGAGTATCCCAAAGGGTCTCTCCGTGGGGCTTTCCATTAGGACAGTACCTAGTTTCCTAAACTGCCCCCCCTCCTGGTCCGAAGACCAGTCAGGACGGAAGTGGATATGCCATTTACGCGCGTCAACACTCAAGGTGAAGACTACCGATATGACCTCGGTGGGGCCGCCTGGCGATCTAGCACACCTTCTACTAGCTGAGCAGGCTAAACTGGAAAGGACAGCTTAATTCCGGAAAATTATCGTCCTATTGCTTTGACGAATACAATATGCAAGCTGATGGAGAAAATTAATAAAAATAGATTAAGCTGGTACCTTGAATATATAAACTTTTTCAGTGATTCAAAAAGTGGTTTTTGTAAAATTTATTCAATTACAGATATGTTGATATGTCTAGAATCTGAAATCCGAAACACTTTCCTCAATAACCAACACCTCATTGCAGTTAGTTTAGATATTCAAAAGGCATACGACATGGCGTGGAAAGATTATGTAGTTGAAACAATGATGAAACATAATTTCAGGAAACATGCTCCATTTCATCTACAATTTCCTCCAAAATCGTAGAATTAAAGTCAGAATGGAATTTTCTCACAGGAAGTGAAAGTTGGGAATGGAGTCCCTCAAGGGTCTATCATCAGTGTCACATTATTCTTAGTCGCAATAAACGGTATTGTCTTCAACATTCAAGTACCAGTAAAAAAGCTTCTCTTTTTGCCGATGATTTGACCATACTATGCACCATAAGAAACGTTTCTACTACTCAACTGCTACTTCAAGAATCAGTAGAGTGTGTGTGTGTGTAATTTTACGTCCTCCAACTTTAAGTCACATCGAACGATGAATGGAATGGTAAAAATGACGCTCAAATGGGCCCAGGGTCCATAGAGCTTAGAGTTACCTGACATTAGTTGAACTAAGACTAAAGGATTTAAATTCTCTAAAAATAAAAGCAAATGCATACTGTTCCCTAATAATGCACATATGCCAGAACCCGAATCGTATATGGACAATCACATAATCGAAACAGTGACATCTATAAAACTTTTAAGAGTTCTGTTTGTCCCTAAGCTAAGTTGGACCTCTCACCTGAAAAGTCTCAAAGACTAGTGTCTACGAATACTTAATATAATGAAGATCCTGGCAGCCAAAAACTGAACACATGAACACATATAGAGCTATTATTAGAGCTAAATTAGGCTATGGTTGTGTTGTATATAATTCTGCCACAGAGAATTCACTCAAAATGCTTGATTCCACCCAGTCCACTGCTCTTCGAATTGCTACTAGTCCAGTAGCCAGTATTCAAATAGAAGCAAACAAACCACTGCTGGCAACCAGATGTAATAAACTTAGTTTAACATATGCGTTGAAGATAGCAACAATGTCTGAATCCCATTTGAAGTCTTATGTGTTTTTTGAAACTTGTAAGGGAAGAACTAATGGATCAAGACTACAAGCATTACCCATCAATGTCAGAATAACCAAGTATCTTGAAGAATTAAATTTAAACATCCCTCCGATACTGCTCTCAGACCATTCCCTTGATGTTTCACCATGGAAAATCACACTACCTAAAATCATCTTTGAACTGAACATTAGTGTCAAAGACCAAATCAGCAGATCCCAATACCAGCAATTATTTCTTGAAATTACTAGCAGATATCTAAGAAACACTGCAATTTACACTGATGGATCTAAATGCGACTACAGAAATGGGTGTGCTATATTATATCCTAAACGTACCATGCTTTTTCAACTGCCTGAGTTCTGCACTATTCTTTCAGGTGAACTCTTTGCCCTCAAACAAGCAATGTTGCACATTTTGAACATAAACACTTACAACTCATTTATAATTTGCTCAGACTCTAAAAGTGTATTAACTGCCGTAGGCAGTTCATCATTGACACATGTTTTTGTAAATGAAATTAAGTTACTCTACAACAAGATCAAGAAGGAGGATAAAGAAGTCATTTTTATGTGGGTGCCTTCGCTTAGGGGTATCCAAGGCAACGAAATTGCTGATCTGGCTGCTAAAGAAGCTAGTAATCTTTCTTAAAAAATACTGAAATAGCTACACCACATATTGACTATTTATTTTGTCAAAACTAAATTGGAAGATAAATTGGCTCAAAACCCCCAACAATAAGCTACATGAAACGTTAGCAGGACAGTACTGCATCTACAATCTTCACAGGCAAAACCAAGTCGTAATGACAAGAGTAAGAATAGGTCATACCAAACAAACTCACAACTATCTTCTTGAGAACAAAGAACCTCCCACCTGTACTGCATACAAGTGTGTACTAACTATGAAGCACGCCATCATTGATTGCCTCCTTTACAACCATCAGCGTCAGTACCATGGTATTCCCAACAGGATCAAAGAAGCCCTTTCATTGCCATCATCTTTTGATAACATCATTAGGTTCTTAAAAGACACTGGATTATTTTCAAAACTATGACTGTTGAAATGTTAGTATTTTGTGTGTCTTTACAATCTTCACTGTGATCAACAATAATAAATATAATCTGTAACATGTAAACCAGGACTCGCGATAAGACGTACATTGTTAAAGCGACTATAAACCTGCCACGGATAGAAAAAAGTGAGCCATTTACAGTTTTCTTTGCATCCATCGAAGAGCATCGTGTACCTTCATAAGAATACGAAAGAATACGAAAGAATTCAACAGTCTGTGACTGCCTGCGCAATGTTAACTTATGTGTACTGAAAATAGAACATGCAATAACATTATGGTGGCCAAGAGGTTAAATAGGTATTGCTTCCAATCTTAAGTTCCTAGATTCAAATTTCAGGCTGCTTTTAATTTTTTTATGTTTGGTTATTTTATGACTGGATATGTAAAATATAATATTGCATTAATATAGCTTTGGCATTTGATGTTATCGAGTTAAATAACTCAAAACGCAATTCCTCCAACACTCGTGTTAACTAAAAAGAATATGTATAAATAAACTACTTTATTCTAACATTAAAACACAAAAAATAAACATAATAATTAATATTAGATGTAAGAACCCTCAGCCGTATGACTGTCCTCAATTTTCCAAAAGTCAATTTTGTCCTTCAAGGAAGTTGGAGCGCAGCTCCCTTTTCACCACAGCCCATACATTTTAATAAGGTTCAAATCTGGTGAACAGGGATGATAGACAATTACCTTTCCCTTACGTGTGGAACAAAGTGTTATCTTGTCTGAGAACATCACATTATTTCAGTTTTGTTGGCATTTTACCCAAGGCGAAACTATCTGTGATCGTCTGTCAGATGTTTTTAGCCGCCGTTCGCACATTGTCTTGCATTATTTAAATGTCGCAGAACTGTTCGAGCTGATTCAGGAAAAGGCAAATTTATCTTCACATCAGAAGCACTTTAGGAAGATTTCAACTCGGCTACTGCCATTAATAATGCATTCATTTTGGGAATCGATATAGGTCTTCTTCCTGAACCAGGTTGATGGCATTCAATCCCATCCCTGATAATTTCATCCACCCCTGTGCTTAGATGCAGAGCCTCAAATACGAGCTGCAGCTTCAAGACCACACAAACCTCCTACTTTTACTAGTGCAAATAGTGACCTCATCGTGCCTATTTCTGTTTGCAGGGTCTGCCATAGTCAAACGCAATATAATTCACTGAGAGAGCATGTGTAGTATTCAACACCTGGTTTTACTACATGCGGCACCGCGGGCGGTGACACTGATGATACATGCAGATGGAGCAGCGGTGAAATGAGATAGCAGGGGAAACCGCTCCAGCGCATGTTGTCCATCACAAATCTCACTTCCTGGAAGTGAACTTCAGTGAGAGAAAACTGTTGGTGCCTGATGCTCACTATTCTGCGCACCATGTTCTTTCGTATGCAGGATATTACTGTTCGGCTGAATAAACCCTTAAGGAAGCATCATAATAATCATCATATTATTAACTTGACCAAATTTCGTGTATGAAATAATTATATCTAAAATAAATAGCTGCTGTGTACAATCAACATCATTAAGAGAGTGAGTGAGTGAGTGAGTGAGTGTGTGTGTGGTGTTTTAGGGCCTGTTGACAATGAGGTCATTTGGGCCCGAATCATTAAGAGATGGGATAAAAATGTTTACTGCATGCGAGAAGTGAACCTACGACCAAGTAGCCTACAGTGAACACACTTGGAAGATTGCAGATGGAATAGCGCCGTAGAATCCCAACTATTTCATGTTATCTGTTGTTAATATTGATTTTTGTTGAAGCTTAGGTTATGTACTTGGTTATAATTGAGCTTTTTTCAAAACTGAACATATCCACCGAAATCCGAAAATGAGTTAGGAATGGGATTCTGTTAAGATTCTTGGTTGTAATATGATGCTGCTTTTATTTTCTACCAAAACTGAACATGCCATTCATTAATGAGTATTTAAAGCTCTATTTTTACAACAAAACTTAACATATCCATTACATTATAGCCCAATTTTCATTTTGTTATCAAAAGTGAACATGTTCAGTATAATTTACCATACATTCGATGTTTTGTTTTCATAAATGAACATGTCCACTTTCAGAATATTTCTCTTTGTCATATGTTCCCTTTCACGGAAGTTTTTGAAGCTCATGACATTCTATCCCCTAACTAATGAGGGTTTAATGTGTTCTTACTCGGTCAGTTTGTGGCAATGAGTTCTCATGTACGCATTAGCTTTTAGTAGCAGTGCAGATATTCTTTATACATCAGGTGCTTAATGAGGTGGAAGAAAGTGAATTTTAAAGAATGTGATGGAAGTAATAATTGATGAAATTAACTGTGGTGTTAGGAAGAGAGAAAAACCAAAATCGGAAACCAAATTGAGAAGCCAAAATATGCTGATCCGGACCCTAGAATAACCCAGCTCAGGTGTGTTTTTTTTTTTATGTCCTCCAACATTCAGTCATATCGGATGACGAATGAAATGGATGAAATGATGCTCAATGCGTCCGGGGTCCGTGGAGCTTAGAGCTACCCGACATTCGTCTTTCAGGATAATGGAAAACCCCGGAAAAAACCTTATCCAGGTAACTCACCCTGACCAAGATTCGAACTTGGGACCTCTTGAACGTGAGGCAGACATGCTACCATCTACGCTACCGAGGCGGGCCTCAGGTGTTTGCATGGCCATGATCTCAGAACAGAAATTCCTCAAGTATAATAAATACTATTACCTGTCCTTGCTCCCTTCACTTACTTCAATGTATAGAACAGTAAAGGAATCAATGAATCATAAAGAATAAGAACATTTTAGTTTTCACTAGCAAGACATTTTTTTTAAACAAAATTGGATATGTCCATAATTTTTTATCAAAACTTAACATGTCCAAATATTTTTGACCATTAATTTGAAACCTAAAAGTACTATACATGTGGTTTTTAAGCATATGATTAAGAATTCTTAAAGCTCCATGTACAGCCTTACACCAAAGAAAAAGAAAACTTTATAGCATAGGTATACGTTTTCTTCCATTTCCTAATTATTTTCAAGTGATGGACATGTTCAGTTTTGAAAAAAAGCTCCTCAATTGATCATATAGATTAGTAATATTAAGGTTGGTAACTTGTGAAGAGCAGAAGATGCAAACGATGATTTGCGAAACATGTCCTCAAAATAGGTACGAAAGTGAAGTAGATGTGTAATAAATACGACTCATCTAAAAATTAATAATTGTGAAAATTTGTTATTGCCGCTACACAACTTGTATTGCAAATTGTGTGAATAAGGCACTGTGCCCAATAGGACAAATTTGGTGTTCCAGACAAGGCCCATTTTTATTTGTTCACAAGGTGATGAGTACATTCTAGGCGGAGGTCTGTTGTTTTGATGGCTATCACATCTAGGAAGAAGGTAAATTGATTAATGGGGTTTAGGCTGTTCAGGTGAGACAAGAGCTTATGTAGTGCGTCCTCTTTATAGTTCCATATCATATATGTGTGTGTTCGATGTTTTCATGGAGAAGTCTGAACAGGGGCACTGGAGAACTGTCTTTTGTATAATTTAGCACACATTTTAACTTCCATATGCAACATTTTAGTTATGAGCAATCTGTGATATTTTATTGTATTTTCTATTCTTGTTTACATATGGGAAAAGGATCCATGGCAGAAAAGCTGTGATGGCGAGAGAAACTGCCAGATGGTGTTTTGCAAGATATGCAGACTATTGATTGATGGCCATAACACTGTAACAGCTGACAACTCCTTGGATCAAGTCCTAAAACACTCCAACCTGCATATGTTCCTGCAATGTTTTCTTGGGATATTTTGAAGCAGAAGAGGAAAAAAGATATTCATATCCATCACCTAAAATTTCTGCATATGGGGGTTAGAACCACACAATGACGTTTTCTAAACTGGGGGCTACCCTCAAAAGATTGGAGCTTGAACTGTTTTTATACCTCAGAGAGTTTTAGACCAGTGATCTTCAACAGAAGTTCAGAACAGTATCAGAATAAAATTTTGGTTTATTTCATTGACCAATTAGATGAAAAGAAAAGTGGCTAGATTTCATAGAATGGTATCTCTTCACATACAGCTCATGACACAATAGCATTTCTTGTAGGAAATTATTATTATTACTATTATATGGCAGGTAATAGAAATAATTACTAATTAAACTTATTTCTATCACAATCATTATAGCTTTTAATAAGCATTGAAGATAGGTATAGAATAAAAAGAAGTCTTTCAGACAGTGGAGTGTCATTGTTATTAAAAGTAGGCAAAAAGAAATCTAGAAACAAGAATGAACACTTCAGAAATATTAAATTCAAACACATGGTCAAGTCTGCCACAACACATCACTTTTGATCTGAGAATCACAACATCAAGCAAGTAATATAACTGATTAAATAGGCAAAGAAACCCCTAGAACTCCAAATTTGGGAAAGCATATTCATTACTAAGAAACAGTACCTCCTGATGAATTTTGAAATTCCTGCTGTGGATGATATCATCAAACAAAATTTTGGATGGCAGCACAGCACCAAGCCAGAGGCAGGCACTGGTTGCACCATCAAGTCGACTGCAGAACTGAGGATAGGGAAAAAGTTCCCAGAAACTATTCTTCATAAAAAAACTTGTAAGCAGAGAATAGTGTATACAAGGTTGACTTATTTGCCTAATTTTAATAAGCATTAAGGAATTGTAAAACAATAATTTGTACAATGTGAACATTAATATTACTGTCACAGCGACGGGTATAAAAGGTTCGGCGCAAATAGACAACAGACGGATAGTGTTTCACAGAGATACAGAGCTTGCATAAGCAGATAAACATAGTGCCAGAGATAAAAGACTTACCAACACAGATAAGTGAGGTAAATGGAAATTTCTAGTGACTTCTTGATTGAAAGAGATTAGTCGGTTTCTGATTTGTCTTAGAACAGTCTAGAAATTATCAGTGAAGTATTTAAGGGAGCGACGACTCGCCAAGAGTCAGTCGTAAGCAGTAAACAGCTGAGCTGTTGTTGTAAACAGATGTAATCAGAACGCTATTTGTTATTGTCATCGACGGCAGATTGTGTTATGTATGTGACGTAATGTTACTACATGAGAATTGAACAGTGTATTCCTACGGAAATAAAGAACATTTGGATATCTGCAACTCGGACTTTTAATTCTACAAACCCACAAAGCCACATTACTCAAATGTTGTGGTCTACAGTATCCTTGAATTTGATACAACCTGATTTTTTTTTTCTGGTTGACACTGATTGAAAAACTAAAGAACCTATCTTGCTGGCCTTAGAAATGATGTTAATAAAAAAGGTGCACAAAATACTGGTCTGCAAATTGTATTACTATGTTTTGGATAAAGCATATGGACTAACTACAGACACATGCTTCTGACTGAACTATTTAACTAGCATAAATGCACATTAGATGTGTTTATTTTGCACTTGTGCTGAAACCTATAACTAAAGCACACTCTGAATAATTTACAACACACTTGTGTTGTTTCATTGGAGGATTAAAGAACTACATACTTTAATTAACACATTTTCTGCAGACCAAGTATGAGTTATAAATTATTACAAATTAAGTAGTAATACGAATGGTAACATTTGAATTGTGCCTTATTAATCAGAATATGAAAGTGATCCAATCATGTGCATTTCCTCTGCCTCCTCCAACTGATTGTTATCCTCACAACTGCTAATCTGGATGCTGTTATTTAGGTGCTGGACTACTGATCCCAAGTTTGCAGATTTTCAAATCTGGCCCAGACTGATGGTTCTTTAAGTGTGCTTTAAAGTGACAGTCCCATGTTAATAGATTTATTAATAGATTTACTGATATGCAAAAACTCCTGCAGAATGAAATTCTGGTACAATGACATTCAGCAAAACATATCAGTGCGACATGATCTTGGCAAATGACAGTTTTGTTAACAAATAATATATTTGTATATCCTCGCAGCTACTTTTTACAAAACGTTATGAACACATTCGATTCCATAGTTTTTTCACCACTTCTCAAAATTTTCCCTTTGAAATGTTTCACATATACATTTTGATTACGTATAATAGTCACATTTAACCACATTGTAATACACAATTTGAAAACAAGCATGCATCACTAAATGCAACTGTATTTTAGTAATAGAAAATTATGAACATGCATACCTGCATTAATTACATATGTTTTAAATGGATATGTTTTTAATATTTTTAATGCTCTAATAATGCTTGTTAACAAAATAAACCCTTAATACAAAACAAAGTTAATTTCCATAGTCCAACATGGAGCTAATTGTAAGCAATGGCCATTGCACAGAGCTTACCAGTGCTTTTGTTTCCATCAGGTTTCCATCTAAGGCTGGCAGGATAGTAACAAAATGTAGCTGAAAGAGAAGAGCTGGGAAGAGGATGAGGGGAATGAAACAAAGAGAAAATACACAAGAAATCAGAGGTTTCTAATGAAAGGAGATTCAACACATTACTGTGGCTTTCAAATGGATGATGTTTGTCCTGGAATGCTACTAGGGCAGCTACTAATTGGAGTCCTGCAGTCTTATTGCATTCCCCGTACATGGGTTGTGACGAGGGCCAAGTGAATCCATCTCTAATATATACTATTTGTGCTAAGACAATTTTAATTTTGCAAAATATGATCCTGGAGGAAGGTAGAGAGTAATGTTTCTACCATAACCATAAAAACCCAATTTTTTAGTTTTCCTAACACAAATAAATAAAATACCAATATATTATAGCAAAGCATTATGACGTAAGCACTGTAATGAACATTATTGGTTGGTATGTATGCATGTACTTATATTTGTAATTACCCAGAGCTGAAATATAAACGTTTGACATGATGTGATAAAAGAATTACCTTGAATATGCCAAGGTGTTTGCTAAATTCAAGATAGAGCAAACAGTACACTTCCTGCTGGCCTGTAGAATGGTGCATCTGCAAAGAATTACTTTGAATAAGCCAAGGTGTTTGCTAAATTCAAGAGAGAGCAAACAGTACACTTCCTGCTGGCCTGTAGAATGGTGCATCTGCAAAGAATTACTTTGAATAAGCCAAGGTGTTTGCTAAATTCAAGAGAGAGCAAACAGTACACTTCCTGCTGGCCTGTAGAATGGTGCATCTGCAAAATGTGAGTTGTCACATTATAAGTTTCTTTATGAATGGTTTGTAATCTTTTATTTACTCTAGAGAGTTCAAATCAGTATTATTCAGTTGTTCATCCGTTTAAAAATCACGGAAAAGTGTATCAGTTGAACCAACTTGCAATTTGGTAATTTGCCTTTCCCCTTTACGCTGCCAGTACATTCTAAATGAGTTAATGTATGTTCAAATTATGTTGCAAACAGCAATAATACAGATGTATTTTTTTATCTTGAAAAGTGTAGAGCGATGCGCAGTGGTATCTGGACGAGTCCACCTCAGAACGGTTGCAACTGAAGGGGAGGGCAGGTCAGTTGCGTACCAGTTGCGAGCAACTAAACACGTGCAAAGCTACTCGGTAACACTACAGCTTGTTTCAAAATGTGCTGGACTCCTGGTTCCAAGAGGGCATTTATAAATGACGCCTCCAGCAGCACATTAGGAAATAAAGTGCTACATTTAAAAACACAAGAAGTAATAACCAATATGCATAGATTTATAAAAAATGAACAATGGTCTGGGTCAGCTATAAAAATCTGGGGAAGGATATCTGAGGCAACAGTTGTGTCTGAAAGCAGTTTAGGTGAGTTATTAAGGAAAGAAAAGCCATTGGTGCTAGTGCAACAACATCCTTCTCTATGTCCAGCAAACAAAGATTAAGAACATGCACAAAATCTGATTTGGATGTTTTAATTCAGAAGTAGTTAGGCGAAATATGAATAATTTTTAAAGCACAGAAAAACAAAGACTAACTTTGAAGAAAGTGCTTATGAAGCTAAAAATTCTACTGACTTCCAAGGCAGTGTCTAAACATTAAGAAGAGTTCTTTTGAAGCTAGGATTATTTGAAAAAAAAAAAAGGACACTAAGCGTGACAGACAAATTTTAATTGAACATCGCACCATACGTGCAAAAAGGTTTAAATATTTACGAAATATTTGGAGATATCGAAGTGAAGTTTATATAGTTTATATGGATGAAACTTATATAAATACAGCACATACTGGAGCATATGCCTGGAGTGAAATACGTTACAGGGACTCTGCAGCGACATTGAAAGGCCGACAGTTGTTTATCATGCCTGCTGGAGGAGAACAGGGTTTTGTTCCAAATGCCTATGTACTATTTAAGATCCAACAAAAGCGTGGAGATTACTATCATAGTAAGAATTACAACATAGTTTATAACAGCTGCAAAACTGGCTTCGAGAATGAAATTTGTTTTTAGACACCTTATGCACCGCCTCCCCTCTTGTAATTTTACGCGTGGGATGCATTGTGGCGATAGGTGCACTATCCCCACCACAGTTGCTACTCATCCCTACCGCGCAGGATTCCAGTCAAGATAAAATAATGCATCTATACTTTTAAACTGACTGACGTTAAACAACTTATTCACGAAGAAATTGACAAGGTAACACAAGACTGGGAAAACTGTGTGAGACATGGAGAAAAACTACAAGATGACTTTTGGAAAGAAATAGTGAGTGAGGAGACTTTGGAGGCTATCATCATAAATTTGCAATACCCTGACAATGACAAATTGTCTCTTTGACATAAGTGACATTTACAGCTATTCGGATGAGCCACTGGCAATTCCATTGGATTAGAAAAATAGGTAATTCATAAGCTGTAATAATAGCATTTTAAATGTGCATAATATGCAAAATTTTATTTAATATCCAAGTTACAATTGTGAGTTCAACAACTGCATTTTAAAAGTTTGGAACATTTAGTTTGGGGTTCCTTATGTCAAGCACCATGGAAACTTGCATGATCTAGGATAGTGTGTGAGAGAAAGGGAAATATGAAAAGAGTGAGGGTAACAAGGTAGCAACACTGAGTGCGCTAAGGCATCTGATTTGCCAAGGTCCAGAACTCTTTCCATTTGAAAAACATAATAGAAGCAGAGTGATAAAATTAGCAAATAGTAACAGAAGAATCAACACAGTGCTTTCACGGATCAAAGAAAGATTGATCCAAGATAAGAGGTACAGAAATTGCTGGAAAGAGGATTGAGAATAAATAATTACAAGTTTGTGATGCTTTTAGACTTGGGAAAAGTGGGAGAAGCATATAAGGAAGATTTACTGACACACAAATGAGAAATGAAGTGTTAAAAGGGACAAAGAAACCAAAAGGATCTGACATTCATATAATAATTCACTATACAAGCAGCGAGAAATAATGAGGCAACTAACTGATCAGAAAAGACCTAGTATAATCATGGAAGAAGGGTATACATCTGTAATTTACACTGTGGATAGATGATCAAATAGAAATGGAAGCAACTGAAAGAGAGGTAACGCAAATGGACAGAGTATGTTGAACTTTGAGGTGGTAAAAATGAACATAACAGCAAAAATAGTCATAATATACAGTCCAGACAACCAGGCTAGGAGAGAAGAAGAGGGATGAAAGAAAAGCAAATGTGGTTCAATGAGGGAAGGGCAAAATTGTCAATAAAGCAGTCACAAGAGGGAAGAAGGAGGGAGCGATTCCTAAGGTAACAAGTGAAAAAAATCTGGAATGAGGTAGAAGAATCAGATCAAGAGATAGCATTTATACAGACAAAAGATATGAGGACAGTTTATATGATTAGGAGAGTGAAGGGAAACAAACAGAAAAGGAAAGATGAAATGAAATGCTGCGTGGGAAATTAGGCTTAGTAAATGCTTAATATTCAATAAAATTCCATTTCAAATTCCATTTCTTTGTGGTTATCAGAAAGACCTAGTATTTGCTAGATGTACTGAAAATCTGAAGCAACTGCAGGAAATAACTGTCATGTCCATATTTGAGGCTATCTTCAATAACATGATCAAGAGAGTGAGGATATGTTTACAGCATGTAAACATATGTGGACATTCCGTTGTTTAAGGACTATGATACAATGAAGCACAAAATTAATACAATTTTGAGTCTAACTAATACTCAATGCTCCATTTATTGCTAGTATTTACCTAGAACGCGTTTCGTTAGGATCTTCCTAACATCATCAGCTGTTGTCGACTAATGGATGCCGGTTCAGTGAACTCCTCGGAGGTGATAGGTGCGTCTCTGTCGGTATCTTGATGAACTTGAAATTTGGGTTGTCTTCAAAGGTAGTATCGAAATTAAACAATTTACTTTCATATTTCTTTATAAATATTTTTCCCCACATGGTTAATGCAGCTGGATCTTGGACACTTTTTAGTAAGTGAATTTCTCGTTCTATGTCATGATTTTCCTTCCAAAAATGGTACGCTACCGCCGATTTATCTATTTTTTTATTCCTGATGTTCCTAAAGTGCTCTTTAAGCCTAATGTTCACGTTCCTTTTTGTTTTTCCAATGTAGAATTTGTCACAGTCCTTGCAATTTATCCGGTACACTCCTGATTTTTTGCCTGTGGGTATCTCCTTTGTATTATGTGATTTCAAAAGGTGTTGTACACTAAATTTGTTCTGTGGGGAGGTTTCATTGCTAATTGGGGAGAGAGTAGTTACTTGTTTGCATCTTAGTTGTCTTTTGAATTTATCTATTTTCTTGTTGACCAATTCAACAACTGTATACAATGGATACAGTGCTGAATTGGTCAACAAGAAAATAGATAAATTCAAAAGACAACTAAGATGCAAACAAGTAACTACTCTCTCCCCAATTAGCAATGAAACCTCATACAGAAAATTTACATATCATCCCAGAGCTACACACCTTTTCCAAAAAGTCTTCAAAGAACACAATATTACTTTGGCCCCACAGAACAAATTTAGTGTACAACACCTTTTGAAATCACATAATACAAAGGAGATACCCACAGGCAAAAAATCAGGAGTGTACCGGATAAATTGCAAGGACTGTGACAAATTCTACATTGGAAAAACAAAAAGGAATGTGAACATTAGGCTTAAAGAGCACTTTAGGAACATCAGGAATAAAAAAATAGATAAATCGGCGGTAGCGTACCATTTTTGGAAGGAAAATCATGACATAGAACGAGAAATTCACTTACTGAAAAGTGTCCAAGATCCAGCTGCATTAACCACGTGGGAAAAAATCTTTATAAAGAAATATGAAAGTAAATTGTTTAATTTCGATACTACCTTTGAAGACAACCCAAATTTCAAGTTCATCAAGATACCGACAGAGACGCACCTATCACCTCCGAGGAGTTCACTGAACCGGCATCCATTAGTCAACAACAGCTGATGATGTTAGGAAGATCCTAACGAAATGCGTTCAAGGTAAATACTAGCAATAAATGGAGCATGAGTATTAGTTCGACTCAAAATTGTATTAATATGTGGACATATTGAATCATTTGTTTAACATTTTTTTACGCTGATTCCTGGAAAATGTTTCAGAATTTGAGGGTGCTTTTAATGTTTCATACAAAAAATGCTTACTATTCAAGACATGCAAAGATGATTCTTTTGCTATCTTTTATTCATGCAATTAAAGAAAATTAATACTTCAAAATACCCAAAAATATAATGCAATGAACCCCTAGTTTTGAACTTTCCTTCCACTGTATCACCTATTCATGTTACAGCTACTGTCATTTGTTATATGAAACCTTTAATATTTAAAGACTAGGTTTGGCAGCCAGTGATAGAATATTCTGTCGCATATGCTGCACAAGGGGCAAAATTAAAATGAATGCTAGGTATACATTATTATTACACAATTGTAGGTGGTTTACTCTAAGCTTTTCTTTATGTCATAAAGTTTGAAACATTTCTCTGGTAGCCTCTTAGTCATTCAAACCATTGTCATAAAAATGGAGTGCTGAGTGCCAGTGTAATGCTTCTTTTTTTTCAACCAAATTACTTGAAATTAAGAACCATCATTGGATTCATAGAAAACTGACATTTCACTATCAGTGTTCATTTCAATGCCACCTTCGGAATAATCATGCAAGAAACTTAAAAAAAACACCACACTTACATGCTTACAGTGTCACCAACTTGTGGCTGTGAATAACCATGGATATAAAAGTAAAAAACTGGAGCCACTGATAGTGAAGTAAATGTAATTCAATGTAAATTATAATAATTAGTGACTAACTTCACTTATCTTTGTAATAGCTCTTCGGAAAGATACCATAGTGAGAAGTTTTGTTTCTAGTTGCCAAAAGAGATATTTTTCAAATACCTTTTTCCCTAAATCCTTTCATGGAAGTGTTGAAAACAGTGTTGTTGTATAAATTAAATTAATTGGGAGTCGATTAATGACACTAAACAACACTTACTTTTAAATTTTCCCGGAACTAGTTTCAGAGGCCTTCCCTCTATCTTCAGCCACGCATTTTTGGGAAAAAAACCACAACATAAATCCAGAACCAAAATTACTAAAACATACAACAGGAAAACAAGAACTGTCCACATGGGAACAAATCTTTATTTCAAAAAATAGGAACAAAGTATTCAATTTCGACATCCCCCAGAAAGATTTGTTCAGCAAGTTCCTCGAACCGCCACCAGAGGAGACCGATGACAAAATATTGCCAGCTACACCAATGAGAACCAGTCGATGTCCGGCTGAAGATAGAGGGAAGGCCTCTGAAACTAGTTCCGGGAAAATTTAAAAGTAAGTGTTGTTTAGTGTCATTAATCGATTCCCAATTAATTTAACCTTTTTCCCTTTTTGGGTATCATAGTCTTGCTTTCTCCCCTTTTTCTTTTAATTTTCTTCCATTTTACTCTAAATGATTTTAAACATAAAATATTTAACTTTTAATTAACATCTCCTCAGCTTGCTGTGAACATGTGAAGAGTAAGCATAACTCTTTCAGTAAAAGCTGCACAGGAGTTGAAAGCACACCTACAACAATGGAAAATAATTGTGCATGACAAATCCTCTTTCTCTTGATTTACCGCTATAAAGCAACCCGCAATAATGCAACTGACAATGACTCATTGTCATTGTACATCATTCTGTCCTTTTAAATTCACCAGAATCAGTAGCGTACTGTTAATGAATGTGAGTTTGTTACTGTGATAGACTCCATCTGTTCGTGCAGATTCCAAAGTCACACAGAGACAGCAGTAACCGTACATGCGTAGCTCCAAGAATTGACTCTGGGTTCTGCTCCAAGCTACTAGAAATCACTGAGAATGCAGTCACAGCACGAATAAGAACATTCTGGCAATTATTGCAGTTTTATATAAGAGCGTGCACAGCAAGTGAATGAGTTGCATAACAGTCACATTGAGTTAGCAAGTGAACTGGTGTTACTCCTTTGTTACAGTACTGAACGAGTGTATTACTAGATTTTACCATGCCAAAGCTGTCCAGTGCTTGACTTATTCTTCTTGCTCAGAATTCAAGCAAGATTTCATAGACACAGATGGAACTGTTATTTGATGTACTATTTGCGATTCAGAAATTTCGTTAGATAAAAAACACCAGCAAGATTGCATCAAACAGCACATTTTCAGCTCCAAGCATCAAATGAAAAAACTCTTCAGGCAAACAAATTGCAGCAGCATCTATTACGAAACGAGTTTCAACAAAGTTCTTCAAAAAGCCAAAATTTTAAGGAAATAAACATGGAGTTGTGTGCAGCTCTTACACAAGCAGGAAGTCCTCTCAATAAGGTGAACCATCCAGCCTTCAAGGGATTTCTTGAAAAATACACAAAGATGTCAAGTACTTTAAGAAAAAACTACATGGAGTCTTTTCCTTTCTTGGAAGTGTTGAAAACACTGTTATGATAAATTAAATTTAAAGGGAGTCAATTAATGACACTAGGTCACTACTCAGCGGGGATCTTGGATCGAGTGTGCTGCTATGTTGTGTGAGAATTTTTACCAAATTAAAGAGTTTGGGCTTCCTTTGGATCCAGCTAATGCAGGTGAAACTTCCAAGGCACAGCAACTTCTGTTACTGGAGAAAATACATAATTTGCAGACAGAACTATATTGTGTCTATAGTTACAAGTACCTGACTGCAGCTATTAAACTATTAGATGAACAAGGTTTGGAAAAGGAGAAACAGTGGGATATTTTTACTTCCGTGAGGGAGCAGTTAGATGGCTTTATCAAAGACAAACTGGTGTTTAGTCTTCAGAAGAATCCGGACATTGAGGATTTTACCACATCTGTAGAATTGCCATTCTAAGTGAATTCAAGATTTGATCCACTGGTTTCTGTGGATGTCGAAAGAAGCTTTAGCATCTACAAAGACATTCTATCTTCTAACAGAAACAGACTTACCTTTAAAAATGTAGAGATGCTTAATGTCTTGAAGTATAACGGTTTCATGTGTTTTCCTTCTTCTGATCAGTGATAATTTGGTGTACTTGTTTGTATTTCAATAAATTAGAATTGAGGAAAGAGAAATTGAATTAGTTGAATAAACCAGAACATTTTTGTCTCTTTTTTTATCTTATTTTAGCACCTTTTCATCTGAAATTTGCACTTAAAAATCCTAATCCTGATTATTACAGTTAAGTTTGAAGATGCATCACTCATATATCTGCAATCAAAAACCAGGATTGACTGAACCTCCAAAAGTAAGCATTGTTTGTAATCATGTGATTCTGCTTCTACCTGCTGAAGTAGACTAATAGCTTCCCTGAGATACCATATAATCCTATGCCACTGCTGTATCCAACCTATTGTGCATGAAAACAGCTGTATTTTCAGTAAGCCTAGAATTTCACTGCATTAGCAGAGTTTCATCCAAATGAATAAAACTAGTAACATTATCATTAAGCAGTTCTTTTAATGGATAAAGCTACATATGATTAATATACATAAAAATAGATCATATGTATATAAATTTGTACAAGCAGAAGTGAAAGTATAGGTGTGTGTATCTCAGTAAATCCTTTGTCAGTGTATCTGTCTTGGAGGATCCTCTACTACAATGGATCTACAGAGAATGTCATATCCTGTGCGGTTATGCCTGAAGAAAAAAAGAGCAAAACAAATGGGAAACAAAATGGCAAGAATTAGATTCTTAAGAAAAGAGCGGGCAAAAGCCCATGCAAGGCCTAGGTCTGTCCCAGGGTGAACAACCACCACTTCCATTGGTCGTCCCTCTACGCTTGTCACTTTGTCACAGAGCACCACACGGATTCCCATCATGGACTTCCCAGGAGTAGCACCGCCTATGTGGCCACCAATACCTCGCTGAAGCCAGAATGTCTGAAAAATAAATTACATTACTAGAAATGTCTCCTCATACCAATGTGTGGGGCAAATGTTAAAAAGTGGAGGAGTGGGTGGTATTTGTGGGTCCATTTGACAGCTATATCATTTGGCCCCTTGTTAGAAAGAAGAATGAGATGTAACACATATGGGTCTGGTGGTGATTACAAACATGAATTTTTCACTATGATACTATTATCAACAACTACCTTGACCATTCTTTAAACCAATTAACTCCTCTCACCATTTAATGCACATATTTCAGAAAATTCTAACAATCATATTCATGCATTTATACCAGACTTTCTCTTAAGGTGTTACTCCAATTCTTACTTCTTCTTTACATATAGTAAGTAGAGGAAGTATTGTATTCCACCCAGAAATTTGATACTTAGCTTACACTGTGAATATATGTTTTGAAGTACCTGAATAAAAAGTTCTTAGAAAAAGGATGATATGTGAGGTCTATGAGCAGCTTTAAAAAACAAAAGTCCTTGAATACCTCGCCTAATAATATAAGTTTGGAGAGTTGCAGAATATAACAGCTGGGCAAGACATAGTTGGAATTGCAGAACCATGGCTAGGAAATGAGTTAATACATTTAAGAGGTTTTAGTTATAAAGGCACTGGAGTCATTAAAAGGAAAGAAAGAGGGAAAGCATCAAGGGGAGTAGGTGCATTTGTTAGATCAGAGTTACTCGATAGTAACAGAATAGAGGCAATGACAAAGGATGATAGGAATGTAACCTGGTTAATAATCAAGAAAGGTCCAGAAATAGTCTAGGAATAGGAATAGTGACATTTACTATTTCCGAGATACTTATACCTACAATGAAATAAACTTCTTGATTAACAAGAAGCAAGCATTTGCAAAAGTGGTTTGTAAAACAGTATGTCATGTGAATGTAACAAGTTTTTCATTATGATTATGATATTATTATTATTATTATTATTATTATTATTATTATTATTATTATTATTATTATTATTATTATTATTATTATTATTATTATTATTATTATTATTATTATTGTTGTTATCAGGCCAACTGTCTTTACAACCCATATCTTCAGCACTTTTATCCTTGAGTTTATTTGCATACTTATTTCATACTTTCATTCATCATTTAATATGATCTGTTTAACTGAGAAATATAAACTCACAGAAAGAGTTAATGAATTACAATAAACTTGACAACTTCCTGAATTTAAAACCTATAAAACTTTTCTTTATTCAACAAAGCTAATAATTTTACAATGCTCAGTACAGTAAACAAACAAGAATTACATGTAAAACAAATGTCACTTCTCCAAGTCCTTGTTAGTACTGCTTCTGTCACTTACATGAAATTCTTCCTGGTACACCCATTAAGGCAAAGAACAGAACTTTCTAGACTATAAACACTGTATTTGACTCAGGAGTTTAGCTATGACCTTGTGGTTGACAAGTGAACCTGAGATAGCATTCCTTTGTTTATTCCTCTCACTCTAATATTTTACACCCTGCTTTAAAGGTAGCTTATCCTCTATTTTCTGGAATAATAAATATCATGTGAAGTAGCATCAGAAATACATTATATTAGCGCATCAAACAAAACAGTTATGATCATACCTTTGGTAAGTAAACCTGTTAAATATGTACAGTGTGTAACATTCTTATTCGTACACTTCAGTTTTCTAAGAAAAATTTTTAATATTTGTTAGAAGACACAATAAAATTAGTATTTTTCCCATACATGTGAAAAAAGCATAACAAATGCTATATTAAGAATTAATTGAATATTAATATATCAAGCTACAAACTAAATTAAATAAAATTGTAAAAGAAACATTACCATTTTTGTGCAATTTTTCTATTCGTACATTAGCAATAATAGTTGAATAAAAAAGACATAACTGACAATCTAATACTTTGTTGGGTATCCCTTGGCCTTAATAACTGCCTCACACCTCTTCATAGAACTAAACAAGTTTCTGCATTCAACTGGGCTGATTTTATTCCATTCTTCCTCCACAACATGTTTAAGCTCTTATTTAGACCATACTTCGCTTTTACGGACTCGTTTCTTCAGAATCATCCACAAATGCTCTATTGGATTCAAGTCTGGACTCTGAGAAGGTGTTTGCAGTAGTTTGGGTATATTCCATATTAACTAATTCATGTTCAGTCTTGCCTTGTGTTTACTGTTATTATCCTGTTCAAATCTATAACCAAGTGCCTTACCCATTTTCTGGACATTCTGCTTTATGTTATTTAAAATATTAGACTACATATATTAGTCCATAGTGCCATCATAAATTGTATATCACCAACATCGTTGGACGACATGCAGACCCAAATCATAATGGAACCACCACCTTGTTTAACTTTGGGAAGAGTGTTTCTGGGATCATTGAATTTGCTTTTCTTCAGGCTCTGTTTATACCATCTGACCCAAAGAGATTCATCTTAGTCTCGTCTGTCCATATCATGGTGTTATAGAAGTTCTGATTCTTATGGAAATGTTCCTTAGCAAATGCAACTTGTTTTTTCCTGTTTGCTGCACTTATATATGGCTTCCTCCTGGGTGTTCGGCCATGATATCCGTACTTCCACAAACATGTCAGTTTGGTCAGACATCATCTTTCCAGACAAATCTTCAATAATGTACATAACTGAAGAACCCTTAATTTTCGATTTCTCGGATTGTACTTACAATGAATTGCTCCTCTCCTACATTCAGTCTGTTTTCTTTTGATTTTTGTGGTAAATTCTTTGTAGAGCCTCGTTCCTTAAATTTGTTTACTATGTATTGTATGATAGAATGCAATTTATTTACTATTTATCCCGTTTTTCTATGAGAACACTCTATAAATGCCAGGTTTATAATTACTTGCTTCAGATCAGAATTAAGCTCCTTTTGCTTAACCATTTCAACTTATACTGATAGAACGTCTATAACTGCGACTGCAAGAGCCTAGGCGACCTTTGAAACACATGCATATTGAAGCTGTTTACGATGCAGTGGTCATTCTTGACAACCATATGAATAGAAAAGTTACATAAAATTGGGAGCTACTGCTTTAAATATTGCTGCTTCATACAATAGTGCCAGTTTTGAAATGAAATTTGTCATTGGGATTTTTTGTTTTAGGCTTATCAAGCACATATAAATTTCTAAAAGAAAAACATGGGTTTTTAAGCAAGTAGAGACAACTTTTTATTGACGACCTGATGTGTACGAATAAGAATGTTATATACTGTATACCTATAAGACAACATAATTATGACTATACACATATGAAAATTAATTTATTAGCTCGATTAGTCCATAGGATCTGCATTGTAGACAATAAATTTGAACTGCAGGTGTTACTCTATCTGCATTGTACCAGGAAGGTCCACACTTCAGTGCACAGTTACACATTCAAGGACAAAGATATTCTTCTGAATAAATGACAGTAAATTTCTATGCGTCATAGCAAACTATGATGATAAAAAAAGAATTCACAAAAAATGAAAAACTCATTCCACAGTCATATAATGTGAATAAGACACAATTCATGTTATCCATTATTGAATGTTCATGCTCATTTACTGCTAATTGCTTACTAGAGCAATCACTGATGCGATCAAATTTTAAATCTGCATGCTATGCTTTAGTTGCAGGCCAGTGAAGGAGAACTATAATTTGTGATGAATGGATGGATTATTTTTTTTTTGTGTGTGTGTAATTTACATCCTCCAACGTTAAGTCATATTGGACGATAATGGATGGATGGATTGTTGAGTTTAAGTATGCTCAACTGTGCGGTCATCAGCGCCCTTTTTCAACTGGATTTTAACATTATACGTATTTTGAGTTCTAAAATATGCCCATCATGAATAAAATCACTGTGAAAACACACTCTTGGTCAAAATCTAAAAGCAATGTAAAATAAAAGGTTAAAAGCTATAAAATGTATTGTCCGCTAAATGTGATATGCTATCCCTAAATATAATTTAAAAAAAAAAGTCTACGCTAAAATATCCACCAAGCACACCATCTTTTTTTTCTTTTTTTTTTTTTGCTTGTTCCATTTATACCCCGCCTTTAACTACTATGGTCATATCGGCGGCCATTCTCCTTTGGAACATACTGAAGGTGTTTACTCGTTATCTTTGGGTTTATTTATCATTACATCACGCACACATTCACACTCTCATTCATACTTCCAGACTCTGGGGAAGATGGGGTCGGAGAAAAATCCCCATACCCACCGCCGGGAATCGAACCCGGGACCCCTAGCATGGTAGGCAGGTGCTCTACCGACTGAGCTACGGGGCCAGCCCACACCATCTTATGACTGCTTTGCGGGCGGCCGAATCAATTTACCCTTCTTTTTGGGTGTGGGGCTAACACCTTTACCATCCAATTTTTCAGGTCGTTTTTTGGAAGCCATCCTGGCAGTCTGGGACGTATCCTCCTGTTCCATCTCTTCTACGGATGAGGCCCCTTTCCCGATAGAAAAATTTGGTTCAAGGACCTCAAACCAACTCAATACAGAGATCGACGAGGATGACATGCCTTGATCAGAGTCCTCACCTGAAGACTCCTCAGAGGAGTCTGCTTTCAGCTGGCAGTTTTGCTGGTACCTTTGATGAAATCGGATTTCTTATAACTGGTATTAAATTGTTTGGGCGGGGCATCATACCGAACGACCTTTTCAGTCTTGGTGGAGGTTGATCCTTTAGCCGGTGACAGTGCTGGTGATCTCCTTCCTGATGAGGAGGCAGGCCTCCTAGGTGCAGACAGGGGTGTTGATTTGTCAGGCTTCGGGGATAGTGATGGAATCTTCTCGTATATTGTTGCTGCACTGATATCGCTGGTCTGAGTGGCAATCTCTCTCCTCGGAACCAGCTTAGCTGCTACTGCGCTGTAAGTAGTGGACCGTGGAAGGGATGGTATTTGAGTACGTGCAAGTTTCCGGGCTTCTGAGGACACCTCTTTCACCTGGATCTCTTGAATCGCTTTTTCCTCGACGAAGCGTGGACAATCTCGAGAGCTGGATGGGTGTTCTCCAGCACAGTTCACACATTTAACAGCCGAAGAGAACCCACCTTCGTGCAGTGCCATCGCACAGTTACCACAGGTAGGCGTACCATTACAGAGAGTGCTAGTGTGACCGAAGCGCTGACACTGGTAGCATCTTAACGGGTTCGGTATATATGGGCATACCTCAATGGTCTCATACCCTGCCCTAATGCTTTGTGGGAGATCCACCCGATCAAAGGTCAGGAACAGGTGAAGGTAGGCACCAATTCCCCTCGCTCCCTTCGCTGTACACGGTACACAACCGTCACACCTTGGTTCTGTAGGTTTTCCTGAATTTCCTCATCAGTCATACCGTCCAACGTACGGGTGTTTACCACTCTGCTCGAGGAGTTCAGGGTCTTGTGCGCTGTGACATTCACTGGGTAGCTGCCTAATAAGTTCGCCTTCAATAAAACTGATGCCTGTGTGACAGAATGTGCTTCCACCAAGAGCATGCCATTTCTAGAATGAGTACAAGATGTAACCGGACCAGCTATCTTATCCAAACCCTTTTGGATGACGAAAGGGTTCACTGACAGAAAGTGCTTGCCTTCCTCTCATCTAGTTACGACTAAGTATCGAGGACCACAGGGCTCGACTACATCCTTTCCATTATCCTCCACCACTGCAAACGTCTCTGATGGCGTGCTCACATCCTGGGTGCCACCCCGGCTTAGGTGAGAGTCCTGGCCTGGACCTTGCTCACCTCAGGGTCACACCTCCTAGTGTAAAGACAGAGAGACCCAATCGCCTTCAGGAGTGTAACAGCTCATGCAATGGCCCCTCCCCGGGACTGACCTTTATCAGCAGATACGAACACAGTCCTACATGATAACAAGGGGCTGGGAATTATGCATTACCCAGTCACCCCTTGCGCTTCCCACTCCACCAACCCGCGCTATGTTATCCGTCAGACGTGTGTTCAGGGAGGAAAAAGAAAAAGAAGAAACACAAATGAGGTGAAACACCGAAGTGGACCACGGCTTGGGCGTTTGAAGGAACACTCTCACCTAGCGGAGGAACCCAATCGAGAGGTTAAACCAGAGCCTCTTCTGCCAGTTCTCGGGGTTACTGATGGGCCTTCTTGGCAGCCGTAGTGGTCCTGGGGCACACCAAATCCCCACCGTACATCACCCCATCAGTCAGTCCCCTACTTCCTGTTGCCCACCCCTCGGGACGAGGACCACAGAGGTTGGATTTTGAGGGGCTTTATGATGAAGGATAGACACTCAGATAAGTTCTGAAGCATTGTAGCATAATGTACCAGTTAGTGTGGCACATTCAGTCTGTATTCTTAAGTTATGTAACTTTAACATGTCTGTGGTGAAAATCTGTAACAGTTTGAATCTGCCCACAAACATGTTTAAGTCATTATTGCCAATCTCAGACTTTGTTCATGTGCACAGAAATTTTATTGTTGTTGCCTTCATCTGCCCTAATATTTACAGGCTAGAATGATTTTTCATGAATTTTGAACTTATCAGTAGCGTCTTAGTTGTGTTCACATTCACAAAAGCCAAAAGATTACATTCTGCCTGCTTTAACATGTTCTGCCTGTCCCAAATCACAAACTTGGAGACTAGGAAAGTAGTATACTTTAGTTACTTTCATTCTATCATGTCGTATGGAATAATTATCTGGGGTCATGCAACAGGCTGGGAATCAATATTCAAAACCCAAAAGAAAATAATCAGCATAATAACACACACAGGTCCAAAGGAATCTTGTAGACCATTATTCAAAAACTTGGAAATATTAACTCTCCCATCACAAATATATACTAGAGCTTTGCAAGTATATGGATATAAATTTTGACAACCTGTATAGTACACAAAAACAACATGGCTATCATACCAAAGCCAAAAGTAATTTAAAACCACTAGCACATAGATTAACACTATTTGAAAACAGTCCACTATATGCAGGAATAAAAATGTATAATAAATTACCCACTAAAATAAGGCAGACAAAAGATATAAAAACATTTAATAAAGCCGTCAAAGACATGCTGGTAAAAAGGGCATATTACTCACTAAGGGAATATCTAAGGGATAGTTTATAAACATTAATTGTACTCTCTCCACTTTGTAAAGGCATTTGCCTAAATATTGTACATTATTAGTTGTAAACACCTGTATAAATGTAAATAATATTTGTTATTATATATTTCATTGACGTGCCACCTGTTTAAGGAGTTAATGCTCACTTTGTAAATGTTTGTGATGAATAAAGTAATTATTATTATTATTATTATTATTATTATTATTATTATTATTATTATTATTATTATTATTATTATTATTATTATTATTATTATTATTCATAATAACTGAATCATGTTACCAAAGTTTGTGAAGTATCCCTTCTAAAAAAGAAAAGTGAAGCTGAAAAGGGTTGAAGTTAGTGAAGGTTCAGAATTGTGAAGGACAGTTCTCCAAGACATGTCATCGAAAACATAAAAGTAACTTGTACTACACACCACCTTAACAAAACTTATGTGGAAGTATATATAGAGATCAATTTACAAGGGATGCATCCTTTTCTTCTTAAATAGGTTGATAATGTGGAACATTTAAATCTGCCACAATTCTACAAACCCGCTACAAAGTCTACTGCAATAATAGGTTCATAACTGAATAGGTGGCAACACTGAATAAGTTTAGGAACTGAATGACATCAACTTCCACATCAGGCTTGGTGCTGTTATTGAATTCCTGAATGCAGAAGATGGAATGCCCATTCACATTCATGAAAGGCTGAAGAAAGTTTATAGAAATACAACAGTGGATGCCAGCATGTCTGGGTACATACTGTAAAGGAAGCTGAAGGGGAACATTGTTGGTAATAAAAGCAGAGTGGCTGGGGCAATTACAGTGACTACATGCTACAACTAGAGAGTTGACAAGATCACTGTGATGAGCCCCAGGTAACAACAGATGAACTGTGTCTCATGCTCTCTATTAGTAAAGATAATGTAATGACCATTATTGATAAATTGGACTAATGAAAATTTGTGCAGTGAACAGCAAAATTAACATTACTCTGGGATCCAAATAAAAAGGCAAGAAACAGAAATAGGCCTTCCTGAAAAATATAGTGACAAGATGTGGTTTCATTTTTGTGAGCCTTAGTCCATTCAAGAGGCAATCAGTGAAACGACACATCACAAACCATTGCCAAGAAAGAAAGAATTGAATACTTTATGATTGACAGAGAAAGTTATGGTTACAAGTCTGGGATGTGGAGGGTGCAATTCTAGTTGAAGTTTTTAAGCAGGGTTGCATAATAAAATCTGTTCAATACATCAACTCCTCAACAAACAAGTATATCTTCGAGATTTAACTGTATTGGAACACCACAGTGAAGTGAAAAATTATTAATTTTTAGATGAGTCGTATTTTTTACACATCTGCTTCACTTTCGTACCTATTTTGAGGACATGTTTCGCAAATCATCGTTTACATCTACGGCTCTTATGCGAGTCGCATAAGAGCCGTAGATGCAAACGATGATTTGCGAAACATGTCCTCAAAATAGGTACGAAAGTGAAGCAGATGTGTAAAAAATACGACTCATCTAAAAATTAATAAGTATATCTTCAGTGAGAGCTAAAAGCTATGGTAGATGTTCTTCTCTTGCAAAACAATGTAGCAGTGCATTCCAATCACCATACCATTGACAAGATTGCAAAGGGAAGTCTTACCTCATCCACCATACACCTGATCTAACACCATCAGGTCACTAAAAGAAGCTTTTTGTGGGCATCAGTTTTAACACGAGGAGACCCTGAAAAATTCTGTACATGAATGGCTGAGGAAGAAGGATCATGATTTTTACCATTACTGGAATATATGCTTATATTTATATATTTGTTATAAATATATATTTATTTTGTCTCGAGGTGGACAAAAGTTGTGGAAAAAGGGGAGATTATTTTAAACTGGGGTAATTATTAATAGTGAATGTTGTTGCCATCATGTTGCGTAAAGTTCATTGAGTTTTCTTGTAACTTAAAAGAAATAAAAGCCATTACTTTCTGACTATCCTCTTATCTGATAAGACTGTCCTCTTATTACCATTTACTGAAATCTAGCTGTGTAAATGAAACAAGGAGTTCTTTAGACACTTCAATGCTTTTCCCATACTAATATTTATGAAATGTACAGTGTTTAATGCCCCTTTTACTACATGCAACACTGATGATACACGATATGAAGATGGAGCACTGGTGGACTGAAATGACGGGGAAAACCAAAGATCCTGGAGAAAACCTGCCCCAACACAGTGCTGTCCATACTGTGACTTGTCGGTTCATGACATTAAAAGTCTGATTGCACCACTCAAAAATGTTCTTTATTTCCACCGACTTACAGTTGAACACTTGCCAATTACACAGAATTACGTAATGCACACAATTACGTTTCACCAGTTCGTCTGTTACAGTTCCACTGCCGCTCACAGTTAAGCACACTCTTCCGATGCAAGCATGCAGTCTTCTCGTCTGTACACTAGCACGGCGCTGCTTCGCTGCTCGCCAAGAACTGACTGTCCTCACTCATTGCAGCCCTTTTTATAGGAATATCACTGTTTTCTAGAAGTCTCTGGTTTCAGTGAATCACCGCGAAGGTTCCATACGGCAGGCGAAGGTGGAAGAGGCGGCCAGCGACAAGTGACACTTCCCTAATCAACTCCTCAGTTACTGAGATAAATGAGTGGGTGTAGCCCGTATGCCTCTGGTCCCTTCTCAGCTGTCGTTGGTCTGGCTTTCCAATAATTGGGTGACACTGCTCCCTCCTCAAAGATGGTCGTCCCGAACAGTACCATCGTGGCGGGCTAGACGATCCAGGTGTACCACCAACATCTTTCCTCGGGGCACCTTTGGATGAAGTAGACCACGTCATTTATCCTCTTCACCACCTGGTACGGCCCTTGCCATGGCTGCTGAAGCTTCGGGCAGCGTACCTTGGTCCGCGTAGGACGGTACAACCAGACCAGGTCACCTTGCTGGAACCCTTGGCTGTTAGCATGCCTGTCATATCTGGTCTTCATGCGGTCGCTCGCCTTCTGGATGTTCTGGCAAGCCATCTCGTGCATGTCGTGGAGGTGGTCCACCAGGTTCTCCACATACTCGGTCACCGGCTGCTTCGCCTCCGGAGGGCTTCCAAAAGCCAGGTCACAAGGGAGGCGTAACTCTCGGCCAAACATTAAGCTGGCTGGCGTCGTTCCAGTTGTGTCATGTGTAGACGAGCGGTAGGCCAGCAAGAACAGTGGCACCTTGACGTCCCGGTCTCGCTGATGGCTGGCCACGACCTTCCTCAGGTGTTCCTCTAAGGTCTTGATGTACCTTTCGACCATGCCATCCGACTGGAAATGTAGAGGCGTCATGCGGGTCTTGTTCACCCCAAGCCTTTGTAGCGCCTCCTTCATTAGGTTGGACTCAAAGTTGGTACCCCGGTCACTGTGTAGCTCCAACGGCACCCCAAATCGACAGAACACTTGCTCCACGAGGCAGTCTGTGATTGTCTTTGCCTCTTGGTTTGGGATGGCATACAGCTCCGGCCACTTGGTGAAGTAGTCCACGACCACCATTAGGTACTTGTTGCCTCGGTCGGAAACTGGGAACGGTCCAGCAATGTCAACGGTGATCCGTTCGAATGGCTCTCCGACGTTGTACTGCTGCATGCGACCCTGGCTCCTAGTCAGGGGGCCACGACACCCCGCGCACACGTGACACACTGCACCATCTCTCAGCATCTGCTCGGAGTCTCAGCCAGTAGTAGCGCTGCCGTAGTTTGTCAATCGTTCGGTTCGCTCCCAGGTGTCCTCCCGAAGTACCGGCATGCACTTCTTCCAAGACTTCAAAGACCTTACTCCGGGGAAGTACCAACTGTTCTCTCTGCGTCTTCCCATCGGGTGACTCCCATACCCGGAACAGCACGCCATCTCTGGTCTTCAACGAGTTCCATTGGGCCCAGTACGACTTGTAGGTGGCGCTCCTCGGTGCGATGTCCTCCCAGGTTGGTCTCGTCCCTGCCTCCACTTCCCTCAAGAGTGGCCCCAAGTCTGCGTCCGCCAGCTGCTCCCTCCTCAGGCCCGCGCTATCCCAGCCGTCCACAGGCACTGCCGTGACTACTCGGACTGCTGTGGCACGCTCCTTCTCTTCCACTCTTGAGCACTGGCCGCACTCTTCTGGACAGGGTCTTTGGGACATGGCGTCTGCGTTACCGTGGCTCTTCCCTCTACGATGTTCCGAGGTGAAGTCGTACTCCTGCAGCCTCTGGACCCAACGTGCTGTCTGGCCTTCCAGGTTCTTAAAGATCAATACCCAGGTTAGGGCGGTATGGTCAGTCCTCAGGTGAAATGGCTGACCGTACAGATACTTGTGGAAGTGCTCCAAGGTCTTTACTACCGCCAGTAGCTCCCATCGGGTGACGCAGTAGTTCTCTGCCTTGGATAGCGTCTTGCTGTAGTAGGCTATCACCCGCTCATGGCCGTCCTGGATCTGCGATAGGACACCTCCAATGCAATGGTCGCTAGCGTCGGTGTCCACAGTGAAGGCGCCACCCGGTTGTGGGAAACCCAAAATTGGAGCACTTCACAGGGTCTCCTTTAGGTGCTGGAAAGCGTTTTCGGCATCCTCCGTCCACACATAAGGCCGGTGTACCTCTGACAGGCGGGTGAGGGGTTTTGCGATGTTGGAGAACCCCTTTATGAAGCGGCGGTAATAACTGCACAGCCCCAGGAAACTGCGCAACTCTTTCTTATCCTTTGGGTGAGGCCAATCTCTCACAGCCTGTGTCTTCTCCGGGTCTGTGGCCACTCCGGTTGCTAGGACTATGTGGCCCAAATAGTGCACTTCCTTGCGGAAGAGCTGGCACTTCTTCGCGTTCAGCTTCATGTTGGTCGCCTGCAGTCTCTGTAGAACCTTACTCAGTTCCTCGAGATGGTCTTCAAAAGTCTTACCGACGATGATGATGTCGTCCAGGTATAGCAGGCAGGTGTCGTAAGTCAGTCTTCGCATCACTGACTCCATGAGGCGTTGGGAGGTAGCTGGTGCGTTGCAGAGGCCAAAGGGCATAAACGTGAACTGCCAGAGCCCTTGGCCTGTCGAGAATGCGGTCTTCTCCTTGTCTCTTGGGTCTAGAACTACCTGCCAGTAGCCCGACTTCAGGTCCAGGGTCGAGAACCACTGTGCACCAGCTAGCATGTCCTGGGTGTCGTCAATCCGGGAAACAGTCCTTCCGGGTGACAGCGTTCAACTTTCAGTAGTCTACACAGAAGCGCAGCTCGCCGTTCTTCTTTGTCATCAAGACTACAGGGGAACACCAAGGGCTGTCGGACTCTTCAATCACTCCCCTGGATCTCATGTCATCCAGCATGTCTCGTACCGCCCCTTGCTTCGCCAGCGGAACGCGTCTATGTGGTTGCCGAATAGGCCGGGCGTCCCCGGTGTCGATGCGGTGAAGCACTTTGTCCGTGCGGCCGTAGTAACTGTCGCCTTGGCTGAAGACGCTCTGGTATCGCCTCAGCAGTTGTCGAACTTTCTCCAGTTGTTCTGCGGTCAGGTGGTCGGCCGCCCTCTCCAGTAAGCCTTCTAGCCGGGGCTCCAGGTTTTGCGTCGGCACCGGCTCCTGCGTCTTGTCGATTGCTGTTACGCTTACCACGGGCTCGCACGTTCCCAACTCCGTCCCGGCCTGGACGTCGTGATCGGTGTCCGTTGGATTTAGCAGTCTCACTGGCACCTCCTCTCGGCACGGCAGCAATGCCCTGGCTACACACAGTCCGTGTACAGGCGTCTTCTGGTCCAGCATCATGTACCTGGTTCTCTGGCCTACCAGTCGCGCCGTCACCAACACCTCGCTCCTCGCGGGGACAACCACGTCTTCGCTCAAGACGACCCTGCAAATTCCAAGGCGCTCTTCTGGTTGACGGAGTATAACCTCTTCCCCGATGAGCCGCAGGACCTTCCTGCCGACGTCGACCGTCGCCTCGTGACTCCTGAGGGCACCCAGTCCCAGAATCACCTCCTCAGCCACCTTCGCGACGAACACCCAAAGACGTACGGCACTCCGTCCCAAGGTCAGTTCCAGCAGTGCCTCCTTCTCCACAGGCAAGGTGTCGCCCGATGCCGTGACAAGCTGGTATGGTCGGCTCGGCTTCCTTGTCGGCAAACCCTTCGCCACGTCAGGTCTGATGATGGTCACGGCCGCCCCGGTGTCCACCAGCACGCGGCACGGCTTCCCTCTTACCCAGCCGTCCGCGATGAGGCTGTCATCCATTCGCCGGCTGATGGCGCGCAGTGTCACTCGAGGGGATGTTGGTGATGGTGCCGACGTGTCCCTCTCCACGACGGCCCTTAGTCGTTTTCCGGCTGCTCTTCCTGGTGTGGGAAGTCTCGCTGCAGGTGTCCGGGCTGTCCACACCCCCAACACAGGCCAGTAGGTCTTCGCCGGCGTCCCTCGGCTGGTCTGTCTCCGGTGTAGCGGACACTCCTCGTTCTCAACGTCGGGATAGCTGTTACCTTGGCCGCCTCCATCCTTAATGCTGCTGTCAGCGCCTTGTGGATGGTTTTATAATCGCCAGGCATTAGGCGCTGACGAATCTCCGTATCTCGTCCCCCGTCCACGAATGTGTAGGCAGCTTCCCGGGATACGAACTCTGGTGGGAGGTCGACTAGGGCCTTGCTAGCCAGTTGTTCAACTGCCAGGGCGAACTCCTGCAGCGTCTCCCCTGGCTGCTGTGACCTTGTCTTTAGCTTGCTGCGGTACGCTGCGGCTAAGCGGTTGTTTCCGAAACGATTCTCCAGGGCTCTCAGATGTCCTTGGGCGCCGCCGTTGTCTGCACCGCGTTTAGGACTTCCGCGGCCCGTCCCTGGAGGCTGGCAATTAACTGTGTGGCCTCCTCCTCTAGTGACCATTTGTTGTGCTTGGCCGTTGCGTCGAATTGGCGGCGGAAGACCTCAAACGTTGACGCGCCGTCATATTTCGGAGGTTTGACACGCGCCGATGTTGTGTCGCGTCGGCCTTCAAATCCTTCAACCTCCTGCCGACGACGTCCTCCACCATGGCGTTCAGGGACTTGACGCTGCTGTCGGCCTTTACTTCCAAATTGTTAACGCGGTTAGCAAGGTCTTCGACGTCTTCCGCCATGACGTTCAGGGACTTGGCGTTACTGTCGGCCTTTTCCTCTAGATCATTGAAGCGGTTCGCCAGGTCCTCGACGCGCTCGTCTACTTGGCCCATCCGCTTGCCCAGCTCCGTCACGTCATCCCTCACGCCGGCCAACTGTTCTTCAAATTTGACGGCGAGAGCCTCGTTCGCCACCTTCATTTCCGTGGTCAGTTCGGCATCTTTGCGGTCATTGTCGTGGCCAAGTTGTTGTTTGCCGCTTCTGTTTTTGTTGTTAACTCTTTCATCTTCGCGGCCAAGTTGTTGTTTGCCGCTTCTGTTTTTGTTGTTAACTCGTTCATCTTCGCGGCCAAGTTGTCATTTGCCGCTTCCGTCTTCTCTGTTAATTCGGCCTTCATTTCCATCATCTTCACCAAAAATTTTTCCATTGCCGCGTCCATGGTTGTAATGTTCGGTGATATTATCGTCCCGCTTCCTGACAGCAGTGTGACTTGTGGGTTCGTGAAATTAAAAGTCCGATTGCACCACTCAAAAATGTTCATTATTTCCACCGACTTACAGTTGAACACTTGCCAATTACACAGAATTACGTAATGCACACAATTACGTTTCACCAGTTCGTCTGTTACAGTTCCACTGCCGCTCAGTCTTCTCGTCCGTACACTAGCACGGCGCTGCTTCGCTGCTCGCCAAGAACTGACTGTCCTCACTCATCGCAGCCCTTTTTATAGGAATATCACTGTTTTCTAGAAGTCTCTGGTTTCAGTGAATCACCGCGAAGGTTCCAGACGGCAGGGGAAGGTGGAAGAGGCGGCCAGCGACAAGTGACACTTCCCTAATCAACCCCTCAGTTAGTGACTGAGATAGATGAGTGGGTGTGGCCCGTATGCCTCTGGTCCCTTTTCAGCTGTCGTTGGTCTGGCTTTCCGATAATTGGGTGACAATACCAACATGGAGTATGGGACTTACGGCAATTAGTGTGTTTTGACTTGCACATCCATGTATTCCTTGGTATGTGCTATTTCTAGCTCATTGAAGTGCACATTTGCTAGCTTACCTAGTCCCAGGTGTGCTATCCCTTCCCTTATTTTAATCTTATTGATATCAACATACAATTTGCTAGGATCGGCCAATGTTACATAATATTTAAGAGAGCTCTTTTCATTCATGGCTGCATAATTAATTAAAATACATAAAAATAAAGCTTTTTATTTCTAAAAATTGTATACTTCAATGCATAGTGTCTTTATTCACATTATTTATAAGCCTGTTAATCAATGGAAATAAATAAAATGGGGGGACAAACTATTTTCTGATGTTTAAGATGTTTACTTGTTTAATTTAAAATGTCTTCAGTAAAGCAAATTTTCAAAAATTAAATAAAGTTGAGTTATAACCTAATTTCTTTAATTATAATTTAAAACAAAACATCAAATCAAAAAGCATCACAATCATAAAATTTTGATTTCCAATAATACCTTACAAACAAAGGGAGGGGTTGAAAATATTAAGTTTTCAGTTCCAAGGATCATAGTTCCATAATATTTATATTTTGGAACTTATAAACATATATGTAATACTATATGCTAATTTCTCAATCGCTAATGCGATTTTCAATCACATAATTAATTTATCTATCTATAACCTCTAACTGTAGATGTATACTCTGCTAAAACCCCTCTTTGTAAACTGCTTCTGTCTGCCCAAATATCACCCATACCATTTGACTGTAAATGGCGTATGTGTTGTTTTGTTCAGCTATTACTATTGTCGTGATTTTCTTAATATTTTAAACAATTTTTCAGTTCATGTCCTTCAGGAAGTTGTTGAATTTGAAAAGCAATATTTCAACACCCTTTCTGCAATCACCGCCATACTCCAAATTTCTCCATTTCTGCTGTAGCACCAATATTTGTAGTATATTTCTAATTTGGTTTCTCCTAAAAAGTGTTTTTTTAATAAATTCTCCTCTGGAAATTATTAATAATGTCGAGAATGCATTGTTGTGACGAGGCGGCGCGGCGAGGCATTCAAAGAGACGGGCAGTGCAGTACAGAGATAAAAGCTCGCCGATACGGTGGGGGAAGGAGACGGATTTTTAGAGAGTTCGTTTTTCTTCGAGCACCCTCTTGATTGTTTGCAAACATTCCGGATAGTGAGTAATCTATAAAAAGGGAGCCACGTTCCGCCCCTGGCAGTCAGTCGGTAATTGGACGCGTGCGCGTGAACAGCTATGTGAACTGTGTTGTGGTCGTTGACCTTGGAAGTTGTATTGTGTATATGACGTAATTGTGTTTCTACGGCAATAAAAAGCAATTTTTAGTGTTTGAAACCTGGACTTTTGATTTCACGAACCCACAAAGTCACAATTGGTGTCAGAAGTGGGACCTACCACCATGGAGGCTGCACTGGAAAAGATTCTACAGAAAATGGAAGAAATGAAGACGGCGAACGACAACCTCACCGCCGAGATGAAAGAAATGAAGACGGCTAATGATATCACCGGAAAAAATGGAAGAGAAGTTGGAAACGATGACCGCGAAGATGACCGAATTAACGACGGAGGCGGTAAATAGCAACTTGGCCGCGACGATGACTACGAAGATGGCCGAACTGACCATGACAATGAAGGCTGCGAACGAAACCCTCGCCGCCAATTTTGAGCAGTTGGCTGGCGTAAAGGAGGACGTCACGAGTTGGGCGAGCGCGTCGAAGACCTGGCGAACCGCTTTAATGACCTAGAGGGAAAGGCCGACAGTAACAAATTCCTCGAAAACCTGACGAGCCGCGTTAACAACCTAGAGGGAAAAGCCGACACCAACACTAAGTCCTTGAACGCTATGGTGGAGGATATCGTCGGCAGAAGGATGAAAGATTTAACATGTGTAGTGTTTAACGCCCGCTTTTAGTACATACGGCACCGCAGGCGGTGACACTGATCATACATGAGATGAAGATGGAGCACCGGTGGAATGAGATGGCGGGGGAAACCGGAGGTCCCGGAGAAAACCCGCCCCAGCGCCGTGTTGTTCACCACAAATCTCACTTTGCGGTCGCCTGGGATCGAACCCGGGCCGCCTTGGTGAGAGCCAAGCGGTCCAACCACTGAGCCACGGCGCGGCCTGAAAGATTTAAAGGCGACACATCTGCGCGCGTCAAACCACCGAAGTACGACGGCACGTCCACATTTGAAGTCTTCTGCCGCCAATTCGACACGGTGGACAAGCACAAGAAGTGGTCACCAGAGGAGGAGGCCGCACAGCTAATAGCCAGCCTCCAGGGACGGGCCACAGAAGTCCTGAACGCGGTCCAGACAGCGGCGGAGCCCAAGGACATCTGGGAGGCCCTGGAGAACCGCTTCGGGAACCACCGCTTGGCTGCAGCCTACCGCAGCCAACTGAAGTCAAGGACGCAGCAGCCAGGGAAGACGCTGCAGGAGTTCGCCCTGGCAATTGAAAAGCTGGCCAGCAAAGCTTTGGTCGACCTCCCACCTGAATTCGTATTACGGGAAGCCGCCTACACCTTCGTTGACGGGGTACGAGACGTTGAGATACGTCAGCGCCTAATGCTCGGCGACTACAAAACCATCTACGAGGCGCTAACGGCAGCATTGAGGATGGGGACGGCCAAGGTGACCGCTACTCCGGCGTCGAGAACAAGGAGTATCCACTACACTGGAGATCGAAGACCAGCCGAAAGACGCCGGCGAAGACCTAAAGGTGTGTGTTGGGGGTGTGGACAGCCAGGGCACCTGGAGAGAGACTGCCTACACCAGGCAGAGCCACCGGAAAACGAGTAAAGGCCGTTGTGGCCAGAGGCACGTCGGCGCCATCGCCACCATCCCCTCGAGTGACACTGCACGCCGTTAGGCCGTGCCGCGTGCTCGTAGACACCGAGGCAGCCGTGACCATCATCAGACCTGACATGGCCAAGGGTTTGCCGACGAGGAAACCGAGCCGATCATACCAGCTAGTGACGGCATCAGGCGACACCTTGCCCGTGGAGAGGGAGGCCCTGCTGCAGTTGATCTTGGGACGGAGAGCCGTGCGTCAGTGGGTGTTCGTCGCGGAGGTGGCCGAGTAGGTGATACTGGGACTGGATGCCCTCAGGAGCCACGAGGTGACGGTTGACGTCGGCAGGAAGGTCCTGCGGCTCATTGGAGAAGAGGTCATACTCCGGCAACCCGAAGAACGCCTGGGAATCTGCAGGGTCGTCCTGAGGGAAGACGTGGTTGTCCCCGCGAGAAGCGAGGTGGTGGTGTCGGCGCGACTGGAAGGCCAGCGAACAAGGAACTTGATGCTGGACCAGAAGACGCCTGTGCACGGACTATGTGTAGCCAGGACATTGTTTCTGTGTCGAGAGGTGCCAGTGAGGCTGCTCAACACAACAGACCCCGATCACGACGTCCAGGCCGGGACGGGGTTGGGACTTGCGAGCCCGTGGTCAGCGTAACACCAATCGACCAGACTACGGCCGCAGGGACCGAGTGCTTCACCGCATCGACACCGGAGACGCCCGGCCTATTCGGCAACCACCTAGACGCGTTCCGCTAGCGAAACGGCGGTAAGGGACATGCTGGAGGACATGAGATCCAGGGAAGTGTTCGAAGAGTCTTGACAGCCGTTGGTGTTCCCCTGTAGTCTTGGTGACGAAGAACGGCGAGCTACGCTTCTGCGTGGACTACAGGAAGCTGAACGCTGTCACCAGGAAGGACTGTTTCCCCTTACCCCGGATTGACGACACCCTGGACACGCATGCTGGTGTGCAGTGGTTCTCAACCCTGGACCTCAAATCTGATTACTGACAGGTAGCTCTGGACCCGAGAGACAAGGAGAAAACCGCATTCTCGACAGGCCAAGGGCTTTGGTAGTTTACAGTTATGCCCTTTGGCCTCTGCAACACACCAGCTACGTTCCAACGCCTCACGGAGTCAGTGATGAGAGGTTTGACTTATGACGCCTGCCTGTTATACCTAGACGACATCATCATCGTCGGCAAGACATTCTAAGACCAGCTCGGAAACCTGAGCAAGCTGCTACAGAGACTGCAGGCGACCAACCTGAAGCTGAATCCGAAGTGCCAGCTCTTTCGCAAGGAAGTCAACTACTTGGGCCACATAGTCTCACCAACCGGAGTGGCCACAGACCCGGAGAAGACACAGGCCGTGAGAGATTGGCTTCGGCCAAAGGATAAGAGAGAATTGCGAAGTTTCCTGGGGCTGTGCCGTTATTACCGCCGTTTCATAAAGGGCTTCTCCAACATCGTCAAGCCCCTCACTCGCCTTACGGAAGGACACCAGCCGTATGTGTGGACGGAGGACGCCGAAGTCGCTTTCCAGGAGCTGAAAAAGACACTGTGTAGTGCTCCTATTTTGGGATTTACACAACCAGGCGGCGCCTTCATTGTGGACACCGACGCCAGCGACCATTGCACTGGGGGTGTCCTATCCCAAGTGCAGGACGGCCATAAGCGGGTGACAGCTTACTACAGCAAGACGCTGTCCAGTTGGCCACGCTGTGGCTCAGTGGTTAGACCGCTTGGCTCTCACCAAGGCGGCACGGGTTCGATACCAGGCGATCACAAAGTGAGATTTGTGATGGACAACACGGCGTTGGGCGGGTTTTCTCCGGGACCTCCGGTTTCCCCAGCCATCTCATTCCACCGGTGCTCCATCTTCATCTCATGCATCAGTGTCACCGCCTGCGGTGCCGTATGTAGTAAAAGCGGACGTTAAACACTACTACACACGCTGTCCAAGGCAGAGAAGGAAGAGGAGCGTGCCGCAGCTGTCAGAGTGGTCAGGGCAGTGCCTGCGGACGGCTGGGATAGCGCAGGCTTGAGCAGGGAGCAGCTGGCGGACGCCGACTTGGGGCCACTCTTGAGAGAAGTGGAGGCAGGGACGAGACCGACCTGGGAAGACATCGCACCCTGAAGCGCTGTTTACAAGTCGTACTAGGCCGAATGGGAATCGTTGAAGACCAAAGAGGGTGTGCTGTTCCGGGTATGGGAATCACCCGATGGAAAGACGCAGAGGGAGCAGTTGGTACTTCCCCGAAGGTGCCAGAAGTCTTGGAGGAAGTGCACGCCGGTACTTCAGGAGGACACCTGGGAGCAAACCGAACGATCGACAAACTCCGGCAGCGCTACTACTGGCTCAGGCTCCGAGCAGATGCTGAGAGATGGTGCCGTCAATGTCACGTATGCGCGGCGAGTCGCGGCCCCCAGACTACGAACCGGGGTCGCATGCAGCAGTACAATGTCGGAGCGCCTTTCGAACGCATCGCTGTCGACATAGCTGGACCATTCCCAGTGTCCTACCGAGGCAACAAGTACCTGATGGTGGCCGTGGACTATTTCACCAAGTGGCCGGAGGTGTATGCAATTCTAAACCAGGAGGTCAAGACCATCGTAGACTGCCTGATGGAGCAAGTGTTCTGCCGTTTTGGGGTGCCGTTAGATCTCCACAGCGACCAGAGCACCAATTTTGAGTCTAACCTGATGAAGGAGGCACTGGAAAGACTTGGGGTGAACAAGAACCGCACAACAACCCTACATCCACAGTCGGACGGCATGGTGGAGAGGTACTTTAAGATCTTAGAAGAACACCTGAGGAAGGTCGTGGCCAGCCATCAGTGAAACTAGGACGTCAAGGTGCCACTGTTCGTGCTGGCCTACGGCTCGTCGACACACGATACCACTGGGATAGCGCCAGCCAGCTTAATGTTCGGCCGAGAGTTACGCCTCCCTTGTGACCTGGCATTTGGGAGCTCCCCAGAAGCGAAACAGCCAGCAACCGAGTATGTGGAGAACTTGGCAGACCGTCTCCACGACATGCATGAGATGGCTCGTCAGAACATCCAGAAGGCGAGCGACTGAATGAAGACCCAATACTACAGGCAAGCCAACAGCCAAGGGTTCCAGCAAGGTGACCTTGTCTGGTTGTACTGCCCTACCCGGACCAAGGGACGCTGCCCGAAACTTCAGCAACGATGGCAAGGACCGTACCGAGTGGTAAAGAGGATTAACGGCATGGTCTACCGCATCCAGAGGGTGCCCCGAGGAAAAATGTTGGTGGTACACCTGGATCGTTTGACCCGCTACGATGGTGCTGTTCGAAACGACCAGCCTTGAGGGAGCAGTGTTGCGAATGCATTGTTGCGACGAGGCGGCGCGGTGAGGTATTCAAAGAGACGGGCAGTGCAGTACAGAGGTAAAAGCTCGCCGAAATTGTGGGGGGAAGGAGACGGATTTCTAGAGAGTGGGTCTTTCTTCGAGCGCCATCTTGATTGTTTGAGAACATTCCGGATAGTGAGTAATCTATAAAAAGGGAGTCGCCTTCCGTCCCTGGCAGTCAGTAACTGGACGCGTGCGCGTGAACAGCTGTGTGAACTGCATTGTGGTCGTTGACCTTGGAAGTTGTACTGTGTATGTGACATAATTGTGTTTCTACTGAAGTAAAAAGCAGTTTTTAGCATTTGTAACCTGGACTTTTGATTTCACAAACCCACAAAGTCACAATAAATTTCCCTTTTGAGTTTGATAATATATATTACATTCTATTCTTTTTTTTTCTTAGCACCTATGTGCAAATTTTGTGTTTTATGTATAATTAAACACATCTTTGCAATTCCTCTTTTTTTTCAACTGAAGAATCTCTTTTTAAATAATTTTTTGTCTTGTATCATTGTGATAAGTTTATAGTTTTCTTTGGATGTGTCTATCTTCACTTAGAAATCTAATAGCAGTAGGTAGTTGTTTTAGATTCCTGATCTTCCTTATCTTCCTTATAGGTTCTGAGTGACTATGTTGTACCTTCCCATAAAATCATTGATTATTTCACTTACTAATTTAAAATTATGTTCTCCATATTTGTTACTAACTTTATATGGTCCATCATAAAACTGCATTTGTGCAGATTTCTTCTCATTTGCTTTGGATACCTGCAGGATTTTTATGAATACTTTGTTACCTATTGCTGGATTCCATTTTTTCTTTTAATTTTATTCTTACATTTTTCAGGTTTCTTGAGAGATTTCTCATATGCAATCTTGCATTTCTCTTGGAGTAATAATTGCTGCTCTGCAATTATAGTGTCTAGTAAATTTGGTATTCATGATTTTGGTCTTTTATTTAGCATAAATTTAGTTGCAATAAATTCTCTTATTCAGATGCATTCCCTTGTGGATAATAAAGAGGTGAGTGATAAAATTTTATCTGTATCTGGTGCAAAGTTTCTGAAACAGTTTACTTGTGTGTATAGTTGTTTTTCTTAATTATGACGCCCTTTTCTGCAAGGGTGCACATGGAGCATCTGAATCTGCTTTCCCTGTGTCATTTCCATTTTTCTTGCATTATATTTGGCAGGCAATAATACTCTAGCATATTTGTCATCAACATAAAATGTTATTTAATATTAAATGAAAGCATCACCCATATCAGTTTCTCCTTGGGTCATTAGGCCCCATTTCCAATGACAACAAAGTAAATGCAATAATAGGATAACATTCTTCACAATGAGCAGTATACTTAGGCTACTTGAAAATTATTTGTAACCAATTGAATTTAATGCTCGAAATGATGTCCTCATACAGCAGATTTAAAACTCAAATGGATTTTATCTATTTACTGCCCTAGAAATTGCATTTTCTTCTTAAGCATTTTGTTATTTGAAAGAAAATCTAAGCCCAGACAATCATTATTAAATATTAAAAGCAGAAGCATTATTAACAGTGAAGTATTCTTCATTTTTGAGTTTGATTTATGAGTCACTATGTTTACACTCAACTTCACTTACTTTGTTGTATAATTGAAACGTTTTCAAGATCGCATCTAGCAGAGGGATCGGAGCACCATAGTAGTGGAGGAAGAAGACTGTTCATTTAGTCATCAAACAGCTGAGGATGAGATCGAATGATCTTGAAAACGTTTCAATTATACAACAACATAGTAAGTGAAGTTGAGTGTAAACATAGTGACTCATAAATCAAACTCAAAAATCGTTATTAAGTTCATAATTCTATTAGAGGAAGTAAGAGTAATTTACATTCCGCATGAGGTTGACGCTAATCCAAATAGCTGAATTACTGAATTAATTACAATGGTGCTGCATTTATTTTTCTAATCACACCAGAGTAACCTCAATGTGGACCTAACGCATTTATGAGGTTCCATGTGAAAGCTTCCAGTAATACGAGTGCATGGCACTTAAATGAGGAAAATCTGTAATCAGTGACACTTAAAAGAGTCAACACGAAAAATTCAATGCCATGGCTGGGATTTGAACCACGGATCTCCGTGATTCCAGTCACTCTAACCCATTGAGCTACCATGGCCAACGTGCCGTCCTGACATTAAATTCTCCATTTGACTCGTATAATTCCCCGGTTAACCACTAGGGGCTCTTGCATTCGAGATACAGCGTTTGTGGTGACTTACTATCTGTGGTTCAAATTCCGGCCATGGCATTGAATTTTTCATGCTGACTCTATCTATCAAAGACCTTAGCCTATATACGGCTAGTGTGAAAGAAATGATTAATTTCCATCAATTAACTAAAGTGACACTTAAATAGGTTGATACTCTATTTTAATACAAATGTTCTCTCATTAGCACAAATAACTTTAAACTTTTAGGTTTTGATTCACTGCACTTCGATATATTTTTTTCAGTTACACCTTAACTTAATTTACTTTATTCTTTTTATCTTTCTTACCAATTCAATTTGTCTAAGTTGTAAATCCTTCTTTTCCTTTTTTAACAAATGTAGTACATCAGCATTTCTTCTCTTCTTTCTCACACTGGCTCATTTTCTCTGTTTCTCTTTGCTTTCACTGTGTGACCACTTCTTTCTGCTTATTGCAGGCTCCACAGGCATACAAAGCATTTCTTGGTCTACAGCTTTGGCATTATTTCCACCTGAATTCTGAATGCCATCCCACACTCTTCTCAAGGCTATTAGACTCTCCTCATGAAGGTTTTTGACCAACATTTCCTTTTTAATGGAGAAACGTCCTTCAACCAAGACAATGCCATTTGAGAACACAACAATAGTTTAATTTAACACACATCTTTATATCAAAATTTAACTGTATTGGAACACCACAGTGAAGCGAAACAATTATTAAATTATAGATAGTATGGCTTGATCAGACTAAAAAGCAGTCATATGATGCTTTGCCAAAAGCATTCCTCCACATATTTCAAAGTCCTCTTTCACTGTTCTGACTTAGTGCTTATCTTTTGGGGCTCAAGACAAATAGACACTCTCACAAATTTATACTTCAGGGGGCTCCTCTTGTACAGCTTCCTGGCAATTTTCGCTAGACAGTGTTTTGCCTCTAGGCAGTACTTGCCCACATCAATATCGTTAATACATGTTTCACTGACAGATAATCTTGCAGGTGGTCTAATCTTAACTTGTAGTTTCACACAGTTGTCCACATTTTCAACATTTATGTGTATGAGTTTGTAAGTAGTGTTAGCACCTACCGTCCAGAATGCTGGATTTAATGATTTGGATAGATCTTCACCTGCACAATGTAGAAAGGAGAACATGGGCTTTGGTTTATATAATTTTGAGTCGAACTAGTACTCAATGCTCCACTTCTTGCTAGCATTTACCAAGAACATATTTCGTTGAGATCTTCCTAACATCATCAGCTGTTGTCAACTAATGGATGCTGGTTTGGTGAACTCCTTGGAGGTGATAGGGGAGTCTCTGTCAGTATCTTGATGAACTGTCTGTAGGTATCTCCTTTGTAGGTACTATGTGACAAAAAGTCAGGTGTGTACCAGATAAACTGCAAAGGCTGTGACAACTTTTACATTAGAAAAACTAAAAGGAATTTGAACATTAGGCTTAAAGAGCATTTTAGAAACATCAGGAACAAAGAAATAGATAAATCAGTGGTAGCATACCATTTTTGGAAGGAGAATCATGATATAGAACGAGAAATCCACTTATTAAAGTGTCTAAGGTCCAGCTGCAATGACCATGTGGGAAAAGTTTTCATAAAGAAATATGAAAGAAAATTGTTCAATTTCGACACTACCTTTGAAGAGAACCCAAACTTTAAGTTCAACAAGATACTCCAAGGAGTTCACCAAACCAGCATATCCATTAGTCGACAACAGTTGATGAGGTTAGAAAGATCCTAACGAAACGCATTCTAGGTAAATACTAGCAATAAGTGGAGCATTGAGCACTAGTTCGACTCAAAATTATATTAATTTTGTGCTTCATTGTATCATAGTCCTTACACATTGGAATAGGCTTTGGTACCCGCCTCAGTAGCGTAGATGGTAGCGTGTCTATCTAACGTTCAAGAGGTCCCGAGTTCAAATTTCGGTTAGGGTGTTACCTGGATAAAGTTTTTCCGGGGTTTTCCCTTATTCTGACAGACAAATGTCGGGTAACTCTAAGCTCCATGGATCCCGGACTCATATGAGCATCATTTCACCCATATCATTCATCGTCCGATATGACTTAACGTTGGAGGACGTAAATTACAAAAAAGGGCTTTGTTGTTTGGAATTCTCTCAAGGGTTCACATGCAGAAGTGATTAAGAACTGTATTTTAGGGAGCAGAGGATGAACTTTAAGAATTTCAGTCACCACCTGCACTGCTTAAGTATCACGCAGCTGTGCTCTCTTGCTCTTGAAATACATAAAGTGTGGTAAAATCTTGATAGCTCTTTCACAGGTAACTTTCAACCCAGCAGCAATTGTAAAATTTCAAAGGAAAATTCTTGCACTTTGTTTTATAAATAAAATTGGCTCACCATGTTGGAAAATCTTTGAAAACACTGTGAAGTGACTTCAGGAATATGTCAATTTCCCAGCCATTTCTTCTGAATGTTGCCTGAAATGCACTATGGACTATGTGTAGGTCACATGATCCAGTATCAATTACTTATAGATCTTCTTCACGTATCTTCATATCTTTTTTGAGGTGTTCAAGAAAAGGCCCAGTTTTCATTTGGCTAATCCATGGATACATTCAAGATCTTTTCTCTGTTCTATTTTGTCTCTGTCAAGTTGGCTGAAGAGGAATATCCCAGAAAAGAAGAATTTCAGTAACTTGATGTCATTTGATTTCTGTTCTCGTCTCAAAAATGAATGGCCATATCCATTTAGAGTAAGTATGACATCCTGATGAAAGTGTCATAAAAACACATGATTATACATATGTTTTGCAAATTTCAACTCATCATTGACCTTGTGATGTATGGTACAAATACAAAGCAAGCAAGGTATGTGGTTTTTGCGTGACTAAGCTGCATTTGCTAAACTATGTAACTGTTTTTGATACAAATAGTTTTTCAATTACTTTTGACATCACTGTTACTAAATTCCTCCAATCACACATGAATACAATGTAGTTACCACATAACATGCAGTGACTGGGTTTTCCTGTGACAGTTACGCCACACATTTGGCTATCAAACAACAAAAGCATAGCATCATACAGTACACTATGCACTAAACCATGCGGTACTTCATGTCAGATAAGACCGGATATTAGAATAATTAAGTGACATTACACATTAGTTTGGCACGCTAACTTTAAGTGATTTTGCGCACTTTTTAACCAAAATGAGATCAGCATTTCCTCTTAAAGCACTAGCAACAAAATTACTAAATGGATGAATTACAGACTATCCTGCACAAATAATGTGAATATGCTGCCACTAACTTCACAGCTGCGTATACTCCAGGCCCACGTGCAGAGCATGTGTCCTATCCCCCAGCTGATCACAAACGGTTGGGATTTCTTTTATGAGTCTTGGAAGAATGTTCTTCATATAATGCACAACAAAACGTTTAACACATCAATATATGTGAGCTTGTGAACATGCAAGAGTTAAACGAGTAACAAAACTACATATTATCCACTGTGTTCTTTAAATGTATTGTGAAATTAAACATATGTAACCTATATCTTGGATGCTTAACACTAAGTTATTTAAATTTAACAAACATGAATTGAGCTAAGTTGCAAACATGGATTACTTATGAATAAATCATAAAAACAATAAACTGCAGCCAGCTGAATGATTCATGACAACTGACCACAATTGGTTGGGTAGACTCATGTAAACCATGTGAAGAGGTTCACAATGTACAAGTGAAATGAATGATTACTTTGAAAGAATCAGATCAGTTTGCAGACTAGTTCGTTCTAGTGATGAAAACTTTTCCCTGCATTTTCACTATACATTTTCTGTGTTTTGATTTCCCTGTATTTTCCCTCTTTTTTTTTCTTCTGAAAACGATTACCCTGTCTGCCCTGATTGCACCTGAGACAGGTTCAGCTTTAAATGGTTTCAAGTCTGTACTCAAAATTATTTATAGACATCGAATACAAGATTTCTTAAATATTAAAAGCAGAAGCATTATTAACAGTGAAGTATTCTTCATATTTAAGTTTGATTTATGAGTCACTATGATTACACTCAAACTTCACTTACTTGTTGTTGTATAATTGAAACGTTTTCAAGATCATTCGATCTCATCCTCAGCTGTTTGGTGACTAAATGAACCTTCCTCTTCTTCCACTACTACGGAGCTCCGATCACTCTGCCATCTGGTGTTAGGGGCACTAAGTTTTAATACTTCATTTAATGCCGGGATTTCAAAATTTATAACTTTATCACAGGTTTTGTTTATTTTATATTCATAAACAAAAACCGTGATAAAGTTATAAATTTTGAAATCCTGGCATTAAATGAAGTATTAAAACTTAGTGCCCCTAACACCAGATGGCAGAGTGATCGGAGCTCCGTAGTAGTGGAAGAAGAAGAAGAAGGTTCATTTAGTCACCAAACAGCTGAGGATGAGATCGAATGATCTTGAAAACGTTTCAATTATACAACAACAAGTAAGTGAAGTTTGAGTGTAAACATAGTGACTCATAAATCAAACTTAAATAACAAGATTTCTTGCTGAATACATGTATGTTTCTTAGAAGTATCTTTTTCAGCAGTTGTTTCTAATCAAACTCTGCATTTTTATTTTATTCTACTTTTGTTTCTATAAACTTCCTAGGAATGTTTTCTTCTTCTTAGCATTCATTGTTGTTGGCTTTGCCCTGTGATATAGTGTTGGGGTCATCTTTAAATTCTCTCTGAGAGAGATTGCATGTACAACATGCAATGCATTTTGTCACAGGATTGTTTGTTACATAGGTCATTGACATTTGATAGTAAAATGTTTTAAATTATACTTATATCATTTTTAGAAATGTTATATATGCAATGAGGAGTAGCTCATTCTCCTCTATCTTTTGCTCGCAATCACTTGTACATGATTTGCCTACTCAAATTCCTTCTATAGTAAGGGAAATATCATACTGTTAACTACATCTCTCTCTACTATGTTATGTTTATCAAAGACTACCTTGGCTCTCCAATAATGTAGGGGAATCCATCCTAATATCACATCTGTTTGTACTCTACATTCTATTAGCAAAATAAATTCATACTGCTATTCATCTATTTTGTATATAACATCACTTGGTAGTTGATGTGTTCTTTGTGTTTTCCAAATGCTTAACTACAATACACATTACAAACTGGGAGATGTTGTAAGTGCCTGTTTGATGGCACAGATTTAGAAACCATTTCTTGCTGCATACAGATGCTGATACACCAGTTACTTTTATTACTAGGGCCTAGATTTATAAATAAATAAAATATATATATAAATGTACTTTTCCTTGATATGTACATATCTAAAACATAGTTTAATATCCTGATCTGGATCCAAAAAGTATATTTGCAACATTTTATTTCACATAAAAATACAAATTAAAAAAAAAAGATATGGGACTAAATATTTTTTACGTTTTTCTCGTAAATATATGTTTGAGTACTTTCCACATATTACAAAGTCCTTTATTTAAAACCTAATGGGCGCACAGTTTTTTGCCTGTGCGCAATTGGGTGTGCCACAGCCAGCTTTGCTCCTACATAAACTCTGCATGCAAAGCATGTATAACATTCATACCTTATACAAGATGCTGCAAATGCCGTCCACCCTCGGCAAAACAAGCATTATATCGGGAGAACACATTCTGATTCATACGATTAAGTTGGGCCACTGTAATGTTTCCGATTTCATTTCTAATATTTTCTTTTAGTTCTTCTAATGTATGAGGATTTGTCTCGTAAACTTTTTTTCAGGTTACCTACAAGTAAAAATCACAAACTGTTAGATTGAGGGAGTGAGAGGGCCATACATCAGCACTGATCACTATTTTCAAACACTTTCATTCACAATAATGTATCCATGATACTGGGTCACCTTGTTTTATAGCATGGACACTTGCACACTTATACAGTTTTAGTTTTAATAATTTAGTTGCTATATGTGCAAGACTCTGAAATTTCCACCTGCTGGGCTAATTTTGGGATGGATTTGGTTGATGAACATCCAAAACATGTCCCTATATTATCTAATAATTTCTCTGTTAACAGTGTACGTTAACACTTTCTTTTTTTGTCTGCCGCAGAACTACTGGTTTCGAATTTCTTCACAATCTTGTGAATTGTAAATCTGGAAAGAAGCAATTCACCAGTGAATGTTTGAATATACTCTGTGCAAACACGGCTTGGTGATTGCCATTCATAATAACTTTTACACACAAAAAAGCATTGCTCTAGAGTCAAGTGTCTGTTCATGTTGGTTGCCAGTACAATACTGCCAAACGGAGTGTACACTGCTGGCACCGTGAGCAATGGTAGCCAGTAATGGGGGGAATCCAGCAAGGTCACGGGAGAGGTGAAATACTGTATGCTCCGTTAGGTTTTAAAAGAACAATGTATTAAATATATTCAATAATTTTTCTACACATACATATACTTTAGAGCTTTTCTTATTCTATTTATAACATAGAACTTTATCTCTTAACTTATGAGAGTCATAATAATTCATTAACCATGCCAATGATATCTACTGATCTAGTTACATTAAGTCATATAGTTTAGTTTATTGATGCCTGTGGTAATAAAGTGAGAAATGTAATGGTAAGTTTATTGAAAACTTACGAAAGCATTTCTCAACAAACATTCTTGCTAGCCTGAACAGAAATGGCAGTTGCAAATCATGTAACAATAGCTAGAGTGTTTAATGAAGTTTTGGAAAACTTATGACCAAATGGTGTAAAATATGACAATGTACTGCTTCTGCTTATAGACTGCAGCATATGTGAAATGAAATGTGTAGTGTTTAACACCCACTTTTACTACATACGGCACCGCAGGCGGTGACACTGATGATACATGAGATGAAGATAGAGCACTGGTGGAATGAGATGGTGGGGGAAACCGTAAGTCCCAGAGAAAACCCGCCCCAGCACCATGTTGTCCACCACAAATCTCACTTTGTGGTCGCCTGGGATCGAAACCGGGCCGCCTTGGTGGGAGCCAAGCAGTCTAACCACTGAGCCACGGCGCGGCCATAGCATATATGAAGAAAGCCATTTAAGGTCTCAGTGTAAGTTTCCTAAGTATGACTCACTGAACTCATTATTGCAGTATGAACAAACTAGTCTGCAATGGAAGGAAATTGCAAAAACCCCATTACAAATTGATACTTTCAATACTATTAATTTCTTTAATGGAAAAGGCTCTGATACTATTGGAAAAGTGGACTGACAACAATTTGATGAAAATAAATACTGACAAAACAACATTCCAAATATTTAGCTTAAAAAACAAAATCCCTAAACTAAATCTGCAGTTCAAAAAAACAAACCTGAAACAAACATATGAAACAAAATATTTAGGAACAATTAGGAATATTAGGAACAATTTTTGATTCAAAATTATCTTGGATACATCATATTGAAGCAGTAGTTAACAAATCAACAAAAAAGATTTCAATTTTGAAAAGATTAGCTGGAGTCAAGTGGGGCAGTAATCGGGAGACACTGAACACCACATACAAAACATTCATCAACATTCTTTATAATTCAGAGGTAATAATTACAGCAAACAGTTCTAACATAAATCACCTAGAAGTATGCCAAAATCAGACCCTGCGACTAATAACCGGTGTAGCAAAATCAACTCCAATCATGGCAATGGAAGCCATGAACTTGGAACTATTCAATACATCTAACTTTAGAGGAGCAGGCACTAATATAACATGAAAAAATGTTGTGGTTAAAAACAACAAAATGGGAGAAAAGATTACTACAACCAATCAAGATGAAAACACAAACAAGTTTCCTACACAAAGTTACGGAATTAAAAGCAGATCTGAATCTTCCTAATTCTAAAGAAAACATTTTAATCAAAGAAAATCCACTAACTTTTGAACCAATTAATATTCAATTAGATTAAGAACAAATAGTTACAAAATCTGGAACTTCCAAACCTGTACTAAAAGCACTAACATTAGAAACTGTGAACAATAGATACCCACCTGAAGAATGGTTACATATCCACACAGATGGATCTAACTTGAACAGCAACTTAGGAGCAGGAATTAAGTGTGCACTTTTCTCATTCTATCAACAAGTAGGATACCACACAACAGATTTTGATGCAGAAGTAACGGCTATTCATGTTTCACTCCAACACCTTCTATACAGAATAGATAAATTCAAAAATGCTGCCATACTTTCTGATTCTAAAGCAGCATTATGTGCAATAAGTTCAATCCAAATTAAAGAATGTCACAAAATGATCCAACAACTTCAAAAACTACACAAAAGAATTATATTACAGTGGATACCTGCAATTTGTGGAATTGCTGGAAATGATTCAGCTAATTTTCTTGCCAAAACAGGTGCAAATTTAATTCAGAACAAAAGTAAAAACTTACCCTTTACATCCATAAAAGGATTAATCATAAGCAAATAAAACCAATCAATATCTAACAAAGCCAAAGATAAAAAATTGAACATTTTAATTAAAAATCCCGAAATTATTCCAGAAATCCCACGTAAAGCTGCAGTAGCAAATTTTAGATTACTTACATAACATGATTATTTGGCCAAACACTTACACAGAATAGGAATTTATACAAATCCAAATTGTCCTCTGTGCAACAAAGAAGAGGAAATGACTGAAAAACATCTTTTAACCTGTGAAGCCCTACCTGCAGGACCCACTACACAGGAATATTGGAGAGCAAGAGAGCTCATGGCTTCATTACCAAAGCCTAGCATTTGAAAACAACAACAACATACTATTAATTCCATCTTCCATTGTCTCCTACACCGGTAGTCACACATTAGAGTACTTGGCTTAAAGCAGTGGTATATTTATCATTTTTAACCTTTGCTTCAGTAGTAAATGAACTGGAAAAAGATATTTCTGCAACTAAGGTTATCCAGAATTTAATAAGTGATGATAATTTAAAATGTGACTTGGCCTTCATGTCTTCCAAATTTTATTTCTTGATTCATTCAACAAACACATTAGAAACTTCTAATAACCTATTTAGGAATTCAATTAAAGAAATAATGTTTATTGAAAAGCTATTTTACACTATCTCAAGTTCAAAAGCAGAAGTTGTAAGAAAACAATTTCAGATTAACTTTAAAGAGAGTCGATTAATAACACTAAACAACACTTACTTTTAAATTTTTCCGGAACATGCTTCTGAGGCTTTGCCTCTTATCATCAGCCGGCCCTCGACTGGTTCTCATTGGTGTAGTTGACGATATTTTGTCACAGGTCTCCTCTGGTAGCGGTTCAAGGAACTTGCAGAACAAATCTTTCTGGGGGATGTCGAAATTGAATACTTTGTTCCTATTTTTTGAAATGAAGATTTGTTCCCATGTGGATAGTTCTTGTTTTCCTGATGTATGTTTTAGTAGTTTTGGTTCTGGATTCATGTTGTGGTTTTTTCCCAAAAAATGTGTGGCAACTGCTGATTTTTATAATTGTTTATATTTTATGTTTCTAAAGTGTTCCTTTGCTCTTGTTTCTAAATTTCTTTTGGTTTTTCCAATATAAATTTGACTACAGTCATTGCATTCAATTTGATATATACCAGATTTTTTGTTAGATGGAATGGCATCTTTGATGTTTGAGCAAATTAGGTTTTTTAAGGAGAAACTTGCATACAGTCATTTGAAAAAACAATAGCAAAATCAAGCATAATACCAAACAAATATACAGTTAAACCGGATAACCCAACCTTACCTAGACTTTATGGCTTACCCTAAATACACAAACCATCCATAACAATGAGACCTATAGTTAGCAGTATAAATTCACCAACATACAAACTTGCAAAGTGGCTAACAAACAAATTCAACTCATTTCTAAAATTCGACAGCCTAAGCATCAAAAACACCTATGAACTTATAGAATACATTAAGGATACTGAACTAAAAGAGGACACACTAGTCTCGTTTGATGTTAAATCACTGTTTCCCAGCATACCAGTTAATCAACTCCCACCGTTGATAGAAAAATGGCACAAATCACTTGGAATGGCATCACCTGAAATTTCAGACTACGTTGAACTAACCATCAAAGATGCCATTCCATCTAACAAAAAATCTGGTATATATCAAATTGAATGCAATGACTGTAGTCAAATTTATATTGGAAAAACCAAAAGAAATTTAGAAACAAGAGCAAAGGAACACTTTAGAAACATAAAATATAAACAATTAGAAAAATCAGCAGTAGCCACACATTTTTGGGAAAAAAACCACAACATAAATCCAGAACCAAAACTACTAAAACATACATCAGGAAAAGAAGAACTATCCACATGGGAACAAATCTTCATTTCAAAAAATAGGAACAAAGTATTCAATTTCGACATCCCCCAGAAAGATTTGTTCAGCAAGTTCCTTGAACCGCCACCAGAGGAGACCTGTGACAAAATATCGTCAACTACACCAATGATCTGTTTTAATCTCTTTTGAAGTTTGAATGATTTTAGTTTTTTTTTTCTAAAATCATTCAAACTTCAAAAGAGATTAAAACAGATCACAGCTCTCACACCAATAAAACAAGAAATTAGATTTGCTAAATTTACTTACCATCCCTGGGCCACAAAAAAGTTCCAAAAAATATTCAAGAAATACAATATAACATTGGCACCAAAAAACAATTACAACATTAAAAACCTACTTCACAGTAATAATACTGATAAGATAAAACCAGAGGAAAAGTCAGGCATTTACAAGATTAAGTGTAAAGACTGTGAAAAAATTTACATAGGGAGAACAAAAAGAAACATAGGCACTAGAAAGAAAGAACACTTCAGGCACTTAAGATACAAAAATATTGATAAGTCCGCAATAGCAGCTCATTTCTTGTCTGAAAATCATGAAATTGAAGATAGCACAGAATTACTAAAATACGTACAAAAACATAGTGAACTCGTCATATGGGACAGAATATACATAGAAAAGCATAAAAACCAACTAATGAACTTTGAAATCCCGCCAGAAGAGAATCCCACATTTAAGTTCATCACTAAATCAACACATGTCAGCAGCAACTCCAGAATTACCCACACCCACCACACCACTGGATCAAGCTTTAGTCGCAAAAGAGCAGAAGATGCAAACGATGATTTGCGAAACATGTCCTCAAAATAGGTACGAAAGTGAAGCAGATGTGTAATAAATACGACTCATCTAAAAATTAATAATTATTTCGCTTCACTGTGGTGTTCCAATACAGTTAAATCTCGATATATTTGTAGTTGGTTTATTGACACTCGTCACTTACTTTTTTATATTACCGAGGGACTAGTTTCAAAGGCTGCTGCCTCAATTTTCAACCTCTCTCCAACTAGCATCTGTTGTTGTCTGCTCTCCTCTCTCTGGTGGTGGAACTATGAACTTCTTCGTTAAATTATCTACTGGTGGGATTTCAAAGTTCATTATTAGGTCCTTATTTTCCATATGAATATGTTCTCCCATGTTGGTTTATCACTCCTTTTAATAATTTTAGTTTTGGATCAATGTCTTGATTTTTGTTCCAAAAATGAAATGCTACTGCTAACTGTTCTTCTTCTAAACAGAACAGTCAAAACAAAATATGGGCTTCGAGTATCAGGTCTTCAACACCTGTACCATGTTGATGGAGAGAACAGACATTGTAGCTTGGCGATGTTGATATCTCAGGGAAATTAAAACTGATTTCAGCACAGTTGTATGGCTGGATGAAACATGGGTAAATGCAGTCATACCCTAAAGAAGAGCTGGACGGATGGCACTGCAGAGGGCACAATGAAAGCCCCGTTAGGTAAGGAAGGAAGAGTAATTATCCTTCATGCGGGAAACTTCTATTATATGGGTGTTCAGAAAATTGTTCAGTAAATGTTTAATGCCAAACTGTATATTGGATTTCTCTTGCTTATTCTTAATACCGCTTTATAAGAAACACTCCAAGATAGAAGCATTATGAAAAACAAATTTAAATGGTGCTGAACATTTCAGCATTATCTCAGTTTCATCTGTAAATTGACTTGACAGAGTATCGTTCAAAACTGCACGCAGGTGTTAGAAATATCAATATCAACAATTTAATTTAGATAGTTTTAGCATTTTCTTCTGTCTAAACATTGTGCATGCCAAGACGTTCATAAGCGGCAAGACACTTTCACCAACAGCACATGCTTTCTCGAAAGCATGTGCTTCACAGCAGCTTTCAGGATCCCAAAGTAATTTTAATTCCACCGTAGTTGAAAATTGGCGAGTTCCAATATACACTATTTTAAAAGCTAATGTTTTCTTATGTTTTGTTCCAAGTTTTTGAACATATTTTTTCAGGTTTTTGGACATACTTTTATAATCATTAGCACATTAAAATAAATACCTTAAATTTTAATACATAAAATCTAGGCCCTAATTGTTACATTACGAAGTGTCATTTAATAGTTCTAGCTGCATATATGTGTTATATTTGTTACTCTGTTTCCTATCCATGTTTATACTATTGTATATATTTAAGGGGCTCCATGTGTCAGAATTATGTAGTTTGAGGTTATGGGCAGAAGCCTTGGCATAACCTGTTCAGTTTGTTATTCCACTTCTCGTTGCAATTATAACATTACTGCCAATCCTTTCTGCCTATCACTTGCAGCAGATATGAGGTTTTTATCTTGTTCCTATTAGGAGTTTTCTTGTGTTTCCAATCTTGAAGTTAGTTTCTCCTGGATTCTTGGAAATGTTTAACATGATATGTGTTAATTTGTATAAGTGCTGTTGCCACTTTGAAACATCTTGCAATATATTTTGTGACTTTCTCCATGGCCACTGTTGATCTGAGATGATGAGAATTGATTTTCATCCCATCAGCACGCGACATGTTCTGATAGCATATTGCGACTTTGTGGGTTCGTAGAATTAAAACTCCAATTGCACAAACTCAAAATGTTCTTTATTTCCACCAAATTACAGTTGGAACACTGCCGATTACACATAATTACGTAGCCCTTACAATCACAATACACCAGTTCGTCCTGTCACAGGTCCATTCCACACTCGCAATTACGTACAACTCCTCTGATACACGTATGCAGTCTTCCAGTCCATTCGCTAGCACTGCGCTCTTCACGGCTGCTCGCCAAGAACTGCCTGAGTCGTCCACTGCAGCCCTTATATAGGAAGATTGCCGTTTCTGGAAGCTTCAAGGCTCGCAACATCATCCCAATTGTTCCAGACGTCAGGGGAAGGGGAAAGAGACCGTAAAGTGCCTAGTGACACTTTCCTAACCATCCCCTATGTTAGCGCTACAAGATAAATGGGTGGACGTGGCCTGAATGCCTCCTGTCCCCTACCCAGCTCCAGTTGGTCGTGCCTTACGATAAATGGGTGACACTGCTCTCGCCTCAAAGCTGGTCGTCCCGAACAGCACCATCGTAGCGGGCCAGGCGATCCAGGTGTACCAACATCTTTCCTCGGGGCAGCTTCTGGATGCGGTAGACCACGTCGTTAATCCTCTTCACCACCCGGTACGGTCCTTGCCATGGCTCCTGGAGCTTCGGGCAGCGTCCCTTGGTCCAGGTAGGGCGGTACAACCAGACCAGGTCACCTTGCTGGAACCCTTGGCTGTTGCTTGCCTGTCGTATCGGGTCTTCATGCGGTCGCTCGCCTTCTGGATATTCTGGCAAGCCATCTCGTGCATGTCGCGGAGGTGGTCTACCAGGTTCTCCACATACTCGGTCGCTGCCTTTTTCGCTTCCGGAGGGCTTCCAAAAGCCAGATCACAAGGGAGGCGTAACTCTCGGCCGAACATTAAGCTGGCTGGCGTCATCCCCGTGGTGTCGTGTGTTGACAAGCGGTAGGCCAGCAAGAATAGTGGCACATTGACGTCCCAGTCTCACTGATGGCTGGCCAAGACCTTCCTCAGGTGTTCCTGTAAGGTCTTGATGTATCTTTCGACCATGCCATCCGACTGGGGATGTAGAGGCGTCATGCAGGTCTTGTTCACCCCAAGCCTTTGTAGTGCCTCCTTCATTAGGTTGGACTCAAAATTGGTACCCTGGTTGCTGTGGAGCTTCAACGGCACACCAAATCGGCAGAACACTTGCTCCACGAGGTAGTCTGTGATAGTCTTTGCCTCCTGGTTCGGGATGGCATACACCTCCGGCCACTTGGTGAAGTAGTCCACAACCACCACCAGGTACTAGTTGCCTCGGTCGGACATCGGGAATGGTCCAGCTACGTTGACGGCGATCCGTTCGAATGGGACTCCGACGTTGTACTGCTGCTTGCGACCCCGGCTCCTAGTCTGGGGGCCGCAAGACGCCGCGCACCCATGACATTGATGGCACCATCTCTCAGCGTCAGCTCGGAGCCTCAGCCAGTAGAAGCGCTGCCGTAGTTTGTCAATCGTTCGGTTCGCTCCCAGGTGTCCTCCTGAAGTACCGGTGTGCACTTACTCCAAGACTTCCGGGACCTTACTCCGGGGAAGTACCAAATGTTCTCTCTGCGTCTTCCCATCGGGTGATTCCTATAACCGGAACAGCATGCCCTCCCAGATCTTCAACGAGTTCCATGGGCCCAGTACGACTTGTATGTGGCACTCCTCGGTGTGATGCCTTCCCAGGTCGGTCTTGTCCCTGCCACCACTTCCCTCAAGAGTGACCCCAAGTCGGCATCCACCAGCTGCTCCCTCCTCAGGCCTGTGCTATCACAGCCATCCGCAGGCATTGCCGTGACTACTCGGACTGCTGCGGCACGCTCCTTATCGTCCATTCTTGTGCACTGGCCGCACTCATCTGGACAGGGTCTTCGGAACATAGCGCCTGCGTTACCGTGGCTCTTCGCTCTACGCTGTTCAGAGGTGAAGTTGTACTCCTGCAGCCTCTGAACCCAACATGCTGTCTGGCCTTCAAGGTACTTAAAGCTCAATAGCCAGGTTAGGGCGGAATGGTTACTCCTCAGGTGGAATGGCCGACCGTACAGGTACTTGTGGAAGTGCCCCAATGTCTTTACTACCGCCAATAATTCTCGCCGGGTGACGCAGTAGTTCTTCTGTCTTGGATAGCGTCTTGCTGTAGTAGGCTATCACACGCTTGTGGCCGTCCTGGACTTGGGATAGCACGCCTCCAATACAGTGGTCGCTGGCGTCGGTGTCTACAATGAAGGCGCCGCCTGGTTGTGGTAATCCCAGAACAGGAGCACTGCACAGTGTCTTCTTCAGGTGCTGGAAACCGTCTTCGCCGTCCTCCGTCCACACATAAGGCTGGTGATCTTCTGAAAGGCGGGTGAGGGGCTTGGCGATGTTGGAGAACCCTTTTATGAAGCGTCGGTAATAGCTGCACAGCCCCAGGAAACTGCGCAACTCTTTCTTATACTTTGGGTGCGGCCAATCTCTCACAGCCTGTGTCTTCTCCGGGTCTGTGGCCAATCAGGTTGCTGAGACTATGTGGCCCAAGTAGTTAACTTCCTTGCGGAAGAGCTGGCACTTCTTCGCGTTCAGCTTCAAGTTGGTCGCCTGCAGTCTCTGTAGCACCTTACTCAGATTCTCGAGATGGTCTTCAAAAGTCTTACCGACGATGATGATGTCGTCCAGGTATAGCAGCCAGGAGTCGTAAGTCATTCCTCTCATCACTGACTCCATGAGGCGTAGGAAGGTAGCTGGTGCGTTGCAGAGGCCAAAGGGTATAACTGTGAACTGCCAGAGCCCTTGGCCTGTCGAGAATGTGGTCTTCTCCTTCTCTCTCGGGTCTAGAGCTAGCTGCCAGTAGCTCGACTTCAGGTCCAGGGACGAGAACCACTGTGCACCAGCTAGCCTGTCCAGGGTGGCATCAATCCGGGGTAAGGGGAAACAATCCTTCAGGGTGACAGCGTTCAGCTTCCTGTAGTCCACGCAGAAGCGTAGCTTGCCGTTCTTCGTCAGCAAGACTACAGGGGAACACCAAAGGCTGCCAGACTCTTCAATTACTCCCCTGGATCTCATGTCCTCCAGCATGTCTTGTACCACCCCTTGTTTCGCCAGCGGAACGCGTCTGGGTGGTTGCGGAATAGGCCGGGCCTCCCCGGTGTCGATGCGGTGAAGCACTTTGTCCTTGCGGCCGTAGTAACTGTCGCCTTGGCTGAAGACGTGCTGGTATCGCCTCAGCAGTTGTCGAATTTTCTCCAGCTGTTCTGCGGTCAGGTGGTCGGCCGCCCTCTCCGGTAAGCCTCCTAGCCGGGGCCCCAGGTGTTGCGTTGGCACCGGCTCCTGTGTCTTGTCGATTGCTATTACGCTCACCACGGGCTCGCATGTTCCCAAATCCGTCCCGGCCTGGACGTCGTGATAGGTGTCCGTTGGATTTAGCAGTCTCACTGGCACCTCCTCTCGGCACGGCAGCAATGCTCTGGCTACACATAGTCCGTGTACAGGCGTCTTCTGGTCCAGTATCATGTTCCTGGTTCTCAGTCCTTCCAGTCGCGCCGCCACCACCACCTCGCTTCTCGCGGAGACAACCACGTCTTCGTTCAAGACGACCCTGCAGATTTCAAGGCGGTCATGGGGTTGACGGAGTATGACCTCTTCTCCGTTGAGCCGCAGGACCTTCGTGCCAACGTCGACCGTCGCCTCGTGGCTCCTGAGGGCATCCAGTCCCAGAATCACCTCCTCAGCCACCTTCGCGACGAACATCCACAGACGCACGGCACTCAGTCCCAAGGTCAGCTTCAGCAGGACCTCCTTCTCCACAGGCAAGGTGTCGCCCGATGCCGTCATGAGGTGGTATGGTCTGCTTGGCTTCCTGGATGGCAAACCCTTGGCTATGTAGGGTCTGATGATGATCACGGCTGCCCCGGTGTCCACCCCCACGCGGCACGGCTTCCCGCTTACCCAACCATCCGCGATGAGGCTGTCATCCATCCGCTGGCTAGGCCGCGCCGTGGCTCAGTGGTTAGACCGCTTGGCTCTCACCAAGGTGGCCCGGATTCGATCCCAGGCGATCGCAAAGTGAGATTTTTGGTGGACAACACGGTGCTGGGGCGGGTTTTCTCCGGGATCTCCGGTTTCCCCGCCACCTCATTCCACTGGTGTGGAATGTTAAACACTACACACATTACACATCCGCCGGCTGACGGCGCGCAGTGTTACTCGAGCGGATGGTGGTGATGTCGCCGACGTGCCCCTCGCCACGACGGCCCTTACTCGTTTCCCGGCTGCTCTCCCTGGTGTGGGCAGTCTCTCTCCAAGTGCCCCGGGTGTCCACATCCCCAACACAGACCGCTAGGTCTTCGCCGGCGTCCCTCGGCTGGTCCTCTGTCTCCGGTTTAGCGGACACTCCTCGTTCTCGCCGTCGGGATAGCCGTCACCTTGGGCGCCCCCATCCTCAATGCTGCCGTCAGCGCCTCGTGGATGGTTGTGTAGTCGCCGAGGATTAGGCGCTGACGTATCTCGGTGTCTCGTACCCCGTCGACAAAGGCGTAGGCGGCTTCCCGGGATACGAACTCCGGCAGAAGGTCAACTAAGGCCTTGCTAGCCAGCTGCTCAATCGCCAAGGCGAACTCCTGCAGCGTCTCCCTCAGCTGTTGCGACCTTGTCTTCAGCTGACTGCGGTAGGCTGCGGCTAGGCGGTGGTTCCCGGAACGGTTCTCCAGGGCCTCCCAGATATCCTTGGGAGCCGCCGCTGTCTGGACCGCGTTTAGGACTTCCGCGGCCCGTCCCTGGAGGCTGGCTATTAGCTGTGAGGCCTCTTCCTCCGGTGACCACTTGTTATGCCTGGCCACCGTGTCGAACTGGCGGCGGAAGACTTCGAACGTTGACGCGCCGTCTTATTTCGGAGGTTTGACGCGCGCCAATGTGGTGTCGCGTCCTGGCGCGTCAGCCCTCAAGTCCTTCAACCTCCTGCCGACGATGTCTTCTACCATGGCGTTCAGGGACTTGACGCTGTTGTCGGCCTTTCCTTCCAGGTCGTTAACGCGGCTCGCCAGATCTTCGACGGGCTCACCAAGCTCCGTGACGTCCTCCTTTACGTCGGCCAACTGCTCTTCAAATTTTGCGGCGAGGACCTCGTTTGCCGCTTTAATTTTCGTGGTCAATTCGGTCTTCATTTCCTTCAGTTCCGCGGCCAGGTTGTTATTTGCCGTCTTCATTTCCTTCAGTTCCGCGGCCAGGTTGTTAGTCGCCGCTTCTGTTTTCGCAGCGAAGGTGTCATTTGCTGCTTTCATTTCGGTCATCTTCTCCAAAATCTTTTCCAATGCAGCCTTCATGTCGTCCCACTTCTTACACCAGTTGTGACTGTGGGTTCGTAGAATTAAAAGTCCAATTTCACAAACTCAAAATGTCCTTATTTCCACCGAATTACAGTTGGAACACTTGCCGATTACATATAATTACGTAGCGCACACTATCACAATCCACCAGTTCGTCTGTCACAGGTCCACTCCACACTCGCAATTACGTACAACTCCTCTGATACACGTACGCAGTCTTCCAGTCCGTTCGCTAGTACTGCGCTCTTCAGGGCTGCTCGCCAAGAACTGCCTGAATCGTCCACTGCAGCCCTTATATAGGAAGATCGCCGTTTCTGGAAGCTTCACGGCTCGGAACATCATCCCGATTGTTCCAGACGTCAGGGGAAGGGGAAAGAGACGGTACAGTGCCTAGTGACACTTTCCTAACCATCCCCTATGTTAGCGCTACAAGATAAATGGGTGGGCGTGGCCTAAATGCCTCCTGTCCCCTACCCAGCTCCAGTTAGTCGTGCCTTCCGATAATTGGGTGACAATATTCTTCCATTGTTAGAAATATAGCTATTTCTGTGAGGTATATGTGCCTCCAAAAATCTACCCAGCTCCAGTTAGTCGTGCCTTCCGATAATTGGGTGACAATATTCTTCCATTGTTAGAAATATAGCTATTTCTGTGAGGTATATGTGCCTCCAAAAATTTCAATTCTGAAAATGTATGAGGTTTTGACTTAAATTATTTTGCACTGTTCTGGTTGACTGCATCATTATTTCTTTCATTATTCAGTCTGTTACTATAACGCCTATGTGTGCACACCTGATTGCTTGTGCATTACCTTTCTTTTATTTGAAACACAGTTACCAATTTCATTATATTTGAAAAATCTATAGGCTTTGCTACTATCAGATTATTCCTAGTATTTTCTGAAAAATGCTGAGGTACTATGCAAATAATTTCATGAGTGTTCATAAGTTGATCAGACACTTGTGCTTTATCAGTATACACATGAAATAATTGGCCATTATAATACTGCCTTCAGGATTGTATTTGCATGTGGCTAGTTTGATTCTGATTTTATTTTGAACTGACTGCTCACAGTATTGTATTAAGAAATTCCTAAATGTATTGTAGCTTTCATCAGCCAATAGTATCAAAGGTAACTATTTGCTGCCCATTTCCTAAGGCTCTTTTGGATTAAATATATCCTCAATTCATATGGTATCACTGTCATCTTCAAATAATCCCTCAATCTCTTTAAAGAGTTGCTTTGAATTGTCTCCCTATTCATCATTACAAGTTGAGCTACAACATTCAATGCTTGAAGTAGACTACATTACTATGCGAAAATTGTGTATGTGATGTGTGGTTTAAATTTGTGTTTTCAGGATACATTTTATGGGTGTGACAAACCATATGTTCTTCATTATTGAATATATCCTCATTATTATTGTTCACATTGTAATGTACATTTTTAGATACTAACAAACACAAAGTGTGTCCACATATCTCTTGTAATTTTGAATTTGGAATGAGTCACATTATCTTTACACAAATCCTTATTTACTAAATTTATAAAATATAATGCTTTTGAGGGCATTTGTCCTCCTTTCTTGGCTGTGTGGATCCTACTGTCATCTATTTGTATAGTGATAAAGCTTTAACAAACTATGTATTGGCATAATTTAAAAATGTACAATATTGTCTGCATTTTCTACTATGAATATTTTCTCCTAAAATGTTCTAGTGAAAAGGAAACTGGTTTTAAGAGTTTTATGGTGTAACCAATGTTATGGTGCTTGGACCAAATCTGCTGAGTCACACCACTTTTGGTCTGAGAACCACATCTTTTATATCTCATATCTTTTATTTCAATTGTGGCTTTGGTCTGAAATTTAATTTACTCAGATCTGATTCCAATTCCGACATTTATATCAGATACTAACTGGCTGTGCCTATTATTAATATCAGTAGTAAGCTGATTCTGTTTTACTGAGATTTTCCTAGCTATCTGAACTTATTTTCCCACTGATCTCCCCAGTTATCTCTTTCTGATCAATGGCTAATTTGTTTTGCTTTTCAGTGATCTCCCTGGTTAATGTATCCTTCTTTTCAATAATATCCTTAGCTAATTATTTTACTTTTCCTGATGTTCTTACCTGAATTTTTCTGTTGGTATTTCCAGTAACATCTGTCTCAAGAAAGTAAATTATGTTCAGACGTTCCTGGCTAACACTACTCTTTCCAAGGGTGCTGATGACCGCCATAGTTGAGCGACCTCATTCACATCATCATCATCATTTTCTCTTTCCAACTCTATCCTGATTGTGTTTTCTGTGAGATCTATTTCTTGTTGTCTCTTTACTCATTTTCTTTGATTCAATTTGTACTACTCTACCACTTCTCAGATGCATACAATGCTCAAATTTAACTGTAGTTTTCTACAAAATATACAGATTTAAAACTGTGACTCTTTTAAAAGTTTTGTTTTGGCTTTAATTAATGATTTTAATAAAGACTTGATACAAAAGAAGATTGAAAAATTTAAATACCAAAAAACTGTTAATGATATTTCTACCCTTAAAAAAAATAAAAGACGATTATAATTTTAGAAAATTTACTTACCATCCTTGGTTTAATAAACAATTTCAAATTTTTTTTAAAGAGTTTGGTATAACTTTGGTTCCTCAAAACAAATATAGTATTAAAACTTTACTATATTTCTCTAAAAAATATGAAATTCCTAATAAAAAATCTGGTATTTATCAATTTGATTGTTTAGATTGTGATCAGGTTTACATTGGTAGGAAAAAAAGTAATTTGGAAACCGGAACGAAAGAACATTTTCGTAGCATTAAGTACAAACATACTGCTAAATCGGCCGTAACAGACCATTTTTGGTCATTTAATCATAATATTAATCCTGAAGTTAAATTATTAAAACAATTAAATGTCCTGACAGATTTAATGGTTTTGGAAAATATATTTATTTTAAAAAATAAACATCGCGTAATGAATTTTGAAATACCAGCAGGTGATTCTGTTCTTAAGTTTGTTTTGTTTTCAGATTTTGGTAATAATGAAAAAAACATACAGCATAGTAACTTCCTTATCAACGAATTTGTTTTCTCCTGTGGTTTTCTTTGACTGACGATGCAAACAAGAGTTCGTGAAATCGATTTCAATTAGAATGAAGAATTAACATCATTTTCTTAAGATAAGTGAAGCTTTTGTTACAAATTTTTATATTTGTATAATATTCATTACTTCACTGTGGCTAGCTTCATTTTCTATGTAATCATTTGTTTTGGTACTTTATAATGAAGTTCTGATGTACACTCTCAATGTCATGGAGATCTTTCAGCCTCAGTTGGTCCTTAGCATTCCAGAGGGTTTCATTTTAAGTATTGTAGTTATTCTATTTATTTATTTGTTTTCCCAAATCATATTTGTGCAACACATAGATGTGCACTATTTCTGGAATAGTTGGGGGTATTTGTTTTGAATTTGTCTGGCAGGCTAATTTTTGAGTATGACACACATGAACTGAATTTGGGTATGAGGATTATTTGTGTTATTGCTCCTTGCAAATTAAGGTATGAACTGTTGTGTCATTATTCAGAAAATGATTCTTCTACATTGTAATTAAATTTCTCTATTTCTGAAAAATATATACATGTTTCAGCAATAGAAAATAATCTGTCCTTCCAAATTATTAAATTGACAATCAAGTATAACTGTAAACAGAAGTGAATCGAGAAGATATTGACACACTGCTTCACTCACACTGTTTATTCACAGGACATGTTTCAAGAACTTTTGCTCTCATCATCAGCTGGTACTCGACTAGTGCAAATTGTAGTGGTTTCCTCTTTCTCCGTATCGTCGATAGATGGCGTGATGTACTTGTCAAAGATGTCCGGTGGTGGAGTTTCAAAATTCATGACTATGACGATTTTTGTTAATGAAGATTTTTTTCCCATACGGAAAATCTATGGGGTGATTAACGTATTTTATTAAAGATGTTTCCAAGTTGATGTCATGTCTAGTATTCAAAAAATGAAAAGCCACTGCTGATTTTTCTGTTTCACCATTTTTAATTTCTTATATGTTCTTTAGTTCTGATGTCAATATTTCTTTTTGTTTTTCCTATGTAAATTTTAGGGCAAGTTTCAAAGTATCAAAAACTCGTTTGAATTGTTAAATCTCCTGAAGAACACAAAGATTAGCTCTACAGATGCTTTAGTTTCCTTTGACGTCATTTCCTTATATCTAAGTATACCTACCAATGAGCTTATTCCACTTCTCAAAAAATGGCTGGAATCAATACAAGTAACATATGAAGAAATAGAAGAACTTTCACAACTTACAGAAATTTGTATCAATCAGAATTTTTTCAGCTTTAATGGACAGATCTATAAACAAAAAACGGGCCTAGCTATGGGCAACCCACTGTCTCCCTTCTTAGAAGATTTATTTATGAGTGCTTTTGAAACAAATATCACAAAAACTTTTTCAAGTTATTTCAAAGTTTGGTATCGCTATGTTGACAACATTTATGCAATAGTACCTAAAAAACTCATACAAGATGGTCTTAGACTTTTGAATATACAAAATCCAGCTATAAAATTTACATTGGAAACGGAAGAGGATGGTGTGCTTCCCTTTTTGGACATCAAGATCAAAAAAATGAACAACAAACTCACTTTTGGTATTTACAGGAAACCGACACACACAGATAATTATATTAAGAACAACAGTTTCAACCGAAAACAACACCAACATGCCATTTTCAACAGTTTAATATTTCGGATGATCAACTTTCCACTAAACAGAGAAGATTATCAAGAAGAATACCTACACATAAAAAAAGTAGCTATGTCCAACGGTTTCAACCCAAATTTAGTAGACAAAACAATTAACCGACTCAACAAAGCTAAGAAAATAAAAGAAACCACCACCCTAGAACGTACAGGAGAAAAAGAGAAAAAACTTTTTAAAAAATTCACCTTCCATCCATCAGCCTATAACAAGTTCCAAAAAATCTTCTCAAAACACAACATAACTCTTGCACCTCAAAATAGGTTTAATATCAGAAATTTGTTAAAAGGCCCTCCCAAAAATTCAATCACTACCAAAGAAAAACCAGGAATCTATGAGATCAAATGTGAAACTTGCCTTAAAATTTATATAGGAAAAATTAAAAGAAATATTGACATCAGAACTAAAGAACATATAAGAAACATTAAAAATGGTGAAACAGAAAAATCAGCAATGGCTTTTCATTTTTTGAATACTAGACCTGACATCAACTTGGAAACATATTTAATAAAATACGTTAATCACCCCATAGATTTTTTCCGTATGGGAAAAAATCTTCATTAACAAAAATCGTCATAGTCATGAATTTTGAAACTTGACTTTGTACTTACTCTGTATGATATTGTTGTAATTTGTATTGTATCTTCTGACGTTGTCCATTGCTGTAAAGCTCAACGACAATAAAATTCTTATCACCGGACATCTTTGACAAGTACATCACGCCATCTATCGACAATATGGAGAAAGAGGAAACCACTACAATTTGCACTAGTCGTGTACCAGCTGATGATAAGAGCAAAAGCTCTTGAAACATGTCCTGTGAATAAACAGTGTGAGTGAAGCAGTGTGCCAATATCTTCTCGATTCACTTTTGTGCTAAGTTGTACTTCACTGTCTCTACGCTTCTTTCAAGTTTATACTTTAAGTATAACTGTATTTATCAACTTCTGCCAATTCCTTTCTAGCTTAACAATCAGATTTATTTATTTCACTATGAACAGATATCAATACTACATATTTCTTCTTTAGAAATAACATTTCTTTTACTTAGTGTTTCTCTAAGATCACAATCTCAAAAAATGTCAGACTTTCTATATATGGGTTCCTTGTCTAAATGAAAGTGATTATTTGAAAAGTATATGGTTTTAAACGCTTGACAACAAAACTTAATAAAGTTATGCATTATTATTAGGGCCCAGTTTTTTATGTATTACAAACTTTAAAATATTTTTTAAAAAACTGGATCAAAACAAAAGAAAACATCCAGCTTATAGAACAATGAATATTGGAACTTGCCAATCTGCAACTAGACGTCAGAATTAAGTGCCTTGTTGGAAGTTTCAGTGCATAACAAAAGTCATCTCCAGAATGCACATTGCAAAGTCTTATCCATTATCTTTGAGTAATGCCTTATATTGGAAAAAGAAACAGTCATCACGTGATGTTGACCTTGTGTACTTGAAGAGGGGAGACACTAACAGACACATTTTCAAGTCACTTCTACATTCGTCTTCCAGAATTTGAGCCACTTTACTGAGTGTGAAGCTACTACTTTCCTCAAAGCTTGAAATTTTTCCTTACAACTTCTGCTTTTGAACTTGAGATAGTGTAAAGTTATTTTCAATGAACTGTATTTCTTTAACTCAATAAATCAATACACAAGTTGTTAATTTGTTTATTGTATGAATCATGAAATAAAAGTTGGAAGATATGAAGGCTAAGTCACATTTTAAATTAGCACCACTTTTTAAATTCTAGATAACATCAATTGCAGAACATCCTTGTCCAGTTCATTTACCTGATGCAAATGGTTCAAAATGATATGCATAATATACCACTGCCTTAAGCGTGTGACTACTGGAGTAGGAGACAATGGAAGATTGGATTAATGTAACTGGATTGATACTTTTGCAATCTATATAGAGCATGAACAACCATGTTACGTGAATCACATTTGGAAAATTTACAGTTGGACTTTACACATCTTTCTTTATATATGCTGCTACACAACATGGTAGTAGAAGCAAAAATTTTATATAGGAATCTGTGACCTGGAGGGTGGATGGGAAGTTGTAGCTGCAGTACAAAGGATGCTCTGCAGAAAAGTTTTAGAACTACCAAGCACCACAGCAAAGGAATTTGGGCAAATGGAAATCAATAGAGTAGGAAGGAAAGATATGATCATGGAGATGGCCTTAAAGTTCTGGTTTAGAGTTTTAAATTTAGATAAAAAGAATCTGCTAAGACAATGCTTAGAATATCAAGAAAAGAGTTTAAAAGGTAATGGAGATGCTACAGTACACAATATAACATGGAAAGCAATGGTATGGAGAAAATTTTGAGAATGACAGAAAATAATGTAAAGGGTTTTTGGAAAGGAGTCAGGAGAACATGGAAATACAAACACTATTTGCTGATATTTTTTGTTGTTGTAATTTATGTCCTCCAAGCTTAAGTCATATCGGACAATGAATGAAATGGGTGAAATGATGCTCAAACGAGTCCAGGGTCCATGGAGCTTAGAGTTACCTGACATGAATCTTTCAGGATAAGGGAAAACCCCGGAAAAATCTTATCCAGGTAATTAACCCTGACCGAGATTCGAACTCAGGGCCTCTTGAACATGAGGTAGACATGCTACCATCCACACTACCGAGGCGGGCTTTCTGGTATAGTTGGAAAAAAACTGTTAGAATCGTATATCACAAATAAAAGTATATGGAAAAGAGAAGTATATACTGATAAACTAAATAACAAAGAGAGGGTATAGTTTATTAATAATAACTAAACACTAGTAACACAACTTCACTATTTACTAATCTTATTTAAATCCTGGGACCGGTTTCAAAGCAAAACATCTGCTTCATCCTCAGCCACTCAGCTTCACACTCACCCACTAAGTGTGGGTAAGAGTGGATGTATGGAGACTGAAGTGATGAGAAAAGGTTTTCCACAAAAACGGACTCAATATGTGGGAGAAAAGGAGATATAGAGCACATAACATTTGAGTGTAAAGGTACAAAATTTGAGGAACAGTTGGCCGGCGTGAGGGTTGACGTGACGGAGCTGGGCAAGTGGATGGGCCAAGTGGATGAGTGTGTCGAAGACCTGGCGAACCGCTTCAATGACCTAGAGGAAAAGGCCGACAGAAGCGCCAAGTACCTGAACGCCACGGTGAAAGACGTTGAAGACCTTGCGAACCATGTAAACAACCTGGAGGGAAAGGCCGACAGCAACACAAAGTCCCTGAACGCCACGGTAGAAGACATCGTCGGCAGGAGGTTGAAGGACTTGAAGGCCGACGCGCCAGGATGCGACACAACATCGGCGCGCGTCAAACCTCCTAAATACGACGGCGCGTCAAACGTTCGAGGTCTTCCGCCACCAATTCGACACGGTGGCGAGGCATAACAAGTGGTCACCGGAGGAAGAGGCCGCACAGCTAATAGCCAGCCTCCAGGGACGGGCTGCGGAAATCCTAAACGCGGTTAGGCAGCGGCGGCTCCCAAGGATATCTGAGAGGCCCTGGAGAACCGTTTCGGGGAACCACCGCCTAGCCGCAGCCTACCGCAGTCAGCTGAAGACAAGGTCGCAACAGCTAGGGGAGACGTTGCAGGCAATGAAATGAAATGTGTAGTGTTTAACGCCCGCATTTACTACATACGGCACCGCAGGCGATGACACTGATGATACATGAGATGAAGATGGAGCACCGGTGGAATGAGATATCGGGGGAAACCGGAGATCCGGGAGAAAACCCGCCCCAGCGAGGAGTTCGCCCTGGCGATTAAGCAGCTGGCTAGCACGGCCTTGGTTGACCTTCCGCCGGAGCTCGTATCCCGGGAAGCCGCCTACGCCTTTGTCGACGGGGTACGAGATACCGAGATACAGCAACGCCTAATGCTCGGCGACTACATAACCATCCACGAGGCGCTGACGGCAGCATTGAGGATGGAGGCGCCCAAGGCGACGGCTACCCCGACGTCGAGAACGAGGAGTGTCCGCTACACCGGAGACAGAAGACCAGCCGAGGGACGCCAGGGAAGACCTAGTGGCCTATGTTGGGGATGTGGACAGCCGGGACACCTGGACAGAGACTGCCCACACCAGGGAGAGCTGCCGGGAAACGAGTAAGGGCCGTCGTGGAGAGGGGCACGTCGGCGCCATCACCACCATCCGCTCGAGTGAAACTTCGCGCCGTCAACCGGCGGATGGATGACAGCCTCATCGCGGATGGTTGGGTGAGAGGGAAACCGTGCCGCGTGTTGGTGGACACCGGGGCAGCCGTGACCGTCATCAGACCCGACATAGCCAAGGGTTTGCCATCCAGGAAGCCGAGCCGACCATACCAGTTGATGACGGCATCGGGCGACACCGTGCCTGTGGAGAAGGAGGTCCTGCTGAAGCTGACCTTGGGACGGAGTGCCGTGCGTCTGTGGGTGTTCGTCGTGAAGGTGGCTGAGGTGGTGATTCTGGGACTGGATGCCCTCAGGAGCCACGAGGCGACGGTCGACGTCGGCAAGAAGGTCCTGCAGCTCAACGGAGAAGAGGTTATACTCCGTCAACCCGTAGAGCGCCTTTGAATCTGCAAGGTCGTCTTGAACGAAGACGTGGTTGTCTCCGCGAGGAGCGAGGTGGTGGTGACCGCCCGACTGGAAGGACAGAGAACCAGGAACAAGATGCTGGACCAGAAGATGCCTGTACACGAACTATGTGTAGCCAGGGCATTGCTGCCGTGTCGAGAGGAGGTGCCAGTGAAACTGCTAAATCCAACGGACACCGATCACGACGTCCACGCCGGGACGGAGTTGGGAACGTGCGAGCCCGTGGTAAGCGTACCAGCAATCGACAAGACACAGGAGCCGGTGCCGACCCAACACCTGGGGCTCTGGCTAGAAGGCCTACTGGAGAGGGCGGCTGACCACCTGACCGCAGAGCAGCCGGAGAAAGTTCGACAACTGCTGAGACGATACCAGCGCGTCTTCAGCCAAGGTAGCATTGACTACGGCCGCACGGACAAAGTGCTTCACCGCATCGACACCGGGGACGCCCGGCCTATTCGGCAACCACGTAGACGCGTTCCGCTGGCGAAGCAAGGGGCGGTACGAGACATGCTGGAGGACATGAGATCCAGGGGAGTGATTGAAGAGGATGACTGCCCTTGGTGCTCCCCTGTAGTCTTGGTGACAAAGAAGAACGGCGAGCTACGCTTCTGCGTAGACTACAGGAAGTTGAACGCTGTCACCCGGAAGGACTGTTTCCCCTTACCCCGGATGGACGACACCCTGGACACGCTAGCTGGTGCTCAGTGGTTCTCGACCCTGGACCTGAAGCCGGGCTACTGGCAGGTGGCTCTAGACCAGAGAGACAAGGAGAAGACTGCATTCTCGACCGGCCAAGGGCTCTGGCAGTTCACAGTTATGCCCTTTGGCCTCTGCAACGCACCAGCTACCTTCCAACGCCTTATGGAGTCAGTGATGAGAGAACTGACTTATGACGCCTGCCTGCTATACCTGGACGACATCATCATCGTCGGTAAGACTTTTGAAGACCATCTGGAGAACCTGAGCAAGGTGCTACAGCGACTGCAGGTGACCAACCTGAAGCTGAACGCGAAGTGGCAGCTCTTCCGCAAGGAAGTGAACTACTTGGGCCATTTAGTCTCACCAACCAGAGTGGCCAGAGACCCGGAGAAGACAGGCTGTGAAAGATTGGCCACGCCCAAAGGATAAGAAAGAGTTGCGCAGTTTCCTGGGGCTGTGCATTATTACCGACGCTTCATAAAGGGCTTCTCCAATATCGCCAAGCCCCTCACCCGCCTGACAGAAGAACACCGACCTTATAAGTGGACGGAGGACGCCGAAGACGGTTTCCAGCGCCTGAAGAAGACACTGTGCAGTGCTCCTATTCTGGGATTTCCACAACTAGGCGGCGCCTTCATTGTGGACACAGACGCCAACGATAATTGCATTGGAAGCGTCCTATCGCAGATCCAGGACGGCCATGAGCGGGTGATAGCCTACTAAAGCAAGACGCTATCCAAGGCAGAGAAGAACTACTGCGTCACCCGACGAGAGCTAGTGGCGGTAGTAAACACCTTGGAGCACTTCCACAAGTACCTCTACGCTCAGCCATTCCACCTGAGGACTGACCATTTCGCCCTAACCTGGCTATTGAACTTTAAGAACCTGGAAGGCCAGACAGCACGTTGAGTCCAGAGGCTGCAGGAGTACGACTTCACCTCGGAACATCGCACAGGGAAGACCCAAGGTAACGCAGACGCTATGTCCCGAAGATCCTGTCCAGAAGAGTATGGCCAGTGCACAAGAGTGGAAGAGAAGGAGCGTGCCGCAGCAGCCCGAGTAGTGACGGCCGTGCCTGCGGATGGCTGGGATAGCGCAGGCCTGGGGAGGGAGCAGCTGGTGGACACCGACTTGGGGCCACTCTTGAGGGAAGTGGAGTCAGGGACGAGACCAACCTGGGAGAACATCGCACCGAGGAGCGCCACCTACAAGTCGTACTGGGCCCAATGGGACTCGCTTAAGATCAGAGAGGGCGTGCTGTTCCCGGTATGGGAATCACCCGATGGGAAGACGCAGATAGAACAGTTGGTACTTCCCCGGAGTAAGGTCCCGGAAGGTTTGGAGGAAGTGCACGCCGGTACTTCAATAAGACACCTGGGAGCGAACCGAACTATTGACAAACTACGGCAACGCTACTACTGGCTGAGGCTCCGGGCAGACGCTGAGAGATGGTGCCAACAGTGTCACGTGTGCGCAGCGAGTTGCGGCCCCCAGACTAGGAGCCGGGGTCGCATGCAGCAGGACAACGTCGGAGCGCCATTCGAACTGATCGCCGTCGACATAGCTGGACCGTTCCCAGTGTCCGACCGAGGCAACAGGTACCTGATGGTGGTCGTGGACTACTTCACTAAGTGGCCGGAGGTGTATGCCATCCCGAACCAAGAGGCAAAGACAATCACAGACTGCCTCATGGAGCAAGTGTTCTGCCGATTTGGGGTGCCGTTAGAGCTGCACAGTGACCAGGGCACCAATTTTGAGTCCAACCTGATGAAGGAGGCACTAGAAAGACTTGGGGTTAACAAGACCCGCACAACACCTTTACATCCCCAGTCGGATGGCATGGTCGAAAGGTACATCAAGACCTTAGAAGAACATCTGAGGAAGGTCGTGGCCAGCCATCAGCGAGACTGCGACGTCAAGGTGCCACTGTTCTTGCTGGCCTACCGTTCGTCAACACACGACACCACGGGGATGACGCCAGCCAGCTTAATGTTCGGCCGAGAGTTACGCCTCCCTTGTGATCTGGCTTTTGGAAGCCCTCCGGAGGCGAAACAGCGAGCGACCGGGTATGTGGAGAACCTGGTGGATCACCTCCATGACATGCACGAGATGACTCGTCAGAACATCCAGAAGGCGAGCGACCGCATGAAGACCCGATACGACAGGCAAGCCAACAGTCAAGGGTTCCAACAAGGTGAGCTGGTCTGGTTGTACCGCCCTACCCATAACAAGGGATGCTAAACGAAGCTTCAGCAGCCAGGCAAGGACCGTACTGGGTGGTGAAGAGGATTAACGACGTGGTCTACCGCATCCAGAAGGTGCCCCGAGGAAAGGTGTTGGTGGTACACTTGGATCGCCTGGCCCGCTACGTTGGTGCTGTTCAGGACGACTAGCTTTGAGGAGGGAGCAGTGTCACCCAAGTATCGGAAGGCCCGACCAACTGGCAGCTGGGTGGGGAACAGAAAGCATTCAGGTCACGCCTACCCTTATGTCCGTGTGGCGCTCGCTGAGGGGGTGGGGAAAAACTACCACAAGTCAATGGACTGTCCCTTTCCCCTCCCCCTGACTTATGGAACAACCATGGTATTTCATCTAACCTGGAAGCTTCTGGATTGGCCAGTTGGTTCCTATATAAGCGACGCGTCGGGCTGGAGGAGAGTGAGTTCTTGGCGAGCAGCCGTGAAGAGCGTAGTGCTAGTGAACGTACTGGAAGATTGCGTACATGTATCAGAGGAGTTCTTAATCAGCTCTAGAGAGGGTTGTACTGCAAGTTGCTGAGTAAAAAGTGTTACGTTATTGTGAGTGTTGCGTAATTGTGTGTGATATGTGATCCTGCTGTGATTTGTAAGAATACCAACTGTAATTCGGTGGAAATGAACTATTTGTATTTTTGCAACTTGGACTTTTAATTTCACGAACCCACAAAGTTACAGTATTTATGAAACAATTATTCACAACTTTTTTTCTTTTTTTTCAAAATGTGCATTTTTATGTGAAGTAAACTTCCTACACCCAGATTGGGGTATTAAACTTTGTTTTAGGTATGTACTATCAGGGAAAAAAGAAGCATTTAGCTATCTAGAAATCCAAACTTTAGTTATTATTTAGCTTTCAAGATATTCTACTTAATTATACATGGGAGTAATTATTGTTTACATCCTGGTTAGCAAAACTGAAGTTACTTCACAATGTAACACACCTTTTTTACTCTATGCAGTTATATCACCGGAGCACTAATTAATTACATACTGAGCTTATTTCACACAAATATTTTACTCTTAATTTACGGATCTTTTTCTTCACCTCTGTCACTTATGAAATTAAACTTTAACACTTTTCTTGAATCTTCTGTTCTAGTTTACATGTCTGTTTTATATAAAGTTACCCGAGTATCTGGTGAAAGTCTGTTGATTTCCCTTACCTCCTACAATGGTAATCTATTGTTAACTTCCAAATGTTATTCAATCAATTGGGTATATTTTCTACACATTTATATTATATTTTTTATATTACAAGTTATTCATTAACACTCTGAGATTTTATTTCACATGTTTTACCTTATCTATTATTTCTTTAGTATAGCGAGGTGATTATATGAATTCTTCAAGTAATTTTCATGTTATTTCTTTTTCTTTCCTATTTGTTTTTCCTGTTCATATGCATATACAATTGTCAAGGTAATTGCATGGTGTCAAATACTGTTTTAAACATAAACAACCAAATCTTAAAATAATTTCCTATTATTGCTTGTCAGCTAAGACTTTAGTTAAGTAGATGCAAATAAAAAGTATTACTAAAAATCAACAACTTAATTAGAAACATATAAATACGTAAAATATGAAGCTCTTAATATAATTTTGTGCTTCATTGTATCATAGTCCTTACACATTGGAATGAAGCTATTAACAGTGAAGCAAATAAATACATACAAATATAATAATTTGTAAACTGGAAACAAAGCTGTTGCCACCATTACGAACACTAGATGTCGATATGTTCTTGTTAGTATTACCAAAATCTGAAAATAGAACAAATTTAAAAACAGAATCAACTGCCGGTATTTCAAGACTCATTATGCGATGTTTGTTTTTTAAAATAAATATCTTTTCCCAAACCATTAAATCTATCGGACCATTTAATTGTTTTAATAATTTAACTTCTGGATTTATTTCATGGTTAAATGACCAAAACTGATCTGCTACAGCCGATTTATCAGTTTGTTTATATTTAATGTTACGAAAATATTCTTTCGTTCTGGTTTCTAAATTATGTTTTGTCTTTCCAATATAAACTTTATCACAATCAAAACAATTAAAATAAATATAGTATTAAAAATTTATTGCATTTCTCTATTAAAGATAAAATTCCTCATAATAAAAAATCTGGTATTTATCGGTTTAAGTTTATCTGAAACTGCGATCCCGGAGAATTTATAAGAATTATCATTTCTTATAAGATAAGTGATGTTTTCAGTTATAAATTATTATATTTGTATATAATTAGAAACAATTTATTATGTCTATTCTTATAGATCCTTAACCAAAAGAAACTTTTTTACATTTTCTTATATTGATATATTTTTACAGGAACCTTTTATTTCAGTGCTGCATAACAATATTCTTGTGTTCTCTATGTACAGTTTCATTTATGATAAGTGAATCAAAGCACAATGGTAACTCCAGCCACATATGAATACCTGCTCATCATTATCATACACTTACCTCAAAAATGCAAACTGCTATTCTATGTATCATCTCAAGTATTAGTATCTCAGATGTCATTTCTATTGCCACCTTATAATCAATTTTGACATTCCGTTGAAGTACATCCAGATCATATTTTTCCAGATCTCTAAAATAAACATTTGAAAAATTAGGTCTTATTTCTGGTATTGAAAGACAATACACTGGATATATAATACAACTGTATTATTTACATGCTTACATAAAATCAAAGAAGTCAACTGCAATAAATGTGACAGCCAACTTCAAGAAGAAAAGAATCAAGAAATCCAGGAATTCAGCCACAAACCTCTTCCACAGTGGAGGAATTCTATATTCAATACCTGAACAGAACAGAAAGAAAAAAATGACATTTTAAATTCTGTTTTAAAATCTAGCAATGTAAGTAATAAGTTAGAGGATATTTCAAAGATGCGTGCAAGAATGTCCCATGACAGAAATGATAAATTTTAAGCTTTAGTTGATTACGTTGTTTTATTTTCTTTATATAAGGGGCGTTCAAAAAGAAATGAGCTGGAGTCTGGTATGCACAAACCGGTGACAGGATGGTAATATTGTGGCGTGTGTAATGAAGTATTGTTCTGATCAGAGTGTGGAAGTTCACAGCCCGTCGCTGGAGGGCACATGTGCACGTCACCTGACTATACAAAGCTAGCAGCAGCATGCATCAATTGTCCAATGCTGCCAGTCGCATTGCAAACAGTGAAATGGAGCATCTAAAGAAGAGCAAAGAGATGTTGTTCATTTTCTGACAACGGAAGGAGTAGGGGGAGCGGACATTCATCGACAAATGTCACAAGTGTACGGTGAACACTGCATGTCCCTTGCAAGGGTCAAGGCATGGCACAAGTGCTTCAGGGGAGGATGGGTGTCGTTAGCCGATGATGCACAGTCTTTAGCACCACACTTCATTACCAATGACATGTAGCACTGGTTGATGCACTCATTACCCAGGACTGCCGAGTGACAGCGAAAGCCATAGCCACCGAGGCTGGATTGAGCGTCGGAACTGTTCACACCATCATGAAGGAACGACTGCTCTTGCACAAAGTATGTGCCCAATGGGTGCCCCAAGTCTTCAACCACACCAGGTAGCATGTTGAATGGTCCACTGTCCTGATCATGTGCAGCACTATGCTAGGGAAGGGAATGAGTTCCTGGCACGAGAGGTAGCAGATGAGTCATGGTGTCATCACTTCGAACCAGCATCAAAACAACAAAGTCTCCAGTGGAAGCATCCAGTCACCATCACCAAAAATTGCCAAGGCCATCTACACAAATGCAAGAAAGCTTATGCTGATGTTCTTCTTTGACCAAGATAGCCCCCTTCTGATACACTTTCTGCAGCACGCAACAACAGTGAATGCCCAGCGTTACTTGCAATCCTTGACCAACCTTCGCCAAGTGATCAAATCAAAACGACCAGGCAATCTCTCCTGTGGGATCATTCTGCTCCACGACAATGCAAAGCCTCATACGGCCAACACAGTCACGGCACTCCTGCAGATATTCAAATGGGAGGTTCTCGGCCACCCTCCATACAGTCCAAACCTCTCTCCCTGTGATTATGCCATTTTTGGTCCCCTTAAAAAGGCTCTGAGGGGCAAACGATTCACCTTGGACAACGACGTCCAGCTGTACATGTGGCACTGGCTCACATCACAGCCCGGGGACTTTTATGAGACAGCCATTCATCGCCTTGTGTCACAGTGGAACAAGAGTCTCAACAGCCAGGACCAATACTCCTAACATACCGGTAATGGTTTCTGTAATTATGTCTCCAGCTTGTTTCTTTTTGAATGCACCTTATACATCTCATATCAAGTTTTTGTAACCCTTTGTAAATTGTAATTAAGAAATTGAAAGTGAGTGCTGGATACTGTGCGTATTTCAATCATTGGAAGCATGCAGACAAAAATAAAAGAGGTTAGTTTTAGATAAATTGATTTATATCTATGGATGAAAGCTTCATCAGAATAGTGAAATTCCAAAAGCTGAAATGGTAGGTGTGCATGAAAAGGGGTTACCTCAAAAATTAATGAAAATGGGATTTTTCTGCAAGTGATGTGTGAAGAAAGAAAAACAGAAATATCTACTTGTTGATCTAAAGGGCTTAAGTCAATTATGTGTGTCTATGAGGTTGTGAATATGGAGTTAGATTATAGTGTGCTAGATATAGTGCATGAAAAGGAGATAACATGACATAATGCATGATTGGAGGAATTTAGTGACATCAAAATTAACTGAAAAATTTATTTGTAGTCGGTTTTTTTGACACTTCGTTACTTACATTTTTATATTATTGAGGGACTAGTTTCAGAAGCAATCACCTCCTTATCAACCTCTTTCCAACTGTCTATTGTCATCTGCTCTCTTCTTTCTGGCGGTGGAACCATGAACTTGTTTGTCAAATTATCTACTAGTAGGATTTCAAACTTCATTACTTGGTCCTTATTTTTCCATATGAATTTTGTTCTCCCATGTTGCCAGTTTATTTTGGCTTATCACTCCTTTTAGTAATTTTGGATTTAGATCAATGTCATGGTTTTCATTCCAAAAATGAAATGCTACTGCTGACTTATCTTCTTGTTTCATTTTGATGTTTCTAAAGTGCTCTGACTCTAGTTTTTAGGTTCCTTTCAGTTTGACCTATGTAGCCTTTTTCAGAATTCTTATAACCTATTTGGTATATTCCTGATCTGTTAATTGGTGGGATTTCATTTTTTGTTTTTGAATTTAGCAATTTTAAAACAGAGTATCTATTAGTAGGTGCCAAGTTGATATTTTGTTCCTTAAAGATCTTTTTGAATTTATTGAATGTTTCTGGGTGATAGGTGAATGCAATGAATATGCTGTCGCTTTCTTTTTCTTTTGTAAATGTGGCTGCTTCCTTAATGGTTTTCTTTAATTTAGCATTTTTAATTTTCTTAAACACCAGACTTCTGTTGTATCCATTTTCTTCTGCTATGTGAAGTATGGACTTTTGTTCCTTGTAGCATTCTGCTTTATCCATGGTTATGTTGACCTGTCTGTGTGTAAGACTGTTTATTATTGCTTGTTTATGTATAATTGGGTTCTGGCTCGGATATTTTATGTAATTTTCTGACTGTGTTGGCGTCCTGTAAATTCCAAATTTAGTATTTGTGTCATTCCTGATGATATTTAGATCCAAGAAAGAAAGTTGTCCATTGATTTCATTTTCTATTGTGAATTTGATAGTCCCTTCTTGCAGATTGAGTAATTTTAATGTATCTTCTAAATGTTTACTTGGAACTATTGCAAAGATGTTCATCAACATATCTATAACAAACCTTGGAGATCTATGGGAAGGCCTTTTTAATTTGTGTTTTAATAGAATGGAAAATTGCTATTGTTAAAATAATTCCGAAGAAATATGATCCTTAAAACCCCACAATTAGTTCATTTTGGCCAATTATTCTGTTGCCAGTTATGGGGAAAATATTAGAAAAATTGATAATTGATAGAATGTATCAATGAATGTATCACCTTCCAAGTAGCCTCAAGGATCTTCCTGCAGCCCGGGTCTTTGCAACATATTATATTATGATCTTTTAAACATAAATTTACCACCAAACTGCGATATTATAGCATATGAAGATGATGCGCTTCTGTTGATGAAAGTTAAAACTATCGATGGTTTATCTACAATGGCAAACAGAACATTAGAACAACTTTTCCGGTGGGGAGTAGATAACAAACTTTCTTTTAATCCAACAAAGACAACTGCATTGGTAGTCAGTAGAAGAAAGGTAAAAGAGGAACCAGTAATTCATCTTAACAGACAGAGAATCAATTTAGTGAAGAAATTGTCTTACCTTGGAGTAATTTTAGATCCCAAACTAACATTTACAGAACACTTCAACCATGTACAAATAAAAACCAGTAGACTTCTCAATGATTTGTCAATTGCATCATGTTCCACATGGGGTCTCAACTCTTTGGCGATGAAGATATACGTTGGAGTTACCAAACCTCTTGTACTATACTGCTCAGCAGTATTCCAAAATGTACTAAATAAACGCTGGGTGCAATGTAAACTTAACCAGATAATACAAAGGGGGTTTGTACTCAATCATCAAGGGATATAGAACGATTTCCAGAGATGCTGCACTTTTAATTGTAGGCATTGAACGTTCATATTTATCGGCAATCTTCAGTGCAAAGATATATAACATAAAGAAAGGTTATCAAGGGTCCCTATAAGTTCCTGAATTCGACTTTCATCAAAGATCTCATTTCTTGTAAGCTGGACATCCTGCTGTATTTCACAACATTGTCAGCGAGAATAACTGCAAACACATGACAACATCTACACAGATGGTTCGCGATATTCTGATCATTCAGAGAATCCAGCTTGTGTGGGATGCACTTTTGTGGTGTTCGATATAAACAATGTGGAGTTGCTTTATTGAGGATACAGACTTGCACCTAATTGCTCTATATTCCAGGCCAAAGTTTTTGCACTAAATCAAGCGGTGGAGTGATGCCACAGTAATAACTATAGCACATGCATATACAGTAATTCCCAGGCATCTGTCAGTGTTATCGGAGATAAATACACTACATATTCACTTGCTACCAAAATAAGGAATGAAGTTATAACGAACACCAATCACGTATGTATCACATGGGTTAGAGGCCATATGGGTATACATGGCAATAAGAGGGCAGATGAAACTGCTAAACGTTATGCATTGAATTCAGTTTTAAGAAGTCTACAATGACATTTGCTATTAAAAAAAAAAAAAATAATAAAAAATAAAAAAATATTTTTGAAATGTGGAACAGCCCTGGGATAAACAGTTATAAAGGACAAATGACTTGAAATTTAAGCCCACCTCGGTAGCGTGGTGGTAGCGTGTCTGCCTCACATTCAAGAGTTCGAATCTCGGTTAGGGTGGGTTACCTAGATAAGTTTTTTTCCGGGATTTTCCCTTATCCTGAAAGACGAATGTCAGGTAACTCTAAGCTCCATGGACCCCAGGCTCATTTGAGCATCATTTCACCCATTCCATTCATCATCCGATATGACTTAACGTTGGAGGACGTAAATTACACACACACACACACACACACACACGCACGCACCCACCCACGCGCACACACACGCACCCACCCACCCCCCCACCACACACACACACACACACACACACACACACACACAATACCTTGAAATTTCTTTCTTGGAAGTGTTGAAAACAGTGTTATGATAAATTAAATTTAAAGGGAGTCGATTAATGACACTAAGCAACACTTACTTTTAAAATTTTCCGGAACATGTTTCAGAGACTTTGCCTCTATCCTCAGCCGGCCATTGACTGGTTCTCATTGGTGTAGTTGACAATATTTTGTCACAGGTCTCCTCTGGTGGCGGTTCAAGGAACTTGCTGAATAAATCTTTCTGGGGGATGTCGAAATTGAATACTTTGCTCTTATTTTTTGAAATGAAGATTTGTTCCCATGTGGATAGTTCTTGTTTTCCTGATGTGTTTTAGTAGTTTTGGTTCTGGATTTATGTTGTGGTTTTTTCCCCCAAAATGTGTGGCAACTGCTGATTTTTCTAATTTTTTATATTTTATGTTTCTAAAGTGTTCCTTTGCTCTTGTTTCTAAATTTCTTTTGGTTTTTCCAATATAAATTTGACTACAGTCATTGCACTCAATTTGATATATACCAGATTTTTTGTTAGATGGAATGGCATCTTTGATGTTTGAGCAAATTAGGTTTTTTTAAGGAGAACTGGTTGACTGGTGCTAGTTGAATGTTTTGTTTTTTGAAGACTTTTTTGAATTTATCATAGGCCCATGGATGGTAAGTGAATTTTTTGAAAATCATATTAGTTTCTGTAGCTGAGAGGGTTGTGGTTTCCTTTAGTAGCTTCTTCTTTTTTGCTAAGTTCACTTTTTTGTCCACTAATGATTTGGGAAAGTTATTTTTTTGTGCTATTTCAATTTTGTTGTATTCTGTTTTGTATTCTTCTGCTGTGAGAGGGATGTTTACCAGTCTGTGTGCTAAACTATTGAAGATTGCCTGTTTGTGGGATCTTGTGTTGTAGCCATTAGCTTTTATGTAGTTGTCTGTCTGTGTTGGTTTTCTGTAAATGCCAAAGTTTAGTCTGTTTTTATTCCTCATTATTTTTAGATCCAAAAATGGTAAATACTCATCTTTTTCTATTTCTACAGTGAATTTGATGTTTTTTTCTTGGATATTTAAAAGTTTTAGTGCATCACTGATGTGTTTTTTTGGTACTATTGCAAAGATGTCATCTACATATCGTTGCCAGAGTTTGAACATCCAAGGGAAACCTTTGTTGATCCTTATTTCTAATGCACTCATGTACAGATCGGCCAGGAAGGGTGATAGGGGGTTGCCTATTGCTAACCCTGAAGTTTGGTGGAAATATTTTGTTTGAAACTGGAAGAAATTTTGTTCTATGCATAATTTGGTTAGTTCAATGTAGTCTGAAATTTCAGGTGATGCCATTCCAAGTGATTTGAGCCATTTTTCTATCAACGGTGGGAGTTGATTAACTGGTATGCTGGGAAACAGTGATTTAACATCAAACGAGACTAGTGTGTCCTCTTCTTTTAGTTCAGTATCCTTAATGTGTTTTATAAGTTCATAGGTGTTTTTGATGCTTAGGCTGTTGAATTTTGGAAATGAGTTGAATTTGTTTGTTAGCCACTTTGCAAGTTTGTATGTTGGTGAATTTATACTGCTAACTATAGGTCTCATTTTTATGGATGGTTTGTGTATTTTGGGTAAGCCATAAAGTCTAGGTAAGGTTGGGTTATCCGGTTTCACTGTATATTTGTTTGGTATTATGCTTGATTTTGCTATTGTTTTTTCAAATGACTGTATGCAAGTTTTTAGAGGATTTTTGTTAATGATTTCATATTCATTGTCAGTTAGAAATTTTTCCATTTTTTCAATATAATCTGATTTTTCCATTATGACTCTCAGCTACAGAAACTAATATGATTTTCAAAAAATTCACTTACCATCCATGGGCCTATGATAAATTCAAAAAAGTCTTCAAAAAACAAAACATTCAACTAGCACCAGTCAACCATTACTCCTTAAAAAACCTAATTTGCTCAAACATCAAAGATGCCATTCCATCTAACAAAAAATCTGGTATATATCAAATTGAATGCAATGACTGTAGTCAAATTTATATTGGAAAAACCAAAAGAAATTTAGAAACAAGAGCAAAGGAACACTTTAGAAACATAAAATATAAACAATTATAAAAATCAGCAGTTGCCACACATTTTTTGGGAAAAAACCACAACATGAATCCAGAACCAAAACTACTAAAACATACATCAGGAAAACAAGAACTATCCACATGGGAACAAATCTTCATTTCAAAAAATAGGAACAAAGTATTCAATTTCGACATCCCCCAGAAAGATTTATTCAGCAAGTTCCTTGAACCGCCACCAGAGGAGATCTGTGACAAAATATCGTCAACTACACCAATGAGAACCAGTCGATGGCCGGCTGAGGATAGAGGCAAAGTCTCTGAAACATGTTCCGGAAAAATTTAAAAGTAAGTGTTGTTTAGTGTCATTAATCGACTCCCTTTAAATTTAACCTTGAAATTTATTTTTTCTTACAGTTAATGATCATGTAAACTGCAAGTACCTTTCATCTAATTTTATTTTGACCCAGTTTGCTACCGGACATGGAAAATTTAAAACTTACTTTCAAAGATTCCATATATTCCCTCCTGATGGATATCTATGTAAATGTGAAAGAGTTGATGAAAGTGTTGAACACCTAATATTTAGATGTGATTTTCATTCCAAAAAGATATAATCCTATTCAACATCTTTCATATTGTAATACAGATCTTCAACCACCGTTGTTTAATGTATTCTTTAAAAAATGTTGCACTTCAGCCTCTGAACACTTTATTAGCCCAATTTTTAAAATGTTATAATTATTATCATGTTCTGTTATTTTGATCTTTGTATGTATGTGTTTTTGTAACTAGAATCCTAATATACCTTACTGGTGAAATAGGGTTACTTCTTTTGAAGAATAAATAATAATAATAATAATAATAATAATAATAATAATAATAATAATAATAATAATAATAATAATAATAATAATAATAATAATAATAATAATAATAAATTGTGATTCGAATGCACCCATAAATACATTTTCCAAAAAGGGTGAAAGTGGGTTGCCCATTAATAACCCTGATCACTGCTTGTAGTATTTCCCATTAAAGCTGAAGAAATTTTGTTCAATGCATAATTTTGTTAATGAAATGTATTCTGCTTCTACTGTTTCCATTTCCAATGTGGTTAGCCAGTTTTTCTTATATGGTCTGTAATTTTTGTTGGAATACTTGGGAATAATAATGGTACATCAAATGAAATGATTCTGTCATTTTTGTCCAAATCTATGTCTTCAATTTTTTCTACCAGTTCTAGAGTTTTTAAATTTGCACTTTCAAACTTTGGGAAGCTAATGAATTTATTTAGTAACCATTTGGCCAAATTATATGTAGGGGCATTTATGCTACTAGTGAAAGGTCTCGTGGCTTTTCCTGTTTTGTGAATTTTTGGTAGCTCATATAAAATTGGTAATCTTGAATTATCTACTCTAATTTTGTGAAATTCTTTTTTGTTAATTATTTTGTTTTCTTTTAAAGTTTTATTTGTGAATTCAATGCAGTACTTCAATGGGTTGGTTTCCACTTTTTGGTAATTACTAATCCTCTTACACACAGACTAGTCAACATACCCATGGATAAAGCAGAATACTACAAGCCATACTTCACATAACAGAAGAAAATGGATACAACAAAAGTCTGGTGTTTAAGAAAATTAAAAAGGCTAAATTAAAGAAAACCATTAACTCTTTAAAGCATGGTGGTTTCAGGTGGCAACATTAGGCTTTATTCACTTTGAATAATGTTTTAGTGTGGTTCTTTTGTTGTTATAATATTCTATTGGCCTTTGTCAATTATACACACAAATTTTTAAGACTTTTGAATTGTAAACATTATATTATTTTTACAATTAAATTGTAGTGTTTTTTTAGTTTAAAAAGGCAAAATCCAAGCAACTGCAGTCAAATGATACCCCGTCAACATCCAAGCATGCCATCACACCGATTATTTTACTTGGGCCCTCCCCGTCCTTTACCACAGGCACATTTGACTGCAGTTGCCCAGATTCGAACTCATAACACTTAGCTTTGAATGGATGGTCAGTCCAAACGTATTGCTTTTAACGATCATGGCTATTTGAATCGATTGTGTAGAGGCACCGCAGAAAGTGATATGAGAACTGGTTTAGCAAGTACAGCAAGACCAGCAAAGTAGCAAAATAATTTGTGCAGCAAAGGGTTAAGGAAGCAACCACATTTACAAAAGAAAAAGAAAGCAACAGCATATTCATTGCATTCACATACCACCAAAACATTCAATACATTCAAAAAGATCTTTAAGGAACATATGGCTTTTTGTTCCTTGGCACCTACTAATACATACTCAGTTTTAATATTGTTAAATTCAAAAACAAAAGATGAAATCCTACCAATTAACAGATCAGAAATATACCAAATAGGTTGTAAGAATTGTTAAAAATGCTACATAAGTCAAACTAAAAGAAACCTAAAAACCAAAGTTAAAGAGCACTTTAGAAACATCAAAATGAAACAAGAAGATAAGTCAGCAGTAGCATTTCATTTTTGGAATGAAAACCATGACACTGATCCAAATCCAAATTTACAGAAAGGAGTGATCAACCAAAATAAACTGGCATGGAAGAACATATTCATATAGAAAAATAAGGACAGAGTAATGAACTTTGAATTCCCACCAGTAGATAATTTGACAAAGAAGCTCATAGTTCCACCACCAGAGAGAAGAGAGCAAACAACAACAGATAGTTGGAAGGAGGTTGATAATGGAGGCGATGGCTTCCGAAACTAGTCCTTCAAAAATACAAAAATATAAGTGATGAAGTGTCAACAAATTGACTACAAATAGTTTTTTCAAATAACATGACATATTTCACTTTTAACAAACATAATGGAAATGTGCTTGAGCAGGAAAAGGGGATAAGTCCATTGAAACATGAATTTGTGTACGATGATCATAGCATACTGGTACATTTAAGTCAATTGATGGAAATTAATCATTACATCACACTAGCTGTGTATAGGCTAAGGTTTTGGATAGATAGAGTCAAACTGAAAAATTCAATGCCATGGCCAGGATTTGAACTATGTATCTCCTGGTTTCCATCCAGTCACTCTTACCCAATGAGCTACTGTCTTTAACACCCACCTTACATGAAGGTTGGCTAATAAGTCCCGGACCTCACAAAAAAAGTTTTTTTTTTTTTTCTTTATTTATCAACATAATCTCCAGAAAGGCTAATACATTTGTCATATCAGTGTTCTAATTTAATTAAACCATCTCTATAGTGCAATTTATCAGTCCTCAAAATAGCTCTTTATCACATCAATGGCCTCCTTGTTGCTGGGAAATCTTCGTCCTCCATGAAATTTTTGAGGTCTGGTAACACGTGCTAGATCTGGCAAAACGGGTGGATGTTCAGCAATTCAAACTTTTATTTGCACATTTTTTCCATTGCAATGACTGAACAATGGGCCGGAACACTGTTGTGAAGAGACAAGATTTGTTTCTTTGGCAAATGAGGTCTATTTCTTTTCACCTCATTACTCAAACGTTGGAGTAAGCTTGCACAGTAGTCACCATCGATACTTTTACCCTTTTCCAAGTAATCAATAAAAATAATTCCCTGTGCATCCCAGAAAACAGTTGCCATAACCTTGTTAGCTGACAAATTGACTTTGCCCGTTTTGGAGCTGGTTCACCTGACGCTGTCAGGTTTGACTGTTTGAATCACTGTTTGACTGTGATTTACTTTCTGGAGTGTAGTGATGTATCCAAGTTTCATCCATGGTAATAAGCCATCTCAAAAATTCACCGAGATTTTTATGGTAGAGCTCCAAATTCTTAACAGAAACAGTTTTTCTTTGCAACTTTTGATCAGGTGTTAACAAATGCGGAATCCATCTTGCACAGATCTTGTGAAAGTCCAAAACATTAATTAAACTATTACCTGCACGTTTTTTTTTTAATATGTTTACAGCCTCTGCTATCTCAAACAACTTTAATCTGCAGTCTTCTAGTACTAAACAATGAATTTTTTCAATGATCTCTGGAGCTGTGACTTTCTAAAGGCTGCAGAGCGAGACTCATCATTAGTGCCCGTATGTCCCATTTTAAAGGTGCAACCCACCTTTTAATCATTATATATGAAGGGGCAGAGTCTTTCAATGTACTGTCCATTTCCTCCTTGATTTCTTTAGGCATTAAGCCTTTCAAATGGAAGTATTTAATCACTGCTCGTTTTTCTAAATCTTCCATTTTCACGAAACCTCAACACTTGTCTTGTTTAAATTGCTGTCATTCAAAACTTTATCAAGCTATTGACCTGTAATATGGATACAAGCTAGTCTAGAGTTAAACTATATGAAGATATCCATCAAACTGGCCCAGTGGCTCCATCTTTATGTGAGGCCCGGGACTTATCAGCCGACCCTCATACTCCCATTACAGATGGTCCTACAATGGAAAATGTGATGGAAGCTTATGTGATTCAGATGACAGGATTGTGATTTAAATTATAATGAATAAGTCAATGAGTTGAAATTACTCTTTGTACAGCTAGCCCCCCACAAAAATAGATCTATAACACACAGAATTACATAATAAGTTATTATTTAATGTGTAATAGTGAAAACAAGACAGAAAGAGCATTAGCTGTAAACATTCAGGGTGAGAAAGATACACAAGCCTGTACAACTGCTATAGCATAGATCAAGTTGCAGCAACATTTTTATGAGTATGAGAAATGTGTTCAAGGAAACAGGTCCAAAATAAAACGACACAAACATTGAATTTTTAAGAAGACCAGAGCAACAAAATTAGCATGCAAAATAAAAAGAAGTACTGAAAGTATTGAGAAAGGTAAAGTTATATCTGAAAAGAAGATTAGACATTCAAGTGTGTCTGGATGGAGAATTCACTATGGATGAAGTATACCAGCAAATAAAAAAAGATACAAAAGGTCAAAGCTGCAGGGTGAATAGAATACTAGGACAATTCTGGAAGAAATATGTGGACACCAAAAACAGGATAAAAATGACTAAAGTGATGAATAAGGTCACAGAACAAAAAGAATTCCCAGAAGTATGGAAAATAAGTATGATAGTACCCATATATAAAGGGAAGGGAGAGAGAAACCAAAAAATTACAGAGGGATAAGTCTATCACCAGTGATACGAAAAGTTTACAAAGGAATACTGGCAAATAGACTAAGAGATTGTGCGGAAGAGATAGGGATGGTTTCAGAATTCCAAGCAGGTTTTAGAAAAGGAAAACCTTTTCTAAAAGGAAAAAAGAAAACGACAGATAATGTATTTATATGTGACTTTGTGGGTTCGTTAAATAAAAACTTCAGGTTACAACCACAAAACAATAGCACTTTATTTCCGCAGAAATACGCTTCGTACACATACACAATACAACATACAAGGTCAACAAACACAGCTGCTTACCCGCAGGTGTTCAATTACCGACTGACTGACTGGCGGGCGGGCTGCCTTTTTATAGATTTCTAACACAGCAGAAATTTCTCAAACAATCGAGACCAGGCTAGAACAAAGGCGAACTCTCGAGATATCCGACTCTTCCACCCACCATTTCAGCGAGCTTTTATCTCTGCACTGCACTGCCGTCTCTTTGATCTCGTTGCTCATGCTGCCTCCAATCAACAATGGCCTGGTGACACTGCTCATTCCTCAAGGCTGGTCGTCCCAAACAGCACTATCGTAATGGGCCAGACGATCCATGTGTACTACCAACATCTTCCCTCAGGGTACCTTCTGAATACGGTAGATCACGTCGTTAATCCTCTTCACCACCAGGTACGGTCCTTGCCATAGCTGTTGGAGCTTCGGGCATCGTCCCTTGGTCCGGTTAGGGCAGTACAACCAGACTAGGTCACCATGCTGGAACCCATGGCTGTTGGCTTGCCTGTTGTATTGGGTCTTCATGTCGTCGCTTGCCTTCTGGATGTTTTGACGAGCCATCTTATGCATGTCATGGAGATGGTCCACCAGGTTCTCCACATACTCGGTTGCTGGCTGTTTTGCATCCGGGGGGCTTCCAAAAGCTAGATCACAAGGGAGGCGTAACTCTCGGCTGAACATTAAGCTGGCTGGCGTCATCCCAGTGGTGTTGTGTGTAGACGAACGGTAGGCCAGCAAGAACATGTCACCTTGACGTCCCAGTCTCGCTGATGGCTGGCCATGACCTACCACAGGTGCTCTTCTAAGATCTTGATGTATCTCTCCACCATGCCGTCCGACTGTGGATATAGGGGTGTGGTGCGGGTCTTGTTCACCCCAAGCCTTTCTAGTACCTCCTTCATCATGTTGGACTCAAAATTGGTGCCCTGGTCGCTGTTGAGCTCTAACGGCACTCCAAATCGGCAGAACACTTGCTCCACAAGGCAATCTGTGATTGTCTTTGCCTCCTGGTTTGGGTTAGCATACACCTCTGGCCACTTGGTGAAGTAGTCCACGACCACCATCAGGTACTTGTTGCCACGGTCGGACACTGGGAATGGTCCAGCTATGTCGACGGCGATCCTTTTGAATGGCACCCCGACGTTGTACTGCTGCATGCGACCCCGGCTCCTAGTCTGGGGGCCGCGACTCGCCGTGCACTCATGACATTGACGGCACCATCTCTCACTGTCTGCTCGGAACCTCAGTCAGTAGTAGGGCTGTCGGAGTTTGTCGATCGTTCGGTTTGCTCCCAGGTGTCCTCCTGAAGTACCGGCGTGCACTTCCTCCAAAACTTCCGGGACCTTGCTTCGGGGAAGTACCAACTGTTCTCTCTGCGTCTTCCCATCAGGAGACTCCCATACCCGGAACAGCATGCCCTCTCTTGTCTTCAGTGAGTCCCATTGGGCCCAGTACGACTTGTAGGTGGCGCTCCTCGTAGCGATGTCCTCCCAGATTGGTCATGTCCCTGCCTCCACTTCTCTCAAGAGTGGCCACAAGTCTGCATCTGCCAGCTGCTCCCTCCTCAGGCCTGCGCTATCCCAGCCATCCGCAGGAACTGCCGTGACTACTCGGACTGCTGCGGCACGCTCCTTTTCTTCCACTCTTGTGCATTGGCCGCACTCTTCTGGACAGGGTCTTCGGGACATGGTATCTGCGTTAACATGGCTCTTCCCTCTACGATGTTCAGAGCTGAAGTCGTACTCCTGCAGCCTCTGTACCCAACGGGCTGTCTGGCCTTCCAGGTTTCTAAAGCTCAGTAGCCATGTTAGGGCTGAGTGGTCAGTCCTCAGGTGGAATGACTGACCATACAGGTATTTGTGGAAGTACTCCAAGGTCTTTACCACTGCCAGTAACTCTCATCGGGTGATGCAGTAGTTTTTCTCTGTCTTAGATAGCGTCTTGCTGTAGCAGGCTATCACCCGATCGTGGCCAACCTGGACTTGGGATAGGACACCTCCAATGCAATGGTTGCTGGCGTCAATGTCCACAATGAAGGCGCCACCTGGTTGTGGGAATCCCAGAATAGGAGGACTGCACAGTGTCTTCTTCAGGTGCTGAAAAGCATCTTTGGCGTCCTCTGTCCACACGTAAGGTCGGTGTTCCTCTGTCAGGCGGGTGAGGGGTTTGGCGATGTTGGAGAACCCCTTTATGAAGCAACGGGAACTGGAAACTGTGCAATTCTCTCTTATCCTTTGGGCGAGGCCAATCTCTCACGGCCTGTGTCTTCTCCGGGTCTGTGGCCACTCCGGTTGGTGAGACTATGTGGCCCAAGTAGTTCACCTCCTTACGGAAGAGCTGGCACTTCTTTGCATTTAGCTTCAAATTGGTCACCTGCAGTCTCTGTAGCACCTTACTCAGATTCTCGAGATGGTCTTCGAAAGTCTTAGTGACGATGATGATGTCGTTCAGGTATAGAAGGCAGGCGTCAAAGTCAGCCCTCTCATTACTGATTCCACTAGGCGTTGGAAGGCAGCTGGTGTGTTGCACAGGCCGAAAGGCATAACTGTGAACTGCCAAAGCCCTTGGCCTGTCGAGAATGCAGTCTTTTCCTTGTCTCGCGTGTCTAGAGCCACCTGCCAGTAACCCGACTTCAGGTCCAGGGTCGAGAACCACTGTGCACCAGCTAGCGTGTCCAGGGTGTCGTCAATCCGGGGTAAGGGAAAACAGAGTTTCCGGGTGACGGCGTTCAGCTTCCTTCCCCACCCCTTTTTTAAAGAGAATTAACAAACAGGGATCATAATTTTGCCTTATTTTAACAAGACTATGCAACAGTCCATACAGCCCATATTTCAATGAAAACAATTGAAGTGTACTTCACGACAGCATTATTAGTAGATTTGTGGCCCCCTTAGTATTTTGACCTCACCCTCTGCAATTTCTATCTCTGGGCAACTTAAAATATAGTGTACAGATGTACTTTTTAGAGGTGGTGTATGACTACGCAGTAGTAGATTGCACAGTAGTTTATGGTCGAGTCCACTTATTTATTTGGAAGAAAAAGGTGTCAGCTTAGCCATCTGCCATCTAACCCACTAGCTTTATCAGCAATCTGCTGGTGAAAGCAGATATCTTACCCCTACCATTGATTCGCATGACGTCACTTGCGCACATCCTAACAAGGTCATGCGCCACGTCTAAAAAATACATCTGTACAAGACAAACCCACAGACCGCGGAAGAATTAAAACAAAATATCTGCAAAGAAATTGCCAACATTTCACAACGTGAACTGTGGCGAGCGATGGATAGCTTTCTAAAAAGGTGCCAAAAATGTATGGACAACTACGGTGGCCAGTAAAGGTGCCAAAAATGTATGGACAACTACGTGGCCAGTTTCTGCATCTCCTTTCATAAAGCTGGTAAGTAAAATACTATTGTGTGTTTCAAATGAGAAGGTATTTGTCCTTGAGCACTACTAGGTGAGCAACCAATCGGAGTCGTCGTATCGTCAATGGTGTTGTCGTATTGCATTCCTGCTAAGCGGTGTGTGAGGAGCGCCAACCTAATCAATCTGTATGAAATACTATTCGTGCTAAGACAAAAATTCAGCTTTTGCCAAAACTAATCCATGGGGAAGATAGAGAGTAATGTATCTAACATAACCATGAAAACCCCATATTTTTAGCTCAAATAGTTTTTCTAATACAAATAAATAAACCACTATTATCTGTATTGTAACAGTACATCGCAACATAAGCACTGTATGAATATCATTATTAATTGGCATGTATGTGTGTCCATATATTTGTAATTACTCAGAACTGAAACGTAAATGTTTGACATGATGTGATAAAGGAATTCCTTTGAATAAGCCAATTCGAGCGAGAGGAAACAATAAATTTCCTGCTGCCCTGGCAGAACATGTCTGGTCACATTATGACTTTGTTTATGAATGGTTCGTAATCTTTATTTACTCTAGAGAGTTCAAAGTGGTTGGTGTGTATGTACACATACTTTTAATCACTCAGAACTGAAATTTAAACTACTGACATGACGTGATAAAAGAATTACTATGAATAAGTCAAGGTGCTAAATTCGAGAAAGAGCAAGAACTTCATTTCGTGTTAGCCTGTGGATTGCTGTATGCTTATGTTTATGAATGAATGCTGGATAAGAGTGTTTATTTACTCTGGAGAGTCCAGATCAATATCATTCAGTTGTTCTTTACACAACAGTAGAGTAAGAGTTAAATAGTGCAATGGCTTCTTGCAGTGAATTTAGTGGAGTGTCAAAAAGGCAGGTATTGCAAAGTCACGCTCAAAGTATTATTTTTAAGGTGTACACGTTCTTCAAAAAATTGGGCAATGAGGAATATAGAAATCAGCTTGATTTAAAAAATGCTCAACGGCTTACTGCTGAAGCGTGTGGTGTAGATAAAACAAGTGTGTCCCGCATTTGTGGAGAGGCAAGAAAATTTGATCCCGGTGGTGTCCAGGTGTTTGTGTCGCCCAGCAAACATGTTGGTCCTCCGAAAAGGGTTAGAAATTTAAGTGACTTTGACAAGAATGTTGTACGTAGAACTGTGTTCGAGTTTTATGACTAAGGTGAATTTTCAACTATACAGAAAATAACTTGCGCTCTTAGAACCAAAATTTCATACACTGGGTCAAAATCATTGACTTTCAGAATTTCGAGGGTATTAGGGTTCAGGCACAGAAAGACAAATGATGGACATCAATTTTTAATGGAGAGGAGTGACATTGTTGCGGCAAGATTAAAATTCTTACGCAAAATGCATGAAATTAGACATTCTGGTGATGCGAGACCTATCTTTTACTTAGACGAGACATGGGTAAATAAACACCACACTCAAAAGTCAATCTCGCAAGACTACTCAAAAAAGGTGGCCTAAAGATACCTGTTGGAAAAGGCAGTCGGCTCATCATTTGTCATGCTGCATCTGCTAAGACAGGGTTCCTGCCACAAAGCAAATGAATTTTTCTCTCCAAAAGTACCTCAGACTACCACGAAGAGATGAAAGCTGATACATTTAAAGAAGGGTTTCCTAACAGATTCTTAAATTATTTAGAAGAGGGAAGCATTATTATAATGGATAATGCACCGTATCATTCAGTCAGCAGAAAAAACAAAATTGTTGAATGGTTACAAAAAAGGGGGGGGGGGTTGAATTTTTGGAAACAGAAACTAAAAATGAATTAACTTTAAAGAGAGTCGATTAAAGACACTAGACAACACTTACTTTTAAATTTTTCCGGAACATGTTTCAGAGGCTTTGCCTCTATCATCGGCCGGCTCTCGACTGGTTCTCGTTGGTGTAGCTGACAATATTTTGTCACAGGTCTCCTCTGGTGGCGGTTCAAGGAACTTGCTGAACAAATCTTTCTGGGGGATGTCGAAATTGAATACTTTGTTCCTATTTTTTGAAATGAAGATTTGTTCCCATGTGGATAGTTCTTGTTTTCCTGATGTATGTTTCAGTAGTTTTGGTTCTGGATTTATGTTGTGGTTTTTTTCCCAAAAATGTGTGGCAACTGCTGATTTTTCTAATTGTTTATATTTTATGTTTCTAAAGTGTTCCTTTGCTCTTGTTTCTAAATTTCTTTTTGTTTTTCCAATATAAATTTGACTACAGTCATTGCATTCAATTTGATATATACCAGATTTTTTGTTAGATGGAATGGCATCTTTGATGTTTGAGCAAATTAGGTTTTTTAAGGAGAAATGGTTGACTGGTGCTAGTTGAATATTTTCTTTTTTGAAGACTTTTTTGAATTTATCATAGGCCCATGGATGGTAAGTGAATTTTTGAAAATCATATTAGTTTCTGTAGCTGAGAGAGTTGTGGTTTCCTTTAGTAGCTTCTTCTTTTTTGCTAAGCTCACTTTTTTGTCCACTAATGATTTGGGAAAGTTATTTTTTTTTGTGCTATTTCAATTATTTTGTTGTATTCTGTTTTGTATTCTTCTGCTGTGAGAGGGATGTTTACCAGTCTGTGTGCTAAACTATTGAAGATTGCCTGTTTGTGGGATCTTGGGTTGTAGCCATTAGCTTTTATGTAGTTGTCTGTCTGTGTTGGTTTTCTGTAAATGCCAAAGTTTAGTCTGTTTTTATTCCTCATTATTTTTAGATCCAAAAATGGTAAATGCTCATCTTTTTCTATTTCTACAGTGAATTTGATGCTTTTTTCTTGGATATTTAAAAGTTTTAGTGCATCACTGATGTGTTTTTTTGGTACTATTGCAAAGATGTCATCTACATATCGTTGCCAGAGTTTGAACATCCAAGGGAAGCCTTTGTTTATCCTTATTTCTAATGCACTCATGTACAGATCGGCCAGGAAGGGTGATAGGGGGTTGCCCATTGCTAACCCTGAAGTTTGGTGATAATATTTTGTTTGAAACTGGAAGAAATTTTGTTTCAAACAAAATATTATCAGTTTCAAACTTATCCAGTTTCAAAATTATCCAGTTTCAAACAAAATATTATCACCAAACTTCAGGGTTAGCAATGGGCAACCCCCTATCACCCTTCCTGGCCGATCTGTACATGAGTGCATTAGAAATAAGGATAAACAAAGGTTTCCCTTGGATGTTCAAACTCTGGCAACGATATGTAGATGACATCTTTGCAATAGTACCAAAAAAACACATCAGTGATGCACTAAAACTTTTAAATATCCAAGAAAAAAGCATCAAATTCACTGTAGAAATAGAAAAAGATGAGCATTTACCATTTTTGGATCTAAAAATAATGAGGAATAAAAACAGACTAAACTTTGGCATTTACAGAAAACCAACACAGACAGACAACTACATAAAAGCTAATGGCTACAACCCAAGATCCCACAAACAGGCAATCTTCAATAGTTTAGCACACAGACTGGTAAACATCCTTCTCACAGCAGAAGAATACAAAACAGAGTACAACAAAATAATTGAAATAGCACAACAAAATAACTTTCCCAAATCATTAGTGGACAAAAAAGTGAGCTTAGCAAAAAAGAAGAAGCTACTAAAGGAAACCACAACTCTCTCAGCTACAGAAACTAATATGATTTTCAAAAAATTCACTTACCATCCATGGGCCTATGATAAATTCAAAAAAGTCTTCAAAAAACAAAATATTCAACTAGCACCAGTCAACCATTTCTCCTTAAAAAACCTAATTTGCTCAAACATCAAAGATGCCATTCCATCTAACAAAAAATCTGGTATATATCAAATTGAATGCAATGACTGTAGTCAAATTTATATTGGAAAAACAAAAAGAAATTTAGAAACAAGAGCAAAGGAACACTTTAGAAACATAAAATATAAACAATTAGAAAAATCAGCAGTTGCCACACATTTTTGGGAAAAAAAACCACAACATAAATCCAGAACCAAAACTACTGAAACATACATCAGGAAAACAAGAACTATCCACATGGGAACAAATCTTCATTTCAAAAAATAGGAACAAAGTATTCAATTTCGACATCCCCCAGAAAGATTTGTTCAGCAAGTTCCTTGATTCGCCACCAGAGGAGACCTGTGACAAAATATTGTCAGCTACACCAACGAGAACCAGTCGAGAGCCGGCCGATGATAGAGGCAAAGCCTCTGAAACATGTTCCGGAAAAATTTAAAAGTAAGTGTTGTCTAGTGTCTTTAATCGACTCTCTTTAAAGTTAATTTATCATAACAACACTGTTTTCAACACTTCCAAGAAAGGAACTAAAAATGAGTTATTGCAAAGAGTACTTTTGTTCAAAAGCATGGAAAAAGTTTATCAGCTGGATCAACTTGTAATTGAAAAGGGACACGAGGTAATACGCCTCCCACCTTAACACTGCCAATATAATCCAATTGAGTTGGTGTGGGCTCAAATAAAAAGGGGTTGCAAACAGAAATGATACTTATAGAGTCAACATGAAACATTCAATGCCATGGCTTGGATTTGAACCACGGATCTCCTGGTTTTCGTGACATTGAACATAGACAGACATTGAACGTTCACGAAGAAATTGACAAGGTAACGCAACAAGACTGGGAAAAATGCGTAAGGCATGCAGAAAACCTTCAAGAAGATGATTTTAAGAAAGAAATAGCATGTGATGAGATTTTGAAACCTATAAACATAAATTTGCATGTTAGAAGAAAACCTTGCTGTCAGGTAAAGATTTGATGGAGAAAAACTTAACTGGCGTCAAGTAAACTGGTTACACTATGAAAAGGACAATAAATTTCACTTGTTCAAGTCAACTGTGAGAGGAGACGCCTTCAAGAGATTCTCCTTTGCACAGAAAGGAAAATCATGTCCTATATTACACCTTGAACTGTATTATGGTAGATCGGCTTTCTGTATAAATGAAGAGAGATTTCCTATACTAGTCGCCATTCGTTCACACAATATTTCATATATTCCACAAAGGCTTTAAAAACAGATACCAGTATGCAAAATGTTTATTCTTACTCAAAAGAAAATGAATGATGCTGATAATGCCAAGTAGAAAGTTAGCAGCATTATGAGGTATTTCATATACTGTGAAACCTATTTGTGTAATTTTGTAAGATGAAGACTGTTTATTGTTCACACAGTGCAAGATGTTCATAAATGTTTAAACAGAAATTAGTTTGACTTTAAATCTATAATTTTGTAATGTTTTCACATGTTTATCTTTACATTTGTTGTTTAAAACTCATATGTTCCATATTTCTATGACTTATTACTTCTGTTATAATGGTATTATCAAGAGGTATTATGAAGAGAACAACTATTTCATTTGTATTCACTACAAATAGGAGGCACATATTGGTAACAAATATGAGCATTAAAAACTGCACACATATAACAAGGGATTATATTACAAAAGTATTTATTTCAGAGGAGGCAAGTCATATTTTATGAAACATTTTGACTATTTTCATGGCAAAATGTAACAAGTATGTCATGGTATGCTTGAAACAGTTTACTCTTTGCCACACTGCTTAACATCACACTCAAACACTGAGGTTGAATTTACAGAATTATCAAATATATAACCTTGAATATTTCAGCTTTGAATTTAAATCATATTATGTTCTAAATAAACCGTTATACCTGCGGCAAATTTTGCTGTCTCCTTAGCTGGTCCAACTCTAAACTTATTTCCAATTCTAACTGAAGATGGCATTGTTGTATGCTCTGACATCAACGATGTCAGCATGAGGGTAATAAACATTACGCAGGGTTTGAGGGCCCTCACCCTCACAGTGTAACCAAGATACTGAAGGGCAGGCTTAAAATATAGCTGAGAGATGTCTTTTATCAGCAGAGGAGTGGAACTGCGAAGGCAAGGAGAGATGTAGCCAAAACATGTGTCGCTAAAACCCAATGTAAGGTTGGCATCAGTCATCCTTGTTCAGCAGCACCATTATGGCATGTTTTGGTCCAACACACAATTTTACTATAAAAAAAGAACACCTTAAAGGGTGGGTGGCTCACAAGCTTTCAGAGAAGCAACCTCTACTCTTGCCACCAGGTATTTAATACACTTTCTCCACTTTTCAAATTTGCCGTAGGTATAAAAGTTTTGTCGATGTTGTTACCTCTACCTCTCAAGTAATTTCATTCTTCTTTAACTCATTTTGAAATGCTATTAGCAACTGCCTTAAAACAACTACTTTTAACATGATCAAGAATAGACCAACTGCACAGTGAACCAAATTTCACAATTGTTGAATCAATCCCAATAGCTAGAACCACAAGCTTACAGAGAAGAAGCGCCTGCCACCAGGTATTTAAAACATTATTTTGCCACTTTTCAAATCTGCTGTAAGTATAATAGTCTTGCCAATGTTCTTACCTCAACCGCTCATGCAATTCCATTCTTCCTTAACTCATTTTGAAATGATATTAGCAACTGCCTTACGACAACTCACTTTTAACATGATCATGAATAGACTAACTGCACAGTGAACCCAAATTTCTATTGTCGAATCAATCTTTATAGCCAGTATAGCCAGTACAGTACTCTACTGTATAATGTATTACACAAACATTGGATTTTTATGAAGTACAATCCCTTAGTCTAATTTCTATTCTTAATAATTGATTACCTTCAGGAGCAATTATGTTACAAGGTAAACTTCAAGTTGGTGTAAGGAAAGCATAGAATTACAATTCCAAAACTAAAAATATAGTAACATTAATCACTGAAGTATTAAAGAGTTATACCCATACCCTAAAAGTGGAGTTTATGACTTCAACTTTTACACATTCTTAAAATGAATATACCTTCTTCTGTAGCAGTTTGTGTCCTTTGCTGAAAGTTTCTGGATCCCTGTGTAGATTGTCTTCGAGCACGAAATGCATCAGACCGTTGAAATGTTGCTCCTTGTGCCGGTGTACTGTACACTAAAGGAACTTGTCCACTAGAGGTAGTGGAAAGCATCTGACTTGACAGTAAAGCATATGGTAAAGTAAAGGATAGCATATGCCATATATATGCTTCTTGTAACCATTTTTCTAAACCTGCAAAATATTCTTCTTTGGTCGCACAAACTTTTCCAGCAGGTGGTATATTACTTTTCACGTTCATATCACTGCTTTTTTGTTCTGGCTTTTCAGATTCTTGATGTGATCCACTATCCATTTTATATTCTTGAAACGAAGTTATTATTTTAATATAAAAATATGCACTCTAATTATTCCAAAGGACTACGTTTCCATATTGCATAAAGGTTAAGGTAATACAGTATAACCATTCGTCGTAAACAAATCATCAGCTGACACGTACAGAAGTGCAACTTTTCTTGTGGAAATGCTTTTATGCTTCAAATTAAGGCACCATTAAATAGCAACTATAAATAAACTCACTGTGGCGCTCACTGGAATTTGATTATGGCTCACTACGAACACAACTACGTAAATAATTAGTACATCATTTGAACACGCACTTTTCGTTCGGCAAATCGAAACGGTGATGGTGTCTCTAACAATGGAATGTCGACATGCGCGAACAGCTGTAACAGCGGAAGAATCAAATTGTCAAGTAAACAGGTGATGAAGATATGTATAAGGGCGCTCAACTGCAAAGTAAACAGGTGGCAAATACTTTAACCTGGTTATCTATGCATAAACAGGTGTGGATTTAAGCCGGATAGCTAGTCCCTTCAGTGAAGCTGAAATAAATGAAGGTAACTGACCACTTTATGATTTAAAGAACATTACTTCAATTCTGGGGAGATCAAATTTTCGTTCTGTTTCAGTTATTAAGGTGATAAAATGCATGATTTTATAGAGTAATTCTTTCTGAGGACCGGTTTAAAAATCCCGCCAAAACTTGGGCAAGTCAACTTGATCCTACCGGAATTCAAAACAGGCATCGTCGTCGTCATCGTCGTCGTCCTCGTCCTCGTCGTCGTCGTCGTCATCATCGTCGTCATCGTCATCATCGTTGCTGTTGCTGTAGTTGTAGTTGTCTATTTTCCATTTTATTTCAAAGTTACAAACCATTGGAATTGAAGGTCCCCTGCTATGCAACTGCCAATTAATAACCAATTTCTGGACAGCATTTAAAACATACTGAGCAGAAATTGCATTGTTATATTATGTAGTGAAAATAAAGATAAGCCTCTGGAATGTTGTAAAAAAGGAGATAAATACATTTGTAAATCATAGCAAAATTATTGTATCTCATGGTGGTGATCAAATCACAGATGCTTATAAAATCTCCAATATTTTTAACAAACATTTCATTATACAGGTGATATTTTATCCAGTCCAAACAATTTAGTCACTGTCGCCAACAAAATTCCTGCAAATAATTTCAATTCAGTGAAAAAGAGATAATGGCCATAATTATGAACATTAAAAACCAAAACTAGCAATATTGATGAAATCCCTGATTACTTGCTCAAGCAATTTACAAATGCTTTATAAAACCATTTACAGATGCAGTTTCAACTCAAAGAATTTATGTGTAGGGAAAGATAAATTGTATATTTTTACTGTATGCAATGTACTGACAATGTCTATAAGATTTTTGTAATCTGAAATTGAAATTTAATTATATGCAGTCTCTCTTATGCAACAACATGCTTTCCAAATATTTTTAAACTAGCAAATGTTAAGCTCTTTTTTAAAAGGTGCAAAAAACACACATAAAAATTTTAGACCCATCTCGAAGTTACCTATCTCTTCAAAGTATTAGAGAAAATTGTGTACAATGGAGTAGTTTATTTCCTAGAGAAACATAACATTATTACATCACAATCTTACTTCAGGAAAGGTAAGTCAATCAACAGTGCAATTTTTTTTTCTTCACATAAAATATTCTAGAAACACTAACAAACCAAAGTTACAGGACTGTTTGTAGATTTGTCTTAAAGTTTTTGATATTGTAGGTCACAATATCCTGATTAAAAAGTTAAATACCTGTAAAAATTATATTAAATGTATGACATCATCAAAAGTTCTATTACATTAGAGCAAAGAACAACTTATTTGTAAGCTTAGATATAATTCAACTCTATGAAAAAAGCTTCACATATGCTGATCTGCATTTATATAACAAACTACCCCAACATATAATACATATTGATTGAATCTCAACATAAATTCAAAAAGGTTTTATGAATTTCTTATTGGACTAGTTGTAAGGGAGGAGGAGTTTTAATCTTGGCCGCAAATGAAATAGATATCTCTGAGGAAAATGTAGATAAGTATCAATTGGAAAAGCACTTTGAAGTTGCAGCTGCAAGAATAAATTTTAACCAAAAATCTGTATTGTTATTGAGATTATACATGTCGCCAGGTACTTCTCCAGAGCACTTCGTTGATTGTCTTGAAGAAATTTTAGGTCAGTTGTACAATAAGTATAAACAGTTAATTCTAGCAGGTGACTTTAATATAGATTTAGACCACACAAAAGGGGACTAAAAAAGCTTTATGATGTTTTTAACTCTTATGGTTTAATGGATCTTGTACGTGAGCCAACAAGGGTAACAAATTCTTCATCTTCCATAATTGATCATATTGCTACAAACATGAATATTGAAGTTGTAAATATAATGAATATCGCCTTCACCTCTGTCTAGCACACGTGAAGTATCCCCTATGCCCAACGTGGTTCGGAGTCCACGGTAAAAACTGTAGGTCCTCTCACCTCACCGCCATCTTCACTATCACCCTATCATCGGAGGTAATGGACACCGCCCTCTGGGTGCCTCCACCTGAGAAATGGGTCCGGTCATCACTTGGTGGGGTGAGGTTACCCCGAAGGCCAAGGTTGCCATGTGGGGAGTGTTAGTAACTAACTATATAATGAATATAAACACGCACATTTCCGATCATTATGCTCAATATATAAAGTTTAAGGGGCTAAACTGTAATAAGCAAAGCAAATATGAAATCAAAACTTTTCGTGATTTGAATCAGGCATGTATCAGCAATCTGGTGGATAGCTTAAAAAAGGAAAATTGGGACATAATGTATAATGCAAAAACTGTAGATGAAAAATGGAACCATTTTTATAATACCTTTAATAATCAATTTAATGCATGCTGCGCCATAAAAACCAAAAAAGTTTATCTAAACAATTCTAGCCGCATTAAACTTACCACACAATTAATAAAACTCAAAAATGAAATGAAGCATTTCTATGAACTGTAAAAATCTAGTGGAAGTACTGTGTATAAAACCAAGTACAATACAACAAAACAAAAATATCTAAATGACTTGGCAGATTTAAAAGCTAATGATTACAAAGAAAAGTTATGTAAATCAGGGAATGTTAGCAATACTACATGGGGTTTTGTAAATATAGCGCAATCTGAAACAAAAGTACATAAAAACTTAGAACTTTGTATCGGTGATGAAATTGTAAATGAACCAAATAGAGTATGTAATTTTGTAAATAATTATTTTCTTAGTATAGCAGAAAAGCTTTCTCCTGGCAAAAACACACAACCATTTTTTGAGAACACTGTAAAGCCATCGTTTTTCATCTATCCAGAGCCTGCAAATGAGATTATTACTGAAATAACTGAACTTCCAAAAAAGGTCACAAGTGGGTGGGATGAAATTAGCTCAGTCCTTTTAAAACATTGTAAATATGTATTGGCCAATCCCCTTGAACATTTAATAAATTTTGCTATAGTAAATGGAAAATTTCCATAGTGTTTAAAGAAAAGTCTAGTTCGTCCATTGCATAAAAAAGGGAATGTGAATAATATAAAGAACTACAGACCCGTCACTTTAATATCAGAGATAGGAAAACTCTTTGAAATACTCCTACTGAATCGACTAGTAGATTTTTCTGGATAAAAATAACATTATGGTAAATTTTCAGCATGGCTTTAGGAAGGGATGATCAACAGTTACTGCAATAAGGGAATTGATACATATAGTTATAGAAAACCTGGAAAAAAATGAAAAAGTTGGATCATTATTCTTCGATCTTTCTAAAGCATTTGATTGCGTTGACCACACTATAATGTTAATGAAGCTGGAAGCATACGGGATAAGAGGCTTGGCAAAAGAACTGTTCAGGTCCTATTTGGTAAATAGGAAACAGTCAACATTAATATATAATAGAAGGGGAAAACTGGTAAACAAAGTGCAATCAGAATTCAAGCAGGTCGTGTGTGGGGTACCACAAGGGTCGGTCCTGGGACCATTATTGTTTATACTATATGTAAATGACATACCAAACTCCGAAAACACAAATATAATATTGTATGCAGATGATACTACGGCTATATGTAAGGGTGGGAATACAGGCATATTAAAGAATAACTTATTGAAATCTATTGATTTGGTTATAAATTACTTTAAAGAAAACCATTTTTCTTGTAATATGACAAAAACAACCTTAATTCTTTTCTCACAGAGTAACAAAAATACCACAAATCTGTCATTACCTGTAAATGACTGCAACATCGAAGATGTGAGTGAACATAAATTCTTAGGAATATTTCTTGACAGAAAACTAACATGGGAGGCAGGTGCTCTACCGACTGAGCTAAGGGGCCAGCCAATTTAAATATTGTAATGGTGTAGCCACATTCTTGTAGTTTTAGCCAGTGTTTTGAAAAGCACAAAATATTGACTCCCCTTAGCTTGTTATGCAGGCAATATATCCCAGAATTAGCCAATAAATGGTTTATTACTTTCCTGATGACAGATACAACATTGTTGAAATAGATGGCATTTTTTCTAGACCTACTGCCATAAATAAGGTGTACTCCAGAGTTCCATATTAGAACTTTCCTAATTTATATCAGTAATATTCCTTCATATATTATGTCTATAATGAGTATTATTTTTGCAGATGATACTGTCACTTTGCTGCCATGGTGTGTCTGTGGGAGAGTCGACTGTGGGTGGGGCAATTGCTCTGGCTCTGTTGGCTGGAGGGGTGGGAGAGGTATGTGTTCAAGGACAGGTACTAGCTTATGTCATGAAGTCAGATTCAAGTCATATTATTACTGTGCAGATACCAATGGACACTGTTGAAATGTAATTTGAGAACATTCGGCTACTTGAACAATCTCCTGTACTCAGCGGGACTATTTAAGAGCAAGGTTGTACTGTACTGAACAGTAGCTACGAAGAGTACTAGGAGAACTTTTCTACGCCACCAATGATGCTTGCCGCAGTTGCAAGTGAAACGTCTGGGAGAGAGATGAAGAAATCCAGTGGACCACAGCCTTACAGCCCGGAATCTTCTACCAAACAAGATGCCAGCCGTGAAAGACTACGTTTGTTAATGAAGTAATAATTGATTCTCTGCTTGTTAAAAGGAACATATTGACATTCTGGCTGACAAATTAAGCTGAATATTGCAATTCCTTACTTGGAAGTGTTGAAAACAGTGTTGTTATGATAAATTAACTTTAAAGAGAGTTGATTAATGACACTAAACAACACTTACTTTTAAATTTTTCCGGAACATGTTTCAGAGGCTTTGCCTCTATCCTCAGTCGATCCTTACTCGATGGCCGGCTGAGGATAGAGGCAAAGCCTCTGAAACATGTTCCGGAAAAATTTAAAAGTAAGTGTTGTTTAGTGTCATTAATCGACTCTCTTTAAAGTTAATAAGCTGAATATGTTATGCAGTAAGAGTTATGGTCAAAATGTGCACTATAGATGCTTTTAGAACACAGTTTTCACTATGTTATTCGGTACTAGCTTATTGTATACCTTGTGAGGAAGTTCTAATTTCTCTGTAAAAGTTACATTACAAAAAATAAAATAAAAAATTCTTAAGAATAATTGAAGAAGTGGACGAAGAACAGGGTATAAGTGCCACAAAATGGCACTTTTGTCATGTAGAAGGGTAAAATTCCTCCGGTCTATTGAATGGTAGAAGTACTGGTAGCTATGTATTTGATACATTGATCAATATATGTTGCAAGATCCAACTCCATAAACTGAATCTGTAGAGATTCAGCAAGCACCATTATGACGGTCAGTTGTATGTCAGCTGTTAATGTAGTACTATAAGTATTCTTGTCTCTGTTATAATTTAGTGACATTGATGGAATATTATATTCCAAAATGAGTGAAATAAATACAAAAATAAGTAAATGAAAGAGGAAAGCTTTCAATAAATCACATAGAGAACATGGAAAGTTGTATACAACATTCATAAGGAAGAGAAAAACCTTTAAAAAAAAGAAAGTGTACCACTTTCCGGGATATGAAATCTATATGTCATTACAAATTAAGGATTATTTCAGTGATATACTTATGTAAAAGTAATGAAAATAGTTACTTGTGATTTTAATGTGTGAATTTAAAAATTCAAACTCTGTATCTTATATTACAAAACTGAAACTGTATTTTTTTGTCTGCAGTTGAACTGTAAATGCAAAGCACAATGCAGAGTTCTAACAAAAGAACAGTAGAACATCTCTTCATAGACTTCTCTAAAATATCTTATCAGTAGGGATACCTATTTAATGAATAATGTAATAAAGTAATAACCTTCGAGTTAACAGGAGAAGGAGTGGAACCAGGCGAAAATAGAAGACAGACTACTATGCCATATGCTGTGCCATCTGGTTCACAATTAGGTAATAGCAGGTAATGTGCTCAGACATTAAAAAAAATCTTTAATATTTCTAATAAACATATGCAAGACATTATTGAGAAGAAAAAAGCTGGGTGTATTGCTTATAAAGATGGTTGTGGCAAACAGCCTTCACCACAGTTAATAAATACAAATATACTGATGAACATTGTTATGTTGTTAAAGAACATATTCTCTCTTTTCCAAGAGGAAGAAAGCGACTATGGAAGAAACAAAACAATGAGAGAATATGTAAGTGCTGTCCTGTATCTTTCTTATATGCACCAAGCACTGAAGCTGAAATATCCAGAGGTTTTACCAAAGGGTGTTTCAAAAATGCTTTCCATAACTTTCCTTTTAAAAGCTAAGAGTAGATACTTGTCAACTATATGTTGGACTCAATGCCAAAATTAAGGCAGTAAGCACTTCTGTTGAACAATGTTTCATGAGAACCCAACTAACTCTGCACCATCGTAAGGCCCAAAAGGTACTTCAGTTGCTAAATAATAGCATGAATGAATCCCAGCTGCCTTCTAGTGAAACATGTTGTATTTCAATAGACTTACGGCAGGTAATTTTCTAATTCCTTTCTTGGAAGTGTTGAAAACAGTGTTATGATAAGGTAATTTTCAGTTCAACTCTTATAGTAATATTAAATTTAAAGGGAGTTGATTAATGACACTAAACAACACTTACTTTTAGTGTCATTAATCGACTCCCTTTAAATTTTATTTATTACAACACTGTTTTCAACACTTCCAAGAAAGGAATCATAGTAATATGTTCTATTCAAGACAACTTTCAGATTACAATCTATCCATTCAAATGGGTAATGCTTGCAACAGTTTCATGTGCATGTGGCATATAGGTATAGCATCTAGGGGTGGCAATGAAATTTCTTCTTGTTTTTCCAAGATACTGAATAGCCATTTTACTCTTAAAAATCAAATCAAAATATGGTCTGATGACTGTGTGGGCCAAAACAAAAATTGCATGATACTCATTGTGATGTGTTTTGTTTCAAAAGGCATCTATGATGTCATACAACTTTTTTTGACTACATGGCACATTTATTTACCTTGCGATTGGAACTTTGGGGTAATAGAAAAGAGGAAAAGAAAGGATCGAGCAATGTTACCACAGAAAATTCAAGATATAGTGAAAATTGCTGGGGTAAAAAGACCATTCAAGATGATTGTAATGGAAAAAGAAGATTTTTTTGATTTTGGTGATGTAGCAGATACATACATACAAGCAAATTACAAATAAGTACAGTATCATAAATTACAATTGAAAAGGGGAGTGATTTGATTGTGAAAACAAAGGAGATTTACAGTGAACTTGAAGATTGGAAATAAGTTAATATTTTCTGAAAAGGACAGAGTCCTGCTAAGTTTAATAGGCTAGAAAAACTTCCCTGTATGATCTCTGGCTAAAAAATTAGTGATGAAAAAAGAAGGATTTTCTGGTTATGTTAAGAGTTCATGGACATGAAGTATCTTTATTTTTATAGAAACCTATATTCATAAAATGAACCAGTAAGTGGACAAAATAAATGTTCTTACTTAATTTTGTGTATTACCGGTTTTTTATTGAAATAATTGTTTGTGGCATCAAAATATGATCTTCATTGAAATAATTGCTGACAGTATACAAAATATAAATTATAAAGTTAACTAAATAATAAACATTTTGTCAGTATTAAGTTTTTTGAACTGTTTTTCTCATGGAAATTAAATTGTTCTTTCATACCAGCCGTGTGTAGGCCAAATTCTAGACAGGTTGAGTCAAACTGAAAAATTCAATGCCATAGCTGGGATTTGAACACAGAACTCCCAATCTCTGTCCGGTTCCAACCATTGAGCTACCATGGCCAGCGTGCTAGTATGACATTAATTCTCCAACTGACTTGCACTATCCTGGTAAACCACTAGGAAATTCTCATATACGCATGAGACAACTCCTTAATGGGAACTTAGAACACTTTCACTTTAAGACCTGGGCTTTATAGTTCAGCCACTATTAGATCTAGTAATGGAAATTAAATTGTTCTTTCATACCAGCCGTGTGTAGGCCAAATTCTGTTTTTCTCACTTTTCTCAAAATGTTACCTTTGATTCTCATATCCTTTTCCCCATCTACTCTTCAATTAGCAAAGTCATCCTTGTATTCCAAGTGAACCAATATTTTCAGAGTGAAAGCCTTTTCTTCTATGTTGTGTTTATATCTTAACGACAGTCTCTATTGTGCATATGCACATTCATATGTTTAAGCTTAACAAAGATTAAAGCTTATGCAACCCTAGAACATTCAATTCTATACTTCTACAATTGCATAATGTCAGTAAAAGCATAAATTTTGTATCCCACAAAGGTATTAATTTCTATAATAAACTTCTTGATGTTGTTAAAGTCTTAAAAACTAAGCTGTTTAAAAAAAGGTTGAAACACTACATTTAAAACATGGTTTTACACAAATGATGAGCAGCATAAAAGGTAAAAGATACAAAAATTTTAGGTTTGTGGTTAAATCAAAACTTGAATTGGACAGTACATATAGAAGATTTGATTAAAAAGTTAAGTAAGCAGTGCTATGCTTTAAAAACATTAAAAATGATAGCATACGTAAAGACAGTCCGAATGGCATATTTTGCATATTTTCATTTCCTTATGAATTATGGTATCATCTTTTGGGGTGATTCAAATATGTCAGAAAAGGTTTTTCGAATGCAAAAAAGAGCCATAAGAATAATAGTGAACCAACCTGCACATGTGAGCTGTAGAGTGTATTTTAAGGAACTGAAAATTATAACCCTGCCATGTTTATACATGTACAAAGTTCTCTTACATGTAAAAGGTAGTTTAAGTTGCTTTAAAACATATGCAGTGACACACCAGCATGATACAAGAAACAGTTCAAACCTACTAGCAATTAGTCATAATACCACGTTATACAAACATTCCTTCACTTATAGTGGTACCCAACTGTACAATAAGTTACCTCTTTATTTAAAACAGATTGACAACCAAAAGATTTTTAAATTGAAACTACATAAATTTTTAAGTGAATCATGTTTTTATTCCATTCAAGAATATTTGGAAAGTTAAGTTATATTATTATATTTTGGCATTTACTCTTATACATGTTTTTTTTTTTTTTTTTTTTTTTTTTTTTTTTTTAATTTTAATTTCTGTATTTAAATTTTGTACTTAAATTTTGTAAAAATGTTTGTTTTGACATGTCCACAATCTTGTATGGAGATTTAAAGGACGAATAAATTGAATTGAATTGTCCTTTTAATTTTATTTCTATTCCATTAAAGGAAATTGTCATCATTAATCACATAATTTATTATGAATAGGAAACTGTTTAAGCGTTGTATACATCATGTAACACTTATGATGTATAAAATATCTATCTATGCACATTTGGAGGAATATACAGAGTGATTTAGGTAGAACTGACACATTTCTTTCATTAATTATTTCAAAACAAATTGTGTGAGCGATAACTTATTATACATACAATGTAGAAAAAGTTTGGGAGATTATTTATCTCTAAAGCAAATGTTGAAAATGCCCTCCATCCTGCATAAGGCACAACTCAACATGTCGTTCCATGTTACTGGCCACTCGCTGGAGGACTCTGTTGTCAATAACTTGAATATCCTGTGTGATGTGTTTCAGATTGTCCAATATCTGGAGACGTGTGGCATAAAACCTGTCTTTTAAGTAGCCCCATAGAAAGAAGTCCGGCAATGTCAAATCCAGAGATCTCTGTGGCCACAGGTTCCTGGAAATTATTTGGTCATCAAAGAAACTTGCAATTAATTCCGTGGATTCATTTGATGTATGGCATGTAGCGCCATCTTGCTGAAAATATCCTTGACTCAGCTCTACATCATCCAGTTGCTCAACAAACCCCATGAAAATCAGTCAGTACTCTGCAGTGTTCACAGTCTGGTTAAAAAAAATTGGCCCCACTATTCTCTGTGCAGACATTGCGCATCAAACTCAAATTTTAACCAGGTGCATAGGTGCTTAATGGATGACCTGTGGATTTTCGATGGCTCAATGGTGTGAGTTCTGTGAGATCACATAACCAGATAAATGGAACCATGCTTCATCTGTGAACCATGTGATGGACAATATGGCAGGATTTTGCACAATGAACATCTGAAACCAATGACAATAATTCAATCTTTCATGCTTATCTGATTCCTGTAGCTGATGAACATCTGTAACCAATGGTGTGAGTTCTGTGAGATCACATAACCAGATAAATGGAACCATGCTTCACCTGTGAACCATGTGATGGACAATATGGCAGGATTTTGCACAATGAACGTCTGAAACCAATGACAATAATTCAATCTTTCATACATATCTGATTCCTGTAGCTGATGAACATCTGTAACAATGGCAGCTCTCTGACACATTGAGTAGGTGTACCCTGTCTCCTGCGACAAACGTCTTAATGATTTTTTTGGTGACTGCTGCAGTCATGCTGTTATGTCAAGAACCGTGGGAAGCCTAGATGAACGATGCTTGCCGTTTTCACTCACCAGAGATCCAGTTGTTACCAGTTTGTTTACCAGATCCATTATTATGTTTCTTTTGGAAGGATTGCCAACACCAAATTTTCTCTGGTATGCCCGGAGCTGTAATTGAATTTGTAATCCAGTTAATTTAGTATTGCTTCTCAAGGAAGAATCATTGATTTAATGTGTACTACATTTTCACGTTGACTAGAACAAAATGTCGAAAACAGTTGCCAACAATAGCAATTAGGAATATAACATAAACATCTGCGCATCTAATGACAAGGAATTGAAACTGCAGAACATTCTGCTTAATTTGGTGCTAAAATTGGGTCATTGAATAAATTTCCAACGGAATGGTTAAATAAAGAAATGTATCAATTCTATATAAATTACATCACAACAGTGATGTCCAAATTAATTGATAAAACTATTTGTAGTCAGTTTTTCATACTACATCACTTATATCATCTATTATGAACTCTTCACTACCTTCCATGGAGCTATAATGACTTTTACTTACATGTCCCTTTCAGAGCCTATGTCCATTTTAATGAACATTAACTTTAGAATCGGTTTGTGATAAATGAAGATTGAAACAAAAATATATCTTTTACGTCATATCATATATCTTTCTCTATCCACTATCAGATACTTTTGTATAACTTCTACAAACAATTTATATGAAACTTATGTCTATTTCATTTTAATCAAAATAAATTTTTATAGAAAGGTTTTGTTACACATTTTGTTTAAGGTACAAGAGAAGATAGAGGAAACTGAATCAATAGTCAAATGCTTAAAAGCTAGCTGCTGTAGAAATTCCATACTCTTGATATGACAATGGGAGAAACAACTGAGTATTGACAGCCTTTAAAATATGAGAAAAGTGCTACAAAATTGAAACTAGTAACAAGTATTTTGGAAATGGCTGAATGCCACAAGAAAAGTTATTTGAGATAAATGATTTGTTTTAAACAGCTCCACATATTTTAAGGCCAGTATATAGCATCCGTCCTGCGCCGTGGCGTAGCAGGCTAAGGCAGCATGCCTTGGTCACTGGCCATGGAAAGCAACCCGGGTTCGATCCCACCCATGTGGTGGGGATTTTAGGTCCCGGGTATAGGACCGGTGCCCACTCAGCATCGTGAGGAAAGTGAGGAGCTTACGCTAGGTAAGTGGCCCTGGTCACGGAAACCAACATTCCGGCTGGGGGATGCCAAGATGCTGGCCACATCTCCCCGTATCGGTTGGTTGATGTCCACCTCTGCCGTGCGTAAGTGGGCGTGAGGCCGGCAGTCGGGTTGTTAGGCCTTGGCTCTCTAAGGGCTGTCGCGCCATGGGTTATTATTATATATATTATTTATATATATATATATATATATATATACATATATAGCATCCACTATAAACTTCTCATTTTTGATTTGGTTTCCTCTGTCTCCTTGTACCCATAAGAAAATATTATGACTGTGGGTTCGCAGAATTAAAAGTCCAATTTGCAGAAATTCAAAATGTTCTTTATTTCCGTAGAAATACACTCTGTTCAATCCTTACATAACAGAACTACGTCACATACACAATCACAATCTAACAAGGTTGATGACAACAACAAAGAGCGTTCTGATTGCATCTGTTTATCAACTCTCGTTACAACACTTTACAGCTGTTTACTCTTGTTTACGACTGACTCTTGGCGAGTCTTCGCTTCCTTAAATACCTCCACTGATAATTCCAGACTGTTCCAGAACAATCAAGAAACCGAATGCTCTCCATCAATCAAGATGTTACCAGAACCTTCAAACTTTATCAGTTTTGGCATGCCTTTTATCTCAGCACTATGTTTATATGCTTGTGCAAGCTTTTTATCTCCGTGATACACTACCCGTCTGTTATCTATCTGCGCCGAAACTTTTATGCTCGTCGCCGCCTATTGTAAATAGTGGGTCCGCGACACTGCTCTCTCCTCAAGGCTGGTCGTCCCGAACAGCACCATCGTAGCGGGCCAGACGATCCAAGTGTACCACCAACATCTTCCCTCGGGGCACTTCTAGATTCCTCTTCACTACCCGGTACGCTCCTTGCCACGATTGCTGAAGTTTCGGGCATAGATCCTTGGTCCGGGTAGGGCGGTACAACCAGACCAGGTCACCTTGCTGGAACCCTTGGCTGTTGGCTTGCCTGTCGTATCGGGTCTTCATGCGGTCGCTCGTCTTCTGGATGTTCTGGCGAGCCATCTCATGCATGTCGTGGAGATGGTCTACCAGGTTCTCCACATATTCGGTAGCTGGCTGTTTTGCGTCCGGGGGGCTTCCAAAAGCCAGATCACAGGAGAGCCGTAACTCTCGGCCAAACATTAAACTGGCTGGCGTCATCCCAGTGGTGTCGTGTGTTGATGAGCGGTAGTCCAGCAAGAATAGTGGCACCTTGACGTCCCAGTCTCGCTAATGGGTGGCCACGACCTTCCTCAGGTGTTCTTCTAAGGTCTTGATGTACCATTCGACCATGCCATCCGACTGGGGATGTAGAGGTGTTGTGCGGGTCTTGTTCACCCCAAGTCTTTCCAGTGCCTGCTTCATCAGGTTGGACTCAAAATAGGTGTTCTGGTCGCTGTGGAGCTCTACCAGCACCCCAAATCGGCAGAACACTTGCTCCACGAGGCAGTCTGTGATGGTCTTCCTGGTTCGGGATGGCATACACCTCCGGCCACTTGGTGAAGTAGTCCACGACCACCATAAGGTACTTGTTGCCTCGGTCGGACACTGGGAATGGTCCAGCTATGTCGACCGCGATACGTTTGAATGGCGCCCCGACGTTGTACTGCTGCATGCGACCCCGGCTCCTAGTCTGGGGGCTGAGACTCGCCGCGCAGACGTGGCATTGACGGCACCATCTCTCCGCGTCTGCTCGGAGCCTCAGCCAGTAAGCGCTGTCGGAGTTTATCAATTGTTCGGTTTGCTCCCAGGTGTCCTCCTGAAGTACCGGCGTGCGCTTCCTCCAAGACTTCCGGAACCTTACTTCGCGCGTCTTCTCATCAGCTGATTCCCATGCCCGGAACAGCACGTCCTCTCTTGTCTTCAGTGAGTCCCATTGGGCCCAGTAGGATTTGTATGTGGCGCTCCTTGGTGGGACGTCCTCCCAAGTTGGTCTTGTCCCTGCCTCCACTTCTCTCAAGAGTGGCCCCAAGTCTGCGTCCGCCAGCTGCTCCCTCCTCAAGCCTGCGCTATTCCAGCCATCCGCAGGCACTGCCGTGACCACTCTGACAGCTGCGGCACGCTCCTTCTCTTCCACTCTTGTGCATTGCCCGCACGCTTCTGGGCAGGGTCTTCGGGACATGGCGTCTGCGTTGCCGTGGCTCTTCCTTCTACGATGTTCAGATGTGAAGTCGTACTCTTACAGCTGCTGGACCCAGCGTGCCCTCTTCCCGTCCAGGTTTCTAAAGCTCAGTAGCCAGGTTAGGGCGGAGTGGTCAGTTCTCATGTGGAACGACTGCCCTTACATGTACTTGTGGAGGTGCTCCAAGGTCTTTATTACTACCAGTAAGTCTCGCCGGGTGACGCAGTAGTTCTTCTCTGCCTCGGATAGCGTCTTGCTGTAGTAGGCTATCACCCCTCGTGGTCGTCCTGGACTTGCGACAGGCCCCCTCCAATGTAATGGTCGCTGGCGTCAGTGTCTACAATGAAGGCGCCGCCTGGTTGTGGAAATCCCAGAATAGGAGCACCGCAAAGTGTCTTATTCAGCGGCGTCCTCCGTCCACTCATAAGGCCGGTGTTCCTCTGTCAGACAGGTGAGGGGTTTCGCGATGTTGGAGAAGCCATTTATGAAATGGCGGTAATAACTGCACAGCCCCAGGAAACTGCGCAACTCTCGCCTATCCTTTGGGCGAGGCCAATCTCTCACGGCCAGTATCTTCTCCGGGGTTATGGCCACTCCGGTTGGTGAGACTATGTGTCCCAATTAGTTGACTTCCTTGCAGAAAAGCTGGTACTTCTTTGCCTTTATCTTCAGGTTAGTCGCCTGCAGTCTCTGCAACAACTCGCTCAGGTTTTCCAGATGGTCTTCGAAGGTCTTACCGACGATAATGATGTTCAGGTATAACAGGCAGGCGTCATAAGTCAGCCCTCTCATCATGATTCCATTAGGCGTTGGAAGGTGGCTGTGGGTTGCAAAGACCAAAGGGCCGAAGCCCTAAGCCTGTCGAGAATGCAGCCTTTTCCTTGTGTCTCGGGTCTATAGTCACCTGCCAGTAACCCGACTTCAGGTGCAGGTTCAAGAACCACTTTGCACCAGCTAGCGTGTCCAGGGTGTCGTCGAACCGGGGTAAGGGGAAACAGTCCTTCCTGGTGTTAGCGTTCAGCTTCCTGTAGTCCACGCAGAAGCGTAGCTCGCCGTTCTTCTTCGTTACCAAGACTACAGGAGAATACCAAGGGCTGTCAGACTCTTGGATCACTCCCCTGGATCTATGTCACCCAGCATATCACGTACCGCCGCTTGTTTTGCCAGTGGAACGCGTCTAGCTGGTTGCCGAATAGGCCGGGCCTCTCCGGTGTCGATGCGGTGAAGCACTTTGTCCGTGCGGCCGTAATCACTGTTACCCTGGTTGAAGACGCGCTGGTATCGTCTCAGCAGTTGTCGAACATTCTACAGCTATTCTGCAGTAAGGTGGTCGGCCGCCCTGTTCCAATAAGCCTTCCAGCTGGTGCCCCAGGTGTTGCGTCGGCACCGGCTCCTGGGTCTCGTCGATTCGTGTTACGCTGACCACGGGAACGCACGTCCCCAGCTCCGTTCCGGCTTGGATGTCGTGATCGGTGTCCGTTGGGTTTAGCAGTCTCTCTGGCACCTCTTCGAGGCACGGCAACAATGTCCTGGCCACACATAGTCCGTGCACCGGCGTCTTCTGGTCCACCATCATGTTCAGTCGGGCCGTCACCACCACCTCGCTTCTCGCGGGGATCACCACATCTTCAAGATGACCTTGCAGATTTCAAGGTGCTATTCGGGTTGCCGGAGTATCATCTCTTCTCCTTTGAGCCACAGGACCTTCCTGCTGACGTGGACCGTCGGCTGGTGCCTCCTGAGGGCATCCAATCCCAGTATCACCTCCTCAGTCACCATCGCGACGAACAAGCACAGACGCACGTCACTCCGTCCTAAGGTCAACTTCCGTAGGGCCGCGGTCTCCACAGGCAAGCTGTCACCCGATGCCGTCACTAGCTGGTATGGTCGGCTCGGTTTTATCGACGGCAAACCCTTGGCCACGTCAGGTCTGATGATGGTCACGGCTGCACCGGTGTCTACGAGCACGCGGCACGGCTGCCCTCGCACCCAACCGTCCGCGATGAGGCTGTCATCCATACGCCGGCTGACGGCGTGCAGTGTCACTCGAGGGGATGGTGGTGATGACGCCGACGTGCCCCCCTCCACGACGGCCCTTACTCGTTTTCCGGCTGCTCTTCCTGGTGTGGGCAGTCTCTCTTCAGGTGTACTGGCTGTCCACACCCCCAACACAGACCAGTAGGTTTTCGACGGTGTCCCTCGGCTGGTCTTCGGTCTCCATTATAGCGGATACTCCTTCTCCTGGAAGTCCGGTTAGCTGTCACCTTGGCCGCCTCCATCCTCAGTGCTGCCGTTAGTGCTTCGTGGATCATGTTGTAGTCGCCGAGCATTAGGCGCTGACGAATCTGCGTGTCTCGTATCCCGTCAACGAATGTGTAGGCGGCTTCCCGGGATACGGACTCTGGTGGGAGGTCGACTAAGGCTTTGGTAGTCAGTTGCTCAATTGCCAGGGCGAACTCCTGCAGCGTCTTCCCTGGCTGCTGTGACCTTGACTTCAGTTGGCTGCGGTACGCTGCGGCTAAGCGGTGGTTTCCAAAGCGAATCTCCAGGGCCTCCCAGATGTCCTTGGGCGCCGCCGCTGTCTGGACCGAGTTCAGGACTTCTGCGGCCCGTCTCTGGAGGCTGGCTATTAGCTGTGCGGCCTCTTCCTCCGGTGACCACTTCTGCTTGGCCACTGTGTCGAACTGGCGGCGGAAGACTTCGAAAGTTGTCGTGCCGTCGTATTTAGGAGGTTTGACGCGCGCAGATGTGTCGCGTCCTGGCGCGTCGACCTTTATATCCTTCAACCTCCTGTCGACGACGTCCTCCACCATGGCGTTCAGGGACTTTGCGTTGCTGTCGGCCTTTCCCTCCACGTCGTTAACGGGGCTCGCCAGGTCTTCGACGCGCTCGTACACTTGACCCATCTGCTTGCCCAGCTCCGTGACGTCATCCCTCACGCCGGCCAACTTTTCGTCAAATTTTTCGGCGAGGGCCTCGTTGGCAGCCTTCATTTCAGTTGTTAATTCGGTCACCTACGCGGTCATCGTCGCGGCCAAGTTGTTATTTGCCGTCTCCAACTTCTCTTCTATTTTCTCGGTTATATTATCGTTAGCCGCCTTCATTTCTTTCAACTCGGCTAGAATCTGTGCCAATACAGCCTCCATCTTCGTAATATCCCACTCCTGACACCAATTGTGACTTTGTGGGTTCGCAGAATTAAAAGTCCATTTGCAGAAATTCAAAATGTTCTTTATTTCCGTAGAAATACACTCACAATCTACAAAGGTTGATGACAACAACAAAGAGCGTTCTGATTGCATCTGTTTATCAACTCTCGTTACAACACTTTACAGCTGTTTACTCTTGTTTACGACTGACTCTTGGCGAGTCTTCGCTTCCTTAAATACCTCCACGGATAATTCCAGACTGTTCCAGAACAATCAAGAAACCGAACGCTCTCCATCAATCACGATGTTACCAGAATGTTCTAACTGTATCTGTTCTGGCATGCCTTTTATCTCAGCACTATGTTTATCTGCTTGTGCAAGCTCGTTATCTCTGTGATACACTATCCGTCTGTTATCTATCTGCGCCGAACCTTTTATGCGCGTCGCCGCCTATCATAAATAATGAGTCCGCGACAATATGTAATGTAAAGATTTATCTCGATTAATATGAAGTAGATTGAGAAAAAAGATTTTATAAGAATATTGAGTAGAAACTATGTAAATATTGTGACTTTGTAGGTTTGTAAATATTGTGACTTTGTAGGTTTGTAGAATGAAAAATCCAATTTGCAGAAATTCAAATCGTTCTTTATTTGCGTAGAAATACACTCACAGTAGCAGTATTACATCACATACACAATCACGATCTACCAAGGTCGATGACTATAACAGCATTGTGATTACACCTGTGTGCAACATCAGCTCTCGTTACATCTATTCCCCTCTCTTGACGAGTTGTCGCTTCCTTAGATATCTCATTGATAATTCGAGACTGCTCTGTAACAATCACTAGATGTCTCTGGAATAAATAAGACATTGAATGTTCTGTTACCGTTCAACAGCGGACCATCTTGTGTCCATGTCGACACAAATAATGAACGGCTTCCTGCAGAAGTGTCAAACCGTCGGGATATTTTTCGACCTGGAGAAGGCTTACGATATCTGTTGGCGTGCATGCTTGCTACGCACCCGTCACTTCTGACACATTCGTGGCCCCCTACCGCTTTTCCTTTAGGAATTCATGAAAGACCGCTTCTTCCGAGTAAGGGTAGGCTCGGATTTTTCAAATCCCTTTGTTCAAGAGTACGGCGTAACCCAAGGTTCTGTACTAAGTGTCACGTTATTCGCTATTGCGATTAATTCTATATCACAATGTGTTCCACCAGGAGTGTCGTCATGCCTATTCGTAGACGACTTTGCCGTCTACTGCAACTCTCAGCGTACTCTCTTGAGCACCGGTTACAGCGGTGCTTAGACAATCTTTACGATTGGAGCTCCAAAAAATGGCTTCCGGTTCTCTGTTGAGAAAACCGTTTGCGTCAACTTCTGGCACCGTCGGAGATATTTCCCACCTTCACTCCGATTGGGTCCACATAAACTGCCCTTTGCAGATGAGACGAGATGCCTTGGTGTGGTATTCGTTAGAAAACTTAGTCGGTCCTCGCACATAGCACAGCTGAAAGCACGATGTGACCGTTCTCTTAATCTTATGCGAGTAATAAGCGGCAAATCTTGAGGAGCGGATCGCACAGTTTTGCTGTGACACTACCGTGCACTGATTCGCTCCAAATTAGATTATGGCTGTATCGTATTTGCCTCAGCACGTCCCTCCGTGCTGCAAAAATTAGGCATTGTCCATAACAGTGGACTATGGATTGCTATCGGAGCCTTTCCAACCAGCCCTGTTATTAGGCTCTACGCCGAATCTGCAGAACCTACTTTGCGATTCCGCCGCGATATTTTGTTAGCGAATTATGGGTGTGGACTTCCTTCAATGCCTATACTTCCAACATTTGTGCCCTTCTAGGATTAATCATTGGATGCACATTATAGGCAGACCCTTCGTGATCCCAAGCCACCTGGTTATCGCTTCCGGGAGCTTCTTGGCAGGCTTAGCATCGAACCCTCTAAACTGTTCCATAAGGGCGTGAGAGTGTACCCTCCTTGGCTGCATGGAACGCCCCATGTAGACCTAGGCATGGCACAGTACACAAAATCCACCATGGCTCCCTGTAGTATCCGTACGTGCTTTTTATAATTTTTATCCCGTTTAAATGGCCATGTTTTAATTTTTAATGACGGCTCCAAGTGTTCAGATGGAGTTGGCTGTGCATTTGTCTACGGAACCGAACCCTCTAGATTCTGTTTCCGTAGCAGGACATCCATTTTTACAGCCGAGCTGTATGTAATCTACCGAGCAGTTTTATTTCTACGTCGACGGAACCTGGGTAACTGCCTAATTCTGAGCGATTCCCTTAGTGCTCTTCACAGCCTTATTAAGTTGTACAGCTCCCATCCAATTGTACAATGTATCCAGGACACCCTGCATATTTTACATGCCTCTGGTGTTAGCCTGGTATGTGGATGGGTTCCTGCCCAACAGGCCTGACTGGAAATGAATTAGCAAATTCGGCAGCTAAGGCAGCTACCACACGACCCAGCGTTACCGTTCAATTTCTGACTGCGTAAGACTTCAGGTTGGATTTGCGGAGAGCAGTACTCTCGTGCTGGCGCGATGATAGGTCTGGTCTCCGTCAAAACCGTCTTAAAGAAGTGAAGGAGCTTCCGCTTCACTGGGCCACTTCCTCCCGTGCATCCCGGCGAGAGGAAGTGATTCTTGCTCGGATACGCCCCTCAATATCCAACCTCTGCGGTCCTCGTCCCGAGGGGTGGGCAACAGGATGTAGGGGACTGACTGATGGGGTGATGTACCGCTACGGCTGTCGAGAAGGCCCATCAGTAACCGCGAAAACTAGCAGAAGAGGCTCTGGTGTAATCTCTCGATTGGGTTCCTCCGTGAGGTGAGAGTGCTCCTTCAAACGCCCAAACCATGGTCCACTTCGGTGTTTGACCCATTTATTTTTTGTTCCTTTTCTTTTTCCTCCCTGAACACATGTCTGACGGATAACATAGCGTGGGTGGTTGGAGTGGGAAGCGCAAGGGGTGATTGGGTAACAAGTAACTCCCACCCCTTGTTACCATGTAGGACTGTGTTCGTATCCGCTGATACAGGTCAGTCCCGGGGAGGGGCCATTGCATGAGCTGTTACACTCCTGAAGGCGATTGGGTCCCTCTGTCTTTACACTGGGAGGTGGGACCTTAAGGTGAGCAAGGTCCAGGCCAGGACTCTCACCTAAGCCGGGGTGGCGCCCACGATGTGAGCACCCCATCGGAGACGTTTGCAATGGTGGAGGACATTACCGCTATGGGACCTAAATTCAAACCAACCACTATGAAGGTAAGTGGAAAGGAAGTAGTCGAGTTCTGTGGTCCTCGCTACTTGGTCGTAACCAGAACTGAGGAAGGGAAGAACTTTTTGTCACTGGACCCTTTTGTAATCCAAGAGGGTTTGGATAAGGTAGCTGGCCCTGTTAAATCTCGTACTCGTTCCAGAAATGGCACGCCCCTGGTCGAAGCCCATTCTGTCTCCCAGGCAGCAATTCTGTTGAAGGCGAACTTATTAGTCAGCTAACCAGTTAACCTCACAGTCCACAAGAGCCTCAACTCCTCGCGCGGAGTGGTCAACACCCGTGCGCTGGACGGTATGACTAACGAGGAGATTATGGAGAACCTACAGGACCAAGGTGTGACGTCTGTGCACCGTATGCAGCGACGAGAGCGAGGGGAACTGGTGCCTACCCGTGCCCTGTTCCTGACCTTTGATCTGGTGGATCTCCCACAAAGGCTTAGGGAGGGTATGAGACTATTGAGGTACGCCCTTATATACCTAACCCGCTTAGATGTTATAAGTGCCCACGCTTCGGACACACTAGCGCGTTTTGTAACGGTACGCCTATCTGCTGTAACGTACGATATCACTGCACGAAGGTGCGTGCACCTCGCCAGTTAAATATATGAATTGTGCTTGAGAACACCCATCCAGCTCTCGAGATTGTCCACGCTTCATTGAGGAGAAGGCAATCCAAGAGATCCGGGTGAAAGAGGTGTTCTCGGAAGCCCGGAAACTCGCGCGTACTCGCATACCATCCCTCCCACGGTCTGCTACTTTTAGCTCGGTAGCTACTAAGCCTGTACCAAGGCGCGAGATCGCCACTCAGACCAGTGAAACACGTGAAGCCACAATCTCTGAGAAAATCATTATTCCATTTCCGAAGCCTGCCAAAACAACACCCTCGTCTGCACCTACGCCGCCTGAGCCTCCATCTGGAAGGAGATCGCCAGCAGAGTCACCGGCTAAAGCAAAAACCTCCAAGAATGATAAGCCGGTTGTGTATGATGCACCTCCAAAGCAGTTCAAGACCAGCTACAAGCGGTCCGACTTCCTCAAGGATACCAGCAAATCCGTCAGCTGTAACAAGAGTCCCCGAGCATCAAAGAGCTCCTCCTCTGAGGAGTCTTCGGGTGAGGACTCTGATCGACGCTTGTCCTCCTGGTCGGTCACCGTCTCCAACCGGTTTGGGGGCCTTGAACCGAAGTTCTCTATCGGGAAATGGGCCTCATCCGTGGAGGAGATGGAACAGGAGGATACGGCCCACACTGCCAGGACGTCATCCAGAAAACGACCTGACAATTCGGAGGTTAAATGGGTTAGCCCTAAACCGAAAAAGAGGGGCAAACTAATTCGGCCACCTTCGAAGTCGCATTGAGGTGGAATAACCTCTAACCTTTTATCCCACCATTTAAATGGCGATTCTCCAGTGGAACAAACATAGACTTAGGGCACATCGCACAGAGCTTCATTTGCTGCTTAATAAGCACGACCCACTAGTAGTTTGCTTGCAGGAGACTAAGCTGCGTCCTCAGAATTCCTTTACACTGAGGCGGTATACTCCCTTGCGGCGTGATCTTGTTCCGGAAGAGGGTATTCCGGCGCATAGAGGGAAGATGGTACTGGTCAGAGATGACGTATATGTGGACGTGATACCTTTACGCACTAACATCCAGTGCGTTGCTGCGCGTATAGTACTGCCGACATTTATATCCCACCCTCAGATGACCTATCACTTACCGCGCTCCAGGGTCTGGTTGTCCAGTTACCCACCCCCTTTCTGTTGGTGGGAGACTTCAATGCACATCATCCTCTCTGGGCCTCAACTCGACCTTGTGCAAGAGATAGAGTTGTTTCCGACTTCCTGGACAGTAGCAGCCTTATTCTCCTGAACACCGGAGAACCTACATTTGTTTCCGATGCGTTCCATACCTTTTCGCATCTGGATTTGGTAGTATGCTCACCGCAGTTAGCAGTGTGCCTCCAATGGAAGTCATCTCTGAACTGCATTCCAGTGACCACTTCCCCTGTATTATCAGTCTCCTGGCACAGAAAGTGTGTTCCACACGCTTGACTACCTGGCGCTTAGATCACGCCAACTGGGCCCTTTACACCCAGTTGGCGGTTTTTAGTTATGAGGAGTGCGCATCTGTTAACGAACTCGTAGATCATCTTAGCGAGCGAATACTTTCCGCCGCAGAACGATCTATTCCGCATTCGTCTCCCCATCCCCGTCACCGTTCTGTGCCATGGTGAACGGACGACTGCCGGAATGCCATCCGTGCTCGTAGGCGTGCCCTTAGGGTTTACCAACGCCACCCCACAATAGAAAACCTTATTAATTACAAGAAGATGCGTGCCAGGTCTCGGCAAGTAATTAAGGACTGCAAAAAGAAATCAGGGACTGCTTTTGTGACGACTTTTAATCGTCATACACCTTGTTCTGTAGTGTGGGATAGATTAAGGCGCGTGGCCGGAAAATCGACCCACATTCCAATTGCTGGTTTGAAAACTTCTTCAGGCGTCGTTGTGGATCCATTTGACGTGGCTAACGCCTTTGGTAGTGCTTTCGCTCACGTATATAGCTAAAAAAATGAAATGTGTAGTGTTTAACTCATTACGCATCTGAGTTCCTCTCAATCAGGTGGAATCTCAAGCTTTCTGCTTTCGTTCAAGAAACCTTGAAGACTACAATGGCCTGTTCACCATTGCAGAGCTAGCACACGCACTTTCATCGTCGAGACCTTCTGCACCAGGACCAGACGATATCCACGTGTGCTTCTTACAACATCTCTCTCCCAATGTGAAGGCGTTCCTCCTGGTGGTCTATAACCGTGTCTGGGTTGACGGCGTTTTTCCTGAGCAGTGGCGGGAGGCAACCATCATACCCATTTTGAAATCTGGGAAGGACCGACATCTGCATTCCAGCTACCGTACTATTTCCCTCACCAGTTCCGTCTGCAAGGTGATGGAACGCATGATCAATGGGCGGTTGGTGTGGTGGCTGGAAACAAACAACCTACTGACGAACATCCAGTGTGGTTTCCGCCGCCGCCGTTCGACAGTAGACCATCTCGTGTCTATGTCAACGCAGATCATGAACGGTTTCCTTAAGAACTGCCAGACCGTCGGTATCTATTTTGACCTCGAGAAGGCTTATGACACGGTTTGGCGTGCAGGTCTCTCACGCACCCTGCACAGCTAGGATATTTGGGAACGCCTAGCCGTGTTTCTTCGGGAGTTCATGAACAATCGCGTTTTCCGAGTTAGGGTCGGCTCTCTTTTATCAAAGCTTTTTATCCAAGAAAACGGGTCCCACAAGGATCGGTCCTAAGTGTTACACTGTTTGCCATTGCGATTAATTCTATCTCTAACTGTGTTTCTCGAGGGGTTACATCGTGCCTATTCGTGGACGATTTCGCCGTCTACTGTACTTCTCAGCGTATCCCGTTCCTAGAGCGTCGTCTTCAGCAATGTTTGGACAGCCTTCTGGACTGGAGCTCTAAGAACGGCTTTAGGTTCTCAACTGAGAAGACAGTGTGCGTTAACTTCGGGTGCCACAAGAGTCGGTTTCCACCCTTCCTCCGACTAGGTCGCCATGTTTTACCATTTGCCCATGAAACGAGGTTCCTCGGACTAGTTCTTGATAGAAGGCTTAGCTGGTCTTCGCATACGGCGCAGTTGAACACGGTGTGAGCGTTCTCTAAATATCTTGCTGGTACTTAGAGAGAAATCATGGGGAGCTGATCGGGCAATGCTACTTCGTCTATATCGTACACTGATCCGATCCAAGCTGGACTATAGGTGCATCGATGCTTCAGCTCGTCCATCTGCGCTGAAGCTCTTAGACACGGTCCATAACTCTAGCATTCGTTTAGCTACTGGGGCATTTCCAACAAGCCCAGTTGTAAGACTCTACGCCGAAGCGGCAGAATCCCCTCTGCAATATCGGTGGGACGTGTTGCTAGGGAACTATGGCTGTGGGTTACTAGTATGTCTTGGAATCCAACATTTGCACCCTTTACCGACACATGCTTTGATATTCATTATAGGAACACCCGACAATGCCCTAAGCCTCCAGGTTTTCGCTTCCGGGAGCTTCTTCGGCGGTAAGCCCTCGAGCTGTCCCAGATGCTTCCTCGGCGTGAAAGGGTGTATCCTCCCTGGCTGCCTGCTGCACCTGCCGTAGATCTTGGTATGGTTGCGCACAGCAAGTCCACAACCCCCACGAGAAATATCCGCACTTTGTTTTTAGAATTTTTATCGGATTATCAAGATTTTATTTTAATTTTTACCGATTGGTCCAAGAGGTCTGCTGATGTTGGTTGTGCGTTTGTCCATGGGGCCGTACCCTTTACATTCGGCCTCAATGGCAACACTTCTATCTACAATGCAGAGCTCCATGCAATATACCGAGCCATTTTATATGTTCGCCGCAGAAGGTTGGGAGACAGCCTTATCCTTAGCGACTCCCTGAGCGCCCTCCAGAGCCTACGTGAGCTGTACTACCACCACCCCCTGGTACAGCATAGCCAGGATGCCCACTACGTTTTGCACACCTCTGGTGTCAGCGTGGTGAGCGCATGGGTCCCTGGTCACGTGGGCCTGGAAGGGAACAACATGGCGGATTTAGTGGCTAAGATGTTACCCTCCCTTTGGTCACTATGGAAGACTTTCGGCTTGTTGTGCGTAGGGCGGCGCTCTCGTGCTGGCACGATGAGTGGTCTGCTCTGCATGACTACAAGCTGAGATCGGTGAAGGAGCTCCCGAATCCTTGGGTGACCATCTGTCGTTTATCCCGTCGGGAGCAAATAACCCTGGCTCGCTTGCGCATTGGCCACTGTTATTTTATCCACAGGTTTTTATTGAATCGTACCCCGGCTCCAGTTTGCACGCTGTGCGGTTTACAACTGTCGAACCTTAATTTTAGAATATAATAAGAAATTTACTCATGGACCCTTTTTAACCCTTTTAATCTTTAGTTTTTGACAGATCTGTGTGTTTCTACGGGTAGTGCTTTTATTCTGGATGACCTTCTTTTAGGAAGCTTTTAGCATGATCATGTTTATGGGCGCCTATGACCTCGCAGTTGTGCGCCCTCAAATACATCTATCATCATCTATCTGTCTGTTCAGGAAAATACATTATTGGTTGCATTTATCATTATTGAGGCAGCGTATGACAATACCTCATATTGATGTATGCTTAAGTTGTGGTGAAAGAAGTGCAGAGAAAACCATCACTAGATATATTGCCACAATATTGAACACAGGAATATCCAAGCTAACTTTCTTGAGATAACGCAGGAGAATAACTGCTACCCAAGGCTATCCGCAGAGAAGAATCCTATCTTCTCTGTTGTGAAGCCTTATGGTAGACAATCTTCTAGTGGACCTAAACCAAAAGCTATGCAGATGACCTAGTTCTGCTAGTCAAAGGCAAATTTACATATAAGATAAATAACATCAAGAACATGGGCTTAATTTTGTGAATGAATGAAGTCAGAGGAAAGGTCTTAGAATTAATCTCTTAAAAACCGTCATGGTTGCCATATCAAGGAATAACCCTAGATAGGATACTGATTTTAATGATGTGTATCTTTCCGAGAGGTTCAATTGTATTGATGAGGTAAGAAACTTTAATAGTTTTATATTTTGCCTAAGGATATGACTTTCTCTTCAAAAATGGCATGATACAGTAGATTTATCTATTTGTTTTAGTTTTATGTTTCATTATATATTACAAATAGAAGCACTATTTATTTTGAAGTATTCATGGGTACTTCAAAATGCACCTGCAAACTCCTCCATGGAAATACTAGCTGCAGACATTATGGGCAGGTGAAGAAATGACCGGTCATTTACTATTAGACTGTGAAGAGGAGAGAATTAAGGTGTTGTACCTCAGCAAAGGCAGTACTGGATCTAGCAAGCTCTAAGGAACTTGAATTCCTGTAAGAAAGCAAATAGTGACTATAGGTTTGAGCTCTTTTCAATTCCCATACTTACTATTATTATTGTGACTTTGTGGGTTCGTGAATTAAACAGTCCAATTACACCACTCAAAAATTTTCTTTATTTCCACCTTGTTACAATGTCACAATTACATAGAATTTCGTAATGTACACTATTACAATTTCGCCAGTTCGTCTGTCCACGTACACTGGGCGCTCCTTACACACTGCTCGCCACGACTCACTCAACTCAACTGCCGGTCGCCTCTTCTGTGTTGATCGCCGGCCCGAAGTTATTCGAGAATTCCTTTTTATGGAGGGTAAAACATTATCGATGCTTCGCCCTCCTTCGGGCGGCAGGAGGAGGGGTAAACGAAGACCCAGCCACCCCTTCGGTCTCCCCCTCCCTCCACCGGCCTTCATTTATTGGTCGGCATCGTAGAGCTTGCCGCTTGGGTAACACTGCTCCCTCCTCAAGGCTGGTCGTCCCGAACAGCACCATCGTAGTAGGCCAGGCGATACAGGTGTACCACCAACATCTTTCCTCGGGGCAGCTTCTGGATGCGGTAGACCACGTCGTTAATCCTCTTCACCACACGGTATGGTCCTTGCCATGGCTGCTGAAACTTCGGTCAGCGTCCCTTGGTCCGATTAGGGCGGTACAACCAGACCAGGTCACTTTGCTGGAATCCTTGGCTGTTGGCTTGCCTGTCCTATCGGGTTTTCATGCGGTCGCTCCCCTTCTGGATGTTCTGGCGAGCCATCTCATGCATGCCGTGGAGGTGGTCCACCAGGTTCTCCACATACTCGGTCGCTGGCTGTTTCACCCCCGGAGGGCCCCCAAAAGCCAAGTCACAGGGGAGGCGTAACTCTCGGCCGAACATTAAGCTGGCTGCCGTCATCCCCGTAGTGTCGTGTGTTAACGAGCGGTAGGCCAGCAAGAACAGTGGCACCTTGACGTCCCAGTCTCGCTGATGGCTGGCCACGACCTTCCTCAAGTGTTCCTCTAATGTCTTGACGTACCTTTCGACCATGCCATTCGACTGGGGATGTAGAGGTGTTGTGCGGGTCTTGTTAAACCCAAGCCTTTGTAGTGCCTCCTTCATTAGGTTGAACTCAAAATTGGTGCCCTGGTCACTGTGTATCTCTAACGGCACCCCGGATCGACAGAACACTTGCTCCACGAGGCAGTCTGTGATTGTCTTTGCCTCTTGGTTTGGGATGGCATACACCTCCGGCCACTTGGTGAAGTAGTCCACGACCACCATTAGGTACTTGTTGCCTCGGTCGGAAACTGGGAACGCTCCAGCAATGTCAACGGCGATCCATTCGAATGGCGCTCCGACGTTGGGGGCCTAGTCTGGGGGCCGCGACTCGCCGCGTACACGTGACACAGACGGCACCATCTCTCAGCGTCTGCTCGGAGCCTCAGCTAGTAGTAGCACTGCTGTAGTTTGTCAATCGTCCGGTTCGCTCCCAGGTGTCCGCCTGAAGTACCGGCGTGCACTTCTTCCAAGACTTCCGGGAACTTATCCGAGGATGTACCAACTGTTCTCTCTGCGTCTTCCCATCGGGTGATTCCGATACCCGGAACAGCACGCCCTCTCTGGTCTTCAACGAGTCCCATTGGGCCCAGTAAGACTTGTAGGTGGCGCTCCTCGGTGCGTAGTCCGCCCAGGTTGATCTCGTCCCTGCCTCCACTTCCCTCAAGAGTGGCCCCAAGTCTTCGCCAGCTGCTCCCTCCTCAAGCCTGCGCTATCCCAGCCATCCGCAGGCACTGCCGTGACTACTCGAACTGCTGCGGCACGCTCCTTCTCTTCCACTCGTGTGCATTGACCGCACTCTTCTGGACAGGCTCTTCGGGACATAGCGTCCGCGTTACCGTGGTTCTTCCCTCTGCGATGTTCCGAGGTGAAGTCGTACTCCTGCAGCCTCTGAACCGAATGTGCTGTCTGGCCTTCCAGGTTCTTAAAGCTCAATAGCCAGGTTAGGTCGGAATACTCAGTCCTCAGGTGGAATGGTTGACCGTACAGGTACTTGTGGAAGTGCTCCAAGGTTTTTATTACCGCCAATAATTCTCGCGAGGTGGCGCAGTAGTTCTTCTCTGCCTTGGATAGCGTCTTGCTGTAGTAGGCTATCACCCGCTCATGGCCATCCTGGATCTCCGATAGGACGCTTCCAATGCAATGGTCGCTGGCGTCGGTGTCCACAATGAAGGCGCCACCTGGTTGTGGAAATACCAAAATTGGAGCGCTGCACAGGGTCTTCTTCAGGTGCTGGAAAGCGTCTTCGGCGTTCTCCATCCACACATAAGGCCGGTGTTCCTCTGTCAGGCTGGTGAGCTGTTTGGCGATGTTAGAGAACTCCTTTATAAAGCGTCGGTAATAACTGCACAGCCCCAAGAAACTGCGCAAATCCTTCTTATCCTTTGGGCGAGGCCAAACTTTCGCAGCCTGTGTCTTCTTCGGGTCTGTGGCCACTCCGGTGGCTGAGACTATGTGGCCCAAGTAGTTCACTTCCTTGCGGAAGAGCTGGCACTTCTTCGCGTTCAGCTTCAAGTTGGTCGCCTTCAATCTCTGTAGCACCTCGCTCAGATTTTTGAGATGGTCTTCAAAAGTTTTACCGACGATGATGATGACGTCCAGGAATAGCAGGCAGGCGTCGTAAGTCAGTCCTCTCATCACTGACTCCATGCGGCTTTGGAAGGTAGCTGGTGCGTTACAGAGGCCAAAGGGCATAACTGTGAACTGCCAGAGCCCTTGGCCTGTAGAGAACGCAGTCTTCTCCTTGTCTCTCGGATCTAGAGCTACCTGCCAGTAGCCCGACTTCAGGTCCAGGGTCGAGAACCACTGCGCACCAGCTAGCATGTCCAGGGTGTCGTCAATCCGGGGAAAGGGAAAGCAGTCCTTCCGGGTGACAGAGTTCAGCTTCTTGTAGTCCACGCAGAAGCGTAGCTCGCCGTTCTTCTTCGTCACCAAGTCTACAGGGGAACACCAAGGGCTGTCAGGCTCTTCAATCACCCCCCTGGATCTAATGTCCTCCAGCATGTCTCGTACCGCTCCTTGCTTCCCCAGCGGAACGCGTCTATGTGGTTGCCGAATAGGCCGGGCATCCCCGGTGTCGATGCGGTGAAGCACTTTGTCCGTGCGGCCGTAGTCACTATCGCCTTGGCTGAAAACGCGCTGGTATCGCCTCAGCAGTTGTCGAACTTTCTCCGGTTGTTCTGTGGTAAGGTGGTCGGCCGCCCTCTCCAGTAGGCCTTCTAGCCGGGGCCCCAGGTTTTGCGTCGGCACCGGCTCTTGTGTCTTGTTGATTGCTGATACGCTCACCACGGGCTCGCAAGTGCCCAACTCCGTCCCGGCGTGGACGTTGTGATCGGTGTCCGTAGGATTTAGCAGTCTCACTGGCCCCTCCCCTCGGCACGGCAGCAATGCCCTGGCTACACATAGTTCGCGTAGAGGTGTCTTCTGTTCCAGCATCATGTTGCTGGTTCTCTGGCCTTCCAGTCGCGCCGTCACCACCACCTCGCTCCTCGCGGGGACAACCACGTCTTCGTTCAAGACGACCCTGCTGATTCCAAGGCGTTCTTCGGGTTGGCGGAGTATAACCTCTTTTCCGTTGAGCCGCAGGACCTTCCTGCCGACGTCGACCGTCGCCTCGTGGCTCCTGAGTGCATCCAGTACAAGAATCACCTCCTCAGCCACCTTCGCGACGAACACCCACATACGCACGGCACTCCGTCCCAAGGTCAGCTCCAGCAGGGCCTACTCCACAGGCAAGGTGTCACCCGATGCCGTCACAAGCTGGTATGGTCGGCTCGGCTTCCTCGTCGGCAAACCCTTCGCCACGTCAGGTCTGATGATGGTCACGTCCGCCCCGGTGTCCACCAGCACGCGGCGCGGCTTTCCTCTTACACAGCCGTCCGCGATGAGGCTGTCATCCATCCGCCGGCTGACGGCGCGCAGTGTCACTTGAGGGGATGGTGGTGATGGCGCCGACGTGGCCCTCTCCACGATGGCTTTACTCGTTTTCCGGCTGCTCTTCCTGGTGTGGGCAGTCTCTCTGCAGGTGCCCGGGCTGTCTACACCCCCAACACAGGCCACTAGGTGTTCGCCGGCGTCCCACGGCTGGTCTTCTCTCTCCGGCGTAGCGCACACTCCTCGTTCTCGACGACGGGATAGCTGTTACCTTGGCCGCCTCCATCCTTAATGCTGCTGTTAGTGCCTCGTGGATTGTTTTATAATTACCCAGCATTAGGCGCTGACCAATCTCCGTGTCCCGTATCCCGTCAACGAATATGTGGGCAGCCTCCCGGGATACGAACTCTGGTGGGAGGTCGACTAGGGCCCTGCTAGCCAGTTGTTGAACTGGCAGGGCGAACTCCTGCAGCGTCTCCCCTGGCTGCTGTGACCTTGCCTTTAGCTGGCTGCGGTACGCTGCGGCTAAGCGGTGGTTTCCAAAACGATTTTCCAGGGCCTCCCAGATGTCACCGTTGTCTGTACCGCATTCAGGACTTCCGCGGCCCGACCCTGGAGGCTGGCTATTAACTGTGTGGCCTCCTCCTCCGGTGACCATTTGTTGTGCTTGGCCACTGCGTCGAATTGGCGGCGGAAGACCTCAAACGTTGACGCGCCGTCATATTTGGGAGCTTTGACGCGTGCAGATGTTGTGTCGCGTCCCGGTGTGTCGACCTTTAAATCCTTTAACCTCCTGCCGACGTCGTGTTGCACCATGGCGTTCAGGGACTTTGCGTTGCTGTCAGCCTTTCCTTCCAGCTCGTCAACGCGGCTTGCCAAATATTCGACGCGCTCGTCCACTTGACCCATCCGCTTGCCGAGCTCTGTGACGTCATCTCTCACACCGGTCAGCTGCTCTTCGAACTTCACGGCAAGGGCCTCGTTTGCCGCTTTCATCTCCGTGGTCAATTCGGCCATCTTCGCGGTCAGGCTGTTGTTTGTGGCTTCCATCTTCTCGGTAAGGTTATCGTTAGCTGTCCTTATTTGTTTCAGCTCTGCGGCCCGGTTGCCATTTGCCGCCTCCGTCTTTGCTGTTATTTCGGCCTTCATTTCTTCCATTTTGTGTAAAATCTTTTCCAGTGCCGATTCCATGGCCGTTATCCCACTTCTGACGCCAGTTGTGACTTTGTGGGTTCGTGAATTAAAAAGTCCAATTACACCACTTAAAAATTTTCTTTATTTCCACCTTGTTACAATGCCAAAATTACATAGAATTTCGTAATGTACACAATTACAATTTCGCCAGTTCGTCTGTGCACGTACACTGGGCGCTCCTTACACACTGCTCGCCACGACTCACTCAACTCAACTGCCGGTCGCCTCTTCTGTATTGATCGGCGGCCCGAAGTTTCTCGAGAATTCCCTTTTATGAAGGGGGAAAACATTCTCGATGCTTCGCCCTCCTTCGGTCGGCAGGAGGAGGGGTAAACGTAGACCCAGCCACCCCTGCGGTCTCCCCCTCCCTCCACCGGCCTTCATTTATTGATCGGCAGCGTAGAGCTTGCCGCTTGGGTAAGATTATAATACCTCTCTACCCAGCCTTCTACAAGCCATTCTTACAAAGGCGTACTCTTCTATCTACAACTTTGTATTAATTGAAACAAACATTTGTAGAAATATTTTTACTGTATCGTATACTTCCTCATGGATACAATGGACATAGGGAATTACACGATCCTTAATTGATAGACCATTCTTTTAAGAGCTGCTTGCTATGAGTGAGCTTTGAAATTCTGTTCTCTTTACTTAATTAGGAGGAAAAAGTGAATACGTTCTAATTTGAAAGAAATAGAAGTATATAAAAATTCCAACTAGTAACAGGGGTATCTGAAAATTTATTAATTTGATATAAATGCTTTAATGGAATGTACATTTTTTATGCAGTAAGATTTTATGTATCTCTTATAGTTTACTGGTATGCAAAAGTTATTCCCAAACAATTAAAGGTATGTGTTTCATTTGCCATAAAAGTATCTTAACCATATGGACATTTAATTAAAATTGTTAGAGCCATTTTTGCGAAAATCAAAATTACTGATTTATCTTCCACATAGAGGTTAATTTTGCATGGGAGGAATTTTTAAAAATCTTTGTTGTGCATCCCTGGAAGATGCTGAACTTAAATGCCAACTTTGGATTTAACCAACTCTTTTTGTTTTGAGTCATGCTACACACGCACGCACGCATGCACGCGCATACACACACTTAGACAGACACAAAAGAATGATTAACAAGGGAGAAATTGATGCAGATGCGATCAAGAAATCGAGAAGTCGCTAAATTTGTTAATATTACAGAAAAGAGTGGTAATCTCAGGAATTATTATGAAAAGGATATTCTCAAAGCAGTGAAGTACTCTGTGGAAATTTATAGCAGCAGGTGAAGGCAGCAAATGCTGCAACCGTTATTCTAGCATAATGTGAGGGAGGAAGCAGTCCTAAATGAAAATCTTCAAGTTCTGAAAAAGGGAATTAAAGAGAGTATCACCAACACAGAACAGAAAGTAGGCATTCCTTATGTAGAGGATCTGAGAGATGGCAGACTAATTATAGAGGGCAAAAGCAAAGAATATATAGATTACGTGTCTAGCAAAATATATGAGAAATGCACAAAAACACATGACTGCAAACTGTTCCTAAGCTAAGAAATCCTACCATGGTAATTTATAATTTTACGATATATCTATGGAGAATGTACTGGTTATCATCAGATCACAAAATGAAGAACTAAACATTCAGGAATCTGAAATCAGAGCAAAATGCCACTTTAGAAGTAAACACAAAACTATGAGCGTTGTATTGGAAGTCAAGGCATCTTGAATTAGTTTTTGGGAAGGAAATTGAAAATTAGATTGCATCTCTGTAAAGAGGAAGACTATATGATAATTCTATAGGCAATGCAAATACACAATGCTCCTAAACCTTAAGTGCTAGAGAAATTTTGGGGAAAAAAGTATCAATATATTAAGCTTTTTCATTTAGGGGGCACAATCACTGAAATTGCCTCTGAAATGCATTTCATAAAAATGGGGAGGGGCTTGTGGATATAATGGGATTTCAAGTACTCACATGGAAAATTTACTTTTGCAGGATAATGATTTTTGGTTATAGTGTGTTCTTAACAACATACTTTGAGTTACTGGTGGTGGTGGTGGTGGTGGTGGTGGCGGTGGCAGCGGCGGTGTTGGCGGTGGCAGTGTTTATTCATCCTTTTGGTCATAGTACATGATATAGGACACGTCAAGTACTTATAACTAAAAATTATACAATAAACAAATATACACAACACAAATTTAGAAATGAAAATTCAGAAACTGTATGTACAATAATTTATCTGTAGTTGACATATTCAAAAAATTCACCTATATTATAAAACAATGTTTTAACAGGAACTTTTTCACAGAGCATTTAAATTTAGGAAGTGCAGATATGCTTTTCAGGTGTTCAGGTAGGCAAAGTTCAGTATATATAAAGCTTTTACCAAACAAACTGATGTTATGGTTGTTGTTGTTGTTGTTGTAATTTACGTCCTCCAACGTTAAGTCATATCGGACGATGAATGGAATGGATGAAATGATGCTCAAGTGGGTCCAGGGTCCATGGAGCTTAGAGTTACCCGGCATTCGTCTTATAGGATAAGGGAAACCCCCGAAAAAACCTTATCCAGGTAACTCACCCTGACCAAGATTCGAACTCGGGACCTCTTGAACGTGAGGCAGACTCGCTACCATCACGCTACCGAGGCGGGTCTGATGTTATGGTGGATTATACTTATTTGCTCTTTTCTTCGACTATCATGATGATGTATTTGTGTATTAGTGGACTTATATGACTATTTAATTTAACAAAGGTTACTATTTCTTGGATTAACAAGCAAGGTAGAGGAAATATTTTTAATTCTTTAAAAAGTGTTCTGCAACTACTTCTTTTGCTTACCTTTAGTATGGTACGTAATCTAAATATGGTAATTGCATTTTCACAGTTTCCCCATAGTATTATGCCGTAAGAAATTATATAATGGAAGTATGCATAGTACACGGATAAAAGTGCTTCTTTATTCATTACCTTAGTATAAACAGGGGAAAACACAATTTGCTAAGCTTTTTTGAAATTTCACTAAAGTGGGTATTCCACTTCAAGTTTTTATCTAGATATTGTCACCCGAACGTCGGAACTCCCTATAGAACCGGCCGGCAGTAGGGACAGACGGGAAGCATTTAGGCCACGCCTACTCATTTGTCTCGTGTCACTAACTGAAGGGATGATTAGGACAGCGGCGCAAGCCCTGTACCATCTCTTTCCCCTCCCACCAGACGTCTCGAAACCTCGGGATAATTGTGCGCGCCACGAACCTTCCAGAAACGGCGATCTTCCCTATATAAGGCCTGTAGTTGGCGAGTCAGTTGAGTTCTTGGCGAGCAGCCGTGAGGAGCGCCCAATGAGGGAACGGATCGGAAGACTGTGTACGTGCATCGGAGGAGTTGTGCGTGATTGTCAGTGCAGAGTGGACCTGCGACAGACGAACTGGTGTATTGTAATTCTGTGCGCTACGTAATTCTGTGTAATTGGCAAGTGTTTCAACCGTAATTCGGTGGAAATAAAGAACATTTTGAGTTTGTGCAATTGGACTTTTAACTTCACGAACCCACAAAGTAACAACTGATGTCAGGAGTGGGATGACAACATCACCGAACATTGCAGCCATGGACGCGGCATTGGAAATGATTTTGGAGAAGATGTTGGAAATGAAGGCGAACTGACCTCGGAAATGAAAACGGCAAATAATAGCCTGGCCGCGGAACTGACAGAAATAAAGACGGCAAATGCCAACTTCGCTGCGAAAACAGAAGCGGCGAATAATAGCCTGGCCGCGGAACTGACAGAAATACAGACGGCTAATGACAACTTCTCTGCGAAAACAGAAGCGGCGAATAATAGCCTGGCCGCGGAACTGACAGAAATACAGACGGCTAATGACAACTTCTCTGCGAAAACAGAAGCGGCGAATAATAGCCTGGCCGCGGAACTGACAGAAATAAAGACGGCAAATGCCAACTTCGCTGCGAAAACAGAAGCGGCGAATAATAGCCTGGCCGCGGAACTGACAGAAATAAAGACGGCAAATGCCAACTTCGCTGCGAAAACAGAAGCGGCGAATAATAGCCTGGCCGCGGAACTGACAGAAATACAGACGGCTAATGACAACTTCTCTGCGAAAACAGAAGCGGCGAATAATAGCCTGGCCGCGGAACTGACAGAAATACAGACAGCTAATGACAACTTCTCTGCGAAAACAGAAGCGGCGAATAATAGCCTGGCCGCGGAACTGACAGAAATACAGACAGCTAATGACAACTTCTCTGCGAAAACAGAAGCGGCGAATAATAGCCTGGCCGCGGAACTGACAGAAATACAGACGGCTAATGACAACTTCTCTGCGAAAACAGAAGCGGCGAATAATAGCCTGGCCGCGGAACTGACAGAAATACAGACAGCTAATGACAACTTCTCTGCGAAAACAGAAGCGGCGAATAATAGCCTGGCCGCGGAACTGACAGAAATACAGACGGCTAATGACAACTTCTCTGCGAAAACAGAAGCGGCGAATAATAGCCTGGCCGCGGAACTGACAGAAATACAGACAGCTAATGACAACTTCTCTGCGAAAACAGAAGCGGCGAATAATAGCCTGGCCGCGGAACTGACAGAAATAAAGACGGCAAATGCCAACTTCGCTGCGAAAACAGAAGCGGCGAATAATAGCCTGGCCGCGGAACTGACAGAAATACAGACAGCTAATGACAACTTCTCTGCGAAAACAGAAGCGGCGAATAATAGCCTGGCCGCGGAACTGACAGAAATAAAGACGGAATTGACCACGGAAATTAAAGCGGCAAACGAGGCTCTCGTCGCCAAATTTGAAGAACGGGTGGCCGGCGTGAGGGATGACGTGATGGAGCTGGGCAAGCGGATGGGCTAAGTGGACGAGCGCGTCGACGACTTGGCGAGCCGCGTTAACGACCTGGAAGAAAAGGCCGACAGCAGCGTCAAGTCCCTGAACGCCATTGGGGAGGACGTCGTCGGCAGGAGGTTGAAGGATTTGAAAGGATATGACGGCGCGTCAACTTTTGAGGTCTTCCGCCGCCAGTTCGACACGGTGGCCAGGCATAAGAAGTGGTCACCGGGGGAAGAGGCCGCGCAGCTAATAGCTAGCCTCCAGGGACGGGCTGCAGAAGTCCTAAACGTGGTCCAGACAGCGGCGGATCCCAAGGATATCTGGGAGGCCCTGGAGAACCATTTTGGAAACCACCGCTTAGCCGCAGCGTACCGCTGCCAGCTAAAGCCAAGGTCACAGTAGCCAGGGAAGACGCTGCAGGAAATCGCCATGGCAATTGAACAACTGGCTAGCAAGGCCCTAGTCGACCTCCCACCAGAGTTCGCATCCCGGGAAGCTGCCTGCACATTCGTTGACGGGGTATGATACACGGAGATTCGTCAGCGCCTAATGCTCGGCGAATATAAAACCATCAACGAGACACTAACGGCAGCATTAAGGATGAAGGCGGCCAAGGTAACAGCTGTCCCGACGTCAAGAACGAGGAGTGTCCGCTACACCGGAGACAGGAGACCAGCCGAGGGACGCAGGCTAACACCTAGTGGCCTGTGTTGGGGGTGTGGACAGCCCCGACACCTGGAGAGAGACTGCCCACGCCAGGAATGGCAGCCGGAAAACGAGTAAAGGCCGTCGTGGAGGGGCACGTCGGCGCCATCACCACGATCCCCTCGAGTGACACTGCGCGCCGTCAGCCGGCGTATGGATGACAACCTCATCGCGGACTGTTGGGTGAGAGAGAAGCCGTGCCGCGTACTGGTGGACACCGGGGCAGCCGTGGCCATCATCAGAGCTAACGTGGTGAAGGGTTTGCCGACAAGGAAGCCGAGCCGACCATACCAGCTGGTCACGGCATCAGGTGACACCTTGCCTGTGAAGAAGGAAGCCCTGCTAAAGTTGACCTTGGGAAGGAGTGCCGTACGTCTGTGGGTGTTCGTCGCGAAGGTGGCTGAGTACGTGATACTGGGATTGGATGCCCTCAGGAGCCACGAGACGACGGTTGACGTCGGCAGGAAGGTCCTGTGGCTCAATGGAGAAGTGATAATCCGGCAAACCGATGAGCACCTTGGAATCTGTAGAGTCATCTTGAAGGAAGATGTGGTGGTCCCCGCGAAGAACGAGGTGGTGGTGACGGCGCGACTGGAAGGCCAGCGGACAAAGAACATGATGCAGGGCTAAAAGACGCCTGTGCACTGACTCTGTGTAGCCAGGACAGTGTTGCCGTGCCGAGAGGAGATGCCAGTGAGACTGCTAAATCCAACGGACACCGATCACAATGTCCAGGCCGGGACGGAGTTGGGAACGTGCGAGCCCGTGGTGAGCGTAACAGCAATCGACAAGACACAGGAGTTGGACCGACGCAACACCTGGGGCCCCGGCTAGAAGGCTTACTGGAGAGGGCGGCCGACCACCTGACCGCAGAACCGCTGGAGAAATTTTGACAACTGCTGAGACGATACCACAGCGTCTTCAGCCAAGGTGATAGCCCAGAGGTTCTACTCCCATTAGTCCTGAACCCGTAGGAACTGGACCCGGGCCTCCTTCGACCAGGGAGTTATCCGAGCGCTCCCAACGGGCGCTCGGCGTCCTCCGTGGGGCTTTCCATGGAACAACACCTAGAGACTAACAAGCCCCCCCATCTGGTCCTATGGACTCAAGACGGGATGGAAGTGGATCCGCTACTTACGCGCGTCATCACTCAAGGTGAAGACTACCGAAAAACCTCGGTGGGGCCGCCTGGTGATCTAGCACACCTTCTACTAGCTTTGCAGGCTAGTACCCGGGAGAATTAATGGCTTCCCTCAACCCCGTCCGAAGACGTACCCGATTCCCACGGGTTTCGGGAACACACTGCCCCCTCGAGTCCATCCCATTCCGAACAACTCCCGAAGGAGGGGCTCGGCTGTTCGGCCCGAGGTTCCCCTAGTAACGTCAGAGATACCACGAGTGCTAAGGGTCCGCAGCGCCCGCACTTTGGCAGCTGAAAGGGACGGATCCCTTCCCCTACGGGAAGCCAAGGTGATAGTGACTACGGCCGCACGGACAAAGTGCTTCACCGCATCGACACCGGGGACGCCCGGCCTATTCGGCGACCACCTAGACGCGTTCCGCTGGCGAAGCAAGGGGCGGTACGAGACATGCTGGAGGACATGAGATCCAGGGGAGTGATTGAAGAGTATGACAGCCCTTGGTGTTCCCCTGTGGTCTTGGTGACGAAGAACGGCGAGCTACGCTTCTGCGTGGACCACAGGAAGCTGAACGCTGTCACCTGGAAGGACTGCTTCCCCTTACCCCGGATTGACCATACCCTGGACACGCTAGCTGGTGCTCAGTGGTTCTGAACCCTGGACTTGAAGTCGGGCTACCGGCAGATAGGTCTAGACCTTAGAGACAAGGAGAAGACCGCATTCTCGACAGGCCAAGGGCTCTGGCAGTTCACAGTTATGCCCTTTGGCCTCTGCAACGCATCAGCTACCTTTCAACGCCTCATGAAGTCAGTGATGAGAGGACTGACTTACAACGCCTGCCTGCTATACCTGGACGACATCATCGTCGGTAAGACTTTTGATGACCATCTCGAGAATCTGAGTAAGGTGCTACAGAGATTGCAGGTGACCAACTTGAAGCTGAACGCGAAGAAGTGCCAGCTCTGCCGCAAGGAAGTGAACTACTTGGGCTACATAGTCTTAGCAACCGCAGTGGCCACCGACCCGGAGAATACACAGGCTGTAAAAGGTTGGCTTCGCCCAAAGGATAAGAAAGAGTTGCGCAGTTTCCAGGGGCTGTGCAGTTATTACCGACGCTTCATAAAGGGGTTCTCCAACATCGCCAAACCCCTCACCCGCCTGACAGAGGAAGACCGGCCTTATGTTTGGAAGGAGGACGCCAAAGACGCTTTCCAGCACCTAATGAAGGGCCTGTGCAGTGCCCCAATTTTGGGTTTCCCACAACCGGGTGGCGCCTTCATTGTGGACACCGACGCCAGCGACCATTGCATTGGAGGTGTCCTATCGCGGATCCAGGATGGCCATGAGCGGGTGATAGCCTACTACAGCAAGACGCTATCCAAGGCATAGAAGAACTACTGCGTAACCCGACGAGAGTTACTGGCGGTAGTAAAGACCTTGGAGCACTTGCACAAGTACCTGTACGGTCAGGAATTCCACCTGAGGACTGACCATTCCGCCCTAGCCTGGCTATTGAGCTTTAAGAACCTGGAAGGCCAGACAGCGCGTTGGGTCCAGAGACTGCAGGAGTACGACTTCACCTCGGAACATCGTAGAGGGAAGAGCCACGGTAACGCAGACGCTATGTCCCGAAGACCCTGTCCAGAAGAGTGTCGCCAGTGCACAAGAGTTGAAGAGAAGGAGCGTGTCGCAGCAGTCCGAGTAGTTATGGCAGTGCCTGCGGATGGCTGGGATAGCACAGGCCTGGAGAGGGAGCAGCTGGCGGACGCAGACTTGGGGCCACTCTTTAGGGAAGTGAAGGCAGAGACAAGACCAACCTGGGAGGACATCGCACTGAGGAGCGCCACCTACAAGTCGTACTGGGCACACTGGGACCCGTTGAAGACCAGAGAGGGCGTGCTGTTCCGGGTATGGGAATCAGCGGATGGGAAGACGCAGAGAGAACAGTTGGTACTTTTCGGAGTAAGGTCCCGGAAGTCTTGGAGGAAATGCACGCTGGTACTTCAGGAGGACACCTGGGAGCGAACCGGACGATTGACAAACTACGGCAGCGCTACTACTGGCTGAGACTCCGAACAGACGCTGAGAGATTTTGCCATCAGTGTCACGTGTGCGTGGGGATTCGCGGCCCCCAGACTAGGAGCCGGGGTCGCATGCAGCAGTACATCGTCGGAGCGCCGTTCGAACGGATCACCGTCGAAATAGCTGGACCATTTCCGATGTCCGACCGAGGCAACAAGTTCCTGATGGTGGTCGTGGACTACTTCACCAAGTGGTCGGAGGTGTATGCCATCCCGAACCAAGAGGCAAGGACAATCACAGACTGCCTCGTGGAGCAAGTGTTTGCCGATTTTGGGTACCGTTAGAGTTGCACAGTGACCAAGGCACCAATTTTGAGTCCAACCTGATGAAGGAGGCACTAGAGAGACTTGGGGTTAACAAGACCCACATAACACCTCTACATCCCCAGTCGAATGGCATGGTCGAAAGCTACATCAAGACCTTAGAGGAACACATGAGGAAGGTCGTGGCCAGCCATCAGCGAGACTGGGACGTCAAGGTGCCACTGTTCTTGCTGGCCTACCGCTCGTCAACACACGACACCACGGGGATGACGCCAGCCAGCTTAATGTTCGGCCGAGAGTTACGCCTCCCTTGTAACCTGGCTTTTGGAAGCCCTCCGGAAGCCAAACAGCCAGCGACCGAGTATGTGGAGAACCTGGTGGACCATCTCCACGACAGGCACGAGATGGCTCGCCAGAACATCCAGAAGGCGAGCGACCGCATGAAGACCCGGTATGACAGGCAAGCCAACAGCCAAGGGTTCCTGCAAGGTGACCTGGTCTGGTTGTACCGCCCTACCCGGACCAAGGGACGCTGCCCAAATCTCCAGCAGCCATGGCAAGGACCGTACCGGGTGGTGAAGAGGATTAACGACGTGGTCTACCTCATCCAGAAGGATCTCCGAGGGAAGACATTGGTGGTACACCTGGATCGCCTGGCACGCTACGATGGTGCTGTTCGGTATGACCAGCTTTGAGGAGGGAGCAGTGTCACCCGAACGTCGGAACTCCCTATAGAACCGGCTGACAGTAGGGCCAGACGGGAAGCGTTCAGCCACGCCTACCCATTTGTCTCGTGTCACTAACTGAAGGGATGATTAGGAGAGCGGTGCAAGCCCTGTACCATCTCTTTCCCCTCCCACCAGACGTCTCGAAACCTCGGGATAATTGTGCGCGCCACGAACCTTCCAGAAACGGCGATCTTCCCTATATAAGGCCTGTAGTTGGCGAGTCAGTTGAGTTCTTGGCGAGCAGCTGTGAGGAGCACCCATTGAGGGAACGGACCAGAAGATTGTGTACGTGCACCGGAGGAGTTGTGCGTGATTGCAAGTGCAGAGTGGACCTGTGACAGACGAACTGGTGAATTGTAATTGTGTGCGCTACGTAAATCTGTGTAATTGGCAAGTGTTTCAACTGTAGTTCGGTAGAAATAAAGAACATTTTGAGTTTGTGCAATTGGACTTTTAATTTCATGAACCTACAAAGTTACAATACAGACCAAGGAGATTTGTGCTTCCAGAGTAACCAATATATTTTTCATTTAGTCTTACATTAGGCCACTACTTTGGATACCATGTGTATTTTAAAAAGATGTAGCCACTGTCTTTTCCGCATTTATTACTAATCTGTTTGCTTCAAGCCACTTGATTAGTTGATTTGCTACCAGTTTTATATTATAATCTAGAGAATAGAGATTTGGTCCGGTTAAAAAAATACTAGTATCATCTGCAAAATCAGTTAAATTACAGTCCTTGATAAAACACTCTAGATCATTTATGTATGTCAGAAAAGGTACTGGTTCAAGAATTGATTCTTGCGGAACACTATATGTTATATATCTTTTGAAGTGTAAAAATTATTTGTTTTTTTCGTCTACTTTTGTAATTTCTACAACCTGTTGATGGTGTGTTAAGTAGGATTTGAACCATTCATAGACTACACCTGTTATTCCTACTGAACTTAACTTTCTTAACAGAATACTTTTGAAAGATCCAAAAATTTACCATCATTTTTCTCCTTATTATCTACAGATTCATGTACACTTATTACAAAATTTGTTAATGCTGTTACCATGGTGTTTCTTTTCAAAAAGCCATGCTGATTTTTTGGAGAATATTGAGAGAAGTGAGACTGGCCTATAATTAGAAACTTCATGCACACTACCTTTCTTAAATAAGGGTTTAACCTTCGCTATTTTCAGTGGGTCAGGGCAAATACCAGTTGACAAAGACATGTTTATAATATGACATAATGGTTTTACAATATATAGGCAAGATCTTTTAACAACTTTATCAGGTATTTCATCTATACCACAGGATTCTTTGTTTTTGAGACTATTATGTTTACCAGCTCCATGCAGACATATTATTATTAATTAGAATGGACAGCAATAATGCAGATCAAGAATGTGTCACAATGTATTAATCAATAGTCAAGGTAGGATATTGGAGGAATACCTAGCTAGCAAACAACTTTACATAATAATTGAGGAGAGTGAACTGACAACCTTTGAGAGCAGGAGAGGAGCCAGTAATATAGATCTTACTATTGTGAACAAACAACTAATTATAGATCTGAATCAGAGAGTTGTTCAGATAATAAATTAATTTGATTTGAAATCGGACAGGGAGCACCAAAGAATAAGAAATACAATTTTTATGGATTAAGGCATGTTATGGTTGACGAAACGTTAAACAAATTACTACACAATCTGGTGAAAAGCATAGCCCAGGATTTGTTGCAACAGATACCTTCCTCAGACTCGGGAGAACTAAGTACCATGAGGCATCATACCGGAAATTCAGACATAGAAAGCATGTTGGAGATTTTCCAGGAAGTTTAGTCTCAGCTTGTAAAATGCTTTCAAAACCTGTGATGTGTCCTATATTAAAACATACAGAAAATCTGTTCCATGGTAGATGCCAGAGCTTATCATTCTAAGGAAAAAACCAATGCATGTAGAAGGAGGTACCAGAAAACAAGGAATGATGATGCCCTACAAAAAAATGTGAGAGGCACAATGTGCAACTAATCACAGCGAACTTATTCACAAGATATGAAACAAAATGCAGACCCTTGAAGTAGACAAATGGCAAATTTTATTTAGCTGGATAAAAGCATATGCAGGATACCATAGAAATGAACTAGCAGACCAGTTATCAAAGGAAGCAACAGGAGTCAGTGAAAATGAGATGCTATACTGCATCCGTCTTAAGAAACACACCTTTTGTATTACTTCGCACCCACATGCACAAGCGTGACAAACAATAGTGACACTTTCGCCTATGTGTTACACCATATTACATTCAAACAAGTTGTATGTACAAGCGTAGCTTGCCAGTAGGTTTTGTTTGCGGAAATTGTTCACAGAAAAGTGTGCTTCTTAGGACGGCAGGAGTATATTAATTCCATAGAGTTGCTTATGGGTAGAAGCTCATGAAATGAGTACAATTAATGGGAAAGCAATGGCAAGTAACAACAAGGGCAGTCTTCACCAAAGTATAGGATAGGCTTGGATCCACCATGAAAGTGACAAGTTTGACAATGCCACTTAAAGACCATAGAAAATTATGATCTTATTTCCACCACTGCAAAATATGGATGTGCAGAGTAGGAGCACACTCAGGGGACCATGCAATTAATGATTAATATTTTGAGTAATATTTTGATATTAGTGAAAGAAAGAAATAGTTGCAAATATAAAATTCTTATGAAATGGGGAAAATGGCCAGTAGGCAAATATCAGTTAATTACAAATTATAGGAAATATTTCTTGGAATTTACGAACATTTACATTTTGGGTAGGTAGAGTCGGACCTGCCATTGAACCACAGATATCTCGATCTCCATCTGGTTCTTCTTAACCGTTAGGCTACCATGTCAACATGTGAGCATGACATTAAATTCTCCAAATGACTTGTATTTTTCCCAGTGAACCCCTAGGAGGTGTCATATATAATGAGTAGAGCTCAGATTTTTGCATATTTGCATGTTTTATTCCTTGATAGTTAAACATATCTGTGTAAGAAGTAATACATTTATTTCACATTGTAAGAAGCTCATTATGGAAGTTTTATAGAGCATATAAATGCATATTTAAGGAGTTAGCACATATTTAACTAATTTGTGCCTATTTATGCATATATTTTATATTTTCAACAATTATTTGTTCATTTATTTCACCCTGATAATTTAAAAGAGAAGGATTCAAGAAACTTTCCCTTTTATTGTTCTGTTTGTATAGGAATGTTAGTCATCATGTTAGCATCAACAATGAGTGCTCCCTGGTATAAAAATATGCCACAACAACTTAAACTAAATAGCATTCAACAATAATGTGGTAAATCTTTTAAGTTCAACATTTGTGTTGCATCATAAAACTTGATATGGTTTGTATTAATATTGCAAACAAAGCTTTCTGCTGCAATGATAACATCTCCAAAAATTAAAAAGTGTCATTTTCACTTAAAATATAAATTTGTGCTAATGTACTGCTAATAGTAATTTCTGAAGGGTAAACAGAAGGAAACAGAATAGTTCAATGACGAAGGAGAATATTATAAGTATCAGAGAATTAACTAGAGTATAATAAATGTAGCCATGTGGGTAAAGTGTGTACAGAGAAAGAAAAAAACATAGAATGTAAAACCTAGCATGTAATGTTGGAGCATGTGTTAACAAAGTTAACAAAACAAGAACATGTACATACACAAAGTTTTCAAAATGTAAGTAAAATAGATTTTGATGAACTTTAGACGACAAACTGAAACTCAATTGGCAAAACTCTAGGAATATAAAGATATAAATATGCATATGTATAATTATTTTATATAGAAGTAATATGGCATGTATGATTACAATATATAAAGCAGCATGTGAGAATAAAAATGCTAAAGTAAATGTGTGCGCGCGCACACACATATAGTATACCACAGGAAAGTCTCTGAGGGATGAGACACAGAGGGTTTGGAAAAGGTTCCTACACCCTCCCTCGGTAGTTTATGACTCCCCCATGTCAATTCAGTTACAGACCACTCAAAAACATTCTGATGGCTTCTACTTTTGTGAATGAATCTTTTCGGTTTTAGTACAGAGTGAATAGGGCGAATGCTTTTTTTAACACTTCTGCTCTTTGTGTAGCACGCATTCGCTGTCACACATATTCATTTCCTTTTCCCACTGTGTAAGGGGGCGCATTCCTTTCAGAAACTTACTTTTCGTTGGTGGAGAGTGGTGGACACACATGCACATGAACCTTTTTCTAAAAATGTATTGTTTATTATTTATTTGTTTATATATTAAATTTATATTTTTGGAGAAGGTAGAGCAGAGATTCAGCGAGTCCGTAATTCAATGATGTTCAGAAATGTACTTTTCCCATATAGTGGCATATGCAGATGACATAACACTGCTTAATGTAAATAAATATATTGAATTACTTGCTCAATTGGTTAATACAAATATGCAGAAAGTAAAACTTTGGTTTGATCAAAATGACTGTGACATGAATGAAACATGAATGAAACTAAAACAAGGAGTATATTTTCTTTAAAAAAGGGCAAGAGCATTTCCAATACAGTCATAAGTGTAAAACTGCTTGGAATTAGCATAGACAAGAATATTTCTCGGGATACTCATATAGATTTTTTAAGTAGTACAGTATCACGCACAGTATTCATGCTTGCAAATCTTAAAAAATTAGTGTCAATAGAATGTATATGATCAGCCTATTTTTCATTTTTTCAAAGTATATACAGATATGGTTGACTACTTTGGGGCAGCAGTTCAAGGATAAAAGAAATACTTATCATTCAAAAGAAAGTTATTAGAATGTTGACTGCTCCTCACAATAGACGACATTACAAAAGTCTTTTCATAATGACAAAAATTCTTACAATTGTTAATATGTATATATATATATATAAGATGTCTTAGTTTATATTAAAGAGAATGTACCCAATTTGGTAAAAAGAATGGATATATATATAATTATCAAACAAGTAATAATAGCACCATAAGAATGCCTTGTGAGTCTTCACAAACCAGCAAATTCTTACAGTGTAGTAGGGTTGCAACTTTTTAATAGTCTGCCCACTCAGGTAAGAAACACTAATATGAGTAGATTTAAAGACATATTGTATAAATGGCTCTTGGAACATTTTATGAGGATTTCTAGATGAGACAAGGGAAACGAATGAACGAACAAACAAAGTAACGAACAAGCGAACAAAGTAACGAACCAACAAAGTAACAAACAAACAAAGTAATGAACAAATGAAGTAACGAACGAACAAACAAAGTAACGAACAAACGAAGTAACGAACGAACGAGTAAATAAGTACATAAGTAAATAAATAATAAATAAACAATAAATTAATAGCTAATAAATTAATAAATAATAAATTAATAACTAATAAATTAATGAATAATAAATTAATAAATCAATAATAAATCAATAATAAATAGTAATTCCAATCATATCTCTGTGTCAAACTGTTTGGCCAAATACTTCCTCTACTTCTTGTAAGTACTAGTAGAGAAGGTGAAAGAGAGAACGAATAGTCACAAAATGCTGAAATCTGAAAGGGTGTAAGCCCTTCTCCTTTATTGCCCGCCTTGGTAGCGTGGTGCTAGCATGTCTGCTTCACGTTCAAGAGGTCCCGAGTTCGAATCTCGGTCAGGGTGAGTTACCTGGATAAGGTTTTTTTCAGGGTTTTCCCTTATCCTGAAAGACGAATGTCAGGTAACTCTAAGCTCTATGGACCCTGGGCTCATTTCAGCATCATTTCACCCATTCCATTCAACGTCCGATATGACTTAACATTGGAGGACGTAAATTACACACAAAAAAAAAAAAAAACTTCTCCTTTATTTGCACCTGCCATTAAGAGTCTTAACTCTTGTTTGGTAATCCAATTTTCATCTTGTGAAATTGCATAGTCATCTGAATATGATTTTGTGGACATGCCTTTTGTGAATAAACAATGGAAATACAGGGAAAATATAGGGAAATAAATTTATAGGTATTAAATTAAATAAATGGCTTTTGTTTTATTACACATTACATGTTCTAGCAATGAAAAAAAAATTGAACATCTTACAGATTATGTACAAAAACAAATACTGAAATTAAAAACATCAGCATATAAACTACCTTCTAGTTTCCACATTACTTGTTAACTATCTTTTAAAAATGCAAATACTTATCTAAAGAATTACCTGAACCTAACGGTAACATCACTGTTCACAAAATCTTAATATAATATAATTACAACATTAGCTTGTGGATCTCTGAGATTATATGGAAATGAATGAAGGATTAATAGAATCTTACCTTCATAGCTGTTGGTTTTATGACTCCAAAATGCAAAAGACTTAAGGAGCCACTTTTTTTTAATGAGATTTAAGATATGATTTTGTATATTTTACAATTGCCTCAAAATGTAACTCAAAATAGTTTGCAACTGGAACTAGTGTTAATGTTTCTAAGTTGGCAAAATATTTAGTGATATTAAGTTTCACAGAGAGATGGATATCTAATTTTTCGGTATAAAAATATTCAAACTCTTGAAATTCATCTAAAGGTGAAGTAACATCCAAAATAACCTTGTTTAGTTCTTTTGATAGTAACAGCCATGCATTATAATTGCATAAAGCACATTGATTACCGGTCTTGAAACTTATGTTTATAAGAAAATCTATTCATCAAAGGCTTTTGAAGTCCATCTCCATGTTGCAAGACAGTGTATCTGCCTCACATTCAAGAGGTCCTCAGTTTGAATCTTTGTTAGGATTAGTTACCTAGGTATGACTTTTTTCTGAGGGTTTCCCTTATCCTGTCAAGTAACCCTAAATTCAAGAGACCCTTGGCCCATTTGAGCATCATTTTAACCTTTTCATTAATTCACCATCTGAAATGGCTTACGAGATTTAAGATAATAATGTAAAAAAATTTAAAAAAAACTGAAAAGGAAAGCATGAAAGCTTCTGTGTATGTATTATTTTGACAAATGATAGGCAGCTACCCTAAACTTAGGCCTGGAACATTTCCTTTCCTAATTGTCATTTTGTTTGATACATCGTCATAGGTGATCACCACCTGTGGTGGCCGCTCCACACCTGCACTGCACTGCACTGCATCCTCTGCATAAAGTGAACCAATAGGAGAAGTTTTGTGGAGTAACTCTTTATGCCATTAGAAAGCAGAGTAGGCAATCATGGGTGTAGCTATAACAAAATATGGTTATTTGAATTGAATAGATTGACAGTAAAAGTGAAAAGTAAGCCAACTTTTTCTGTTTAGTACAAAAGTGTGAGAGAGTTTTAAGCATGACAGTAACCATTATAATGGTTCTTATTTTTCTCATTTCTGCACTGGTGCCATGACTTTAGAGCTTGTTTATACCTACTTGGTTATGCTTTAACTTAAACAAAAATGTTGCTTAAAACATAGAAGAGTTCATGGCAATAGTGCTCTGAAGTCTGTGAAGAAACGGTTGAAATAATCTAGCATGCTTAATATTGATAACTGACGTGTGAATGCTGTGGGAAGAAAGACTGGTACTGGAAAATGCTCATGCAGCTTAGATCAAAATACTAAATCCATTTGCAAGAAATTTTAATTGTAAATTATGAAGTCTTGCAATCATTTCCAAATAATTACAGAGTTGGGGTACAAATAAAACAAAATATATAAAACTGTGATTCTTGTATAATATAAAACATCTATGACACAATTTGAGTAACATGCATATGAACTGAGGCCTATAGATGAATAATTACTAAATGATTATTTACAGTTTTTGGAACATACTATGCATTCAGAAACTTACTGCTATTACAAGATTAATATTCTGTACAAATAAGATTCCATGCCAATGAATATTTTAATCCTACCATAAAACTATATCACTCTAAATTTAAATATGAACTTTAATAAACAGTATTCTTCTTTACATTCACCAGACACATTTTACTGCCTTTTCTTAATTATAAGTTGAACAAAGAACTGAAGTACGTTAGACAGTACTATAATCTCAGTACTGGGAGCAAATTAAAGTATATATACTTGCAATTGGCACAATTGGCACCTTGGTAATATCATTTGAAACAGGAAAAAAAGTGATTCCATTGTATTCACTTTTCTTTCTTTCTCTTCTCCATGAGGTAGGGAATATAAGCCCACTTAACTTGTCTAGTATAGTAGTAGTTTTAACTCATTTTCCTTTTCAGTCTCACTATTTCATTCTTAAACTTCATATGTTACTCTTCATTGAGGTTTTGTGCAACCAGAAAAAAGGTTACTTATAAGTAAGTGTGAGAACTGCTATGATATACTTTGGGGTATTACTAAAATTTGCATTATTACATATAACAAGTCATTTAAATTTGCAGAATCTATAAATATTTAACTGATCAGTTAACATTATTGCAATTAAGCATTAATATGTCATTAGTTTTAAATTTCCTGTTACCATTATAGTTAAATATTATCCCAAAACGTAGGAGCTTTATTTAATCATTATTTTAAGGAATTGAGAGATGTTAAAGAGAGTGATGAAGAGTTAAGTGCAGTACATAATCCAAGTTGGCAGATGGAACTCCAAATTTGTTGTACTTTACAAGCATAACAAGCAAATGGAACATACGATTTCATGATTATTATCATGATGCAGAAGAACATGTGCTTATAAAGAGCCATTGTTTGAATGCATGGGGATTTACTTGCCTTGCACTGCACTGTTTCTAAGGTGCATACAAAACAGTGCTGTAGTTCGGCTGGTACGGGCCGGTACACTGTACCACCTAAAGTTTGAACATGCTGTAAGTGAACCATCTAAATTTATGAAGTGATGCTTAGAATTAAACAAAAACAAATGTTTATTGATTGTTCTTAGCACTGAACTGGAATGGCAACAGTTTTTATATTAGCCATAAGGCTTCTTGGTGTAACAATGAAGAGTCAGGCGGTGCGAACTGCGATTTTTAAGTGACTTTTGGTGAGTACCACCTAAACCTTTTTTCCAGTTTGGTGAGTATCACCTAAACTTTTTTGCAGTTTGATGAGTACTGCCAAAACATTTTTTCCAACTACAGCACTGATACAAAATAAGAAGACTAGATGAAGCTGGTGAAGTGTGAGTAGCCTATTTTAGAGAGGCAATGTTGCCCAGTTTGGTGGTGAGCTGTCTAGCATAGTAGTTCCTTTCCAATCTTCTCTTCATGTTTAGTAAATCCAGCAGTGCCTCATTATTGTAAATTATTCCATGAAAATAGGTGGACATTTTGAAGCTGACTATTCCATAAACAACATTTAAGATGGCCTATATGGTTTATTCAATTTGAACAATTGAATAAATAGTGCTGCTAATGATAGCAAATGTCACATGTCTTGCACCTGTGTTGTTTATTCTATTATTTTTCAAGGATGTAGAGATATCTTCAGGAAATGAATTTAGTTTAATCTTATAAAGGTCAGTTTCACTACTGATGTTAAACTTTAACAATTATAAAGTGATTTAATATTGAAGCTATTACAAATTCTGTTTCATGGAATAATGTTAGCTTTAACATAGTGTTTAAACTTTGTGTTAACTGAACATCCTCTTACCCTGCTTAACAAAACACAGGATTTGACACCTGGTGCATTTAGCATGTTTCATTGCTCCTTCTAATTGCAAAATAGCTGTAAACTCAATGTTTTTGGTGAGGATTTTGAATTTTCTTAGCATATTTTGTTATGTATAAAGAAGTGTGGTCATAAAGTGTGGTGCATATAATATTTGAGCTGTTCCTAGTTTATGTGTTTTAAATTACAAATTTAAGTTATTTTTTCTAAAAATATATATAAATTAAAAAATTTAAAAAATCACATATACTCCTGCTGTCCTAAGAAGCACACTTTCCTGTGAGCAATTCAGCTAACGAACCTACAAAACAAAACTTATGGTAAGCTACTCTTGTGCATACAGCTTGTTTGAATGTAATATAGCACAACACATGGGTGAAAGTGTCATTGTCGTCTGTCACGCTTTTGCATGTGGGCTGGGAGTAATACAAAAGTGTGTCAATTTTAAAAAACATTTCACATTAATGCTCCTTATTGACCTATAAAATAAGTTTGCTAAGAAACACACTTTTAGCATACTGGATTTTAAAAAATTCATTTTTGTTCAATTATAAGTTCTTGGTTTTGTAAAAAATATATGCTTATCAAACCTGGCTGAGCTTCATGCCCAAGGCATTTATTTTATATTAATAACAAGATAGCAATTTTGGGGGAAACTATTGTATGAGGAGGGGTCAAATGAAAACCTTAAACATCTTTTTAAATTTAACTTTGAACAGAAATAGAACACAAGTATATTATTTTTTGACATAGTGAAGCAGTCCTTACCTGGGGTAATGGACCTAAATATATTTATGAATGTCTCTTTGTGGACTGGCGAAACCTTTGGATGAATAGAGCCAGACTGAAAAATTCAATGCCATAGCTGCGATTTGAACCATGTATCTCCCAGTCTCTGTCTGGCTGCTCTAAACCACTGAGCTACTATGGCCAACATGTTGACATGACATTAAATTCTCCAAATGACTCATGTATTTTCCCATAGACCACTAGGGATTCTCATATACAATGAGACATGCACCTTTTGTGCCGACTTACTATGCTGTAAGTCCCAGGCTTCATAGTTGAACCACTATGTGTTTAAGTAGATTGATGGAAACAATTATTTACTGACAAGAGTGTCCTATAGCTGTCCTATTGCTTTGGATTGAAGGAACCTGTATACCTTTTTATTTTGTGCATCCTCTAGCTCTGCTTCCCCTCCACTATCCCTCCTCTCCATGTGTCAGATGATGCAAAGTCTTTGTGCTGTACAGAAGTTGATATGCTGTGAGACCACCTGCTTCAGTGTTATACTGAGATAGTGCTATTATAATGCCAAAAGCTCTGTATAGTTTTGCACATAGAATCTTCATGTGCTACAAACTTCTGTAGAGAAGAGGGGTGGTGATTTATAGACAATATCCCCGCTGTACTTGTGTGTAATAGAGAAATGGTTTGTAATCTTTTGAATAGATTACAGAAACAGAATCTATTCTTTTTCTTTTTATTAAAAAAAAAAGAGTTAATTGCTGTGTTCCTACAGAGGAAAAACTCAATGTCATTGGAGCAAAGTTGCAATGAAGGCCAAGGATTTTTCTTAGAATCCTTGTACAATAATCATGAATTTTACAACATCAACTTGGAATGACACTATACTTTTAAAATTAAAATCCTGTTCAGAAATAATAACAAGTGTAAAGTGAGGACAGTAATTTTCTACAATTGGGTATTGGATAATGTTAATAGTCACTCTATTGACCTACGTTTTATTTTCTTTACAGATGAAGCATGTTTTTATTTATGTAGCCATGAAGAATTAATGAGTGTTAATGCAAATTTTCTTAAAAAGTGTGAGAGATATGTGATGACATAAAGCTCATGTGCAACATCTTCCATGACAAAGGTATACATGAGAAATATATGCACCTGAATTTAGGGGCTATGAATAATTCTGCTAGCAAATTGTGTGCTTCCCAGTGCCAAGCAAACTTCTCTTCGACCAGTCACTTATCCAGGCATGGGGACTCCGTAGTTCATCAGCTATTATATAAATTAGTGGTGGCATGCAAATATTTACCAATGTGCTGCAGTATTCAAAATAAATTAAATAGTTACTGTTGGCTCTCCATCCATCATACATTTTCATATTAATTTAAATTTCCTTGTATACTGGCTTTTTTTCATACCTACATCATTAGGTTTTATATTTAAATTTGGATTAGATCTACCTGTCTCTTTAACTCCCACTTTTTCCTCCAAATATCCACTGGAAAACAGTTTCTTTAAAAAAATCATCTCGAAAGTTGTCAGATTATTGCTGTAATACAATTGCATACTTTCAAAACTATTGTGGAGTGTGCATTATTCCAAAGACAGCACTACAAATGTATGCTCATCCATTTATTTGCATACCAGCTCAGATAGAACAGGCATAATTTTAATGAAATTCTTAGAGGTTCTATAGCACATTAAGCACATGATCATCAGCTGCCCCTGGACATATTATGTATATGTGTATAAGATACACACAGTATAAAAATGAAATAAAATTATGGAAATTATGAAACCTATTGCAAACTTTATTTATTACAATTGTTTTGCTTTCTGTAATGTCTTCTTTTAACTGTAGTAATAGATAGTTTTCATTTGAATAATGCCTTTGAATATTTTACCTGTGGTCTCCCTTTGGGATTGATTCCATTCTATATTCATAATTTCCAGGTTTTGGATAAATAGGAAATTATTCCAATTAACAACTTCCAGCCCTGGCCAGAAATTGAACCTCAACCTAAATGGCCACATACCAGTTACTAAACTGCAGAGGTAATCATCATATTTTATGTAATCTAGGTTGAACATTTTTCCTGGGCTTCGGGTTTCAAAATTCCTGATATTTTGCCAAGGATTGCACTTGGCATCTTCATATGGGATCTGGTAGTTGCTCAGAGCTCAACTGCATTTTTGGTGTCGAATGTGCCCTTTTTATATCCCCAGCGGGCGGAGCCTGTACGGTATCATACTCTGGTTGGTCTGCATCAAATGGTAGGCTGTACTATGGATTACTTTTTTCCTGTCATTTAGTTCCCTTTACAGTACTGGTATCTAAGCTCTGTTAAGGCAAAGGGCTTCTTTTTTGTGGTTGAAGTTATTTTTGCATTTGTGAATTTCTGTTTTTTCTTTCATCCTTTAAGAACAATGTACATTGTTACTGGACATGTCAGCATATGAAATATTTATAATGGTATATGTACATGGAATGTTGCTTCCCTTATAAATAGGTCTGGTAATGACAGCAGAAGACAAGTGCAATCCTTGGTGAAATGTCTAGAATTTTGAAGCCCACTACATCATGGCCCACAAGCCCAGGAAATACGTGCATTCTACAAGATGCCGGTTGTAAAACCCTTAGCTTGTACATTTTATTTGTAACTTTACTGCTACACAAATTTTTTGGTTGCTTATGCACAAACAGCAATTTACAAAACTCTTCTATATTAGCAACATAGTATAAATAAGACTGTGCCATAGGAAGTCAATTTGGAAAGAAATTATATAAATAAATTGTTGGCTATTTATCAGATTGTATGGGCAATGAAATGGGCAAGGGCATATGAGTTTTGCAAGTAAGTAAATGCTATCTCAGGCCTGCAAGAGTGTCTTCAATATAACACCTAACTAAAAAACATATAAAATATTTTCAAAATAATCTATGTGTTGCTGTAAATATCTCATGAATTAAGCATGAAAAACAGAAATACAAAATTTGTTTATCAAGCTTTCAGCTTGGAGTATTAATACTCCTGATAATGCAGAAAATATGCTAAAACTCATTACCTCTCTATTAATACCTGAATGGCAGTATATCTAATTACTATGCTTACTTCAAAATTAATAGACATTCTGTCAAAGCAAACCATAGGTTTATTCCTATGAAAGTTCATGATAGTATGAATTTTCATGTTAAAAGCATCTGACAGTGAATGTGTTCCAAAAAAACTCTGCATTCACATACTCTATTTAGGCATTCCAAACTTCTTATTCTGTTAAAATCAATAAGTAGCAAAGGACACTGTGTCAAACTAATACATGTGTATTAGCCAAGCATGCATTTGAACATGAACTAATCAGATATTGTGTTGGAACTACCTCATACATACTAAAGTAAACTTTTCTGTGTTTTATAATTTATAATTTAATGATTTTAATTCAATGATTTAATTTAATATTGAAATTGTAAGTAGGTGATAACACTTTAGTTTCAGTAAGTTTTCACTCAGGAGTACTCAGAGTAAAAATATAGTATTTAAATTAAAGTGTCATAAAGCTGATTCACAATTTCAAAATGCTAAAAGCTTTTACTGTTTATCACTTTTAATAACTTAACATGTTAAGTTAATTTAACTCTAAATTTGCTTAATTTTTGTAAAACATAGCTTTTGTTGCATTAACTCCTTAAAGAATACCCAATGAGATGAATAAGAAAAAGTATAAAATATAAAATTACTTTGTTATTTGGAACCCAAGCTTCTGAACATATGACATGACCATATCACATCATCATCCTTAAATGGTTTGGCCATCTGAGAAGATGAAAGTTGTGGCATTGTTTCATTTCACTTATGCATAAGGTATTAGTGAGTTTTTATTTTTACATAATAAATGGGTAAAATGTATATATTTCACTTATGCATAAGGTATTAGTGAGTTTTTATTTTTACATAATAAATGGGTAAAATGTATATACTTCACTTATGCATAAGGTATTAGTGAGTTTTTATTTTTACATAATAAATGTGTAAAATGTATACATCCACATTCAACCATGGCATCACACCAATTGCTTTAGTTTGACACTTCCTATTCCTTATCACAGTCTTTATCAAGAATAAAGAACATTCATTTTACTGGGACTCGATCCCATGACCCTACGATTGAAAGGTTAGCCACTCTTATCACACCAAAGATTGTATGGTTGGTTGGTTGATTGGTTGATTGGTTAAGTTGATTACTTAAAATTGCTGCACAGAATGTCATATAACGTCCACATTGGTGAAGGGGTTATTAATCATGAAGGTATACTTTACTGAATGTAAATCGTTATAATTGACATTGGTGCAGCTTGTATGAAATTTGAAGATGCAAACTGAAACATACATGTTAAAGTGGAAGTAAGCATGTCTCAGTGAACTTGCTATTGTAAATGTACTCTTTGTGAGACAGTTGTGAATGTGGATGTATGCTACTCCTGAATGAATTGATTTGTAAACAATGTATTCTTGCTTTTAGAATGTTACCTATGTATGAAAATATTTTAAGATATTCAAGGAAATTTACTTTACTTTTGCCTGCAGCACATCCTAATGCTTACTTTTGTGTTTCAAGCAACATTTTTCCTTGAGCATTAGAATAGTCTGATATTTGATTGTTATTTACAAAACTGAACATTGCCAAGATGTAAATTTATAATCAAAACATACAAGCTACATGTTATTTGTCTCAAAAAAATGTAATACACGTGCTACTGCACAAATAATTAAATTAATGGTGGCTCATAACCATATATTTTAAAATATCTTACAAAGAGCTTGTTTGGTGCCATGTTTCCTGAGACTTCTTTTGTCTCTAAGATTGTGGATTTTTAACAATTTCAAATTGCACTGTTGATTATGATGCAATATTTTTGGACATAAGATAATCTACTTTTGTGAAGCAGATTCCAGAAATATTCTTAATTCAAATATGGATTAAAATATAATACTTGGGTCCCAAAATTACTTTTACGTTTTCCTGTAGATGCAGTGTGCTCCTTCGTTCATGCATTTTGCAAATACAGATGCAGAGTTGCTAACATATGACTAACAAATGCCAACTTTATTACAGAAGAAACAACTAATTTAGTATAGACGAGGAATTGAGGGTCCTATGCTGCAAATGTAGGCAAGGAATTTTTTTTATTAGAAGAGGAGTGAAGCAGTTGTGTCCTAGGTTGCAATTTTGGAGTGATAACAAGTAATGGCAGTGGGATATGTGCAGCTAAACCCCAAAGATACAGGATTGCAGGAGATGTTTTAAATTATACTAACATTATTTTAAAAGTAATTTTGGAAATTCATTATGTTATATTTTGTAAAATATTCATATGAAGAAGCTAGCCCTGGTATGTAGCATTACTAATGTGAAATGGAAAATGCTATAATAAATGACTAAGAATAATAAAGATCCTGCATATTAGAAAATGTCATTCACTAAAAGACTGGTTCAAAGCAAACATGGAAACAGTTATCCCAAATTGTGGTATAAATAAGGCAAACAACAAGAGAAACAAAAAGAAATCAAAACACGACTAATCTAGTGGATTTTGCTTCTAATTTAGGTTTTCACTCCCCATTGGCAGTAATAGAAAGATAGCATGTTTGTTGTCATTGTACCATTAGATTTCTGAAACAGAAAATATCTGAAAAAGGGTGTATGAATGGTTGGGTTCCAGGTTCTACATGTGACAACATCAACTCCAAGCAACACTCCTAAACTAATTACAAAATCTTCTTTGACTTTTATGACTCTTTCTGTTTAGACCCCAAGTACCATAGAAACACTTCCGTTAACATCAATTAAATGCTTTAAAGCATTTCTGTATGTCAGTCAAAATATTTGCATATTTTTTGCTTTAACAACCAGAATAGTAAGCTGAAAGACCTATTACTGATGATACTCATTAATCTCTTTCATGTATAAAAGAAAATGGATCACTCTTGACTTGAATGCCTGTACAGTTCCTTCCACTCATTCTTTAAAATACAGTCTTTCTTTTTTATTCTATCATAGAATGTTCTGTTTCTGAGTATTTGGAATGAAAACATTACACATTTAGTTATTTGTGTTAAGATTCCCTGCTCACACTGTCATTGGTCCCATTTTGTTGCACTGAATGCTGTTCATGTCAGTACTGAGGATTGGGTGAATGGTGTTGACTGTGGTGGTATGATGCCACAGAGTTGGCTGTGTTTATTATTGAAGTTGCTGTCGGAGAGAGAAGTTGATGTTGTGGAGTTTGAGGAGATTGACGTAGGTCATTTCTAGTGGTACTGAAGCCCTGTGGAGGCCCGCCATTACCTGCTGCTACAGCACATTTGTTACCACTTGTATAGTTTGCATTTCCAGCATTGCCACCTGAATAGTTACCATTAACACCTCCTCTCGTAACTCCACCATTACCACTACCAGCACCGCCACTGTGATATGAACTGTATGATGAATCAGCAGAATCCTGCCTGCGATTCACTACCATGCCATACATGGACTCTGGACGATTTGAAGATGTGTTATACTTTGCTGTTCCTATGTTACCTGAAGTGTTTGTGTGACTCACACCATAGACTCCTCCAGCTTCTCCTCGGTTAACCACATTGGCAATGCCACGAACACCGTATATGCTCTCAGACCTCTGCTGCAGTTGATTCTGTTGGTTTTGAACATTCTGATTGGTTGTGTTGTGGTTTTGGCTAAATCTCATGGGATAGAGTGACTGCGCAGGAACTAAAGGTCCTGGTCGAGGAAGTCCATCACGAGGAGTGCAGACTGGTCCCGTCGGAACTTTACTGTACACAGACTGGGATCTGTTGAGGTTGGCTCGTGTCAGCGGTGGTGACTTGGCATACAATGATTTTGTACCTCCATATAAAGACTCGACACGATCTAGCTTACAAGGTGGTGCTGAATATAGGCTAGCTGATGTGAGGCTTGGACAGTATGCATTTCCAGGCCCTGAAAAATAAAATGCAATAAATAAGTGAATGAATAAACAAAGAAAATGTTATATATATTGCATTAATCATCTAGATTTTAAAGTATTGTACAATAAAAAATGAAGATCTCAATATAAAATTAAACAAATTAATAGACCAATATGGAAATGAAATGAAATGTTTAGTGTTTAACGCCCGCTTTTACTACATATGGCACCTCAGACTGTGACACTGATGATATATGAGATGAAGATGGAGCAGCGGTGGAGTGAGATGGCGGAGGAAACTGGAGATCTCTGAGAAAACCTGCCCCAGCACCGTGTTTGCCCACCACAAATCTCACTTTATGGTCACTTGGGATCAAACCTGGGCCGCCTTGCTGAGAGCCGAGCAGTCTAACCACTCAGCCAAGGCGTGGCAGAAAAATATGGAGAACATTAACAAGTAAGATATCAAGAGGAATACAAACATTCTTTGAAACAATGACACTATCAATGGCAACATATGAGAGTGTAGGTTTGACTATGAATATCACAGATAGGGAAAGAATAGAAACAGTAAAGATGAAGTGTTAAGAGTGGTAACATGATTTAGCCTTTTAGACCAACGAAGAAATGAAGAAATTTGGAACCAGTTTAAATGAAGAAGTATCAAAAATAAAAATAACTGCCTGCCTCGGTAGCATAGATGGTAGCATGTCTGCTTCACGTTCAAGAGGTCCCGAGTTCAAATCTCGGTCAGGGTGAGTCATATTATTTCTTATTTCTGCAGTGCTTCATTGAAATATTCCTAATTTCTGTACAAATCAATTTATGCTGTTGACTCTTTCATTTTAAACCCTGTTCTGTATTATTAGATCTGATATTAAAACAATATCTTTAATATGCTCACACTTTAATTAAATTTTGTAAAGCTTATAACTAAGTTATAAGTTCCAGTATTACAGCATTCTGATGTGTAAAAACAGTAAGTTCCTTAAAAACTTCCAGAATTTATGTCTTTAAAGACAATTAAATGCAGAAAAAAAGTACATCAGTCACTTTGAAGTTTATCCTGAGATATTTAAATGCAGCAAAACTTGGCATTCAAAGTAGAGTTACTATAAGTACTTAAAAATGTGTAAAAGTACAGTGATTTTATTGATATAAGTATTGCTTTCTTCAAAGTTTTGAAAATTCTACCACAGGCCTGTATATCTTGAGTAAATTAAAAGGTTTATTGTATGTTACAAGTCAAATTGCTTTTAACCACTGAAAGAACTGCAGATAACAGGATACTGAATACGTAGAAGCCCTAAGGAATTTTCTTTTCCACCAATGTTATATTTCATTACTGCATATTCCTTGAAGCTATCAAGTAGATGGGAATAAAACATTTTTACCATATATGTGTTTGATAGATAATAATTTATGCATGGGAGTTTTATCTATCTGTAGTGTTTTTTCCCTAAAAAAATAAATGTAACTGATACACTAAATTGCTTTCAGATCACATGGAAGGGAATACTGATGTTAAAATGTAGGAAGCTCTATTTATGGATTACGGTTCAAATTTGCATGTTGTATATTGCGTATCATTTCATTACCCTAGAAAATAAAAGGTTATGAGAAATCTGATATTTTTTGTCATAAACATGTATTAAAAGCAAACACAATTTGCCTACTTCCAATCTATGAAACATAAAATATTTTAAATTTCATTTCAAATCTTAAATATTCACAATTTACAACTAAAATACTCATTTAATACTTTCAACATGTCTAACATTTTAATACTTCTTAATCATATCCTCAAAAAAAAGAAAAAATTAATAAAAATACTAAACATGCAAATAAGAATTATCATATAATTTTGAGTCGAACTAGTACTCAATGCTCCACTTATTGCTAGTATTTACCTAGAACACCTTTCCTTGGGATCTTCCTAACATCATCAGCTGTGGTCGACTAATGGATGTTGGTTTGGTGAACTCCTAGGAGTTTATAAGTACGTCTCTGGTGGTATCTTGATGAACTTGAAGTTTGGGTTTTCTTCAAAGTTAGTGTCAAAATTAAACAATTTTCTTTCATATTCCTTTATGAAGAATTTTTCCCACGTGGTTAATGCAGCTGGACCCTGGACACCTTTTAATAAGTGGATTTCTCGTTCTATATCATGATTCTCCTTCCAAAAATGGTATGCTACCACTGATTTATCTATTTCTTTGTTCCTGATGTTCCTAAAATGCTCTTTAAGCCTAATGTTCTAATTCCTTTTAGTTTTTTCAATGTAAAAGTTGTTACAGCCTTTGCAGTTTATCCGGTACATGCCTGATATTTTGTCTGTGGGTATCTCCTTTGTATTATGAGATTTCAAAAGGTGCTGTCCTTTTCGGAAGGAGAATCATGATATAGAACGAGAAATCCACTTATTAATAAGTGTCCAAGGTCCAGCTGCATTAACCACGTGAGAAAAACTCTTCATAAAGAAATATGAGATAAAATTGTTTAATTTCGGCACTAACTTCAAAGAAAACCCAAACTTCAAGTTCATCAAGATACCAACAGAGATGCACCTATCACCTCCAAGGAGTTCATCAAACCAACATCTATTAGTCGACAACAGCTGATGATGTTAGGAAGATCCTAACGAAATGTGTTCTAGGTAAATACTAGCAATAAGTGGAGCATTGAGTACTAGTTTGTCTCAAAATCATATTAATTTTGTGCTTCATTGTATCATAGTCCTTACACATTGGAATAAGAATTATCAACTTGTAGCATACATATAGCTACAATTTATGCAAAAATTACTAAAATATACAGGAAGATTATGAATTTATTTGAAGTACCAGACAAATCAGCTGATTCTACTTTTGCATATCTATGTAACCTGCGCATTTAGGATACAGATTGTTGGATAGGAATTCCAACTGTTTTGTATCTTGCACTGAATTGGTTTCCATGCCATCCAGCAGAAATAATCAATTATGGGAAAGTTAAAAACAAATGTTTCATATAGGTACGAATTTATAATAAACAAGTGCTATATTAAAGAATACTTCATCTTGAAAATACTGAATGAATTTGGGTTTTATGGTTCAAAGTTCATGCAATAAGATAATTTTAATTTCTGTACCACTTTGCTATAGGCGAGTACAGAGTTTTTTAACAGAAATACAGATTTTGACTACTACAGTTATTTTTAAAATAAAGTAGCAAAGATATTTATTAGTGGAGTATAATTGACTATTTAATTTAACAAAGGTTACTATTTCTTGGATAAACAAGCAAGGTAGAGGCAATATTTTTAATTCTTTAAAAAGTGTTCTGCAACTACTTCTTTTGCTTACCTTTAGTATGGTACGTAATCTAAATATGGTAACTGCATTTTCACAGTTTCCCCATAGTATTATGCCGTAAGAAATTATATAATGGAAGTATGCATAGTACACGGATAAAAGTGCTTCTTTATTTATTACCTTAGATAGTATAAACAGGGGAAAACATAATTTGCTAAGCTTTTTAGAAATTTCATTAATGTGAGTATTCCACTTCAAGTTTTTATCTAGATATAGACCAAGGAGATTTGTGCTTCCAGAGTAACCAATATATTTTCCATTTAGTATTACATTAGGCCACTACTTTGGATACCATGTGTATTTTGAAAAGATATAGACACTGTCTTTTTCGCATTTATTACTAATCTGTTTGCTTCATACCAGTTGATTAGTTGATTTGCTACCAGTTTTATATTATAATCTAGAGAATAGAAATAGAAATTTAGAGAGAGAGAATTTAGAGAATAGAAATTTAGAACCTCTTAAGTGCTATTGAGAATCTACTTTGGCGTTTACAACATATTTGGTTATTTAAAAACAAATAATTGGTGCCAAATTTTAATCCAAAGATGTTGCACTCCCAGAAAAAAAAATTGTATTCCATAATAGACAAACTTATTACATAAAAATAGATCAGTGAACTTGCAAAGCTGCATCTACACCCTGTGCAAATTCAGTTTTGATATCTTGCATAGTGTCGGCATGTTAAAGCTTTTAATTTTCTCTCACGCATCCTTGTTTGGGGCCATAATGAGCTCTTAGTTAACAGTGTTTGTAGCTTTAGGTACAGTTCCCATTAAATAGGTTGCATAAATTTCAGAATAAGTAGAGACAGCTGATTCAGCTTGTAGGTTTTACCAGAAGGTGATGCTGGTGTGGGTGGTCCTGCATGGTTAACTGCTGGCCTATAGATGTCAGTACCACGGAGGGTATTGTATGTAGAACCATGGAACTTGGGAGGAGCAGGCTTATCTAGCTCATCATAAGGATCTTCATCTGAATGGATGCTCGAGGAATCTGAAACCAAAAATAAACATCATCTTTACTGATTTTTTGCCTTGCAAATAACTATAGTATACAAAATATTATAAGGTTTTTTATTATTATGCAATTCATGCTAATGTGCATTTTTATATTTGACTGCCACCCTTATGCTCTGTAGTATTGTGGATTAAAGCTGTGGTATTCAAAATAGATGTATTGGTTCTGCATGAGCAGAACCTCCAACTTGCAGGATTTTATGTTCAGAAATGCACACATGATAAAAAGTGCTGTGTTTTTTAATGTATCCAGTACTGTGGATTAGCCTTACACACTTGATATATTTACTTTTTGTACTAGTATAGTAAACAGGGGTAGTATTGTATTCCACACAAAAATTCAACATTTACTTACTGAAAGTACATGTTTTCTGACCCTTGAATTCATAAAAACATATTTAGAAAAAGGTCCATATTCATGTATGTATGTATGTCTGCAGGTGTGTCTGTGAACAACATAACTAAAAAATGAATAGTCAGTTTAAACACCAAATTTGGTAATCAAGTTCGTACATTTTCAATCAAATCCTACTACCGTAAACTACCCTTTTCCTAGAACATTAAAATTCTCTAAATTCTAATAAATAATCAGGTTTATTCAATTGAGGAATTCACCAGACACTGCAGAGAAAAGACTTAAGTGATGTGAATCAGGTCATTTCTTCCGATGTGATTGATTTCTTATATCAATATGTATCAGTTCAACTTCTAATGCAATTTTATGTTGCTTTGTTACACATGTCCCAGAACAGCCAAGTTAAAGCAACAAAGAGAAATGAAGATGACTTGTTAGCTGTGGAAAAGAAGACAATTGTACAAACACTCAAAGAATTATATTTTATACTAAAAAGAGTATTGTTCATAAGCAATTATGAAATTCAATTTGTAACTATATTTTCCTAATGCCGAACTTTGTATTTCAGTCTCTTCAATTCTACTGTCTTAATTAAATGCCAATAGTTATTTATAGCACTTTTCTTTATAAGGTAGTCATTATGTAATTAATGCAACTGTACTTTGAAATTAAGTCCATTAAAGTATGCAGGATAATTTTATAAAGTGAGAGCTAACATCAATAGTTTTGAAGGTTACAAAATGTGGCTTATAACTCCATAATTATACTTACATCTACTGTATTAATTATTTTTTTACACAATTATTCATGAAAATTTTAAAGAATAAATTATTATGAAGCTAAGCAAAATATTTTCAATGGTATCTGATATTTTTTTGAGTTAGAAACATTATCTCTTATATCTTTCTTTCTCTTTATTCCTCCTTTTCTTTTCTCTTCTGTTTAAGTACCTGGAGTAGAGCATGCAATCCATGTGTGCATGCATGTATGTGTGCGTGCATGTGTGTGTGTGTGTGTGTGTGTGTGTGTGTGTGTGTGTGTGTGTGTGTGTGTGTGTGTGCGCGTGCATGCGTGCGTGTGTGCATGCTTGCGTGTGTGTGTGTGTGTGATATTTCAAGCTTAAGCCCGATACTTTTTGAGGCTGCAAGGTAAAAATTTTCAAGGGATCTTCTTCTTCAAGCAGCCTGTTTTTATTGCATTTTCGTTCTTCCCTAGGTTCTAAAAATTTTGATATAAATGTTTGGAATATTGAATATTGGAATAATTAATAAAATATATATTTTGAATTTTCTTTCAATAGCCTGTCATCAAATTTCATGACTATAAAAGCATAGAAGATAGATATTGTTGCAAAAATGTCATAATACAGCTGTCAGTGTGCAATTTATACCAAGTAAACATATTTGTACCACTAATTATAGCAAAAATTATTTTATTTTTATTTTTAATTGCTTGCGTATTTTTCATGAGTTATGTGGTAATTCATTTACTTCTCATGAGTTCATACAAGGAATATGTCATATCATGACTGACTAACAGCTGAGTATTATCTTATTGTTAACTTTGCATTATTAACTAATTGAAACCACCGTTGCAGGTGAATATTTAGGAGTAGCCAACAAAGTAACCCTTTTAAAGAATCTATGTGGAATAAACATGCTACATATGTGTCAAGGAAAGTGAAAGCTACATGAAAGCTAAATATTAATTTTTTTCTGCTTTGCAGGAAACAGAAGATATAATTGTAAATCAACTATTGTGATTTAAGCATAAAGAAACACTCACTATGAAGTAACAATTTCGACTAAATATGCATATTTCAGAGATGAAGAGAAATGATTGTTTGCTGAAAGTTTTCAGGCATATATTCACAGGGACTTATATTAATGTTTTGCTGTTAGGTGCACATACTCTCAATAGATGACACTAATTTGGTTTGGCTTTTTATTTTGTAAACCCCAAATACCAATCTCTTGAGAGCATTACCATGGTTTACCCTTACCCAGAGTTTCGGAACTCCAAGCTTATCTGAGCTTATCGACCATTTCATTCATTCAGCATCTAATATGATCTTCCGAGTCATAGGTACACATGGGTGTGTGTGTGTGTGTGTGTGTGTGTGTTCCCTCGTGTGGGCTCGTCTTCGTGGTTGAGGGAGACGGTCAACAGTCCCACCCACGTGTAGGCTGTGCGTGGAGACCCGTGGAGAAGGTGTTTAGATTCTTGTCTAGTTTAGAGTTTAGGATTTAGTGAACAAAATTTTAGTCGGTTTTGATTGATGTTTTATATCTACGTGTATTTTTAATAGGTTTTGTTCAACTTGTATAGTTTTTAGAAAGTTTTTTATCTGGCTTTTGCCATGACTAGTTTTTTAAAGGGTGCTGATGACCGCTGTAGTTGAGCGCCCTTATATATATATATCATCATCATCGTGTGTGTGTGTGTGTGTGTGTGTGCGTGCGTGCGTGTGTGTGCGCGTGTGCGTGTGCGCGTGCACGTGCGCTAGTGCGCTAGTGCGTGTGCGTGTGCGTGTGTGTGTGTGTTTTTTATCATTTTTATTCTCTGCATACTCCATTAAATTTAGAAATAATATATGTGGAATAACTCCTCTACAGACTAGTTATACACTTAAATTTACAATTTTGTATTCCTGTACTTTGTGCTAATTGAGTTTGTGTGTGTGTGTGTGTGTGTGTGTGTGTGTGTGTGTGTGTGTGTGTGTGTGTGTGTGTGTGTGTGTGTGTGTGTGTGTGTGTGTGTGTGTGTGTGTGTGTTTTTTTTTTATTCATTTATTATACAGCATATTCCATTGCATAGTGATTAATACTATATGCTTGGGTGCACAGTTACATTAAATTTTGTTTTCACTATTGCATTACATATTATCACATTTCCTTGAGACTTACAATTCTATAGACTAATATATGTATTTGCATCCCACTTGACCATTTACAGATTATTGAAGTTGATACTGTTTACAAATATACTGAAACTTTTGGTGTGTTTTTGTATAAGTTCCTTTTTTCCAGTGTCCAGCGTCCACCAGCCATTATTATTGCTTTCTTTAATTTTTCCCTTTCTTTGTCTAACAGATTACACTCAAAGATTAAGTGGTCCACAGTTTGTTCGTTTTGGTTGCACTTACACATTGGATTGTCACTTATTTTAAATCGGTGGTAGTACACTTTAGTTTTCCCATGATCTGTTAAGAATGACGTTAGATTTGATGTTAGTTTTATTTTAGTTTTCATCCTGTCACTTATGTTGGGAAAATAGGATTTTGTAATTTCACCTTTTGATGTTTGTTGCCATTCTTGTTGCCATTTTTCCATACTTGAGCACTTTAGCCTGCTGATTACTTCACTTTTTGGTATTTTGTTGTAGGTTACTTCTAACACATTATCTTGTGCTGCTTCCTTTGCAAGTTGATCTGCTATTTCATGCCCATGATGTCCTACATGTGCCTTTATCCATCTTAGGTTAATCTTCCAATTCCTTTCTTGTAGCTTCCCGAGTCGATTCCGAATATTGTGTATTAATGCTTTGTGGATTTTAGGGTTATTCATGGAACCCAATGTTACTTGACTATCAGTATATATTGTTACGGTTCTCTTTTCCTTTTTTATATCTTTTAATTCGTTGATGTTTTCAAGGGCTTTTATGATGGCTTGTTGTTCTGCCTGGCTGTTTGAGCAGTTATTGTCCAGTTTATATTTTTTTTGGTGAGCAAGTTCATTATTGATGAATATTGCAACTCCTGATCCAACACCCATCTCACTCTTGTTGCCATCTGTATATACTTTACTTCTAATGTGGATTCTGGTTTTCCGTCTCTGCCTTTGCTGATTCTAATTGTTTTGGCAGGGTGTGGCCAATTCCGCAGCTCTACATCATGATCTATAATCCAGTTCACATTCTCTTTTCCCTTCAAGATTCTATATAGTTGCATAGTTTCTTCTACTTTTATTATAATTGGCAACATTCCAACTATGACGCAAAGGGCTGCAGTGGAGGTAGTGCGAAAGGCCTTTGCCATTTTGATATTAATAAGTCTGTTGCACGCAATCTGCCCAATCTATTGAAACTTTACTAAATAAATCTAACAAACTCAACAATTCTGACCGAAATTGTTACATTGCCAAAGGGTATCATTTATTTTATAGTTATACTGATATCACAACTAAGATGTTCACAGTAGTAAAGTGAAATCAGCTCCTATCACTGATTTACTCTATGTGGGGAACATATTCTGTATCTGATTGGTTAAAGTTAGATATGAATTGATTCCTACTGGGTAGAAGGTGGGTAGTGATCACATTCTTCATTGATTGGAAAATAGATCGTTTCTATTTCGTTCCCATTCAGTATGAATCGATTCACATCTAACTTACGAAATCAGACATATCTAGCCCACTTGGATTTTCTTTTTCTTAAATTTACGTTCTCCAAAGTTAAAGTCATATCGGACGATGGCTGAAATGAGTAAAGTGATGCTCAAATGAGCCCAAGGTCCAAAGAGTTTAAAGCTAACCGGCATTCATCTTTACAGGATAAGGAAAACCCTGAAGAAAAAAAAAACTTATCCAAATAACTCACTCTGACCGAGATTTGAACTCGGGCCCGCTTGAATGTGAGGCAGATACATTACAACCTATGCTACACAGGTGGGCCTTTTAAACACCTTAATTGTGATGTCAGCTAATTACAAAGTGGACTATTCTTATAAATTATATGGCGCTTGCAGAAAGTGGAAGACTTTGAGCTTAAAAAAGCTACCCATGTAGCTATGTAAAAGTGATTGAGTCATTAAAATGCTCACCTCCATCAAGAGATTCCTTGGGTTGCCGAATGTGTCTTCTAGGATTGAAAATGAACTCATAAATAAGTCCAGAAACAACACCTCCTAATAGTGGACCGAACCAATACACCTGGAAAAAGATGAATGCATATTATGCAAATGACAATTAAGGTTTCTGCCTCAACATTTAAGAAATGTGTGCTGCTGCTGAAATTAATTGCTTAATTGTCTATATGGTGAGTTGAGCTTTTAAAGCATAAGTAGTGTTTAAGTTGACAACAACCATCAATCTTTTGACGTCCTTCTGTCCTGTTTTTTTTTTTAAAAGAATTCACTTACCCAGTGATTATCCCATTTATTCATTACAAATGCTGGTCCCAGAGTTCGTGCAGGATTCATTGATGGCATCTGTAATGAAGAAAAATGTTTATTAATAAAATATAATTGGAGAAAAGTAGCTGTCCATTACCATTAAGTACTATTTAATATAATTGTTTTCTTATCCATAAGCATCAGATTTAATTAGCGGTTAAAATAAAACTAGATATATATCCAATCAAAACTATTTCTGCAAGGTTTAAACTTTGGACCGCAGAGCACCTATTAGTGTCACCTTTGTGTGGTATGAAACAATCTACCAACTACTGCAAGTATGGAGTAATATTTTCTTTTTCGGCGATAGTGTTTTTTATCCGTTTCCCATGCATGATACATCCTAACATGTGTGAAAAGTTGAACTGTATACACTCCATGTGTTTTGTATTTTTACTGTAGACATTAATAAAATGTATATATACTGCAACTATCGAGAGTTGCAGAGAGGCAATGTAATCAAATTTGGTAGTTAAATTATATCACTTAACTTTATTTTTATCAATATTTAATTATGATTTGATTCATGCACCATTTAAATATGTATAACTCGGTGCAAACAAACATCTCACCTTCTGTAGACTTGGCCAACAAGACCAAGTGTGAGTAATCGTCACCTGTTCAGAGAGGCTAGTGCGCTCAGCCTTCATGGTGCTTTTGAAAAGCTGACAGTTATTAATGCTATTTTCGCATAAATATTTATATTATTCACTATCGTAAACAAACAAACAAAAAATAGTCCACGACACACATGCGTTACGTGCCTTGTAGAGACTCGGAAGTGAAAATACTTGTCTTCATCACTTCAAGTATCTCCTCGTTCTGCAGAGATGTACCTAACCAGTTGCGTGGCGTTAATTTTGCCACTGTTGCCGCCGGCAACGGCTAATAAATTGAAGAAAGTGCAACCAAATTTCACATTATTTTTTGTTCAAAGAATAATGGAAAGTCCATGGGATTTCACTTTCGGATTTCAATTATGTCAATTTGTGACCGATCCGCGGCGACCGGTCGATGATAATTCCCCCGAGACCGGTCGTCTAGCATCCTCCAGTTCTAAATAGCTGGTTATTTTGCCAATGACAATCACCGGCAAACTCGGAAGTTACAGATACGTGTGGAATGTCTGTGACCCAGAGAGGCTTTGGTTACCTGTTTATAACACGATTGTCGCCAGTGCAGTGAAACGGCAAACCTTAAGTTTTAGTGTGAATTCTTCGCGTATAACGGTAATATGATGAATGATGTAATGTTAAAGAATGGCATCACAATTTGCAGGTAAAAGTGGCTGCGTTTGTGTGATCGAAGCCTTTTAATTCGGTCCTTGAGTTTGCGTTCTTTTGGTGAAAAATGTCACATAATTTCAACAGGAAGGCTAACTCCGGATTTTAAACCATTAAGAACTAAATCACACGATCACAACTTACATCACATATTTAATTTTGATTATTCCTACCAACAGTGCATCATCAGAATGATCTTTTTCATCTATCCGCAGAATACACACTTGTTTAAGAAACACTCAAACTCAAAATTGACTTTCATGTCTGTTCTTGTTATCAGTGGAAAAAGGGCTGCTTAATAAACTTAAAAAAGCAACAGCAAGCAATACTTGAAAACTCTGTCTTTTTTTTTTTTCTTGAAGAGGAATTGGCGCGTTGAACTGAAATACAAATAGACACTGTAAATTGGAGAAATTGTAAATACATTTTAAATAAGGCATGTCGCTATAATTTTTATTTAAATATCTGTGTTTGTTTTATGTTATGCAACAACCTATAATTTTAACCTAGAAACACTCAGAATTCCTAACTGTCACTTCTCATATTAAGTCTGAAGCAACTGGCAACACTTTTGAATCACCCACGCCACGCCCCTGGTACCTACCATTTTGTATCGCAATATTTTATTATAAGTGCCTGCAAAAAATCGCGCACACTAATATATTGTTCTGTGACAGTTAGACCGAAGGCAGAATACTGCTCTATTTAACGCAGGAGCTTGAAGTGGTCTTCCTGGAGTGAATGTATAGTCCGTGTTAGGCTGACATGGCTATTAAGGTGTTCGATTCTTTCTGAATAGAAGCGGAATTTCAACGAACTCTACTACAACCAGTGAAGGTTGCGGTCACATCCTACATTCCAGTAGGAATCGATTCATATCTAATTTTAGCCAATTGAATACATCAGAATAGCTCCCTCACGTGGAGTAAACCACATGATAAGAGCTAGTTCCACGTTACTGCTGTGAACATCTTAGTTACGATGTCCGTCTAATTATAAGAAATCTATTTAGCTGATGCTTTGAATTAAATGCTCTATCTAGATATCGGATACTGAAAAATGGGTCTGTAGGACATTGAATATATGTACTTATACATCAATGGTTTTGTGTGGGAAATGTTTCGGGTACTTACTTTAGAATCTCTTTAAATAGATTTAAAATCACTGGTGCCATTATATATCGTTTAATATTATCCATTCCTAGGAAATATACAAAATTAAAGTTTTGTATAACCATAGCGAGTGCAAAATCTGGGTAATGACAAAGAAGTTGGACAGCAGTATACAGGCTACAGAGATGAACTTACTCAGGAATCAGTGGCTATACAAAGTTTAGATAAAATATGTAACGAAGATGTAAGAACAGAATTAAGTATGTATTAAGTAAATGATAAAATCAAAGAATATCAAGAAAAATGTAAGCATTATCTGGAAAGAATGTAACTTACTAGGCTGCCTGCTAAAGCAACATAAGTTTATAAAGAGTAAAAGGCAGACTTATGAGAAGATCGAAAAACTGTGATGGGGGGAAGACGATAATTTGCCTAGCTCATGAAAAGGAATTTCTCTGTCTGTAAATAACTGAAGCTCCCTGTAGTTATTGTTAATATCAAGGCCTACGTAGCTGAGAGTAAAAGAGGAGATGTTGGAAGTATGCATTGTTTGGTGAGCACGATGTAACGAAGTTGCAGTGCATACAATCTCGCCGCATATAAAGAATATTCATTCTCAAAAGCTTCCGCAGGGCTACGTGCACGGAATACCAACATTTTTACTTCACAAAACTTTTCTTCCCCTGTTGATTACATAGAGATCCTCTCGCTGTAATCAACTAGCATAAGCATTTACATGTGAATGCTCTTTTTATGGCAATAATTACTATTGAAATGTTGAAATTTATACACTCATGCTAGTAAGCGTAGCTGATAAAAACGTACATGTAACTACAGCATCATACTTTATGATGTTTAATACAGGCACGCGCGGATATGTGTGTGTTTAACTAAAGAGTTGTTTTTAACAATTAAAGAGCATCAAAGATGAAGTAATATTCTACTGTGTGTTTCATCAACATTTCTAACATATAAACATCCCAAATGTTGGCGAAACTCGTAACACTCTTTATGCTGTGTCATTCTTAGACCGTTCTTCAGCGCTGTTTTATATACAAATTTGCACGAGCATAAAACGCTATCAATTGCCAGGATTATATCAATATTGTAGGTGTGCTGGAATTTCGTCTCGCAGTTCTTTTACATGCCAGTACATTTGACATGGGAGTATCCTTTTTAAATTCATGTGCACGCATGAAACTTCCTCACGAGCTGTTGCAGGTATGGATTTGATACATTTGGTGCGGAAATACCATGTGACAAGATTCGTTAATAGGTATTACTTAGTACTTGTCGTGTGAGTTACTTACATTTCATTTGGACTATGAAATGATGTTTCATCGGGTCAGATTTCAATTACACTGCTGTTTGTGAAAACTGCAACACCAAGAAGGAATTATCCGAATAACTCCAAACTTGGTGGAAGTGCATTGAGTGTTCAAGCAATACGTGAGTATTGAGATGGGATACACGTAGGCCGAGCAGAGCCCTCGTCTGTCAGTCCGACAAGGTCAGTGTTGCACCAGGTGTAGTCAGTGCAGAGCTGTCAAATAAGGTGGAAACAATAAAACGAGTGTCAGTGTGCCTCGTCGATGTCAAAGGGAGCCATATCGGCATGTGACCGAGTTCGAACGTGGCAGAATGATCGGTCTCCGAGAAGCGGGTTTGTCATACCGTGACATTTCAGCTCGTACAGGGAATGCTGCTACGACAGTGATGCGTGTGTGGAAGCAGTGAATAGATGGAGGTCGTACGCAGCTAAGAGCGGGAACTGCACCACGAAAAATGACAACACGGGAATACGTTCATCTTGTTCGTATGGCCATAACAGACCGTACAGCTTCATCGACAGTGTTGACTCGACGCTGGAGCACTGAAACAGGTGTGAACTTGTCTGCATCATCGGTTCGTCACCGTCTGCTTCAGGTTGGACTGGTTGCATGCATGCCATTACGTTGGCTTCCATTGTCCAGAAGCCACAAGTTCTTACGACTGCAATGCGCACGTGAACACCGTCTCTGTGGTGCTGAGTGGCAAAATGTGGTCTTTTCGGATGAGTCCCGCTTCAACGTGTCCTACAGTGATGGCCGCATACGTGTCCGACGATAACGTGGTGAGCGCAACCTGTAGGGCTGCATTGTTGAGCGGCATAACGGACAAACACCAGGTGTGATGGTTTGGGGTACCATTGTTTACAACAACCGACCTCGCCACTTGCGAATTGAGACCACTTTGAACAGAACCGGTACCTAACAGCAGTCGGCCTTGAACTGCCGTACACTGAAGGTCGAGCCTACAACGCGATAAGGCGCCGCTGTTTTGCCTGCTGAACAGTGTGATAGTCAGCGGTCGAATTACGGCGTTTGTACTGAACGACTCTTAGTTATTTTATTTCTTCTTATTCTTTCCTTGGTGGCTCAGCGTGCCTGAAGCTTGAGGCCAGATTTTTTTTTGTGTTCATACGGTAATAGTGCTACTGCTAACATGGAAATCTACGGCAGGATAGATACGCTGCGAGTGAAATTTGAGATCACTGCGACGAGGCCAACGGCATTAGAAGTTCATGAGTTTGTAGCAGATACCTTGAAGCTTACTACTGACCAGGTGGATACGCTGCAGTTAATTGCGCGGGATCGAGCAATTTATATAAAGCTCATTTCGGTGGTGCTAATGGAACGGCTGTTAGAGAAGTTTGCTGGTACCGCTATGTTTACCTATGCGAACGGAGAGCGTACAACAGTTACAGTCGAAAGGGCCACCGGCAACACCACCACGGTGCGTGTGTTTGATCTGCCGCCGGAGATACCGAATGAGGTATTACGACAAAAATTGGAGCAGTATGGCAAAGTGTATGAAGTTCGGAGAGAGCAATGGGGCAATGCGTATAAAATACCAGTGAATACTGGTGTTCGTGCGGTGAAAATGGCTCTAAAAACCATGATTCCTAACACCATTATGGTTGTGGGCTATCGTGTTACAGTGGGTTACGCTGGTCAGGTGAAAACCTGCTATGTATGTGGGGAACCCACACACGTCAAAGAAAACTGTCCCAATAGGAAGACGGTCTTACCTGCACCACCACTTCCGCACAGGGAGCCACCGGAAACACAGCAAGAAAGCTCCGTGCAGTCGCATGAGCTGCCAGAACCAACACGGATGTCCCCGGTGTCCGCCGGCACAGTAAACAGTCAACTACAAACGGAACCGAAACCAACGGTGTCCGAGGAGTGCCGTGAGGAGGTGATATCGCCTGTTGGTAAGGAGGCGGGAGCTCTTATGACGGAGAAGCGTAAAAAAGGTGCTGCGACCGCCCTCCAGCCTACCCATACATCTGCTGGGGTCAAGAAAAAAAGCAAAGAAGTCGAAAACCACACAGTCTACTGTAGACTGCAGTGCTTCAGTCCAGCAGGACGCACCTTCTGCGATATCGAGTGCTGATGAGTTGACACTGGAAGACGGCGAAAAAACTGCAATGGAGGTGGTGTCAGGGAAGGTTCCGGGAGATGCATTGCAATCAGTGCCTGTGACAGTAGATGTAACTGGTAGTCCCGGACAACCGCGAGTAGTGCAGAGACCCTCGTCTCAAACCACCGGAAGCGTTAGCTAAAGTTTCAGTTTCTCAATAGTTTGTCAGAAGCATTATCATACACCTGCACTGGTTTCTCCCTGCCTTGTATTCTGGAGTTTCATGACTACTTCACCGCGCATTCAAATATTGGCTACCATCAATGTTAACGGAATTAGAAATCTACGCAATCAAAAATTGTTACACCAGTTCCTCACGACGCATGACGTGGATGTGTGTTTCTTGCTGGAGGTTAATACTCATAATTTGTCAGCCCTGTATAATCATGATCATGTGGTTAACTTGGGCCCAGAAGGTAGAGGCACTCTCCTGCTCTATCGCCGTGGTATCCCATGTTCTGACTTTCAATTACATCCCTCGGGGAGCGTCGTATCGGCTGTAACATTGCTCTGATAAACGTTTGTGCTCCCTCCGGTTCCAATCGACGACAGCAACGTGAGCACTTCTTTCAACAGGCGTTGACAGCCCATTTACTATCCGGTAAAGAGTGTATCATTGCAGGGGATTTCAACTGTACGCTTGAAGTTGAGGATCAGAAAGGTGTTGCCAATCTTAGCCCGACGCTTCTGCAATTAGTGACACAGTTACATCTACGAGATGCCTGGGAGCTGCAGCATGGTAATACGGTGCAATTCACCTTTTTCCGAGGCGCCTCAGCATCCCGACTAGATCGTTTTTATTTATCTGACACCTTGGTGCCCCGTTTCCAGCGCATTGATGTTCATCCCGTTGCCTTTAGTGACCACCACGCCGTTACATGTGCCCTGCAACTCACGGCTCCAAGTCTAGATACTGGAAGGAGTTACTGGAAAATCAATTCAACCCTATTTGCGGATGAGGACTGTCGATTGCGTTTTGCTACAAGATGGGCAGCTTTAAAATCCTCTTATCACCGTGCCTACTGCAAATCAGAATAGTGAGCCGTTACGGCAAAACCGGCCATCAAAGCATTCTTCAAAACAATTAGTTTTGAAAAAGCCCGTGACAGAAGAGAGGTGTTGAAATTTTGTAATGAAGTGCTTTGGAATCTACATGAGCAGCAGAATCGAGGTGCCGATGTCGCTCCGGCTATCAGAAGAATAAAGAAAATAATTAAAGGCAAACAAGATAAAATGCTGCAGGGTTGCGTCATTCGGTCCCCCTTGATGCACGCTCTCTCCGATGAACAGACCTCCTTTAATTCATTGGCCAAGGTACGCACCCATGGACAGGCCAAGTACATTTCATCGCCCACTGACGCTGCTACTGGAGTGGTGTTACATGGGACATGCCAGTTACTGCCTTATCTTCAGGAGTAATACCAGCTCCTATTTGGCGAGGCTCAAGCGGAGCCCATGGCTAGCTCGGCGGCCCTGAGTAGCCCAGTGGCTCACATTAGTCAGTCCACGGAAGAGAGTCTACAAGAACCCATAACGGAACAAGAAGTACATAAAGTGGTGCAACATTTGAAACGCAATACGGCACCTGGCCCGGATGGTCTTTCTTATGAATTTTATCTTGCATTCTGGCCGATAATTAAGGCTGAGTTGGTCGCAGTTCTACAGGAATAATGGGACGGAAGCTGGTTTCCAGAACATTTCGCGGATGGAATTATAATTTTACTCCCACGGAAACACTGCCCCCAGGTAGCGATGGACTTTCGCCCAATAACACTGCTGAATTCAGATTACAAAATCTTTGCGAAGCTTTTAGCCAACAGACTAAAACCAGCGTATGAGGAGGTGCTCCATGTTAATCAAACAGCTCTTCAACGCAAGAATATTGTTGGTGCCCTTGCGGAATTAAGAGATGCGGTCGTCCATCTTGAGCAGTGCCATTGCTCCTTGGCATTAGTTAATCTGGATTTTCATAGAGCTTTTGGTGGAGTTCAGCACTGGTATATCTGGCGGTGTTTGTGAGCAGCTGGGGTACCTCAACAAATGATAGCGGCGATTCAAGGGCTTTATTACCAAGCGACGTCAAGAATATTTTGTAACGGTGTTTTGCCGACACCTATCCCAATACGACAATCAGTCAGGTAGGGGTGTCTCTTATCTATGGGACTGTTTGCCTTGACACTCAATTCATTACCCCAGATGCTACAAGATAGACTGCAAGGCTAAACAGTAGCTGGAGAACGCCTTAAAGTAATGGCTTACGTGGATGACGTGACGGTCTTGGCCAAAGATCACCAGGATATGGAGGAAATAGCCACGGCGATTGTGACTTACAGTCGACTTTCGGGAGCTCAGCTCAACGCCCACAAATCAGAAATCCTTCCATTTGGCACCTGGCAACATCGACCAACATTGCTGCATATGAAGGTGGTTTCACAGACCACTATACTAGGGGTTATATTTACCTCTAACCTAACAGAAATGATTTCTCTTAATTGGACTCAGAGGCTCAACGTGCTACGTTTAAACTTACATGAAGATCGCTCTCGAAATCTAACGTTGTTGCAACGCGTCTGGTACATTCATACTTATGCACTGAGTAAACTGTGGTATGTAGCGCAGATTTTGCCGCTCCCTAAGCAGCTCGCTCGACGTTTTGAGACTGCTTGGATACTTCCTGTGGACGGGGAAGGCATATCGAGTTGCTCGCCCGCAATTGCGTCTTCCTCTAAAGAAAGGTGGTTGTGGTCTAGTGGATGTTGACAACGAGTGTATGGCGTTATTGGGAAAGAGAAGATTGTCCTCGTTACTTGGCAGTGAGTCTCCGATTCACAAGAAATTTTGGTATGAGAGACCGACACGGGAATTTCATCGTTTGGTCGCCAAGCTTCGTGCTCTTGAAAATTCCGGGGAGCGACTGGAGAAGTTGCTGACTACCAAGGACCTCTATCGTCACTTGATGGAGCCAGATATTCCACGACCGTATGTGGAAACAAAATACAGTCGTGATTGGAAATGCGTTTGGGCCAATGCAACCAACTGTAACCTTCCATCGCTCTGGAGAGAAACTGTTTATGAAGTATGAAACAGTTCCAACTGCAGAAAAGATGTGGCGTCACGGGAGAGTGAATTCGAAGATCTGTGGCGTATGTATGAAAAATGATACACTTGAGCATCGTTTGTACAACTGTCAGCGGGCTGACTTGATTTGGACCGCCCTCCGAGACGCACTACATAAATTTCGTCCAGAAGAACGCTTACGTTCAGTACCACAGCTGGTACAACTGGAGTTTCGCTTCAAAGACACGAAATTTCATAATTTTGCAGTGTGGTTGGTTGCTGGTACTCTATATTGGCTGCTGAAAGTACGGCGAGGAGACACTGTGCTAGGAAAGACCTTACGTATATTTTTAAAGGAGGAGAGGTGGACCTATATAAGGAAGAAGACCTTGCGTTCTCTGGAGCCATTCATTTATCACTTGGAACAAATGCAGATCTAATAACCATTTAAGGAAATAGAACCCTTCATATAGTCTCACAGTACAAGCAAATAAAACAAGAAATGTTCTAAACGACTTGACTTGTACCCGTTCCCGTCTTTAAAATAGTGAAAAATATATATAAAAATAAAATAAAAAATATAAGAAATATAAAAAAAAAAAAAAAAAAAAAATAGGATACACTTGTTCAATACTCTTTATTTTCTTAGAGATATTTAAAATGATCACTTAAGACAATTATACAAAGAGTGAAGTAACAAAACAAAAAAGAGACTTTTGTAAGTTTAAAAAAATGGAAAAAAGAGGAATGATTTGCTACCCGCTTTAAATAAACGGTGATTGTAGTGCCTGAAGTACTTCCCCTGCTTCAGGCATCTCCTCAGGCCATATTTCAACAGGACAGTGCCCGGCCACTTCTTGCGAGGAATGTACAAGCCTTCTTCGTAGAGCATTGGGTACAATTGCTTCCCTGGCCTGTACGTTCGCCTGATAATGTCACCCATCGAACATGTCTGGGATATGTTTGGTCGGCACCCGGTGCGTCCTGGTCCTCCAATAACTAGTGTCACGGAATTGTGGGCTCCAATAAAAACTGCATGGAGTGAAATCCCCCAGGAACGTATTCAGAGCCTTTTTGATGCAATGCCATGGCGTATAGCAGCTCTAATTTTAGCGCATGGAGGCCACACGAAATACTGAATATTATAGGGCTCAAAGGTCATGTACAGATTTAACAACTTAATCATTTGCTACTAGTCATTTACCTAACCTGCGGCAAAAAATTCGTTGAATTCATGCGTTTTCTCCTTGGTGTTGCAATTTTCACGAACAGTAGTGTATGTTAATGTAGTGGCTCTAAATGTATACTGCATCTGCAAACCCTTGTTCCTAAACCCAAAATGATTAGTTTGGTACTGCCTTTCTGTTACAATATTTTCTGCACATTGTTTTTCCAAATCCAGTAAAGGTATGAGTTTCAAGGGAATGACATATTTCAATTTCAATTGAAAGTGACACAGAATTGAGGATAGCTCATATTCCGATCAGTGTAAAATTTTACTATCTTTAGATGAAACTCTGAATGTATATAGTTTAAAGCTTGCAAGTAAGTGTAAAACAAAATATGTCAACATATTCCAAGTCTGATTGAAATTAGAAAAGAATATCGTGTAAATCGGGAGTGCCTTCTAAGAATTTACAATGTTTAAGTAAACAGCTCTACTTGTAGAGATGAAACGTTGTATATAAATGTTTCAATAGAATTTAAATTTTGGTTTAAAACTGGCACAGAATTAGGCATAGTTTATCTGGAAAACCTTTAAAATTTTACGGATTTTAGACAAAGCGCTCTATATTTAAGAGTTTGAAAAACTTTTCTACTAGGAGTCACTTACTGGTGGGTAGTAGGTAGTATACGAGTACATACGTGGGAATTGGAGAGTCGGCCCTCACACCTCAACCAAGGTCTTTTTGCTGCCGCTATTTCTGACTAGGAGTTCAGTTAATTAAGCACTAAAAGAATATTCGGGTCTAGAAGCCTCACAACTATTGGTGGGGTCGAACCCGGGAACATTCCGTGGCTGGAAACCAGAGCAGCCACATCCTAGCACACTGCGCCATGGCAGGAAACACGGTCTGGTGAATATTTAAATACTAAGATTATAAGAGGGATGTGTATGGTTTGTAACCTGCGATGTGTCACTGCCTAAAGCCCAGTAACAGTTCCCTAAATTCCTTTTATCCTGACTGAAATGTTTAGATATTCCTAAGACTGCTCATAATAATAAATGTTATGATTGCTCCTAATTATTTCATTCACCAAATTCAGTGTTATGCGTACATGTATGATACTGTTAATATTAAATTACATATACTAATTACTTCTTAATACTGTCGAAACTACGAAAATAATCTTGACTTTAAGACAATTCTACGTCCACAACCGTAGCACTTCGCAATAAATATTTTCGCTACAGTGATTTTGTTAGCTAAAACTCTTATCAGGAGCTGTACTCAGATATGAAAATGTATTAACATTATAAACAATAAATGTCTCACATTGCATCGTCTTCTTCCATATATTCTTGGCTTACTTCCAACATTTTTCGTTGTGTAAGCAAGGGCAGCTTCATATTCTAATTACACGAATTTTTAAAACTATTTTTTGTCTGTTGAAGTTAATGATGTTCATGTTTTTCTGTAGACGGCGAGAGGTTAAAATGACTGCAATAGCGCAGCTCATGAAAAATGGAAGAAAAACTCCCATCAAAAGCAGACACTAACAGTTGTGTAACTTTCTTGGCAGTGACGTTAAAGTCGAAACTCCAGTGTGTATCGTTCTAAACGCAGGTGAAACTTTTTCTCATTTTGTAAACTCTTTATGTGTATAATTTAAACTTCCAGGTGAAAAACCTGGGAACCTAGGAAACTCCATATCTCAGTTTTAGTGAATGAGCTTTTAGATTAGGCTGCATTGTGACGAATCGATGCAAACATTTTCATAATGTATAACACTTTTCGCCTTAATTGTTTATATTTGAGGTCGCTATTTAAGAAAATATACTTATTAAATGTTAGTAACAAAAATTCAAAAGTTGAACAATACAAACACAGTGTTTCCGAACTTTCTTCTACCTCATGAAGTTATAAAGAGTGAGATAATTCAGCGTTAACACATTCGAAAGGTCTCGGTTTGGAGTCTTATCTGACTGGCCACCTCTGTCAAGGTATTTTCGTGGTTTACCCAAGTCGGTAGGAGAATGCTTGGTTGTTTCTCTTCTACCATGAATTTCCTGTTCATTTTCTGTCTTTTCGTCTGTTTCAGAGTTGTAGGGCCAGGCGACGGCGTTTGGTGTGTTTCGGCAGGACAGTGGTATTTGCGCCCTGGCGTTTGGTGGAGTGCTGGGACCTCCTTCCTTGGAATGGTGTCGACCAATTTACACCTGCTATATTATTTTTAGTTGTGTTTCACGGGTGATGCAAATTTTAATCACTTACCGAGTTTTGCTCTGTACATATCTACATGTGTACGTAAAGTACAGTGAGCATTACAGATATAAAACTTTGTAGGTGTGTGATTCGAATTAGGAACACGCCGCCGTAATCACTGGGTACTAAAATACAGCTGTGGATAAAAAGCATTTTATTTAGACTTACATCGCAACTAAGGTGTTCACAGTAGTAAAGCGAGACCAGCTCTTATCACGCTTTTTACTCCATATGGGGGAGATATTCTTATATCTCTTTTTGGCTAAAGCAGGCACGTATTCAGAAGTCAATTTCCGGGGGGGGGGGGGGGCCAAAAATCTACGTTGAATTATTTGCTTTTAATAATTAATCAGGGATGTATTTTTATCATGTTAGTAAAACTAAAAACGAATGTAATATATTACATTCACATTGCTTTCTCCACCCAATCTTCTACAAATTGTTCTCAGATAAGCTTGTTTTTGTCTTGTTTCTTTGGATAAAGTCTATAGAAAGACCTTTAATTGCACATTTTTGTTCTTATACCTGGGATAAACTGATATAAGCAGCAATCAGATATTTAAAAACGAACCACTGATTGATGCATTTGAAGTATTAGTTCTCCTTGAATGAAAAAGGGAGTAGGATCTTAGAAGTTAAAAATTACATACCTTTAAGTAAGTATCTGAATATTTTAATCACTAACAAATAATATATCCGAATTAGTTAACTTTGCAATACATTATTATAATTGGCATTATTTGTGTATTTTAACGAGTTATTTGTGCAGTAACTTTTCGTTTATCTGTTAGGTTTAGAATAGTTATACAGACTTCACTTCCAGTAAAGCAAACTTCAGGATTTATCCTCAGAAAATTCATAACAGGCATTCTATTTGTTATGCAGCTATCTTAAATATGTAGTGTTTAAATTAAAATTATTGAAGCCATTTTCGGACGATTTTATTGAAAGTCTTCGTTTCGCATCCTTGAAAGATAACGAAATTAAATCCTACATTTTATATTCCTCCAATATTTGGGTTCTGGAGCACGCGCGCAGACATTTATTTTTAAGTTTTTTTTTTTTTCTCCCTGTTCTGGTGTCCTCAAAACTTGCATTCCTGATGACATCTCAATATCAACTTTTTAAATGGAATGTAACACGTTTGTGCTTACTAAGCACGTGGTAGAAGCAATAAACATTGATCCCGTACTCCCGTACACTCACATGAGTCTCTCTGGTTCTCACAATTTCGCAACTCATATAAAGCACGATTGCTCCATGCGTATCGTCATCAGGCAAACTGTTTGGTTATAAATGATTTCAACTGGAGCCCGCCTCCATAGTTTGGTGGTAGCGTGTCTGACTCCCAGTGAAGACATCTTGGCCAACCTTGCCGCGTAAGGGGAAGGAGGGTTTACCTCCACCCACTGTCTGCGAATATAAGACGCAACGTTCCATTATGTAGAGAGAGCGAGGAAAAGGGAAATGCTTTCATGAGGAGGTGAGGTGAAGTGAAAAAATCCACCTTTGCTCATATGAGCGCAAGTTGGGCACCGCAGAAGCGAGAGATCCAATCGAGATCAAGATAGTTTTCTCAATATGGCTTTTTACAGGGCATTCCCTTATCTTAGTAAGACGAATGTCGGGTAAATCTTATGTTCTAGTCGCTTTAGACTGATGTGATGGTATCACCTGTTTCATTTACTGCCCAATATGATTATCCAGTTAAAGGACGTTAAAGTATTAAAAATAAATAAATAAAATACTAGGTTTCTTATGAAATTATGCAACGAGCAATTTTGAGACTGTTAAATGTGCATAACAATTGTTATATAGGATGAAATGTTTCGAAAATAGCTGATACGAGGGAAGTAGAAATTGCGGGAGTTGCGTATTCTATGAGCTCCACGTACTCTTTTAACCTGATGTTTTTAGCAATGATAACCTGGTTTCTTAGTTAAATAATCATGGAAATTATAGAGATGTTTATCGCCTTTTCCCCAAAAATTCAAAATTGTCATGTCTCAAACATGCAGCATTTTAATTGTAATCAATAGACGTGTTTCTGAGAACAGAAAATTGACGAAAGTTCTTCCTTCCAAAAGAAGATATTCACTCACTTTAGACAATGACCCTTGTTGCAGTTGAAATAACTCAGTTCTGAAGACAGTCCTGAGGGCAAGCAAGAGGTGCACAGTCGGGAACAAAAGAAAGAGTCACAGTTTCAGATTTATTTAATCATTTAGTCATTTGTTGCTAATATTTTTCTAAGAAATGTTTATTTCTTGTGAAACTATTTATTATTATTTTTTTATAAAATTATTTATTAAGATTTTAGTTAATTGATGGAAATTAATCATTTCTTCACACTAACCGTACATAGGCTAAGGTTTATCATACGATAGAGTCAACATGAAAAATTCAATGCCACGGGCGGGATTTGAACCACGGATCTCCTGATTTCCGTCCAGTCGCTCTTTACCCATTGAGCTACCATGGCCAACTTGCTGTCATGACATTCCTTCATTTGACTCGTATATTTCCCCGGTAAACCAGTAGGGGCTCTCGCATTCCAGATACACCGTTTGTGGCCACTTACCATTGTAAGTACTTGCATTGTAAATACTACTGTGATGAAGCTTCGCTTCATCAGGCTTCATCACAGTAATACTTGCAATGCAAGTACTTACAATGGTAAGTCGCCACAAACGGTGTATCTCGGATGCGAGAGCCTCTAGTGTTTTACCGGGGAAATATACGAGTCAAATGGAGTAACAGCGAGTGGACGAAAACCAGGAGATCCGTGGTTCAAATCCCGGCCGTGGCATTGAATTTTTCATGTTGACTCTATCTACTTATTAAGAGTTTTCATTACACTAGGCGGCCTTGTTTTGTACATTGAATAGAGACGTTAAGAAGAGAAACTTAAATAAACTTTTTCAATTCATTTTAAACTTAGTTTTATTTCACTATTTATTTATTAAAGGTTCGGAATGACAATTCATTTGGGGGGGTGTCCGGACCCCCTGGACCCCCCCCCCCTTAAATAGGTCCCTGGGCTAAAGTTAGATATGAAACGATTTCCACTGGATGAAAGCGGGGTAGCAAAGTACTCTACTCTAGCCAATGAAGGAAGTAGCGCTCTATAATGCACTCGTAATTATATTAGTTCACCAAAGACACTTTTCGGGCGTGCTAGTAAGACCACAATACTTGTAAATAAAAAACTGAAACAGTGCAAACAGTAATCCTACGTAATGTAATGATAACAGATAGTTTCCCAAACCCGATATTATCATTTGGGTTGCACGTTTGAACAAAGAAGACGGCGACTCGGGAACATCGTGTGAGTGATAATGGATGCCCTTAACTTCGGAAGCTTTTGTTGAATACTGAACCAAGATTTGTTATAAAAAAAAACAGAGCTGGTTATTACCTATTTACAAGGTTATCAGATGTACCATACACACATTTATTAATCATAGTCCCATTTGACAAAGAAATATCACAATATTCCTGAAAGTTTTATTGAGTGTTTCAATATTTAAGAATCTTAAACAATGCATTGCATTTCAAATTATTAACAAACACCCCTTTATCATTCACATTCCAAGGTAATGTACGAAAAAAAAATCCGTCTGGATACCTAATAATGGCAACAACGAAAACAACAATTGGATGCCTTTCAATTAGTTGAACTATAGCTTCAGCGCAGCACTTGTTATTAACGACAAATTATTCGATGCGTAATTATTAAATTATAGAACAGTCATTGAAAACAATTTTCAAACTGTTTATTTATGTTTTTTCTTTAAATTATGTATGGGATTATCATGAGTTACCGTTGTTGAAGGAAGAGGGCAATGTGCTTATCGATAGGCAATATAGCAACATTTTGTCCTCTATATAACTAGTTTATACTCAACAATATTTGGAGATAAAATTATAATACTACTGAGCACATTTCATTACAAAATATTTATGTGCTTCCAACCCACCCCATGTGGTCTGTGACCTTCGGAGAAACCTCATTCCACCACGTGATATCCGGATCCATTTACTGTCGGAGGTATCTCAGGGGCGGTATCCGTTATCTCCGATGTTGGGGGGACATAACAAGGATGGCGATGGAATGAGAGGACCCACGGCTTTTACCGAGAAATCCGAACTACACAAGGTCTTAGGCTCATTCAATTTTAAATAACCTTAAAATAGTTCACATACACTAAAATATACTATTTTCCCTAATACTGACTTAACGTTAATTTTGTATCTAGGATGTATTATGAGGATTACTTGCAGGTACTTTACATATTCAATGTGCTTTAGCAGACGGCCTTAGTTGCCTGTCGCCTTCCTGCACGATCTAATTTACTGAGGTTGATTTAAGGGAAGTTTCACTAGTCCTATTCCTTCAAAGTTAAACCTGCTAAATTCATAACCAATTACCTCAGAAATGTAATTATTAACTCACTCTCTTCTCTGTATTTAGCTGCAAATACCCTTTACAGAGAAAAATATTTAGACTAACTTTATGAGCTAGAGATTTGAAAATTTAAACAAAGCTCAAAACTGAATAACATTGCAATATTAACTCGCTTTCAAGAAAATCCCAAAACTGAAAAATACCCTTTACATCAGTGGCTAAGCGTGCAATGAAGCGCTGGAAGCGCCGCTTCCCCAAGAATTTCAGGAGGAAAAGAAGAAAAAACATCATGCCAAACAATTTCTTATTCGCTCTGGCATCCAAGAAAGGTATCCAAGAATTTCTCCTTGTACATAACATTTATACACCTATGTGGATTCCTAAACCCATACAGAATGTCAAAATATGTAACTGTGAGTTTTTAATAGCTATTTACTTGTAATATTTAAAATTAAAACGTGGAGCGTTTTCAATAACGGGAGTAAATTACATAGCTAGCAACATAAATAAGTAACTTTCAAAATATTATGTGTTCATCTAGAATGAAAGGTCTAAAGCTCATTTTCTTTAGAAGTGACTTTATCGTTCTTATTTATATTGTGAGCTGTGATGGATCTTTGCTACAATGCTGCATGTACGGATGACAGTTTTTAAATACGTTATATTCCCGTCAAGATAACGCACATAACCGGTTTATCAGAGTTAATGATTATTCATGGGCTATTGTATCTGAAAGCAAACAATCATAGAGGATGGTGGCTTCATCGAACCCATCAATTTGTCCCGCCTTTCATTAAGCCTAATATTGGGCATCAAACCGATGCAGCCCGCCTCGGTAGCGTGGTGGTAGAGTGTCTGCCTCACGTTCAAGAGGTCCCGAGTTCGAATCTCGGTCAGGGTGAGTTACCTGGATACGGTTTTTTCCGAGGTTTTCCCTTATCCTAAAAGACGAATGTCGGGTAACTCTAAGCTCTATGGACCCTGGGCTCATTTGAGCATCATTATTTCACCCATTCCATTCATCGTCCGATATGACTTAACGTTGGAAGACGTAAATTACAAAAAAAAAAAAAAAAAAAAAAAAAAAAAAAAAAAAAAAAAAAAACATGCAGACCGTGTTATAGGAACATTAACCTGTGACATTTCTATATTTTCGTTTCTGGATGACTATTTGTTGGATTATACAGAGATTAACGATAGAATGTGCTGATGATACTAAAATCCATAGAGAAAAAAAAAAACTCTGCATATCTAATAGCCCGGTTTCTGGAATCTATACCAGGCCTTATTATGCAAACTTCATTTTTAATTTTATTAACTTCTAAATCAGATTACGCAAAACAATTTACAAATTTTGCAGATATAATCTACTTTCTACCTTAACGAGCTAACTAAACTTACAGATTACTGGATTCCAGTAACCTTACAAATCTATTCAGCTAATCTATCTAAAACAGTCTTTTATCTACTTTATTTATACACCAACAATATAGATCAAATCTACATTTCTACTACAGCTTTAATTCTTATAACAAGCTACGAAAGACTGTTTCCTACAATTTTAAAATTTCCTCTTCTGCAACTGGTATCCAAAGCTTCCTCCTACTGGTATCCATCTCCTAAAGGAACTGGCATCAGTAGATGGAGCTGGTTCGTCAGTTCCAGACATCCGGGTAGCCATCTCTCCGCTTCTGCATAATCAGTTGCATCTGTCCGCTCTGATACTCTCTCTCTCTCTCTCTCTCTCTCTCTCTCTCTCTCTCTCTCTATATATATATATATATATATATATATATATATATATATATACATACATATAATCACTTCATCACTTTCTACGACCTCTGGTATAACTACTGATCTCAATGCAAGTAAATCAATTCTTCGACCACCTCAGCTTCAGCTGACACAGCCTAATCACTCACTCGATACCAGGGTACCGCATGATGCTACCATGCACATTGACATAGTCAAATTGGGCAGTCGCAACAGTCGAGAGCAGCGCTCGCCGCCTTCTCACTGCTAAACTCAAATTAAACGCCTTTGTATGACACCATCTTCTGAGCAGTCTAATACCTCCCGTTATGCTTACGCTATTACAACATGTAACCGATTCCATGCTTTATCTGAAAGCTCTGACCAGATAGATTCAGCTCCTAATACCGTACCCAAGGAGAAAGTTCCACCGATTTGTGTGCGCAATGTTCAGAATTACCAACTGTTCCTTCAAGATATCAAAAAGTGTGTTCTCTCAGATTTTCATACTGAGCTCCGAGGAGCCCTTATAAATGTGTTTGCCTCTACTTCAGGGACCCAGCTGACTAACTTTTTTTCAGCAATCTGCCTTGTTCCCTCAGCGATAAGGAAATTTATGATGGACTCATCGCCCTTAAATTTCCTGTCAAAAAGGTTACACTTCTGCTAGGAAGAAACAAACAACATATTCCGTTATGTCCCATTGAGCTGGAAAATACTGATGGAGGTAGGGAAATACTTAACCTCACACGTTTGATGTACCGTGTTGTGTCAGTTGAACACAGACGTCGTAACACCGACCCGCCGCAGCGCACTCGATGGCAGCAGTATGGTCATACCAAAAATTACTGTTAGCTGACTCCTCGCTGTATACGATGTATAGCTGATCACCATTTCTCTAAGTGCAGCAAGTTACCTACTACGCCTGCTCAGAGTGTCAACTGTGGTCAGGATTACCCGGCCAATTATCGGGGTTGTCCCCATTATCTAGAATTGGAACAACGCATCTCCCAGCGACATCAAGGACAAGATGCTCTCCGTCTAGCAGCAGCTTCACAGATGCGACCAGGTCAGCAACCTCAACCAATACACCCGCAGCAGTCATCACAACATTCCCAATCCCGGCAACCTCGCTCACATCAGTCTCCGCAACAAGAATCACCTCCTACCTCGGAACAGTGTTCTTATTCCCAGGCAGTGAAGTCCTCTGCTGCTGCTGCTTCTTCTTCTTCTTCTCTTCGCCATCAACCTTCTTCTTCGTCTTCTCCCCCTCCACAAAATCAGGAACCTAGTGCATCGTCTTCCTTCTGGTCGTTTCTCAGTGACCTCTTTAGCAAATTTTGTTCGCTATTCCGCGTCTTTGTTATCCCCTTTCTGCCAAAATTAACCAAAAACGCTCGCTCACTCTTCTTCTCTGAAGTACTTCATGGTGGCAAACCGTAATCTGCTCTTAGAAGGTTCACTCTTCTCAATTGGAATTCTAATGGACTACGCGCTAAACGCGCTTCTTTCATTCATTTTCTTACGATGCATAATATTGACATCACCTGTATCAGTGAGACTCACTTGCTTCCTTACGAAACCTTTACTGTTCCTGGGTACACAGTCCATCGATAGGATCGGATTGCTCCAACAACATTTGGAGCTGTAGCTATTGTGATCCGACGTAACATTACTCATCACTCTATATTTTTACCTGGCGTTCCCGACCTTGAAGTGGTAGGAATTAAACTTCCTACAACCGATGGTAATGATCTCACGGTAATCAGAACCGATAAGTCTCCTAACCGGAAACTAAATACTACTTATTTCTCCTTGCTTTTTCCTGCCGACAGCAGCACCCTTGTTCTCGGCGACCTAAACTGCAAACACTTATCATGGGGCTGCAACTATACCAATCCCAATGGCCGACGCCTTTACCACATATTGAACACCTGCGGCTTATCCGTCTTGGCACCTACAGATCCCATGTATTATCCTACCAATCCTCTTAATACTCCTGACATTCTCGACATTGGCATTCTCAAGAATCTCCCTCTTCCAGCGCATTTGTCCACACTAGCGGAACTTGACTCTGACCACTGCCCGGTCTTAATTTCCTTTCAACTCGCTCCGAACATATTTGCCTCAGCGCCGCGACTTAAATAATGGCTATGTCCAATGGGATAAGTTCCATGCTTAGTTGGATTCAGCGCTCCACACTTACTCTCTTACCCCTGAAGCTGACATAGATTCTGCCATTAAGCACTTTACAGGCACAATATGCCACTGTGTGTGAACTTTAACTACCTACTCCAAGCTGACTCATATTGCTTCTTCCTTACCTGCACCGATTCTTCAGCTTATCCATGAAAAACACAGGATTCGACGTCAGTAACAAAGGAAACGACGACCTTGGCTGCGTAGGAAGCTTACTGGATTGAACCGGCTCGTTAAAGTCGAATTTGACGGTCATCGCCTTGAATCCTACAAACGACAACTGACGAGTATCTCTCCGCATGATCACACGCTCTGGCATGGCACTCGACGCATTCTGCGAGAGCCAACTATTGTACCAGCTCTGCGTACTACTGACACTCTTGTTGCGGAGGTCACAGCTAAATGTGAAGTTCTTGCAGACCACTTTGTAGGCACGTTCACACCAAACGCACCTCATGTTACCACCCGGAGTATAGAAAAGAAGCTTGACGCTTTTCGACACCAACCAACTGTTCCCTGCAGAATCTCCTTCACTAGTCCTGCTGAACTTAGGCATTTAATTCGCTTTCTTCCTCTTAAGCAATCACCGGGACACGACTTGATTCCCAATATTGTACTGAAAAACCTTACAAAGAAGGCCCTAGCACATTTATCTTCAATTCTGAACGCTTGTCTTCGTCTTGGCGTTTTTTCCTCACACCTGGAAATTGGCTCAAATCATTGTTTCACAAACCTAATAAACCTAAAAATCTCCCGACAGCTATCGTCCGATAAGTTTGCTGTCTACCTTGTCCAAACTCTTTGAAAAGATTCTTCTTCGCCCTCTCCTTAATTTCAATTTGGATTTCATTCTATACATTCTGCCTCACACCAACTACTACGTTTGACACAATGCTCATGGTTTTGAGCAACGAAAGCACACAACCGCCCTCCTCCTCGACGTAGCACAGGCCTTTGATAAAGTTTGGCATGAGGGGTTAATCTCCAAACTGTATAGCACTGGCCTTCCACATTGTCTGCTCACAACCATCTGAAGTTTTCTTTCAAATCGCACATTTACTGTTCGCATTCGTTGTACGGAGTCCTCTCAGCGCCATATTACAGCAGAAGTTCCTCAGGGATCCATATTGGCCCCAATCTTATTTAGTATCGGTACCTATGATCTTCCTTACTTGGACCCTACCTCCATAGCCTTATACGCTGATGATACTGTTTTATATAATTCAGGCACAGATCTCCCTAGAACTATTCACACGCTACAAACCTCTCTTGACTGCCTCATGTGGTCTAACTTAGAAAATAATATGCTGTCAATTCTTAATTTGAAAATGCGTAAGAAAACAGCCATTTTGAAACAAAAATTCATGAATCTTCAAACGAAGCAAAAACCGAATCCACATAAAAGCAAGATTTATTACTCTCATGTCAAAAACCTAACAACGTAACGAATCTATCTACATGCAACTTCACGGAGAAAGAAATAGATTTTCTAAACAAAGGCCTAAAAACATGTGTAGATTACACAAAAAACATTGAAAACTAAATCGCGGACATTGAAATAGCGATATATAATTTGCCCGATAGTAAAAAATCTACGATCAGAACACAGTGCATAGAAACTCTAGATCATATTCAAAATGCAAATTCAAAAAGTTATTTATATAAAAAATTAATCAAAAATTTAAATGAAAAACCGGTAATCTACACAAAAGCAGACAAGGGTAGCAAAATAGTAATATTGGACGAAGAAGACTATCGCAAAAAAAATGGACAACCTTTTAAACGGAAAAGAATTTGTTAAACTAGAAAACAATTCATTAAATAAAGCATGCAAATCTGTGGAATTAGCAATTAAAACAGTAAAATCATGACTAAAAGAGATAAATTGAACAATAAAATAGACAATCCAAAAACACCATACATATATGGTTTACCCAAAATACATAAACCTGAAATTAGCCTCAGACCAATAATTAATAACATTGATGCACCCACTTACCAACTATCAAAATGGCTGGTTCAAATCTTCAGATCCTTCACAAAATTTGAAAATTTAAGTATCAAAAACTCGTTTGAATTGTTAAATCTCCTGAAGGACACAAAGATCAACTCTACAGTTGCTTTAGTTTCCTTTGACGTCATTTCTTTATATCCAAGTATACCCACCAATGAGCTTATTCCACTTCTCAAAAAATGGCTGGAATCAATACAAATAACATCTGAAGAAATAGAAGAACTTTCACAACTTACAGAAATTTGTATCAATCAAAATTTTTCAGCTTTAATGGACAGATCTATAAACAAAAAACAGGCCTAGCTATGGGCAACCCATTGTCTCCCTTTTTGGCAGATTTATTTATGAGTGCTTTTGAAACACATATCACAAAAACTTTTCCAAATTATTTCAAAGTGTGGTATCGCTATGTTGACGACATTTTTGCAATAGTACCTAAAAACTCATACAAGATGGTCTTAGACTTTTGAATATACAAAATCCAGCTATAAAATTTACATTGGAAACAGAAGAGGATGGTGTGCTGCCCTTTTTGGACATCAAGATCAAAAAAATGAACAACAAACTCACCTTTGGTATTTAGAGGAAACCGACACACACAGATAATTACATTAAGAACAACAGTTTCAACCCAAAACAACACCAACATGCCATTTTCAACAGTTTAATCTTTCGGATGATCAACTTTCCACTAAACAGAGAAGATTATCAAGAAGAATACCTACACATAAAAAAGTAGCTATATCCAATGGTTTCAACCCAAATTTAGTAGACAAAACAGTTAAGAGACTCAACAAAGCTAAGAAAATAAAAGAAACCACCACCCTAGAACTTACAGGAGAAAAAGAGAAAAAACTTTTTAAAAAATTCACCTTCCACCCATCAGCCTATAACAAATCCCAAAAAATCTTCTCAAAACACAACATAACTCTTGCACCTCAAAATAGGTTTAATATCAGAAATTTGTTAAAAGGCCCTCCCAAAAATTCAATCAATACCAAAGAAAAACCAGGAATCTATGAGATCAAATGTGAAACTTGCCCTAAAATTTATATAGGAAAAACAAAAAGAAATATTAACATCAGAACTAAAGAATATCTAAGAAACATTAAAAATGATGAAACAGAAAAATCAGCAGTGGCTTTTCATTTTTTGAATACTAGACATGACATCAACTTGGAAACATCTCTAATAAAATATGTTAATCACCCCATAGACCTTTCCGTATGGGAAAAAATCTTCATCAACAAAAATCGTCATAGAGTCATGAATTTTGAAACTCCACCACTGGACATCTTTGACAAGTACATCACGCCATCTATTGACAATACGGAGAAAGAGGAAACCACTACAACTTACACTAATCGAGTATTAGCTGATGATAGGAGCGAGAGCTCTTGAAACATGTCCTGTGAATAAACAGTGTGAGTGAAGCAATGTGTCAATATCTTCTCGATTAACTTTTGTACTAATTTGTGCTTCACTGTCCCTACGCTTCTTCCAAGTTTATACTTTGACTGCAATTTATATTTTTAAAATATGTAATATAATTACTATCAACATACAGTTGAGTCTTGTCTCCATCTAAAAAAAATTGTTACTGCAATGTAGGCATATCCCCCAACCAAAGTTACTCTATACATGCAAAAATTGCAAATATTTAATTTTCTCCGGAATCCTTCTATGGTTTTTATTAAAATGTTACATTATTTATTTTCTCCTGAATATTTTATTGATTTTCATTAAAATGTCATATTTTACACAATGGCATGAGATTAACATGTTATTTAGATTTTCTAACCTATCGAGGTGCACATAATATACGGATTTCTTTTTAAAATAAATGTGATGTAAAAAGCAAGGGACCTGTAAAATGATCATGATAATAATCTGTCTGAAATTATAAAATCCTGTTGTAAACATATGAGAGGGGACAAAGAGAGAGATGAAGGTACTTAATCGGAAAGCTCTTAGGTTGCTTGTTGGTGGTGGACATTACATAGGTATTTGTAAAGGCTGTAGAGAATGAGGCGAGCAAGGAATTGCCATGCGATGTCCTCCATCAACGAGACACCTAAGAGCGTTCCTTTAAAGTTTTCTTTGTCTCTCTCTCTGTTCCCTCCCATATGTTTATAACAGGATCGTTCTAGTTTGAAGCATTCTAGAAAGATACATGAAGGCGTACATCAGATGTGTGTATGTGTGTGTGCGCGCCCGCGCGCATCTAAGTAAACGACATCGTAACAGGGCACACTTGCCAGGAAAAATTCTCCACAAAGGGGGCTCGACGTGTAACAATTATAGAGGCAAGTGGCCCCTTGGACGGCTTCCTGGACCGTGGAAGACAATGGGACGGACGACAAACAGCTCCGTCATTACCCTCGTGTAATTTGCCATTATATAAAATGCACGCGCTGGCAATCGTCGTCGTGCATTTAAAAAAGAATCTCTCCCTACTCTTTTCTTTGTGTTAGGGCACGTGGCGCCTTTGTCTCCGTGATTCATGATACCTGCTATCAATTCCTGCAGCTGCTGATCGAAGTGTTATCATTGCCGAGATTCAATGAAATTGGTTAACAAAAAGATAAAACTCAGATTTCAACAAATGTCACGGTGTTATGACTGATTAGTACATCATTCGCATTTTGTTCCGTCAGTTTGCAGCACGTATCAAATTATTTTTGAAACAACCCACTGTCATAACCCTAATTCTGAGTATGAAATAGGTTTACACATTAAGCACAGCTTGATAGTGATTAGATTAGATTAGATTAGATTGATTTGCGTTCAGTAGGTTCACTTGTAGCCAGAAAAGGCTGTGAACATTGAACATGTCTAGAGGTATAAAGTTTAATAGCGTATATATGTACAAAAGTTAACATAAGACTCATGTTATAGTACACAGGCAATATGAACAACAATATGGAAAACAAAGCAGGGATAATTATATATGATACAAAATGAAACACTTTTTAAACCAGCTTTCACTTGGCTTATGCCAGTACGTCTCAACCTTTTTGCAATGGATACCATTCTTGTTATTTATTAAATACATATAGATTAAAAATAAACTTTCAGCTTGCATCAAATATTTATAAGTAATGATTTGTCATTGGAATAGTTAAATACTACTTATAGAGCTACAGAAGCATTATCAGGATAATTTGTCATTCAGATAATCTTGTACAGAATAAAAAGATTTTGAGTAAAGGTACTCTGTAACAGCTTTTTTAAAAGCACCGAAATTATCAACTTTTTCTTTAAGAACATTAGGAAGTGCGCCAAATATTTTGATAGTTTCATAATACACACCTTTCTGGAAGCAAGAAAGTCTAGCACTGGGATAATGGATATTATACTTTTGTCTAGTGTTTATTTTGTGAATTACATTATTTGTTGCAAGTAAGGCACGATTGCATACAAAGAATTTTAGGATCGAGAATATATACATGCAAGGAAGCGTTAATATCTTCAATCTTGTAAAAAGATCTTTACAGGAGCATCTGGTGTGGGTGTTTGTAATGATTCTTATAACCCTCTTTTGCATAAGGAATATTTTTTTACTTTCTACTGAGTTGCCCCAAAATAATATTCCATACTCCATAACTAAAGAGAGAGATACCTACACATTTAAGTGAAAAAAGTAAGCTTTAAATGAAGAACAGAAACCACCGTCGTAGTGTAGTGGTAGCGCACCTAGCTCTCAGATACCTTAAATCGAAAAAGAGAAGCATTTTTAGAAAAAATGTTCTTTTTTATAATTTTTTATTGATCGATCAGCAGTACAGTGCTTTACAGATCAGAGTGAAAAGAAGGTAACAGTACAATAAGAACAATAACACTCAGGGGTAGGCTAGGAGGCCGCCCCCTAACTACATTAAGTTAGAACTCCAATAATACTCTCTGAGAAATTATGTCAATATTGAAGATGTAAGACAGATATCAAGCACTAGAATCACTCGAATCAGAGGTATCACTCAGAAGCAGGTCCTGTGGTAGTCTCCTCTTCAAGCTTGAGGGCTGGCGCGTGCGGACGCCGATGTTATAATACACAGCTCCTGGAACTTCTTGCAGTGTGGAAAAGAAACGACGGGCGATCCTGCGAATGTAGTCGTGGAGAGGTAACAGTCCTAGTTCGTGATGGAGCTGCTGATTACGGATGAACCATGGAGCGTTGGTAGCGATGCGCATGAAGCGATTCTGTATGACCTGAAGACAACGCAGATGACATTTGTGTGCGGCCCCCCCCCCCCCCCCACACTTGGCAGGCATATGTAATAAGCGGACGAACGAGTGATTTGTAGAGTAACAATGAAGACTGTAGGCCGAGGCTGGAACGGCGATGCAACAGAGGTGAGAGTTTTGAAGTCGTCCGGAGGCCAGTGATATAAGACGATCGATATGAGCACGCCAGGTCAGTCGAGAGAGTCCAAAAGCACTCCAAGGTATTTAACGGGAGTTGTAGTGGGGAGCCAAGGGACATTGTTCCTGTAGAGAAAAAAGGTTCTCTGTGCATTTGTAACTATGACAAACATCCCCCGAATTTCGCTTCTCATTTTCACCTTTTGTCCTGGTTTGCTATTTCAGAGTTCTCAGGGTCGGCTGGAGTTATCCATGATAAGCAGAGGCAAGATTTTGTGGTGACAATTATATATAAAATTCGCGTTAATAACTTTAATTGGTTGTGTTTTATGTTTTGTAACATAAATTCGCATTAATTTCGCGCAAATTTTCGGGGAGGATGAGTAATGGCATGGTTGAAATGAAAAGTAACAGGTAACTAGAGTAACACAACTGTTAAAACCCCTTTTTTTTCAAATTAAAATATTTTATTTGAAATCAGCAGACAGTAGGTAACACGAATAAAATCACTCATCAGACATCGTCAAACTGCAGCATACAAGTTGTGATATTTTCGCTTTTCATACTTGTTCTTTTGTCTGTCACAACTAAGTTATATGTAGAGAAAATCTCTCACTGCCAGCGTTTGACATCGGCAACCAAAGACATTGAAGCGACTTTTCACAGAAATTGCGTAAGAATCAGCTTTTGCCTTTAATGCTAAGAGTGCTGTTACTACATCTAATCTGTTATCGTTGCCACCATGGCTTTGCTGTTCAATAATGTCACAAAGCTCTTTATAACAAAGAAGCAAATAAGAATCACAAGTAATACCACCGGTTTTAAATGAATGTAGTTGTATAAATGCTGCCACTACATGATTCGAATCACCTATACTTGATAGAAGGCTCAAACAAATGATCTAAAGCTTTTAAGGTTATTTCATCATCAGTTTCTTTTGCCATAATGGAGTTTCAATTTAGACAAAATCATACGACAGCAAACTTTTAGATTCTCTTCTACTGCTTCTCTAACACTGGGATCCATGATATGAATTACAAGTGCACTTACTGTGTTTTCAAAGTGACCACTCTCGAATATTTCACATTTGATTCTCAGCGAGATAATTCGGGATAAAACAAGATGAGCCACGGTTTTTTTTTTTTTTTAAATTGAAACTCTAATATTGGATTTGTTATCAATCTGCAATTTTCAGAAACAAATTTTGCCTGTACCTTTACAATATTGCAGCACTTGGCAACGCAAAAATGATCATTTAACCAATTTTGCACAGGAACCCAATGCTTTTCTGTTTTACAAAAGAAATGGATAAGTGCATCAAAATAGCTGGCAATGTAAACTACTGAATTAAACTAGCTGGACCAGCGTGTCAGTACAGGCAATTGAAACAGTTTAGATTCTAAATCGGGGTGGTTTCCAGTGAGGTATTTGTTTTTATTCATTTTCTAATTTTCGGGCATTTCGGAACACATTCTTAAGCCCTGTTCATGTAATGTATGAGAGTAGCTTCCTAGAAATTCAGCACCTTCTCAGTTCCTTTAGTTAACATAATAGGAGCTTTTGCTGCGCACGGTGTGCTATCCAATAAATAACTTTTCCTGTTATCATACGACAAACATTTCTCAGTATCATGGACCAGTCGGATGCTGTGGTGTCAGTTTATTGTTGCACCGCTTAGCTGTTATTTCAGTGCGCATGATGTCATTGTATTGGCTTTGTTAAGTGTTAAATTTTATCTTGCTGTCGTCAAATCTGGTAACATTTTTCACGACTTCTAGCTTCATACTATGGTGACATGAATGTTAAATTAAAGTTATATTTATGTAATTTGTCATAAATGTAAATTTTTCTAAGCAGACTAAAAATAATAGAAATTTTCTCATTTATCGCTAAAAATATATTATTCTCGAAAAAAGGAAAAGTTTGCAAACATTAGCGGAAAAATGGTTAAAAACAAAAAAATCTTGCATCTGATGATAGGGAATGTGCTCTCAATAAATTCTCGTTCTCCGGATCGGAGGATATCTCCTGGTCCCTGGCCCCTCAGGGGATTGTGAGCCCGGAGGGGGGAGAGGAGACGGTTGTAAGAGCCACCACCGGGGAATTTCAATGGGTAGTTGTTATGAACACTACCCTCTGCTCAGGTCTAATCTTTCACTTTACCCCTCCCTCCCTGGGGCCCCGTCAGGGGCATAGTTATAAAATATCTTCTGTAGATCGAAGTGTTAAGTGCTCCTCCGAACCTTGTGTCGGAGTCATAATTATGTGTATCTGTAAACAATACAACTCAAAAATGAAATCTTGGTTAAATATGAAATTTGGTAACTTTTAGTGTAGAAAATTTCCCCACAGTTTTCCTTGACGTAGGAAATTTTGATATCTTCGATATTCTCGGTTTTCATTAAAATTTACATAAAAATATAACGTATATCTGGAATTTCGTTCGACTGGTACGTGTTCTTCATTCGGAAAGAATTTTGTATAATTTTGTATAACAGATAAACCATAAGAGATATACAAAAATGTACTAGATAACTGCTGCCCCTATTCAGTCATTTCTCGCGGTGAGTTGCAAGTGTAAGGAGTTTCAAGGTTAGTTTATAGCGAACAGCGTTGATTATCGTTATTACCTTTGCACTTCGAACTATAAAACAAGCGACAGTAAGTTGAGAAAGTTGTAAATGTAACACATTTTAGGTGTAGCTCCTCTAGTTTGTTCCTGCCCCCTAATCCATCCCTCTTTCCACACAGTGGTAGAGGAAAATGTTTTTCCGGCAAACGAGTGTAGAGAAGGGCTGAGTGCACACATCACCAAGCAGAGTAATGCCCTCGTCGTATTATTGAGAAATCAGAGAACTGTCGTTTGTGACCTCAGATACGTACATGTAACGTTACACAGTCCATTTGAAGTAAAGGTAACACTGCATATACCTACGTGACGGTGAAGAGAGTGTTTGAGAATTTGATGCATAACGTCAAGTCTGGTTGCCACGGGGAATACCTGCTGGATTACCTGAGCAGCAGTGGCTGTTTCTATAGCAACCGAAGCGAGATCATTATTGCGGAGCCCCAAGAGCCATTTTGGAGTTAAAAGCTGCTGAAATGAGTAGGATACTACAGAAAAGCGACTGCACAGCTGCCTTAAAATGGAACTAGTAACTTTTTCAAATTCACTGATTAGAAACCAAAGATCAGTTTATATAACGGAAAAGGAATACAAATCAAAACTACATGTTCTAAATAAAAAATTTAAAACTGTAAACGTGTTTATCGTTCTAAATAAATGCATATCCTTCCTCTGCATTGATAAACCTTAACAGGTACGTTTTGCTCTGCCCTATTGCAAATTCGAAGAGATTGTAGAGATCTTAAAAGTTTGTGACTATACTTGCTGTCAAATTATCTATTCGATTTAATGCTTCGTTAATAATTACACGAAAGCGCCTCTCGGACAATGTCTGTCTCACTGATACCTTATTCACCGATCAGAATGCAACTTAGTAGATAGTGTTACAGCACAGTGTCAAAAACTGGTAGCCAATAGCTTTTTTCTCCTAGATTCATTTTTTCCACATAATCTTTCTTTCGATTCGACCAAGGATCTAGAATCTCTTGCATTTTCCAGGTCACCATTGGCAGGTCGTACAAACTACAAAAATTGTAAATTCAAAATGCAACAGAAGCGCTACAAGATCTAACGACGCAAAATACAAAAAGAAACAAAATGGTGGCATAGAATCAGGGAAGTGGCTTAAGTGATACAGAAAGTAATGGGCTGGCCCACAAGTCCTGGCGCTCTTTTTAAGTGAAAGCTTTGCGTGCAAAAGAAAACGTTTTAGCTACACGGTTTGTTATTTGATACAGAATTATATGATCTACAAAAAACTAGTGAATTTAGTTTTTTATGCTTATATACTATTTATTCTGCCCTCTGCTTTTTGCATTTAATCGAGGTACCAAAGCCACCGATACTGCTCGCGAGCGTTGGAAAATGCTCTTTGTTGCTATTTGATACTCCATTTTACTGACCTAAAAAGAACAAACAGTATATAAGCATACAATACTAAACACACTATTTCGTAGAGCACACAACTTCCTATCGAATAACAGAAAACGCTTTGGAAATTAATTGTTCTTTCACTTGGAAAGGTAAAAAGACATTGTTAAAACACTTTGTTTTGCACAAAAAAGTTTTAACTAAAAAAACCGCCAAAACTTACGGCCAACCCATTACAATAAAGTGCAACCGTTCTATCTTCAGGATTATACAAAAAGAACAAAAATGACGTTGTTTACGCATTACAATTCGCATTGTAATTACCTAATCTCCTTCTTGCTTGTAATTCTTCTTAGAGAATTTAATTGTGAACTCGAAATGATTATGACAAGCATTCGTTAACTTAAAAAGTTATCGAATGATGCAATCATTGAAGACAGTTTATTTCTTACCATCAACTTGCATTAAGCAAATTGTTTAAATGTACTCGAAGAGGTGAAGACAACCCATCTGTCTTTGAAGCTGCGGTTTACGGCAGACATACGTAGTAACTAACCTCAATGCACTTTTTCTGTTTTCTTGATCCTCAAAACATCAGATTTCGTCACTACCATTCCGTGCCATAAATTCCTTTAGTTCCACGATTGCAGTTTTTGCAGTAAAAGGGTATTAAAATGCTGAGCCATTTTTCAACTTTCCTTACCGCTTAGATATCCAAGATTAAACGAGTGCTGTGTTCAACCCAAAAGACTGAATACTAAAATGTCAGCAAACATATACCTCTTGAGGTTTCTTGAATACAAAGAAAGTGAGAAGATCCGCGACAGTTTTGTTTATGTTGACTTGTGTTTATTTCTACAAAAATGGCTAACGAATATCATTAAAGTATCATATATTTGAAATATTAGCACGAGAAATAAAATGTGAGTGCGTCACACACACACACACACACACACACACACACACACACACACACACACACACACACACACACACACACACACACATTTACTTTCTGAAAAATAACCTGTGACATCCTTTCCAGTCTTATTCAGTTTTATGTAACATGGACACCATAAGAGAGAAGCAAAAGCTAAGCGCAAGAAAACATGCAAGGCTCCTTAAATAAACAATTTATTTGACTGTTTAGCCCTATCATTAGCCGTTTTCAAAACATTTATTGTTTTATGTTTAAAAGGCATATGAAAATATTCCATTTGTATTATAGTAACTGCATTTGTTTTCCAAGCTGGATAATAATGGAACTTCTTATGAACATACGATATCCCTATCCCCTGCCGCATGAGTTCATTAATAATTATGTAAAAATTATTTTGTTTCTACATCGTGTGTACATACTGCCTAATTTGAAAACATTCTCACGCAAACACTTTTAGCAATTCACGTTAAGTGAATAGCAGAATTAATTTTCGTAGCAATTGGATATAAGTAGGGAAAACCGTGTGAGTGTTGCAAATCATGTTCTGTAAAACGAGCTATTAGGTTGATTTATAAGCAGAGTGTCAAATTGAATTAGCAGCTAAGACCTAAAAGAGCATTAGGAGAAGGAAAGAAAGCGAGGGAGAGAGAGAGAGAGAGAGAGAGAGAGTGTGTGTGTGTGTGTATGTGTGTGTGTGTGTGTGTGTGTGTGTGTGTGTGTGTGTGTGTGTGTGTGTGTGTGTGTGTGTGTGTGTGTGTGTGTGTGTGTGTGTGTGTGTGTGTGTGTTCAACACCTCCAAATTTTAAATGCTCACATACCCTCAAACAGCAGAATTGATGCTATGAGGTAGCAGAAAATATGTCGGAGATTTTAGACAGGCAATAGTAACATTAAGCAGCTATTGCTTATACTTTCTCCTTTGGCTTTACAGGTTTTTGTAAACGATTTCCGTTCCGTGGTCGGCTTTCAGATGGAATTCCCATTAAGAATTTTAAGGACATAGGCTGACTGACGATTAACTATGTAACAGTTGTTTTAGTTTAGTCCCCGAAAATTTAAAATATTTAAATGTGTTTAATAATAGTTTAAAGATCGGTATGGAGAAGTTAATATGCGTAATAAATAAAAGTGTGAAATTCTGTAGGACATATGATGTAATGTGTGGTATTGGTTGTTATAATTGACGTGGACCAGTGAGAAAGAAGTTTTTTGGTAGTTATAGCAACGAAATGAGCAAGATCAATAATCTTGGATAAGCGGCAAGCAAAGATAGCATCTTTTGACTTGGAAACGTAAAATAAAATATTCAGATTTAGGAGGAGACCATCATTCCAACATTTTTACCGTAGGACTTCGGGGACGTAGGATCATCCCAACCAGGAAACAGGATATATTTCGGCTACATATGGCTTCCCAACGTGAGGCTGCGAGAACATCATTTTCATCTCTACCACATACGTAATTTTGTTACAACTACCACTCATTCAAGGGCATACAAAGCAAAGGCATCTTCTCTTTAAGTATGCGTAGCTGGTGAACGGGGCCGAGTGTCGCGAACACGATGTCAACCACACATGAACATTCATGTCCTTGCAGAAAGTGTGAACTATGAAACTACGGCAGTTAGAAAATGCATAAGAAATCATTTGTTCTTTCATTTTGAATATTATGTAATAAAATGTATTAAAAATTAAATGTTTAAAAATTGCCCAATACCGCATAAAAATAATATAATGAAATAAAAAACAAAAAATTCATAATTTTGTATGGCATACATAGTGCTCATTTATTTAAACTATAACTCAAGATAAATGTTCGAAATTTCGTCGTCCAGATATCATGTATAAGTTTTATAACTAGGGCTCGCAAGTTTAGCCAAAAATTCGCGAAGTTAGTTGTGCACGAGGTATATAGATCGTCAACAACTCGTGTTGTTGGTAAACAGAGAAAAATGTACCTTCAGTGTCTAATGTAAACGCAGACCGATACAATAGCTTCTGTCATGATCTGTGTGATATGATGGTGGGAGCAAACATCCCCTTCTGGAAAGTAGAATACCAGTTATTTCAAGGAGTTTTTAGACAAATATACGGGAACAGTGGTGCCATCCGACAACAGGCAAAGAACACCTAAAGCTGTGTTACGAAGATGTACTTCAGCATTTTAGAAACTACGTCCGAGAACAAAATATGGGTTTCCAGAGACGAAACGACAGATTGTATGGGAAGGACTGTAGCGCATTTAATTGTTCGTACAATGAGTACGGAGACATAGTGTGGTATTGTCGCAACAAATTATCTTTTCCTTTACGGATATGTATGATAGAAAGTTTATGGACATTTCCACAAAATCGCCTTTTCCTATTTTTAGTCTATAAAATAGTGTAAGCATTCCTGAATCCGAAGAATGCAAGTAACCTCCGCACGTCGTTTTTAAATGCTGTAATAGAATTTGAAAGTTAAGCGAATGCCAATGTTAGATATGAAATCTAATTCTTTATCCTTGTTTTCTCGCTATTGAAATTTTCAGCATTTACCTTCATTGAAAATGTTCATTGCGTCGCAGTGTTGGTGGACTAATGAAACTTGCTGCATACGTTCACGGAGACACAGTGAATAGATTTTGATTTGGGTTTTATTGTGAGTGGCATTTAAATACACTTTCTTTACTTCAAAACACAAAAATTTCAACTTTGTGGGCAAAAAATCTAAATTCGTAGCTTTAAAAATGTCTGGAACCCTAAAGTTATTGTGGGACAGAAAAACCTAGGGAAATTTCAAAAGGTGGATGTATTGGGAACCTGTTAAAATAAAATTTAAATAAATAAATAGCCCATAACATCCCTTAAGAGCAAGGGCCCCCCACCGACTGGTGGGGTCAGCTCGGCCGTTTCTTACAGGGTGAGCAAATCCCTGAAAAATACTAGTTCTTTGTACTGGTTGTCGTTTCCTACTTATCTATCCTTAATTACAACTGTTATCACTTACTGTCTATATCACAATGTTTGTTTCCTAATTCTCTTCATTCCCCTCCATCCTACCTTACTGTATTCTAATGTTTCTGTTCATATTTATTTACACTTATATTTACTTATACTTAGTATTTGCTGTATTGCTACATCTATCACTATAGTAGAAATGAATCTTCATTTTCACTTTCACTGTCACTTTCACTTTAGAGATGCTATCACTTGCTTTCATTGAGGTCTGTCTTTTGCCGTTTTAATCCACGTTGCATCTAGCCCATTCTTGAACTGTTGGGATCATCGTAGGCTCGGACATCCTTTGCTTCTTCCCCCTTGTCGCATGTCCCATATTGTTATGGCGTATGCCCATCTGTCTTGACGCATTCTCGCCACATGTCCTGCCCATTGCCGTTTAAAATACGTTGTTAAAATATTAGACCAAAATTTAAGTTATTTTGTTGCAAGGGATTTTTCGGTGACGTAACAAAAATAAATAAGTTTGACCATAATTTCCAAACTATAAATGTAAAATTGATAAAATGTCGCCAGTACCACATTTGCACTATGTTACATCTATGATATAAATTTTAAAAAGCTAGCTTTATTACTTTAGTATTTCAACATTTCAGTCAGTGCACATTGCAAATATTTATGATTTTTGTTTATATTCATATATCTAGAAAATATAAGTTTGTTTTGCATAATTTATGAATAAATGTGCAATAAATTCTATGACACTGTGCCCATCGTGTGACTACTTTGATAGATTACCCGTGAGCTTGGTTGTATGAGTACATGCGTGACTGCATGGCACTCAAACCCCTCCTAAAGAGACGAAGGTAGCGTATGACCCAGTCATTACTAACCTGTAGTATTGTTTTTTTTTTTTTTTTGGCTTAACTTCCGGGCCCTATTTATAACTAATTAGATGATTTGTTGCATTACTAAACAGAATTTTTTATTAACCCCATGCAAAACTTGTGCATATATTTTGACATGAGGTAGTGGTGGATAGCATCCCTGTTATAGAATCTGGACTCAACTCGACATCCCCCCCACCCCCGTTTTAATCGCCTCAACGGGTATGGAACTGGTAGCCCGGAAACATTTCAACATAATTTGTTAGGCTAATGAATCCTTTTTATGGAACTTGGAATGTGAAAGAAGGCAAAATATTAAAATAGTAATGCTAGCCTATTCCTTTTTATTTAATACATGAAAAACAGTAATCTTAAAATAAAAGCTTCGGACGAATTTATTAAAAACGATTCTCTATGAACTAATGAAAATTTGCTGAAGATACGTGATGTTTAGTCCTGCTGAGTAGGTATGTAACTCTTTTAAATAATAATAATTACTTTCACCAAGATAATTGAATTTCTCAAGGAGCGATGCCTTCAATCTCTCCTTATCAAAGAATAGTATGTCTGCTCCAAGTTTGTAGGAGAGAGTAAAACTTGCAAGTAAAGTTCACTCACTTGGATATAGTGGCTGAGTGCTTCCAGATAAGAGAAGCGCTGCTAATGCTGTTAGAACAGTCTGAAAGTCACATGTCGCTTTGGCTGTGAGACTTTCAGAATGTGAAATGGTTTAGAAGAGCAATAATGGCTGAAGTAGTACCATTCGTCTCGTCAGAAGTATGACAAACTTTCTACTGATATGAGACTGTCTGACAACCAGAAGAAGATGAGCTGGAGGAATGTGCTAAGTAAATATTTTCCGCTGACTTTATCACGTTAATATTATACAGAATATACAATATGGTCAGAACTGAATTTAATACCCATCGCATCAGTTCATATACTATAGGCCACTAACCAGAAAGCGTGTGAGGGGTGCTCTGCTCTCTGGAGCGGTAAGGGGAAACAGTACCACATGAGAGCTCACAATGATGTTATAAACAGATCTCCCATCTACATTAACAACTGTGTTTCTTTCAACAGAAGGTGGGTGACTGTAAGGAATGTGTTTGACATCAACAATTCTAGTGTTTTCTGAGAACGATTACGCATTATACATTTGTATGAGTTCGTGAGGAAAAGAAAAAAGCCACATTCCAAATTGCATGACTCAAAATGGTATAGAATTAAAGAAACAAATGCGCTAACATTTCGAAGATGGCCAATACCACAAAATGTTTATTTAGTATAAACGTATATTCTGGAGACCTATATTTTTCCGCAGTACATTTCTCAAACTGTTCATTGAAAGTTCAAGGTAAACTTTATGATCATTAATCATGAAAATATTTGAAAGCCCCATTTTTGGGAGGATACATTTCATGAAAGTCTATGCTTTGCATCTTTTATTCCTTTGTTGGATTCAGAACCGGATGGATGCGATATGTTCTCTAACTTTAGCAACCACTTTCCAAAACTTTTCTTTTGTAGGAAGTAATGAGAAACTCCAATTACACTGGTATTATAAAAATCTAGTGTTTCATTCACATGACTTCCTCCGCCCATTCTTTCCACAATCCGTTGTTACAAAATCTTATTAATCGAGATAAGTGAAATAAAATAAAATAAAGAAAAATGTGCAGTGTTTAACGCCCGCTATACTACATACGGCACTGATGATACATGAGTTGAAGATGGAGCACCGGTGGTATGAGATGGCGGGGGAAACCGGAGATCCCGGAGAAAACCCACCCCAATACCGTGTTGTCCACCACCAATCTCAGTTTACAGTCGCCTGGGATCGAACCGCCTTGCTGAGACGCAATCAGTCTAACCGCTCAGCCACGGCGCGACCATCGAGATGATTCACCACACATTGCATTTACTTTTTACGTGCAAATATTAATGAACTTTTGAAAGTTTATTTTTCTTGTCCCCCTCCCCCTTTTTTGGGTTGGGTTCATTTGTATAGCCACTTTGAACTGACGGAGCTTTGACTTGGTGCTTTAACTTTTTGAACTTTTAGTTTAGATTACTGTAGGTTTTCATAAAAACGCTATGGAAAGTAGGGAATAATCCTAATTAAGAAACAATTCGAAACACTCTTAACACGAGACAACCTATTCGTATTCACAAGAGGTCCCGAGTTCGAATCTCGGTTAGGGTGAGTTACCTGAATAAGGCATTTTCCGGGGTTTTCCCTTATCCTGAAACACGAATGTCAGGTAACTCTAAGCTCCATGGACCCCGGACTCATTTGAGCACCATTTCATCAATTCCATTCATCGTCCGATATGACTTAACGTTGGAGGACGTAAACTATATATATTCAGTTATCAATATACTTGTATACTCTTTTAAAGGTTTAGGTGGCTAAAGAGATCTAAAAGATATTTTCTTGATATCAAATTATTTTTTTGGATTAAGGGATCTGGTGTACAGCTTCAAATTTTAGACAGTTCAAAGTCTTATACACTTTGTTATTTTCCCAATAAAATCTTCAGTGTCACACAGAATGTAATATTTTTATTGCGATTCAGAAATAATACCCAATATTTTAAAGTTTTATCATGTGGAGCATTTTACACATTAATCGATTTTCAATTTTTGAAAATAATTCTATCTGTAAGTTAGATATCTAAGGCCAATGAAAAATAATTTTCTATTGTAATTATATTGAGCAAATATATGAAAACATAACTGAAATAAGTTGGTTAGTAATTTCACTACTGAGTATCATTAAAATGTGATGTATTCTCTCAGGCTATAACGGGTTTTAAACATTGCCGAACATCGATTTGACAGTAAACAGGCAATGTGGCTATAAAGGTAAATTGCTATGATTGACAAACTTTTTCATGAACTTAACTAATATGACAAGCACACGATTTTGACATATTCTAATCCACTGCGCGTATTTTATTCCACAGTTTTATGCATCTATTTTCAATGTCTCTCTCAAATCTATGGGATACGTTAAAGTTTTTGCAGAGAAAAGGTGAATTTTCAGTAATTGATAATATAATGAAAAACAAATTTCAAAAAAGGTGGAAAATGCGTATTACATACAACACGTCTTTGTCATTCATACGTCATCATAATCATATCTTTTTTCATGCATGATGTTGAATTAAGTTTTTGTTTGAGTATTTTTTGACGTCTCTCTTCTGGGAATTGACATCCTTGTGCATTTTCACAGATCTCCTCTTTAAGATTGGGTATTGTGTATGTTAAAAACTGAAAGCCAACTTCTTCCAGGAATTAAAGCAATTACTGAAGAACTCTCTGAGGGGTTAATTTACTCTCAGGAGAATATTAAAGACTCTCATCATCATATAAACTTGTGCAGGCCATGAAGATGCTATCTGCAGTAATGGAAGAAACGCGCTCTTAGAAAAACCCAGCTCTCAGATGCGGTCACAGCAGGACAAGAGAACAAGTGGAATATTTTCACGTGCCTCCCAAATTCTGGTGACAATACTACTTATTCTTATTGTAAATAAACATTTTTCTTCGAGGATATACCTACAATTTTTAAGTTCCAAGAGTTCTGCTTTAAAAATGCTAATATGCTATATCTCAACGAACTTCAGTCCATTTCTACTAATTCGAATTAAAAGGATCCTTCAGAAATGTATCTTTATCTTAACCAGTCTTAGAATAGTTTGGATAATATTAACAACCCGGCATAAATACGGAAGTAAAAATAACATTTAAGGCCTTCTGCGTTTTCCTAATCTCAAGTTCAGTTGTTTGTGTCACCGTTACTCAAAAAACCCAGGAAGCTGTACGTCACTGATCCTCTAGTCTTCCCAATGAACGATCAGTCAGGAATTCCACCTCTAACCAATTTAACGCCTTCCTGGTTCACCGAGGTCCTCTGCTAGAGTGAGGCTGTCACATCCTCCAGTCCAAAATATCGCGCTTCCTTCCATGCCAAGATTAAATTTAGTTCACGTCACGCTTACATAACGAGCATGTATTTCTGCATTCGCAAGGGCAAGCGAAAACCCTTCAAACGTGCTTATTTTACCAAAATCCAAGCGAAACCGAGGGTAATAATTTCCACGAGCACATACCTACTCCGTTATTCTTACACGTTTATGGCATGCGGCATGTTCTCCTCGTTCTACTGAATGTGCGCTTCATTTACATAAAAACGTGTAATAATCTAAGGTTACACAAAGTTCATTTTCAGAAAAAAAAATAATACTTCTAAGTAATGTGCAGTTGAGATGCAATTACAGCTTTCTGCTTTTGGCCATTTAAATGTGCAAATGTGACATTTAAATGAGTGTTAAAGATTGCACAAATAATATACAAAATTTAAAAAATAGTTGTGAATTTCTGCTTTTTTCCCTGTCTGCTATTTCGTTGCGAGCAGTGCCACTGTGGGCCTTCACCCTGCTGAAATGTATAGTCCAATGTCGTGTTTGTAGTTCAGCCAGGGTATTGTGAATATCAGCGATTAGTGAGTTGTGTTTCCTATTATCTTTCAGCAAAGTGAGGGTAGAACACAAAACAGTCAAACTTTGCAGATTTTTCACCTGAATATCCAAAGTATCAGAAACAAGATCCGTGAAATTGAAGCTTTAATCCATGGTAGTTTAAAACTAGTAGATATATTATGCCTAACTGAACACTGGCTAACTAATTCTGAATTAAATCAACTCGCAATACCAGAGTTCACATTAATACAATGGGGCCGCGCCGTGGCTCAGTGGTTAGACCGCTTGGCTCTCACCAAGGCGGCCCGGATTCGATCCCAGGCGACCGTAAAGTGAGAATTGTAGTGGACAACACGGCGCTGGGATCTCCGGTTTCCCCCGCCATCTCATTCCACCGGTGCTTCATCTTCATCTCATGTATCATCAGTGTCATCGCCTGCGGTGCCGTATGTAGTAAAAGCGGGCGTTAAACACTACACACACACTAATACAGGGTTACAGTAGAACATTCTAAAGAAATGGAGGCTCATTAATTCTAGTAACAAATTCTGTAAAAGCTAAATCTATATCCACATTTCTGGAACTAAACATGGAAGAGCATTTTGAAATCAGCATCACAGAAGTAGACAATAAGCTGATAATCCTATGTATTTACAGAGATCCAACAAATGACATATACATTCTAATCGCAGGGCTGGATACTATTCTGAGCTGTTTTCTAAAACAAAAGAAAACTATAATTCTAGCGGGAGATATTAACATAATTTTTTTACAACAAAGTAATGATAAACTGAAGTTCATATCTCTATTAAATATTTATGGCACTCTGTAAACAATTGATGTACCAATAAGGGTGACCAAAAGTTCAAAAACTGCCTTAGATCAAATAGCCATAAGCAATGATCTAATTACTTTTGTTAAAAATATAGATGTTTTTGATACTTGTCGCTCTGACCATTTTGCACAATCTCTAACCATCAATTGGCCAAGCAGAAAGAACTTTAGAAAATCTGGCACAACATTCAAAAAGGTCAGATTACAGAAGGCAGAAAATGTTAATTAATTCAACCATTTACTAGGGCAAGAAACTTGGGAAGACATTTATGAGGATACTTCAGTAGATATAGCATTCACTAGATTTTTAAACACCTTTAAATACTACTACGATATAGCATTCCCACTGGTTAAAGTCAGTGTCAGGGAAAAACATTCCTCATGGGTAACCAAGGGCCTTAGAACTTCTAGTGAGAAACTAAAATTCTTTAGCAACTTAATTAGAAATGGTAATGCTTCCAAAGAATTTGTAAGTTATTATAAGAAATATAAATCAACCTATAAAAATGTTATAAAGGCAGCAAAAATATTAGAGAACACTAGAAAGATAAACTCATCCGAAAATAGACAGAAGACCGTAATAAAAAGGGAAACTAACTCAAACAAACCGTTGCAAGCAAATATTACACTGAAACACAAAGGCAAAACCGTAACAACTCCAAGAGAGATAACCAACATATTTAACAATTTATTTGTAGATGTCTCAAAAAGTGTGCAAACAAAAAGCAGCATAACAGATGGTCCAGAAAATAAAGCCCACATTCATTGCAATGATAAATCATTATTCCTGGGTACAGTCCGCAATGATGAATTAGTTGATGTAATTAGGGAGCTAAAAAACAAAAAAAAAAAAAAATCAGATGCCCTTGATGGAAGCTCAACCTATTTAATTAAAAAGTGTAGCAAGAATATCTTAAAACCACTGTGTAATATAGTAAATAGATCTCTTCAAAGCTGCACATTCCCCCTGGAACTAAAGGTAGCAACAATAAAACCAATATTCAAAAAAGGAGATGAAAAGGACCCAAACAACTATAGACCAATAGCTCTACTTTCAACCTTTTCAAAAATATTAGAAAAAGTAATGTATAAGAGGCATATGGCATTCCTACACAAATTTAAAATCATTAATAGCAGTCAGTATGGGTTCCAAAGTAAGAAATCTACTAGTCTGGCGGTGATTATTTTTGTTGAAAGTATCTATGATGTACTGGACAAAAGAGAAGTTGGGATGGGTTTATTTTTGGATCTATCCAAAGCTTTTGACATGGTAGATCACAATATTCTGTTAAATAAGTTACATAAATATGGTGTAAGAGGGGTGGCCTTCAATTGGTTTAAATCCTAACTTGAAATGAGAGAGCAGGTTGTTGATTTCACTTTCACAGAAAGAGGCCGAAAAGAAATAAAAAACGAGTTATCAAGAAAAAGACCAGTAGTATCAGGGGTTCCGCAAGGATCTATTCTGGGCCCCCTGTTATTTTTACTGTATATAAATGACCTCCCATTATGTCTTATGAACAACTTAGATGCTAAAATCACACTCTTTGCAGATGATACAAGTATTTTCATTGCAGGAAAGGATGATGATAGCCTTCAGCAAAATACAACACCAGCTATAGTAAATGCTTTAAATTGGTTTAAAGTCAATAAGTTGCTTGTAAATGAAGAAAAAACAATAGCACTAAATTTTCAGCATAAGGCTTGTAGAAAAATGGAAAACCCTTGCATCAGAATTGGCTCCAGAGTGATACATTTTGAACAGCAAACTAAATTCTTAGGACTATGGGTAGACAAAAATTTAATTTGGGACAAACATATAGAAAAGTTAGCAGAGAAGCTGAGCCGTGTTTGTTTTGTTTTACATCAGCTGAAGCCTCGAGTAGAATTTACTGCACTCAGAACCTGTTACTTTGCTTACTTTCATTCACTATTATCATATGGACTACCATTGTGGGAAAATACTACAAATAGTAAGTTGAAATTTAACCTACAAAAGAAAGCATTACGGATTATGGTTGGTATTCCAAAAATGGAAAGCTGCAGAAATCATTTCAGAGATTTGAATATCTTGACCCTACCAAGTTTATATATGAAACAGTTACTGATTTACACGAAGTTTAATACTACGAACTATGTCATGAATGCTAAAATAAACACCCATAACACACGTAATAAAGACAAATTGCACACCTATATTCATAAAACAAAACTATTTGAGACTTCTGTCAAATACATGGGTTTATAGCTATACAACCACTTGCCAAATCAATTAAAAACATACCCTCTATAAAAATGTTTAAGACAGAGCTACACAATTTCTTTTTAAAAAATCAGTTTTACTCAGCAATGAATACTTAGAATACAAATCAGGCAAAGCATAAATTAGTCAGTTTGTTGTGCATAATTATACTAATGTATTCTATTTCTATTCTTGTTTCATGTGTCCGAGATTGGAAGACTCATCAATGAGGAAGTTTAGCTGGCCAAAGCATTAAAATTAAGTGTAATTGTGTAAATTATTTGAAAACTGTAGATTGTAAATACCTCATAGATGAACTGTAAATATTGTTAAATACTGTAACTATATTGACAATGCCTATAATTCTGTATGAATTCCTGTGGCTAATAACCATTGTATTGTATTGTAAGGATAACATAATATTGCTATCAGTATACAATGAGCTACTCTCTCTTCTTTGGGAAGATCCTCTAGATCTTCAAGTTCCTGTAAGGCTTTCCATATGGCCAATTGCTCTGCCTGGTTATTCGTGCATTTTGGGTGCAATCTGTATTGTAATTGACGAATGAGAACTTGTTGGTGATATATCACTGCAGCTGCTCCTACCTTTTCTTCTGATTTGCTCCCGTCAGTATAGATTTCTATGTCATATTTTTTATCTGCCTGAGTTTCTGGAATAGTCCTTTTGCCTGCGCGATGTTTCCAGCGTCTTCGTTCTAAGGGTGAATCATAGTTTTTGTCTTCATGAATTGCATTATGCAGTTTAACTTTGCCATTTATTGTGATGTCTATTTTTTGAATGCCAGTTACAATGCAGGAAGCATCAAAAGATACTGTCCTGTATGCTTTAGCTATTTTAATATTTGAAAGCCTTTGGATATGTTGTAGTTTTTTAATGTTTGTAGAACTTCGTAAATCTTCGTATCACACAGGTACGTCAGAATAGGTTCGAATGCTCCTTTGTAGATTGTGTACAATGCTTTGTGACCTAGTCCCCAGCTTAGTTTCGCGTATTTAGGCAGTAAATGTATTAAAGCTATTGCGTTGTTATGTAAGCGATCGATATGTTTGCTGAATCTGAATCTTTTGTCTAGATAAATTCCAACGTATTTCATTTCTTCAACTTGGTCTCCTGGTTTGTTGTTGATGTAAATGTTCATACCTGCGTTGTGTCTCTTCTTTCTCCGGGTAACAACTAGTTCTTTCGATTTTGTTTCGTTAAACTTAATTTTATTGTCTCTAACCCAGCTCTCTATCTTCATTTCATCTTCATTCACATAATTTTCGGTCTTCATTGCTGTTTTTCTTGTCGTCATAGCTAATATGTCATCCGCAAAGGCGATTACCTCAGTGTTTTTTGTGTAATTGAACTGTAGGAGGGTATTGTAAAGAATGTTCCAGAATCCGGGGCCACAGCTTGAACCTTGTAGGCATCCTTTTTCCACCTGTTTTTCGACTCTATACCCTATGGTGCTTAAACATGCTTCCCTGTCTCTGAAGTAGTCCCAGGTCAATGCATACAAGTTTTAGGACAGTTCACTTGTCTTAAGTTTCTCGGGATGCCTGGCCACCATGCTGCATCAAAAGCTCCCTGAACGTCTAGACTGATCAGAGCTATGTAGTTGTTTTCCTTGAGGTTTTCTAGTACGTATTGTTTTCACTGCCACCAGCGCATCTACCATACTCCTCTGCGGTGTGAATCCGTATTGTCGGGTACTAAATAGACCATTTGTGTGCATATGATGGAGGATCCGATCGATCAATAATTTCTCTAGTACTTTGCCACCTATGTTGATTAAACTGATTGGACGATATTTTGTAACGTCTTCGCTCGTTTCCTTCCCGGTTTATTTATAGGAATTATAAGCGAACTCTACCATATCTTTGGAAAGTAACCATTTTTGAGATAAATGTTGTATAGCCCAGTGAAGGAAAGTGGAAACCGTTGAAAACACCTTAAGAGGACGTCGCTGGTTAATCCATCCTCTCCCGGTGTCTTGTTGGGGTCGAAATGATGAAGTGCCCTCTCAACTTCCTCCTTTGAAAATTCAACGTCGTTCTTAGTACGCAAAGGTATTTCTATTTCTCTTCTTAGATTTTCATTATGTTCGTTGCCGTTGAGCGTCAAGGCAACTAGAGTACTCAGGTAGGCCATTCCGGAGAGTCGCGCTGCCATTGGCTAACGCGCATGACGTCACTGAGAATACAGTTCAACCGCGAGAGTTAAACACTAGCCCCTGAGTATGTGTTATTTAAGCTCTGCTACGTGTAAAATCGGAAGAAATAAACACCCACTTGTGTATTATAATGAAGGTTCGTTCTAGCAGTTAGTATTAAGAGTAAAACATGTTATTATTCATATGTCCTTACTCACTGTAGCTCAAGAAGATGACGAAGCAACCCATTGAAGATTTTTCTTTGCTGCAAGTTTCCTGATCATTTCTGCCTTCGCTCTTTTGTTTAAGTGCCTAATTCTAATGAAGATTCTTGTCCTCACATAAAGAGAGATCACTTTGTGATGAATTTTGGGAAACTTGGAACTTATAAACCTTGTTCTGCCGTTTCAAAACACTGTTTTCTTTCTTCAGGGCTTGCATCTGAGTCTTTAGTCTAATTATTTCCTCTTCAGTAGCAACAGAGTGGTCAGGAGCTACCTCTGTGCTGGTCGACTGGTCAAAAATTTTTTTTTTCTTTGCGAGATAAAGTTGCTATAGTAGACAGCGCTCTCTTTCGCACGGTCCTAACTTCGCACCGGCGATCTCTTGCCGATATTGTCTATTAATGAAAACAGTTTATTATTATTATTATTATTATTATTATTATTATTATTATTATTATTATTATTATTATTATTATTATTATTATTATTATTATTATTATTATTATTATTATTATTATTATTATTATTATTATTATTATTATTATTATTATTATTATTATTATTATTATTCCACCTATCAAACTTTTCTTATACAAAAAAGAGCGATTAAACTCAGTGTACACATAGAAACAAATACATAAATAGAATGTGTATCTGATAAATTGGTCTTGCTGGTACTAGCTACTACCGCCTCAAATGCATCTCCATGCCAATTAGGAATTTTCTGTGACGGTACAGCGTCGCCCTTTAATTTTCTTTTCAGCGGTAACCCTAGCAGCTCGTTTTTAAATCCCGTTTCATAGTCTTCGGGCAGGAAGTGATCGGAACAAGTCCTTGCATTATTCACATTAACCGGATCAGCCCTTTTACAGCGTAAAACCCATTTGCGCTGTAGTTCTCGATCTTTAGGCAAACAATGGAAAATCACATCCGTAGCAACGGATTTTTGCATTCAGCAACAGCGCAATGGTTTCTGCTTTTACTCATAATGTTACGACAAAAGATACAGCCAATACCTACAATAGCTCATAAGCAAATGCATCTCGTTTATTTCATCAGCAGGATTGTGGAATTTGCATGCATCAGCGCCTTATCTTATCTTAGAATGTGCAATCATAATATTGCATTACGCACATTCACGTGTAAGCGCTCTTGCGTTGTCTTCTCAGTGACGTCACGCCCCTCAGTCAGCAGTGACAGTGTTTTGCGCGGGAAGGCGGGAATGGCCTGCCCTGAGAGTACTCGTTGAGCGTATCATCATCTGGTGAGACGTGTTGTACCATGTGCTTTAAAGTGTCCTCTGTGTCAGCTGTATATGTCCCGTCTTCAGGCTTGATAGTTGTGAGTATGCTTTTCCATTTGCGTTTACACGCTGAAATTTTATAAACAAAGTGCCAAGGATTGGCTTGGTCCGTAGTACTGCAGAATTTCTTCCAACATTCTATTTTGCTTGTGTTCATTGTCTGCTAGTAAGTCCGATTAGCTTCTATGAACATATGTTTCCTTTGTTGCCTTAATTCTTCGTTGTTGAAGGTTCTATGATACCGGCGCCGGAGTGCGTTTAATCTCTTCCTCATTACTGTAAGGTATGGTACTGACTTCCTTTTGTGTTTCATACCATTTGACCTGCTCAGGTGAAATGGTCCATTACAAGCCTCAATTATGCAACTATGACACGGCTTCACCAGGTGTTCAATGTCTGTGTAATTTTCGAAGCTCCTGGCGACTTCTTAATCTAAGGCTTCGCCGGTTTTTTGGCTGTTAAAAGTTTTCTTACGCTATCCTCCAGAAGCGTGTCAAAAGTTGCACAGTCCCCTTCTTTGTTTATGTACTTTATGCTCCAGAAGATGTTCGTATACCCTTGGGTTGCACTCTCGTATTTGAAAGATATTATTTTATGGTCTGAGCAACTGACTTCCATTCCACAATTCCATTCTGTTATCTGAGCAAGGAGGTGATGGTTAGTTATTGTTAAATCTATCCAGCTTATAGCTCGTGCGGTTTCGAATGTTGGTATTCCTGTGTTTTCATTAAGTATATCTGTGTGTGGGGGTAGGTAGGGGTTTATTTATTTATTCATCTATTTATCAATTTATTTATTTATTTGTTTATTTATTTACATATATATTTATTTATTTAATTTACGTCCTGAAACATTCATTGATTTCGGACAATGAATGAAATGGGAGAAATAATGCTGAAACGAGTCCGGGGTCCATGGAGCTTAGACATTGGCCTTTCAGAATAAGGGAAAACCCCGGAAAAATCTTATCCAGAAAACTCACCCTGACCGGGACCTCTGGAGCATGAAGCAGACAGGTGTTAGTTAATAGGACCCGCAATTACAGCTTTTGTGGGGGAACGGATGAGATGAAGGAACTACAGAGGCTGGCCCCGTAGCTCAGTGGGTGGAGCACCTGGCTGCCTTGCTAGGGTTCCCGGGTTCGTTTAGCGGCGGTGGGGTGGGGATTTTTCTCTGACCAAAATGGTTCCTCACCTTTCCCAGAGTCTGAAAGTATGAATGAGAGTGCGAATGTGTGCGTGATGTAATGATTAAAACCAAACGAATACGAGTTAACACCTTCGATATGTTACAAAGGAGAACAACCGCCGATATGACCATTGGAGTTAAAGGCGAGGTATAAATGGAACAAATAATAAAAATAAAGGAACTACAGAAAACATGTGGACTGTAGGAACGCACAACGTAAGTGGCAGAGATGTACAGAGTTCTCTAACATTTACTGGCTTGATCATCCGGTTGAGAGACGCCCACTGCCCAATCGCTGGGAGAGTGGCCAGAGGTCCCCTCCTGCGGGAACCAGGGAAGTTCGACTCGGCAGTGGAGGCTACTTTCTGATGGATCCAAGTAGATGTTCCTCAGGGCCACTTGTCCGCCTTCGGCCGATATACAGCCCGGGAGTCGTCTTATAACGTGAAAGAGGGAGATGAAATGAGAAAGAGGAGAACCATGGTAGAAGACACCAGTCCAGTATTCGCCTTGCCGACCAGTGAAGAACCACGGAAAAATCTATGGTCAGAGTAAGTGGTCATTAGAGGAGCTCTCGATTGCGAGCCTGGTCACACAGTAGCAGCCGAGTGGAACGGTTGTCAGTCTTCCTCTCTCCGCGTGTGTTTACCAGTGCTACGTTCGCGTTACTTTATTTCAGCATATTTAGTTTTCACATACATATATAGTGATTGCGATTGTGCTTCGTGTGTGTAGTGGATTATTTACCACTACATAACACTTATTCTACAGTGGCTCAACAGTCGGAAGCTACCGCCCAACTTGTTCGATCAGCAATGCTTACTGTGTATCAAAATGATTCTATTTCACAAGCTAACTGTAATTCAACGAAGGCTACTGGTCATCAAGGCCATTCTATACTCTCTCCACAACAGTATACGTACTCTTCTCATCCCGTATTAATGAACAATTCTGGTTCGTCTGCCGATGCTACACTGAATAAATCTATTCTTCGACCTTTCCAGCTATCTACAACTCAGGTATCTCACACAATTAATAATTCTGTTTCACATGATGATGACAACATGACATACTGTGCCCCAACGGATCAATCTAATGGGGCATCCAATGTGCGCCATTCACGCGCTCACTCAGCCGGTCATACCAAACGGCTCTGTACTGCTCCACCTTCGTCGTCGCCTAATATGCCACATCTAACCGTTTGCAGCCTTTAGGTGATAACCCTGATCCTGATACTTCAAACTCAACTTCCGTTGCCGCCAAAGAAAGAATTCCACCTATATGCCTACGTAACGTTCACAATTATCAGCTACTATTGCAAGATGTAAGAAAGTGTATACAATCCGATTTTCGCACTGAGCTCAGGGGTTCTATTCTTAAAACTTATGCCACTACTTCTTCTGATTTCTGCCGTCTTATATCGCACTTCACCTCCATTAATCAAGAATATTATACCTACCGAAATCCGGCTGATAAACTATTTTCTGTAGTCATTCGCAATTGTCCTTGCTCTCTCACCGATCAAGAAGTGTATGATGAGCTTAATGCACTGCAATATCCTGTTCAACGGGTCACACGTTTGCTTGGCAGAAGCAGAGAGCCCTTTACTTTGTGTACTGTCGAATTAACAAATAACGATGAAGTTGAAAAAATTCTAAATCTTACTCGACTGTTATATAGTGTCGTGAAGGTCGAACATCGCCGCCGTAATACTGATATACCACAGTGTACACGCTGCCAAAACTTTGGACACACCAAAAACTACTGCAAGCTGGGACCTCGATGTGTGAGATGTGGGCGCAACCCATTATTCTGAATGCACGAAACCTTCCACCACACCAGCCAAATGTGTTTAACTGTGAACTAGAACATCCAGCTAATTATCGCGGTTGGCCTCATTATGTAGCGCTGAAGGAGCGCCTCTCTCGACGAACTTAGCAACCGAGCCTCTTACCAGCACCTACACCTTCGTCGTCACCTACAGTGCCTACACCAGAGCGACGTCCACAGCAGCAACCTCAGCGACCAAACGAACGCTCGTGGTGCGCAGTAGTGGGCCTATTCTCAAGTAACGTCTTCTTCTCTTTCTCCTCCTCCGAATGGTCCCTCTGCTGCTCAGCCCATGGATTCTGCTTCGACGCAATCTCTTAATTTTCTCTCTGATCTGGTCTTACAGTTATTCTATTTTCGCACTCTGCTCATCCCCATACTACCACAACTAATGCAGCTACTTACTTCTCTGCTTTCCTCATTTCCCAATGGCAACGGGTAATCTGATTAGTCTGAAAAAGCTAACCCTTCTTAACTGGAATGCCAATGGTCTCCATGCAAAACGTGCATCTTTCGTCGCTTCTCTTAGCATGCATAACATAGATATTGCTTGCGTCACTGAAACGCACTTTCTTCCGAACGAGACCTTCTCATTCGCTGGCTATAAAATCTATCGCCAAGACCGTGTAGCTGAAACAGCTTCCGGAGGTGTTGCCATTATGATAAAACGCACAATTAGTCACAGTGCCCTATTTCTACCAGCTGTTCCTGCACTTGAAGTAGTAGGACTTAAACTCTCTAGTACGGATGGTACTGATCTTATTGTTATGAGTGCTTATAAACCTCCCAATCAATTTGATACGCCTTGTCAAGGTTCAGCTGGAACGCCATCATCTACAAACCTATCACCATCATCTGGCGACTATTTCTCCAAGTGACCACACCCTGTGGGATGCCACCAGATGGAGTCTTCGCGAACCAATAGTGATTCCTGCACTCTCCAACTGGACCAATCTTGTTACGGACGTCACAGCTAAGTGTGACATACTGGCTGCACATTACGAACAAACGTTTGATCTTCCCATCACATCACCCTGCTCTTCAGCTGTAGAAAATGAACTCTGTGCTCAACGACAACGAGTTACAGTTCCACACCGAATTTCTTTCACTAGTCCTCGGAAACTATTCCATCTGATTCGCCGTCTTCCTAACAAAACATCGCCTGGACAGGATCTCCTGCCCAACATAGTTTTGAAGAATCTTACAAGGAAAGCGCTTGCCTACTTATGTTCTGTTCTGAATTTCTGTCTCCAAACCAGTTACTTCCCTTCCACGTGGAAATTTGCTCATATCATTGTGTTTCACAAACCTCATAAGCGTAAACACCTGGCTGGAAGCTATCGTCTTATCAGTCTTCAACCCACACTGTCGAAACTCTTTGAGAAGGTCATCCATCGCCGTTTCGTGCAGTGCCTCGCCAATAATCACATTATTCCTTTTCAATTCGGGTTTCGCCCAAAATACTCTACTGCTCATCAACTATTGAGGTTAACTCAACACATTGTCACTGGCTTCGAGCATCGTCAACATACCCTAGCTATTTTCTTTGATGTAGCACAGGCATTTGATAAGATATGGCATTCTGGCGTGCTACATAAACTCCATCGCACTGGTCTCCCGGACTACTTAATCCACATTATTACCAGTTTTCTCACCAATCGCACTTTTGCGGTGCACATTGGAGGTACTCTTTCAACTGAGCGTCCTATTACAGCAGGCGTTCCAAAAGGTTCAATACTGGTACCAAAGCTGTTTAGTATTTACACCTTCGCTGTTCCAGATATGGCCCCAACCTCAATTGCTCTGTATGCTGACCACACAGTGTTATTTTACTCTCACTCCGATCTACATTCTGCTGTACGAACCTTACATCTCTTTCTTGATCGCCTCACTCAATACCCAGAAAACTGAAGCCAGGATTTTTACTTTACGCCACTATAATCCACCTCCGCCTATACGCCTTCTGACCGATCATGTGCCATGGCTCCCTTCACCTACACCAGTCAAGTACCTTGGAGTGTTACTGGACACCCGGCTTACATGGAGACTCATATTGACCGCACCATTACTCTGGCATCCGCTCGACTTTTACAACTCGCACCTTTATTTCACAAACGTATTTCACTTGATTTAGAATCTTCACTGCTCCTGTACAAATCTCTGCCTGCCAGCCCTATGGGGCTGCCAGTAGTTGTCCCCTAGGCGTCTACAGGTCATCGTGAGTCGATTCCTGCGAATCGCCAGCAATGCTCCATGCTACCAGCAGCTGCATCACGAGCTGGGACTACTTCCTCTCCACCATTTCATCCGACAGATTGCTCGACGCTTTTCTACAATCTACACCACGTCCCAGGAGCTGTGACGTATAAAATCGGCGTCCGAAGTCGCCGGCCAACGCGACTGAAGCGACGACTACCACAGGACCTGCTTAGCAGTGATGACACTTCCAATTCTGAATGATCTGCTGCTCCAATTTGCTTTTCTATTCTTCTGTTCTACTGTGTAAATTCTCACTATATATATATATATATATATATATATATATATATATATATATATATATATATATATACCATTTTATTAGTTCAGTAACACATTTGTATTAGTACAGTGGAGGCACTCTGTCCTACTTCTACAATGTCATTACTCTATAATTATTTTATATCTGTTCTCTCAGATCTGCAAAGCATGTATTATTGCTGACCGATCTAATAAATATATTAAAAAAGGATGTGAGTTTCACCGCTTCCACGGCTATATTCTCTTGGAAGTTGATGGTTCACTCACTTATATGGGTACTCGAACTAGAAACACGCCAGAGGCACAGGACAGAGATGCTACAATATCTCGTTGATAAAATAAAAACAAAGCAAGGGAATGAATGACCTTCTATCAAAAACAGGTACATACGTAATTCCGCCTCTTGACTTTCCAGTGTGTAGCAGCTGGCCTAGCTTGAGGCTACACAGAGATGCATGATGCGGGTCAAAAATATCGAAAGAATTTGTAGCGTTCACGTTCAACTGCTATTTATTTCGTAAATCTTCTTAGCAAGATAAACGGAAGTGACACACGCAATTTAGCCACAAAAAAAAAAAAAAAAAAAAAAAAAACATCCGGTACAAGTGTAATAACGTGTAAATATAATGTCCGCAACTTAATATTAAGATACGGCAATAGCTTTTCTCGAAAAGTGAATAACAGTTTCGAACCCAATGAGTCCGCCTCGGTAGCGTAGGTGGTAGCACATCTGCCTCACGTTCAAAATGTCCCGAGTTAGACTCTCGATCGGCGTGAGTTACCTTGATAAGGTATTTTTCCGGGGTAATCCCTTCTCCTGAAAGACGAATGCCGGGTAACTCTAAGCTCTATGGACCCTGGGCTCATTTGAGCATAATTTCACCCATTCCATTCAACGTCCGATATGACTTAACGTTGGAGGACGTAAACTTAAAAAAAAAAAGAAAAAAAGAAACGAGATGCTCCGTGACAGGCTAATAAAACTAATATTAAAAGTCTAGTCCTGACCAACTTGATTAGGGCTTATCACTGTTTTCTCTAGATAGATAATTCAATTCCCCTTTGCAATAAACTGCCTATGATCATTTCAATTTGGTAATAAAAACTAATGTGGCAGCGCCTTGGTCGGGTGATTAGACTGCTCGCTTCTTACCAGATCTGATCCCGGGGATCATGCCATTTGTCATGGAAGAAGCAGCGTCTGGTCGGGTTTCCTCCGGTTTCATTACATCAACTGCTGCATCATCACCTTTTGTTTCGTTGTTTTCATTGTATCATCTTTCTTACTCTCATACCAGGCTGCGAGTTGCTCCCCCTTATCTCGGTTCTCTGCGCACCACTCATCACGTCCCACCCCAATTACTGCACCGCAGACCTGACGCCCGTTGTGCAAAGAGGTAGGGTTTACAGCGTCGGGCAGTAGGCCTTGAGACACCATAAAACTAAGATAAACGTACGAAATGCAACTCTAAAGTCATCTGTATGGGATGACCCCTAGCGCCACTTGCATTATTTGTTACATTATATTTTTATTGCTTTGTCCCTCCAAGCTTTGGCGATTGTATCACACAACGTATACACGGTTATGCTTTAGGCCATAGTTTTGTATTATTTAGCTGGCAGAACTTTTAAATATCTAACATTTATAGACCCGTTATACTATACATGATATCTACATCTGGATAAAATTGCCCTTCAGTCCAACAAAATGGATTCAGAAATTATCTTTTTCTTATTTTGCCGCTTAACATCGAATTAAACATATTAGTCATGCCAAGATATGTCTATTTGAGGGGAGTGACTCTGTTATCTAGCTTCTTTAAAACTCAGAAAATACGAAAAAAATTAGAAAATGTCAAAATTTAGCTTCAGATTGGTGGAGTAAACAATCCACTTTCAGTGGATGAAAGCTAACTTTCATGCCTACAGACAGTTTTCATATAATCTGGGATTTCAAAGAGACGAAAAATGTTCCCAAATAAGACCCCATATTCTGCAATTGTCACACACTTTAAATTGAACTTAAAATTTTGTTGCAATTGAAAAATAAAATTTTTATCTTTAAGTCAATTATGTTGCATGTGTCATGGAATATATGTTCTATTAACATCGAAATAAAAAGTTAAGAGCTAGCTTGTACTCCTTAAAATATTTGCTGTGTTAAATCGTTAAGTCGCATGAGGCAGTTCTTCCATTGCAAAGAGGTTGTCCATGATTTGACATTTACACATTATACCGTCTCAAGAGGTGTAAAAACGCCCAAGGTATAAAAAACCAAATTACAGTGAGAGCCATCTTTAATTAATCCTTGGCCACAACTCCGTTGTTTGTGTTAGAAATCAAAGCCTTGATAAGGAGGAGTGTTATTTTATCCGACCAACTGCATTACCTTTACGTCAACAAAGGAAGCGTCAAGCATCTCGAGTGTTATATGTAGTTTACATGGACACCCCCAGAGAGGTATGTGATCATAGCATGTTCCTCTCCAAACAACACTTTACATACATGGGAACATTTTAGTTATTTTTGATTTTATTTAAACTGGCTCTAAAAATGTTGATTAAAATACCACGTCTGAGTTTTGTTTCACATAAGCTTGCCCCGTATCTCTTAGTGCTCACGTGACCTAATCACCTCTCTTTGGCTGCTGTCGTGGTATAGACTGTTGTCCGGTAAACATAATGTGCGAAAAGAATTGTCAAATGTATATTTTCATAACCGTATGAATTAAATGTATTACTCAATAAAGTTAATTTCTCTGGAATTCATGTTAATTCTTAAACGAAATAAGGAGGAGGATCCTCCGTTTCAAACCTGCTTCTCGGTATGTCTTGCGATAGCAGGTGCGATTAGCGGTAATTGGTGACATATTTATTTATATTAGCTTTATTGCTGACCTTGCTTTAAACTGGATTTATAGTACATTGCACCGCCTACGGCACCTAAAACATTAGCCAATTAGGATAAAGGGGGAGGCAGTAGCACGCGGAGGGATGCATGTCAGCGGGGCAAGGTTATTTGAAACAAAGATTACGATATTTGCACAACAGATGAAATGTATATCCTGAATTTTCTTCGAATCGCCTGTGAAGTCTTCTTTCTCATTTACTTTTCTGTAATTGGTAAACCGTAAGAAGTAGACAACATCTTACCTCACGAAAGGCACTCTTCCTTCTAACGCACACAATTCATGTACAATACAATGTTTGTGGCGTTAACAATTTCCGATATATTTTTTGTTATTGGGTTTTGATTATTAAATGCTCGCACTTCATTATTCGTTTATTTCCTGAGACCATGGTAGGAGCATGTCATTTCAAAACCATCACATTTTAAACATCTTAACTGTCACTTTATCCTACGTATCCTTATTGTACCTACAACGAAATGAATTCCATTAACATGAAAAATAAGACAGAAGAAAAACATTTTTTTTTTTTTTTTTTTTTGCAGAAGAATGAAGAATATGTAGAGAAACTTACAGGAATGAAATAATAAGATTTTTTTATTTATTTCATTATCCTGGAACGGTCGCGGAGCCCTGGGAGGTTCATACGGAGCACAGGTTGGGAACGCAACTTTTTAGTAACAAAACTTTGTGTCGATTGCAAGACAGATTTATTGATTCGGTAAACGCTATTGGTCCTTTAAAAGATCTATAGATGGCTAACAGCAAGAAAATCCATAAGGCCATGTACTCGATAAAATTGCAGTAAAAAATAGGGCCTGTAATAAATTATTGAAGATTGCTATGTAATATTGGACCCCGGAACCTTCCATCATCAAAGCAATTTCGCAAATGTGCTAATGTAAGACTACTGAAATAAACACAAGTATACCTTTTACGTCGTTACGCTGCAATAAACTTCATGTTCACGATGCATAAAATTCCGTTGTTACAGAATCTGCGCGCTCACAGACTATGTAGCACTCAATAAAATACGCGATTCTTGATTTGCGATTTCTGTGTTTAAAGGTTCAGTCTACATCAATTGAAAGCTTTTTTGGAATATGAGAAGATGGTCTTCACGGCCGTAGTCAGTAACACTGTAAGTTATCTTATGTCGTGGTCTGCTGGAGATAGATGTTCCAGATGTTTCGTGCACAACTGCGTGGACATCTTCAGTGGCGCAGTCGAAGTCTCCTCAAGGAAGGTTGCGTCGCGTCGAAAGTATTGTCTGTCTGTGCTGCTATATTTATCCGAGAATGCTCTCCGCTGTCGGCCCGGAAATAATTTCGAGCAATATACACTTGCTTTGTATGTTCAAAAAGAATTGCTTTTGTTTCTGAGAACTACCACTGAATGAATGGCTGCACACATTCCATAGTCATAGCCATTCTATTCAAGGCACAGCCAGTGAAGTAATACTTATACGGGAAATAATTCAATTAAAAATATAATTGATTACATTCATATAGCGTTCCTCAGCACTGTCGTTTATATTTTCGCATAGCTTCTGAAACCATTCTTCCGAAAAGTTCCAGTTTTTAACTACGCATAAATATTTACATAAGTAGCCTCATTGCACATTTCGTTGGAATATTTCGGAAGTTCCTGATGCATTTTAAATACGTTATTGTGTACTTCAATGAGATATTTTACGGTTTACCAGTTTTACAAGCGTATTATACAAAACTCTTCAAAGGAACAGACTTCACTGTATATGCACAGAAAGAATATTTTAAACATGTGGTAGATATTTCATTCTGAAACATTTGAGCCATTTTCGAGGGGAAAAAGTCCTAACGAAAGACGTTCCATTTAAAGATAGTTTGGAGTGCGGAGATTCTCTTGAAAATATTCTTGTGACCTTCCTGAAAGATGTCGAAGCTTAAATATTATGCATAATATTCGTCTGACTTTTCATTTTTAACTTAAGCAATTCACACATACCACCCCCTTACGTACCTGTTTTAGAGGACCTAAACACTTGCGTTTTCTGTGAAATTTCTGTATCAGTATTTTAAATGAAATGTAATACTTTCACCTGGTATACAAAAGTTGGTATAGGACAAATGAATGAAAACGATATCCGATCAAAATAGTTCTAAAGTTATAACTGAGCTATTCAGATAAAATAAACTGCAATAAAGTGGTTTTACGGGCTGGTAAGGGTTTTTATGGAAGCTTTAAGTAATTCGTACTATTATTTTAAATCACTAAGAAACTTTAAAAGCAGCAACAACAAAAACCAACATGTTGGTTTTAAATTGTTGCTTCTTTTAGAATGAAAAATTAAAAAAATGGCCAAATATGGCATGGCAACGACTTATTATTTAAATACGGAATAACATAAAGAACTCATTAGCACAATAGAAAAACTAACGCTTTTCTTGCAGCTAAGGATTTCTCTGTTTCTCAAATGCACACTAGTCTTAAAATTTGTGGTTTAATTACATTCAAAGTTTGTCTCGTAGCACTTAAGGCTGAATGTCTTCAGTTTCGTGTTCTACCAGCTGTTTTATCAATGATAATTACTAGGGCTTGAAAGTTAATCATCTAACTGAAAAATTGCCTACTATACAATGACCTCAGATTTATTAAATATGAGCTAAAATTACCGAAAATGATCACAAAGCGACATTAAATTTATGCAAGTTTGACATGCTGTAAGGAACCTTAGGCTTTCAAACACGAAGGACAGTCGGTATAGCTGCAGTACATTTCTGTACACTGAACAACTTCTTTCTACTTTAACTGATATTCTGAGTGTCTTGTTGAAACAGGTAATTTCTCGTGGCGAACAATTTCCCACGAGTACATTAAAGTAGACATTTTCATTTTGCAGAATATCATCCATTTTACACAATTTCTGATAACGAATGTTATTTTGAGGCATATCTTTAATTTTCTTTTTAATATTGACCAATTTGCATGCAGAATTATATAAAATGCTACTTCGCTTTTTGGTTCTTTCTGAGAACTTAATGCACTCACCCTCATCTCTTTTTTCTAACAACGTTAGTGCTATTGTCAGAATAGAAAAGCTACTGTTAAATGCATCCAGACTTTCCTTCAGAATCAATGGGCATGTTCTGACAATGGAGCGTAGTCAAACATGTGAGTATTGTTGTCAATTTTGAATCGAGGTTTATCTGTGCAAAAAGAAAGAAATCATCGTATAAGATAGGAAAACTCTACCATTAGAGAGAATTTCAAATAAAAAGTCGAAACTAGTGTACTACATTGTAATAAAGATGGCGTAGAATGGCTTGAAGGTTGTAAAAGTAGAGCCAAGTTCTCTTATTTTCTTCTCAACATTATTGTTTCCATACCATAGATTGTCACCACGCACCGCTGTTCCGGCGGCAAAACGTGGAAAAATGTAACAAATAAACATTTCCTAAATCGATGACCAATGGACAGTAAAATCCGAAAAATAAAACATACAATTTGGCTATTTTTGTTCATCTTGAGGCGAGGGAACTTGTATCTGGCACGTTTTTATAATGTCTCAGGAAAGAGATAAGCGTATCATCAACTTACGAGTCGTAGCTACGGTGTACGCCACTGTCAAGGAACAAAGAACAAGGTTGAGGGCATTTCTTGCATGACTGTTCCTAGTAATTACGCGGTGCTCCTTTTCCTCTTCTTCTCCTTGTTTAGGCATTGCGTGTCAGATAGCCAGGTGTTTTCCAGGTAGCTGGCGTCTCTTGCATTTAATGACACTGTAGCATTGTGATCTCGACTTTTGTCCGCGGACCTACCTAGTTAAACCGAATAACTTTTTCTCTGCTTTGTGTCATTGCATGATCTGTCTTACGACCCAGTGACCAAAAACACTTCAGACCAGAATATCTAAAGTATTTATGTATACAAACCTACACCTTTAATAAGAAAACTGTGCTTGATGTTGCAAGTTCCAAGACATTCTTTTCAAAAGGCTGAGATTAGACCTTCTAAAAGTGGACACTAGAGAGCTGATTGGTCGACGGATGGTTAATTGCACTCTAAGCAGTTTCAGCACTGGGATGGGTCTTCGAACCCGGACTTCTGCGCGTCTCTGTGACTTGTCTGCCCGCGACCTGTAAGTGGTCTTCTGTGGATCTTTTACGTCATCCCTTCCTCCTGTGAGTATTAAACGCAATCGACCAGTATCTCGTAATGTGAGAGGTGTCGCCCTACGTTGTATATCTATAGCTTCAAATACTTAGAGTGAATTTGATTATGAATGCAGTAACGCAACTGAGGATCCCCAAACGGATTTTCTCCTATAATTCTTTGTTTTTACTCATCAGATTTTATGGTCATTAAAAGGCTTACATATGAACTTTTATTTCCTTTAGGCGTAATGGTTCGTGTATGTTATAGATTTTAACCAAGTCTTAAATGTACCAACAAAGTTTCTGCAAACCTGTAAGTGCAGCGGGTTCGATCATACATTTCTAAAACCCTTCATGTAAACTATCCTTAATTCTTAATTTTATTCAAATTTGAAACTAGATTAACTGGTTTTCTCAAACTCCTTTATAAAAATGTCTTGAGTTTTAAAGGCTAGCAGTAAAATGACGCATAGTCAAACGAGTAGTGATCAAACGGTAGAATGATTAAGTGCCCACCTATGCTTTTAAATGACAAAACAAATATGCACCTCCATGTACAAAATAACGGACTCCCATTTCTGCATGAATGAAAATTATTAAGTTTAAATTCCCTGTTTAAATATCGATGAAAATCATTAAATGCTCATAAATACAATATTTTTGGTCTCTAGCAAGGCACTGTTTTCAGCGAATGATATCCAACAATGAATAAATCAACATAGATTTAGGCATAGCGCATTGTTTACTGTATCTGTCATCTGCATTCAAAAAATAAATCCAAAATCTCATTGATTTGAGGTTTAGAATAAATAAAGATTATATTTTTAAAGTGTGTTTTCCTCCTTTTCGCTTTAGGAAGAGTGTCAAACCTTCAACTTTCATTACCACCTACCTACAGCAGGTTCTTATTGTGTTTATATTCCACTCAAAAAGTTGATGTATACGTTTCACCGAAAATACATGTTTCGAGGTCCCTGAATAAAAAAATTAAATTAAAAAACTGTTCTTACGAGCGTATTCTTGTGTATGTATTAAGGGTGTGTGTGAGAACAGCATAGTGATTTAAAAACAAAAGGTTGGATAGCATGTAAGTTTTGAATCTTAAAAGAATGCGACACGAAAATCTTCAACAAAATTCCCTCCAAATTACCATTTACGGGGAAGATTTACCCAAGTTTCCGAATTCTTCACAAATGACATAATTTTGATTAAAACTCACATGTTTAACATTTTCATATAAGAAATAAAATGTACATATTGCATTTCCTGGGAAAATTCTATGAAAATCTCTTCATTCTGAATGAGTTTCTTATAACTTGTAAACCGTAAGAGACGAACGAAAACTTATTGCACAAGAAATGTAAAACTCGCCAAATCACACAGTTTGTGATGTTTACAGCATAGTATTTCCAAGATCATCTTTATTATTGTCTTTATCTGTCAAATACTTTTTTTTTCAACTGCAAAGGCACAATTCATTTTTTTCTCGTTATCGTGCAAGGAGAACGAAATTTCAAAGCCACAAAATAGCGATGCATTCTTAAAATTTTGAGTAGTTTGGATTATCATTTAAGCCTGCAAGGTATATTCCCTTATTCCCTTTGTATATAAAAGAAAATATGTAACGAAACCTTTATGTAAATGTTTATCTGAGAGAAGTTGACGTGAAGTAGAGAGAATAATAAACATTTGTAAGAATGGCTTGTTGAAGAATGTATAGAGAAATTCACGCTAATGTAACACCTCAAATGTTTTGTTTCATTTTCTCGTGCTTCTTTTTTGGGGTGCGAACCTTTGGGTTTTAAGAACGCATACATGAATGTTGCAAAGAACGCTGAAGCAGATGTTTGCACATTCTATACTTAGCCCAGTCAATAAAGCTTTTGTGTCGGAACTCTTTTGGGTAAAGCTGATTTTTTCAAGGGTTATGGACTTTGATGAGAGGATTATTTTCTGAAAAGTCCCCGAAAATTCCGAGCTTCTCCCTACCCGCCTATAAGTTTAAAAATGTAGAGTTTTACGCATTCGCATACAACTTTTTAACCACAAGTTTGTTAAGGTTATATTATTTACAGTTTTATTCCCTGATAAATATTCTATAACTTGTGTAAAAACATAATTTATGATAAGTGCAGAAGGTTTTCCGCAAATTAACGAAATGTTGTAAAAAACAATATTTTTTAGCCACCTAAGTTTTTGCAAAACCATATTTTTATTCGTCACCAAATGAATAAATGCTTGGAATAAAAGCTGTAGCACATATATTCCTGATTACATCGGCATATAAACATATACAGTTATGTGTATTACTCTACTAATTAGTAACATAGAAAACAGTAGCTAGGTTTTGAGCGCGTGAGCGCCCGGGAGTCGGCGGACGTAGGCGAAAGGCGCCTTATCTTCATATGCCTATTCAATTAGTTAATACTGTAATTATAACATCTATTTTTAACACTTATAATCGTACTAGCCTATAGTGTGCCCACCTTTATTTTGTAATTTAGTAAATACTTGTGTATAATCAAAATGACATTAGAGTGATATGATAAGTAAAAGTTGTTTTTCTGATTGTAACATTATTGAAATGAGGATTTTAATGTTATTCATAATTAACTATTTCACACATTTTTATGCCAGTTTTGGTTCGTGGGTTTTAACCTAGCCTTGTTATATCAGGCCATTCCATTATCCACCACCTATGGACCCATCATGTCCCGCACTGGCTAAACCGGCAGCTGTTTTAAATTACGAACTACGTCTAACTTGTGTTTTAAAACAGCATCACGGACCTCCCACCCACCAAAAATATTATATACACTGATTTCATATTTACAAGTCATGATTATTGTAACTCATAAAAGTAATTTTATGGTTAGAGGCATGTCTCTTTGATAATGGTTACAAATTAATCTGTACGAGGAAATTTAGCATCTTCTTCTGAATACAGCTGTGAATTTAGTCAAGATAAGCCACTACAGTGTTCACACATTGCAGTGCAGCTCAGGTTCACTTTTCTACATCCACAGTATTCTCCGCATCCCTGTTTACAAGAACATGAGACTGAGCACAGCAGTTCGTTTGGAGCAAATGGCTTCGAGGTAGGAATTGCTTTCAATGTTCTTTTCGTTCCTCTCATTTGTTTCCCGTTTTCAATTTTCCAACCCCAGTTTGTAGCATAGAGAGTATTAACTAAACATTTTTGAACTTGCAAAAATACTCTCAGTGAATGTTCACGACATGCCTCAGACGTTGGAGGTAATTTTGCTAGATCAAAATTTGATCTAAGGGAACTTTTCTTTGTTACTGTCAAGAACTTGTAGTAACCGGCTTCATTCAGATTTGAGTATTTCTCTAACACATAAAAACACAAAACAAATTTCTCACCAGCAATCAAAAAGTCCTCTCTTGTTGTAGAATCATCCAGAAACATCCTCGCTGTATTGTACATATCAGATTTTGATATGAGCAATTCTATTGCTTTTAATTTGCCCATTCCATACATGCTGGATGACGTATCACATCCGGTCATAGCGTGACAAAACAGAAGTAACTGACGTTGATCTCCAAACTTTTTTATTAGAGTGGCGATTCTGTAGTACACTGTTAATGGAACTGCACCCCCTATCTCTTTACAGAAGTATATACAAGTACTTTCAGGAGCCAGTGCCGTAAGCAATACTATTAAGTCGGTATCAGTTCCAACGACAAATGCCTTACAATCACTTCTCTGCTGTTTCTCTGCTGAATTGCTGTCATAACAATGTGCACATCAGCATCATCTTCCGCTGTAACAACTTGTAGTCCTCGTTTTCTGAATTCAGATGCCAAAGCTAGTACTAGTTTTCTCTTGTTACTAGTATTTCCTAAAAACTCTTCTTTTTCAGTGACACAAATTGTGTTTTCATCAAATACTGTGTCAGGTGAAGATCTTTTAACTGCTCTTCTGTTTTGTTCTTCATTTTTCGTCTGGATAACCATGAAATACTACAATTGAATTAGATCCATACTTATTTACAACATATTTACAATAAGTTTCTAAGATGACGCCATAGGAACAATTTCTTGGCCACGCTACTTTGTGTAGAAGAAATCCCCCGTCCGAAACACAAGTTGCAGCATTTTGGTCCGTTACGTCGATGACACCTTCTTCAAATACCTTCATCAGTGACGATTTTTTTACTTTTCGTAAGGATACAGCATTAAACAAAGCAGGTGGTCGAGGAGCCAGTTCAAATTCAAAGTAAGTCTTTAATTTTCCGGGACTGTTGCACACACACAAAATACGGTTAAAAAGTTGTTGGGAATTCACACTAACTTGGTTTGATCGTACCAATGCTGATTTCTGCACTGCTTGAGTCTTAACCATATCCTTCCTGTGAAGTTTAATATCATGGTAGTTAGTTCCGTTCATTTTGGTTATGGCAGAGAGACCGACATCATAAGCTTCATCGCAGTTTATTGAGTCATCACACACGAATCCAGATGTCAATGAAACTAATTTACCTGATAATTTTGTAAAAGGATTGTGTATTTGGAACCATGTTGTAAATGTCTGCAGGTCCGACAAATCTCTTTCTCGTCTAGATACGCGAAGTTCGACATGCTGCTCATTGTACTGAATTGATATCCCAAAATATGCTTTCACAGCAACATGAATTTGTAAGAAAAAATGTGTTCCGAGGACCCATTTTGATAGAGTGCTGTCGGTTATGCTTCGTCCATGAGTTAGCCCCCAACGGATTTCAGGGGACGCATCAAACCCCGTTCGATGCACATGTCATGTTTATGTCTACATAGAGTATAGTAGAGATAAGAGGTCGCCGAACCCGCGCCGCGCCGGTGGAGCCAACTTGATAGTTTCGTCATTATGGCTCCTATTAGTTTAAAGCTTCAGTTAAATAGTCCTTTTGGTGATAGTTATTACTTACAGCTTGAATTTTGTTTATGTGCTGTGTTATAAAATGTGTATGGAAGTGGTGGGATGTACTTTAAATGTATGCTAAAAGTACATGAAATATAGGGGCTAATAAAGTTTTTCCTACATTATCAACTATCCCTGACACGTTAGATCCAACGAACGCTGTTAAATGCATTAAAATTATTTTTGGAAGTTGTAGCACCTTTATTCTTCCTCTTACACCACGGGTGCGGCCGGCTCACGCTGCCCACCGACTCCCGGGCGCTCACGCGCTCAAAACCTAGCCACTGTTTTCTATGTTACTAGTAGAGCAATACAAATAACTGTATATGTTTATATACCGATGTACTCAGGAATATGTGTGCTACAACTTTTATGCGAAGCATTTTTTCATTTGGTGACGAATAAAAATATGGTTTTGCAAAAACGTAGATAGGTGGATAAAAATATTGTTTTTTACAACATTTCGTTAATTTACGGGAAAACTGCTGCACTTATCATAAATTAAGTTATTATAAAAGTTGTAGAATATTTATCAGGGAATGAAACTGTAAATAATATAACCTTAACAAACTTTTGGTTAAAAAGTTGAATGCGATTGCGTAAAAGTCTACATATTAAACTTAAAGGGGGTAGGGGGGAAGCTCCATTGGAATTTTCGGGGACTTTTGAACAAAATCTCTCTCTAATAGTGATCTAAAACTGGGAGAAAATTCAGCTTTACCAGAGAAATTTCCGACATTCACTGTCTTTAGCCTTTATTGTCTGGGCTGACTCCTCCACAGGAGAGAAAGTCTCCGAGGGATGAGACGCAGGGGGGTTGGCGACGGTTCCTACATCCTCTTTGGACAGGTTTATGACACCCCATGTCAGTACAGTTACAGACCATTCAAAAATATTCTGACGGCTTCTACTTTTGTGAGTGAATCTTCTCGGTTTTAGTGTATAGAGTGAATAGGGCGCATGTTAATTTAACGGTTCCGCTCCTTGTGTAGCATGCGTTCTCTGCCACACATATTCGCTAATCCTTGCCCCACTGTGTAACACACCGCATTCCTTACAGGGACCTTCTTTGCGTTGCTGGACTACACCTTGATTGCAGTATCAGATTAGTTACTTTTGCGTCTGAATGTACGCGAACAACCGGTGAGGAAAGCACCTGCCAGTTTTTGTAGTGCTGTGCTGGAGGGGCCCCCTCGCCCCAACTCAGTTGTCGCGCTATTGAAATACCTGGACGATCCGCCCACATGCACTTCCCTGCTCTATAAATCTTAGACGGGTTAAACGAATCTATTTCACTCCCACCACAACCGTTCTTACAGAGCAGAATTGAATTAAGGACTTGTAAAACAGGTGGTGTGTTCTTGCCCTTCTCTTTTATCTTCATACTCGCCTTTAATGACAATAATGATAATAATAACAATAAGATTAATAATAATAATAATAATAATAATAATAATAATAATAATAATAATAATAATAATAATAATAATAATAATAATAATAATAATAATAATAATAATAATAATAATAATAATAATAATAATAATAATAATAATAATAATAATAATAATAATAATAATAATAATAATAATAATAATAATAATAATAATAATAATAATAATAACAACAACAACAACAACAATAATTGATGCTACTAAAATGCTGTTTTCGAAATAATCAACACTTCTTTAAGACTATACAATAAGGATAGTAATAAGAATGTCACCAGCTTATATAATAAATCAAAATATTATACATTATAAATTCGATATACATGGATTGGTCTTTTAACAATCAGATGAAGTAAAAAGTGTGAACACAAAGTATTTTACAGTTATAATAATGCATACTTCTAAATTCAAAGTGAAGTGTGTAGTGCTTAACGCCCGCTTTTACTACATGCGGCACCGCAGGTGGCACCGGTAATACATGAGATGGAGCACCGGTAGAATGAGATGGTGGGGGAAACCGGAGATCCCGGAGTAAACCCGCCCCAGTGCCGTTTTGTCTACCACAAATCTCACTTTGCGGTCGCCTGGGAAGGAACCAGGGCCGTCTTGTTGACAGTCGAACGGTCTAACCGTTTCATTCAATATAGGTATTTCCAACCAATAATCTTCAAAGTAACGTCCATTTCAGAATCTAGAACTGCAAATATCTTGGCTTACCACTGGATTTAAAACTCATTTGAAATTCCGACATACAAGTAATTATCTTCCATAGATATAGAATGTGGACATAGAATTAGTCACTGAAACATATTCTTCACTCCAAGACATCCCTTCCACGAAAATACAAGTCTCAAATATACATACGTCTCGTAAACGAATTATGCGACCCATTTGGCAATATGGTTTCGCTATATGGGCGTTGCTTCAGAAACAATCCAGAGTACAGGTAATTCATAAATCTCGGACTGATAACAGCGTCACCGGAATAACACGCTGCGCGACGATGTACCTTCTGGAGTAGCTCAATCCTCCACATCAGTTATAGAACAAATCTCATCTGCCAAATTCCAGATCACATCCTCCTGATCCATGACAATGAGGACTACTAAAGCAAAGAACCACTCCGACCTGCGTTTCTAATTCACTTTTAAGACCATTTCGTGCTTATGAGTTGATAATCTTCTGATCACACGTGACGGTGAGTATCAGCATCTTTTGAAACTGTAATGTATGAGGATTATACCACAAATTTATCTAATAAATTTAAAATATACATTTGTATGTTGGGAACTTTCTGGCATAATTCGTGTCTCTGCCAGCAACGACATACATCACAAAACCTAGTATACCTGAAAGTTGAGAAGAAAAAGGAATAAAGGGAAGTGGTGAAGAGGAAATAATGGTGAATGAAAAACCAAACAAGTATTCTCCTATCGACCAGGGAAGAACACGAAAAGTCCAAGGTCAGAGTGAGTGTTCTACCTGGATCTCTGAATGTGAGCCTCACTCGTTGCCGCAGGGTCATCCTGCTCGGTATCATAATAATGGTTTAATAGTCTATTTTATAATTAGATTGACATCGCAACTAACAAGGGAATATCACCATTCTCATACCTGTATTCACTTGAGAGTTTGATGACATCATTCCTGCTCTATGGGGCGCTTGTGCCCCAAAAATCGGGTGCGGAGTGTAGCTGGAAGTACCCGAACATGAGTCCAGAATAAGTAGGAACATACAGGCATAATAACACCGCATTCTACGGGAGAGATAGTTTAACCCTGCAGGTAACGTCCATACACGTCTATACCGCCCCAGTAGCGTGATGGTAGCATGTCTGCCTCACGTTCAAGAGGTCCCGAGTTCGAATCTCGTTCAGGTTGAGTTACCTAGATAAGGTTTTTCCGGGGTTTTCCCTTATCCTAAAAGACGAATGTCAGGTAACTCTAAGCTCTGTGGACCCTGGGCTCATTTGAGCATCATTTCACCTATTCCATTCATCGTCCGATATGACTTATCGTTGGACGACATATATTGAAAAAGAAACGGGCATACGTAAGGAGCGCCGGCATAGGGCTCACGAGGAATGTCCAGCAGCAAGTGGTCGCATGTGGCTCTTTTCAAGTTTTAGTTTTGGCGTTGCGGTTCTTCTCCGCAGTAAATTTTTGGTACATAGGCTCCACATAGAACAGAGATGATAACATCAAACTCTCAAGCGAACACAGGTATGAACATAGTAATATGTGTAAGGTGTTTACAGCAGTAAAGCGGGACAAACTCCTATCAGGTGATTTACACTACGTGGGTAAGATATTCAGATGTCTGATTGACTGAAGTAAAATGTGAATCGATTCCCACTGGATGGAAGCGGGGTAACAACGAACTCTAGCCCGCCTCGGTAGCTTGGATGGTAGCGTGTCTGCCTCACGTTCAAGAGGTCCCGAGTTCAAATCTCGGTCAGGGTGAGTTATCTGGATAAGGTTCTTTCCGGAGTTTTTCCTTATCCTGAAAGACGAATGTCGGGTAACTATAAGCTCTGTGGATCCTGGGCTCATTTGAGCATCATTTCATCCATTCCATTCATCGTCCGATATGACTTAAAGTCGGAGGACGTAAATTGAAACAAAAAAGAACTCTTCTCTAGCTAATGAAGGATGCGGTCGCTATCCCTCTTCCATTCAGGAGGAATCGATTCTAACTTTAGCCAATTATAATTAATATATTCCCCATATGTTAGAGCTGGTTTCGGGCAACTGCTGTGAACACCATAGTTGCGATGTCAGTCTAATTATGAAATGGAATACAAGCCCTAATTGGGCTTTAATGTGGCTTCTTACCGAACAGAGAATGAGTTTAGGCTCTCAAACTAGGCATGCCAGCTAATCAAATGCCAGCTAAGCGGTCTAAAGTTCCATGAAATGTAAGAAAGCGGGTACACGCTCAGAACAAATTAACTGGCAGAAGCTGCTTCGCAGATGTCAGTCACGGCCATAGTAAGTTACAATATATTTGACGTTCAAACTGTCACCAAGTCCTGTTAATCACGCGAAAATAGCCGCCAGGCTGCTCGGGTTTAATTACTGCTGTAACGGGATTTTAATTTATGATCTTCTTCTTCCAATAAGAAGCAAGCCAACTTCTTTGTAATATCCAAGTCAAGTTTTAATCTAATAAGAGTCATGAGATCTTTCTAAGGTGTGGACGCGGATTTTTGGTGAAAATAAAGTTTAGATGAGTCCAATTTTGTTATATATTATTTAATTATATAATATAAACTACGATTCACTCTTTTATATTATAAATATTGAATAACACTTTTCGAATCTTATTAATTTTTCTTTACAATTATAATGATCGTAACATCTTAAGTCAACTTCCTCGTTCTCCAGCAAGACACAAGATTCCAACACTTTTCTAGATTATTGATTTTCTTGTCCCCATAGTGATTCCCACTTTATTTTGTGATTGGCCGATTCACTGACACGTCATCACACCACGTGATACCACTACTACTTCGGCCAATCACACAACTACATACATTTTTATATATTTATTATTCCTTCGAACATTACTAAAAAAATACTGTTACAAATGCCCTTCTTCGAAATATATGGAAAATAACCAAATAAAGGAATTAACAATTAACAATCTGTTTCCATATATTTCGAAGAACAGCCCCAATTAACAATTTTGTTTACACCAATATTACACAACATCAATACAACATACATAAAATATAATAATATACCTACATTGGATAAAATATAATAAATGAACATTTAACAACAATTTCACATTATTACACAAACATAAAACACAACAATAAATTAACATTAATTAAAATACAACAATATATTGATGTTTAACAATGTTTTATTTTTATTATTATTTAACACACACATAGTATATATTCAATATTGTTTCAATTACTGTCAAGGCTTTTATGTGTATAGGGATCAGTATCATTCACTTTAAATGTGTGTGTGTATTTGTTACACAGTCCAGGTTTTGAACTAAAGGCTTTTCTATTCTTTAATATACACAATTTCAACTGTTCTTTTCTCGCTTGGTCTAAATTGTATGTGTTTTCTAACTTTACTTGTAATATTCTCTGGAATTCTATTTCTTCCTCCACTTGGCTTCCGCCGTTCTTATCTTGTATTGTATATAATTGGCAACAATGCTTTTCAAGGTCAGTTACATTATTTTACAATCCATCAATAATTAAATTCTTCCCACAATTTTCATTTTCATCGTATTCAATATTACCATTTTCTTGCAAAAGTATATCTTCCACAAAAAACCTTTCATTATTTATATTATCCCTGTTCTCTTCTTTTCTTCCATCTTCTTCCAATAATTTTATTACTAATAAATCATTTTCTGTCTTAACCTTCATTTCATGCATTTCGAAATTCAATACACTTTGCCATTCATATAATAAATCATTACCCACAATTACCTCTTGCCAAATGTGGAATTACCAACGCAATGAAATTGAAATTCCATTCACCTATTCGCCCCTTAATTAATACTTGATATTTAATCCTATCCTTTTTCTTCCCAATTGCAGTACTGCAGTAAACGTTACACACATTTAAATATTCCACTTTATAGTTAGCTAACAGATTTTTAAACAATTCCTCACTTATCACAGTAGAACTGGCTCCAGTATCAATTAAGGCTGTATATTCTTTATCCCATAGGTAAATAATTATCTGAGGTGGGTTAACTAATTCCTTATTTTTCTGCAAGAGAGTGAGCTTATTTCCGTTATCTTCAACTTTCAATTCGCCCTGTGTCATCCTCACCGAACCACTTTCCAGAGCACAAAATGATTTGGTTTTTAGTTTTCCGTCTCCCTCTGATTATTACTTTCATTGTTGGTTAGGTTGGTACTATCGTTTATATTCACATCATTCTCTGTGCTTTGTGTATTTTCGACTCTTTCATTTTGATTACTTCTTTCAAATCTCACACCCCTAAAATCTCTTTGATTTGCACTAAATAAACTAGTACCTCTACCCCTATTAAAGTTACTTATTCGCTGATTATTTCCTCGATAAAATCTTACATGGTTTATGTGATCATTTCTTCCAATTCTCGTCGACTGATTGTTATGATAATTCCTTTGCACATTATTTTGAACTCCCTTTCCTGTTCCGGGAATTACAGATTCATAAGTTCGTCTAGGATCATAACCTCTTCCTTCAAATCTTTGATTTCTCACGGGTGCCCCGCCCCAATTTAAACTCGTCCTATTATTCCTATTATTTGTAGGTTGTGATTCCTGTCGATTTCTTCCTCGCTCAATATGGACGTTATTATAGTTACCATCACAGGATGTAGTATCATTAATGAGGTTATGTGCTTCAAATTCGGATAATAATTCAATCATATCAGAGAAATCGATAGGCTTAGCCACAATTAAATGATTTCTGATATGTGGTGGATAATGACGTATTAGCATGTTGACAATTTCTGTCTCAGAAATTTCGGGATTGATCAACTTACTTTTGTTTGCTAATTTTAAGAAATATTCAGTCATAGAAATCCCTTTTTTAAACTCAAACCTACCCGTTGCTAACTCAACTTTTATTCTTCTTTGTCTCTCAGGTCCCCAAAATCTATTTATAAACAGATTTCTGAAAGTACTGTATGTTTCATGTGAAGCCAAAGTTAACCTTAACCACTCAAGAGCATTTTTCTTCAAACAGCGTTTTACTATTACCATCCGAAATTCATTGGGAATTCTCTTAATACGGAAATATTCTTCCAATTCCCTAAGAAATACTTTTGGATTATCACCTGATTCCTCATCAAAACTTGGTGGACTAATATCATTTAGTGAATAATGTACACATTCATTTTGACCTAGACTGTGGAGTTGTGTGTGTGAGGACATGTTTTGTGTGTTTCTGTGATACTTAATATCATTATCTGGACTCACAAAATCACTACATTCACTTACTACATCACTAGACTTCTGATGATTGCTTAATTCACCTGGTAAGTCACAATCGTTTATATTTGTAATTCTAGACATTTCTTTCTCGTTATTTACTTTTCTAGCCTGTAATGCAATTACAACTTGTGTCAGTTTTCCTAAGTTATCCTTTTCTTTTTCAAAATGTTCTTTTACCTCTTTAATTTGCAAAATTACTTCTTCTTTTGCTTTACTTATCTCATCAATTTGTAACTTTATTTCCTCTTGGTGTATCTTACTTTCATCATGTTGTAATTGCATTTCAGAACAAATTACATGGATTCTTTGTTCTACTTTATCTCCTAATTCTTCTCTTTGTTTTTGTGTTATTTCTGCCTGTTGTATCCTAAATGTTTCTAACTCTTTGTTTAATTCCATTCTTATTTCTTGTTTCACAATGTCCTGACCTAACCTAGTTTCCTGAATTATCTCTCTCAACTCATTGACTTCCTTTCTATTCTCATCCTTATTAATCTCTATGATCTGCATGAGCCTTTCCATATTATCCCTACACTCTTTTCTCCCTTCTCTAATCTCCTGTGAAATTTCAGATTTTAATTCCTGTTTTAGCTTCTGTAATAAATTAATTTCTAAGTTACTCACATTTTGTGCTAGTTCCTGTCTTACTCCTACATCTAAATCATTCATTTTCTTAGTTAAATCATTTACATTTTGTTCTATTTTAGAATCTAAATTACTCATTTCTGATTTTACATCTTTCATTCTAGAATCTAAATTACTCATTTCAGATTTAACATCTCCTATTTCTGATTTTACATCTCTCATTCTAAAATCTAAATTCTTTGCATTTTGTTCTATTTTAGAATCTAAATTACTCATTTCTGATTTTAAATCATTTGCATTTTGTTCTATTTTAGAATCTAAATTACTTATTTCTGATTTTACATCATTTGCATTTTGTTCTATTTTAGAATCTAAATTACTCATTTCTGATTTTAAATCATTTGCATTTTGTTCTATTTTAGAATCTAAATTACTTATTTCTGATTTTACATCATTTGCATTTTGTTCTATTTTAGAATCTAAATTACTCATTTCTGATTTTAAATCATTTGCATTTTGTTCTATTTTAGAATCTAAATTACTTAACATTCTTGTTATTCTTTCCAACATTGACTCATTATCTATGCTTAATCTTGCATCCTCCCTATTCATTCCTACACTATCAGTAACTTCTCCTTCCACTATTATTTCTTTTCTACTCGCCATCTTTTTAACTATTTTCTGATTTCTTAACAACATAAATCTACTACTACTATTATTATTATTATTTTTTTTTTTTTTAAATTTCACTCACTTAAACCAGTTCTCGTTTTCTTCTTTCTTCTCTCTTCTTTCTTCTTTCCTTTTAAATTCCCACGGAGCTGCACGATGCACGATCTCCTCTTCTTTATCCTATTCGAGCCCCACACGTTGCTGCGCCATTTGTAACGGGAATGTTTTCGTTCTCCATTATGGCGGTCGGTATAATACTTTCTTTCACTCCAGAATCATGATTTTCCATCGCTCTTTCTATGCTAGTCGCCATGTTTCTCCCATAAGACAGCACTAACGGCGCAGTTACTCGAATATAGTTAATTTAATCAATTTTTTTTTCTATCAAAAGTAATACTGGCTAGCGCCAAATGATAGATTCACAGATTAAGACAAAATGATATATAATTTTCTTGGAGATTTTATAATCATCGTAACGTCTTTCCTCGTTCTCCAGCAAGACACAAGATTCCAACACTTTTCTAGATTATTGATTTTCTTGTCCCCATAGTGATTCCCACTTTATTTTGTGATTGGCCGATTCACTGACACGTCATCACACCACGTGATACCACTACTACTTCGGCCAATCACACAACTACATACATTTTTATATATTTATTATTCCTTCGAACATTACTAAAAAAATACTGTTACACTGCTCTACCGAGCCCATTCACGATGATGTCGCAATGCGGTGTGCCAGCACGTGCCCAGTGACCACACTTACCGCAATTACCAATTTCTTCATTTGACAACGCTGCCAACACATCTAAACATTATTATCTACGGAATTGATCAATCTGGTGTGTGTTATTATTGAAATGAAGGACTCCGACGTGTTGCATTCTCTAATCTCTCTTTTACAGCTTATTCTTTTACCTACTTTTTGTTAATCGACTTGCACTTTCATACAAATTTACCCTTCGCAGTTAGATTTTAAAAAGAATTTGCTATGTGAGGGCTTGGAAATTTCAACAGTCTGTATGAACACGAGAATGGTGACTTTCACTTGAGAAAAAAGTATTTGAAAATTCAAACCAGCGACAAAAAGATATTTCGGAAACGTTTAGCCCCATAATTTCTTAGATAAATCCTATCCTTTTAACGAGATTTTTTTTCTTTTCGTTTTTCTGACTTACAATTTACAGGTCCTACAAAAGTTATTTAGAATGAAGAATCTTTCAGAGGCTGTTCTCAGAAAATTCAAGATGTACATTTCATTTGTCATCAGACATCTTAAACATACTGTACTTGAATCAAAATCATTAAAGCCGGTTTTATAGACAATAAGGAATAATGAAATTTTTTCCACATAAACGGTAGTTTCGGATAGTGGGATTTTCCTGAAAATCTCGTATATTTCATCCTTAAAACTTAAGTTTGGTATTTAACTTAGTTTTCGTTTTTTGTGTTAGACCCTTCACAAATAGGCAGGTGTGTGCGTCAACACACCCACCGTCCTACACTTACAGACAGTAATTTCTAGTTATTATTATCATTATTTATTATAATTAATTATTATTAACGGAACTTCAAAGCATTCAAAGTCATTGGTGTGGAGTACTTACAAGGGAACTATCACTATACTCATACCTGTATTTGCTTGAGAGTTTGTTGGCATTATCTCTGCTGTATGTGACCTGTGTACCAAAAATCTGCTGCGGAGTAGAACTGCAACGCCCAAAACTAAAGCCTGAAAAGAGCCGCATGCGACCACTTGCAAGTAGCTGCTGGACATCCCTCGTGAGCCTTGTGCCGGCGCTCCTTACGTATGCCTTTGTGTAGACCGCTGCCCGCAGGGGTACACAATTTATACCGTACAACGCTGTGTTATTATGCCTGTATGTTCCTACTTATTCTGGACTTATTTTCGGGTACTTCCAGCTATACTCCGCACCCGAATTTTGGCACATAGGCCCCACATAGAGCAGAGATGATGCTATCAATCTCTCAAGCGAATACAGGTATGAGCATAGTGATAGTTCCCTTGTTAGGGCTGAATATAACGTTTTGTCTGCTTACTTTAGATAAGCAGCAAAGTAAAAGGCATGACTTTACGTAATATAATTCGATGCTGATCCATTTACAAATTAGCGATTATTATTTTATTATTTTTGCTATCCAAGAAAGGGGAAACTTTTGGAGGTACAGCTAAGAGTTTGGAAACCATTTAGTCGCTAAATGTAACTGAAGTAATTTGTAATTTGTGTAATTTGTAATTTATGTCTCATCTTTCCTTTTACATCATCAAATGGAAATACAAAATGAAGATTACAATTATAAAATCCATACTGAAATATGCCATGTATTCCTAACCCTGAAAATCCTATCATGTTGCCCACCATTGACTAATAATTCGGTCCCCATACACCTAACCCTAACCTTTTGTGTAATGGAGGTCCTCTACTCCTTTTTACAGATTTTGCCATTTCACCTATCCCACTCTACATTTTTCTCTTAATTGTTCTTAGCCATCTCTCTTTAACTTTCCCTAAATAGTTCCCTATATTTATCCTGTTCCTTTCCCCTTTTACTGACAAAATTTTTCCAATTACTACTTCACCCCCCAAATTGTCCCATTTACGTAGCCAAGCCTGTTCTTTCCATATCTTTGTTTGACTACAATTTAATATACAATGGAAATCTGCATTCTCTTCTCCACACAATGGACATTTATCTAGCTCCCTCTCTTGACCTATACCTTTCAAGTTTCTCACTCCTGTTCTCGCCCAAGCAAAACCTTCTCGCCCCAACTTACTACATATATCTATATATCCTTCCCTCCCCCAGGTGGTTTTTATTTCTCTATATAATCTCAGTGAGCCTTTGTCATTTGTATTGACGAAAATGTCTTGTCTGTCAATATCTTCTAATCTTAGCTTAACTTCTTTCCAAAAGCCTCTATACCCATACTCTGCATTTATCCAAGAATGACCCATACCTATGTGCTTCAACAAGTCATACATTTTATGTGCCCAAGACCCACCCCAGTTACTTCTCTTTTGAATATGAAAACATTCTTTAATAATATTGCCATCTTCCAAGTTGTAACTGAAGAAACCTCACAGCTTTTCGCAGCTCCTAAAAGGCATAATTATAATCAAATTAAATAAAGCGTCAAATTGTTCTCTTATGTTCCAAAGAATCGACTAAAATACACTGTGCCTTCATTTGACGACAACGCACTGTATTTATTCGCTGTTTTAAATGACTGGTATTAGAGGGAGAGTTTCAAAGGCAGTGACCTAAAAAACAGAAAATCACTTCTCCGAATCAAATACCATTTGGTAAGTGTTATTTAAAAATTTATAGGATGGCAGTATTTTACTGGATTTACAATCCCTAAAGATGCCAAAATCAATGAAAAAGAGTAAAGGAATATTATAATGTGAAAACGCCTTCCTTTAAACTTGGATAGATTTTGAATGAAAAAGTTTATGGATATTTATTTTTCCTATCTTTCGTAAATTTGTTTTAATATGCTTTGAAATGCAGTGGCGTTTTGGCAACTGTGCTTTCTTTTGCAGGGTTGGGGGACGGGGAATCATACTTGAAGAATGAAGTGCGGCCCATCGCAGTGTAGAGTGCACGCTATCTCGGACACTATTTCCAACTGGGCACTACGTTATGTGGGAGATAATTTATTTTCTAGTCAGTGGTGGTTGATGGCAAATGTTTAATGAAGGCAGCTAAAATCCAAACTTTGAATGAAACAATAAAAGAAACTCCATGGTTTGACAAACATCTACATATAGTGATAGAAAGATTCAACATGAAAAATTCAATGCCATGGACGGGATTTGAACCACGGAACTCCTGGTTTCCGTCCAGTCGCTCTTACCCTTTGAGCTAGCATGGCCAACGTGCCGTCCTGACATTAAATTCTCCATTGACTCATATATTTCCCTGGTAGACCACTAGGGGCTCTCGCATCCGAGATACACCGTTTGTGGCGACTTACTTTCGCAAGTACTTAAGTCCCAGGCTTCATCATTTAACTCTCATTATTTTTAGTTAATTGATGGAAATTAACAATTTCCTACACGTGTAGCTCGGTGTGGACGTAAGTGGGAGCGCGATGGCAGGTCTTGGCCTTGCATGGGCTGTCATAGCACGGAGTTTAGGGCAATAAGAGAGACGGTTAGCAGCAACCCAAATGCAGGATACTCATTACTTGACTATCGTCGGAATGAGGACATTTTCAGAAAACTTAGCACTGAACCTGCTATACAAGATAGATACATTACTTCAAGAAGATGGATGATACTTAAAAGCCCGAACAAATTTTGCAATAAATTCCAAGAGGATGAGGAAATTTAAGAAGACCTAAAATGCTGATGAGTTCTTAACAGATTCAGTAATGTCGAATATTTGACGAATGATGATAAACTAGGCTAACAATTGATCTAATTTATTTTTGTTTGAACATTGATTACAATGGCCTAAAAACTATGTTTGCACTATGTTGGTAACAATGTTTATATCATCATATGAACGCTGGCAGGCTGAATACCACAATCGTACCGCCCGCCTCGGTAGCGTAGATGGTAGCGTATCTGCCTCACGTTCAAGAGATCCCCGAGTTCGAATCTCGATCAGAGTGAGTTATCTGGATAAAGTGTTTTCCGGGATTTTTACCTTAAAAGACGAAGGTTGGGCAACTCTAGGCTCTATGGACCCTGGGCTCATTTGAGCATCATTTCACCCATTTCATTCATCGTCCGATATGACCTAACGTTGGAGGACCTAAATTAAAAAAATAATGGTGCTAGGAGGCCAGTTGTGCATGGGGTCAGTTATTCAGGCTGCTGTTACCACGTCGTATCTTCAGCGCAAATTACGATTTCTGGCAAATAAAAGTGCTAAGTTGTGACTTGAAGAAGGTGAAGATAAAACTTTGACTCGATTCTCTTCATGTTATTTCTAATTTCTGTTTATTTAAACGCATCATTGTATTCAGAAAGTTGTATCCAGGACTGTTCTGTGTGATTGAGAAGAAAAGAAGGCCAAATAGCTTAACTCTGTCATATGAATAACTAAATAAATAAGACTTTAGCGAGGCTAATAAATCTTTCCGTGTGTCAGTTATAAAACCAATAATATTCTGGAAACGTTTGTTTTCTTTTGAAATAGCGTTCAGGCAAAAATAGTGTAATTTGTCATTAGTTTTTGTGCATGGAACCACGTCAAATCAGTAAACAGCGTGAAAACTATATAACTTCATAAGTTTGCGAATGTTTGTCATAAAGAATACTAGAAATACTTTCTTTTGAACTGTAAACCTAGTTTTGCATTCTTGTAGTGCAATGTACTCGTTAATAAAAAGAAGACCTACGTGATCGCGCTTTTACATGCGTCTTCTATCAGACGCCATCCAGTCAAGAAATAGCAACAAATTACAACTTCTACACCATGTTACTCACATTACTGACCTAACAATAATACATCGAAACTGATCGTGAGTTCTTTTTCCCACTATATAAAACAAACCACCGTGAGTCGGCGGCGTTAAAAAAGACGATTTCATTATTGCTTCTTTCCCCCTTTTTTTTTTTCTCGTACTGCGCAGGCGGGGTTAATAGAACGGAACCTATTTCGGGGTGCAAAAGAAGTAGGAGCTGGTGGATGAGGAAAAAATAGTTGGCAAAACTTTCACGCTTCTAACAAAGGCTTCCGGCTTTACTGAATACATGCCCGAGTTCTAACCACTGCCTGCCAGTTTGTGACGTGCACATTATTTCTCATTATACATTAAAATATGATGACATATTTCTTAAACACCCTTCCCCTTCTTGCACTTCGTGCCGAAGAACTGAGGATAGAAGCACAGCAGTGATTTTACACTTCCTTATAATGCGTGACTCACTGCGCCATTCCCATCTCCGAAGTTACATCTTTTTTATACAGTTTTAACCAGCAAATTCTGCAACTCCGCTCGCGTTAACTGGGGAGATTCATTTCCTTCCTTCCTTGCCTAGGTCACTAGCACTAGCTCTCACATCTCATTCGTATTTCTTCTTCCTCCTCCACTCTCCTACATTTCCACTCCTTGCTTCAAAATAGCTCTCTGCTCTGTGTAACCTATATGCCATTTGATATTCCGAAAATACGAAACAAAACTGTTTACTCTGTTTCACAAACTTGTGTCTGTTCCTTATGCTTCTTATGCATTTTCTCCTGCCAATCGGAATAACTTCTTAAATATTCATTCCGTCACATTTTGCAAATAGAAAACTTTTCAAAACACTGCTTGTAATTATTGAAGGCTTTCATCTCTGTTCATGAGCAATAAAATAATAGATAAATTCGGGTCTGAGAGACCGGCTAAAGTTACTCGACAACGCAGCTGAAGATGCTTGCCGGAATACGAGCGAAACGTTTGGGGTTGGAGGGAAGAATACCTTAGGAATTTTAATATTTTACTATATCAACAATTTCTTATGTAGCACTTTTCAAAATACTGAGTAATAAACGAGATATTTTTGTTGATTTATGCCCGATTTTACCAACAGATGTTAAAACCGACCTTAACAAATGTAACGTAAGAATTTTCACAGCGCTAACAAAGAAGTTAAATTTCTTGCGTTTCACCAACCTGTTTTCCAAAAATGTTAACAAACACGTGTTAACGCCAAGAGACTTGCAAATATTACAGTTATAGAATGCTATGGATGAGTCGTATTATTTTCTGAACGTACGACGATGCGCTTTTGTTTTCATTTTCGTCTGCACACAGCTGAAAAAATGGCGGGTGAACAAACTCGTAAGAGATGCCGTGGGACAAATTTCTCATCGATGGAGAAAGAATTGTTAATTGAATTGGTGTGGAAGTATAAGGATATCGTGGAAAATAAGAGGACGGTTGCAGTGAATGTAAACGAGAAAGATGTCACGTGGTAAAAGATTGGAAACAAATTTAATTCAAATGCATGTGTCACTACTAGAAGCACCAAACAATTTCGTCAGCATGTAAATTTAAAACGAGGTGCGAAGCAGGACAGAAGTGACGAGTGACTGGAACGTTTCAAGACGGGAGGTGGACAGTGTATTATCCATATAATTCAGTGAATTATAAAATCGCAAAGTTATTAATACCTGAAGCAAAGGCGAGATTGGTATATTCCTTTCGATGTATGTTGAAAATTTTCTTCTGATACTTGCTCAAAATGATTTCTCCTCATAGGCCGTACTCTATTACGAATGCCATTTAGACAATCTTAAATATAGCAAATTGACATCAAAAGCTGTGTGCACGACCACCATCTTGACTATTTACAATTGTTAAAGACTTAACAACAGAAATTTGGCTTGCTAGTCTAACAAGAGATTTAACACGAGTGTTAAGCTAATTCATGTTGGTGAAATGTAAGTTTTGTTATAACTATTGATAAACGCGTGTTAAGTCTTAACATCTGTTGGTGAAATCGGGCATAGTGTTCTATATTACAATCTTTGTGGAGATGCCAAACAGGCTGCTATCCAGGTAACGTATGTTAATCTAGGACCCAACGTGTGTTCAACACCAAAACTTACACACACACACACACACACACACACACACACACACACACACACACACACACACACACACACACACACACACACACACACACACACACACACACACACACACACACACTAAGAGAGAGAGAGAGAGAGAGAGAGAGAGAGAGAGAGAGAGAGAGAGAGAGAGAGAGAGAGAGAGAGAGAGAGAGAGAGAGAGAGAGAGAGAGAGAGAGAGAGAGAGAGAGAGAGCAAAACAAATATTTTCAAAAACCAAAAATGTGTCTTACGTTAGCTTACTCCTTCAAATTATTTTTCCTCGTACAAAATTGTCAATTAATAGAAAAATTCAGATATAGTTTCATTATATGCTAGATGTTATTTTATTGACTACCCCACTCTTACTACGTCGTACTACGTTTGATCAATAAGGCACTAGGAAAGTGTTTGTAGTCTTCCGGGTCTAGAGGTAACATGCTAACCTCTGGTTCCTGAGGTCGCAATTTCAAACCCGCCAGAAAGCAATGGATTTTTTGGGGGAGGGGGGGGGCGTAGAACTGCTTAGTATGGCTTCCGTTAGAAGGGAAGTAAAGTCGGTGGCTCTGTGTCGTAGATTTATGGCACATAAAAGAACCTCAAACCTGATAAAGGCTCTGAGCAAAAGTAAGCGATTTTATGCCCAATATAGAATGGGACGCTGAGAACCAAAGGAGTTAAAGAGCATCCTTAAATAATAACCCAATTTAAATTTACGATACGTGTTTCAAACTATCATGACTGTTAATGCCAAATGTTTATGCTCCCTAACCTTTGTCTGTTTATCTGTTAATTTGCAATTTGTTTTCCACACAGATATTCAAAGTTAGACTTCACCAAAATAGCACAACACTAAACAACACAATGAGAAACAGGAACAGTATATGAAAGCAGTTTGATCTAGCAATTTAGTAAATCAATATTTTGTATTATTTATTTCTTGTAATATTTAAATACTTTTTTAAATCTTGAGATAGTCAATTAAATTCCGGTCGAGTTTTGATTTTCTGTCGATAAATGAAATAACTAATGAGATATTGATAAATATCCAACTTTCTGATGCTACGCAAATGCTTTTTGTGAGCTATATTATTTCATTTGTGCTTAGCAAAACCAAGTTACGCAATTAAGTAATATAAGGCTTAAGGCAGAAAGGAAGTTATCTTCCAGTGTTGAAGTACGTCTACAGAAAACATCGTGGAAAATGTTGCGTAAACTCTACATACAGGCATACAGAAATGACAAACATATGAACAATTATGTCATATATCCCTTTTGCAGAATGCCAGAATGACGTGCCATTCAAAGAATAGCCGAAATCTTTAAGGCACGAACTCGTGAACGGAAGGTTTGGAGTTATATCCCACCAGGACCATTCTCCCTGATTGAGGGTTTTTCCCAGTTTTCCTCAGTCCTCTTAACTGACAAATGTCTGGGAGGATCTCTAAGCTTAGGCTTGGAACGTTTCCTTACCAAATTTACTTCCCCATTTATCATCAGTGTTACTATCTTAGGTGACGTATGAAGTAAGAGGATGCGCTAAACACTATTAAATAAGTGAAAAGAGTCCATAAGTGAGCCAAAGGAAGAAGGCGCTAGCTATCATAAACCTTTATTCTTAACACAAAGAATCCTGATATGGAACAAAAGCTAATATAAAATATTGTCTCTCATTCGTTTTACACTACAAAATGTAGAATCATTGTACTTATTTCTCTTATTTTAGGGTATGTCTATGAATATATACCTGTAAGCTCAACATCATTTCATCTAAATTTTGGCGCTATCCTGAAGATATTTACTAAGACTATTTATTACATACCATAGATTAGAATTCAGCTGAGTTCCTATTTTGGAGGAAGGTAGTTTTTGGGAAATAATCCTTACAAATCTAAGATTTTATTGAACACCTTTAATGTGTCTACATTTCAAGAACATCTGGAATGCATCAACAAATTGTCTTCAAACATTTATGCATATAATTTTAATTCCATACATGCGTACAAAAAGACAGGCAGTTCGAGTTTAGCACACGGTGCTCGCCAGCACAAACGAACCTAAAGTGAAACTTATAACCCGATTCAGAAAAGTTTCTGTCTATAAATATTGTTCTGTTAGCACAAATACGTAATAGTTGGCGCGTCCCTGACAAGCCGACCTTAAGAAGCACCCGACAACTTTCAAACCAGCCATCGACATTCCAGAAGTGTGACAGGTGTTACGCTGCAAATGGCACCCCTCCCTCCTCAAGTACAAGCACATGCAAAATGTCCTGTGACTTTAGTTACAATGCAGTAAGCCTAAGATGTGCCTTAATGAAAACAAATGAAGGTAATCACAGCTTGTCTACTTTGCGTAACTTCGTAACTCATTCCTTTCTGCAGAAATCCCTTATTTCTCCACAGTAAGTTGAAATAAGATGAATGACGCTTGATAATTTATTCTAACAAAATCTAAATAAAATGTTAAAGTTTAATGTGTTTCAATCACATGACAAAATTTAGCCACTATCGTTTATTTTTTCGGGTATTAAGTTCCCGAGCGAGGTTGTGACTTGCATTTAGGAGGTTGCGGGTTCGATTCCCGTTGACAGTTCACTCTGACTCCAGTTTTTCTTAGTTTTCCCCGTGTCACTTAGGCAAACGGTGAAATGCTTACTTTCACAGTTTCCTATCATTTCCCTTCATTCTATTTCGTTATCATCTTTCGGGTATGCTCTCAGATCGTGGCATAAGGCGGTGCCAAACACATACAGCGGGTGCTTGGAGAATGTAAATGCTGTTCTCGGCGCTGCGTGGCGTTATGTGGTCGCTGTCCTCACGTGGGGGAACAACGCTTTCGATACCGGACTGGAACAACAAAATAATAGAGCAGATACCCACTTTAAATTATTTGGGATGTCGGATAAGTACGGAAGGAATGAATTAAGATTTGGAAACGAATATAGTAAAATATAACAAACTGAATGGAGGTATTTGGAAATATTTTGGAATAAATATGAGAACGGAAATAAAACAGAGACTATATAATGTATTATATAAGCCAGCCTTAAAATATGGGAGTGAAACCTGGACGTTGGGAACTCAAGAAAGACTGGAAGCGTACAAATGTACCTTATGCGCTATTTGGTGGGGAAGACTAGAAGAGATAGAACTAGAAATCAGGATATAAGAACGCAGTTGGGATTTGAAAATATATTTGATGAAATATGTAACTACCAGAAGCAGAGAAAAGAACATGTAATAAGAATGCCATCCTGTAGATTACCTAGGCTAGCAATGTGCTAAAAACCTAAGGGAACAAGAGATATAGGACGACCAAGAAAACGATGGAGTGACCAACACAAATGATATGGAATTAGGCTCGTAACAGGTCATTGGCCTAAACCTTGGTAAGAAAAAGCAGAAGAAGTGTCGATAAACTGGAAATTTATGTCATGATAAGTTGAGAATTTAAAAATTTATTAAACTGTTTACTCGTATAAGTTTATGCAGTTGTTATCTACAGCGTTTAACGAATACGCCCTTGTTTCATTAAGAAGAGTAACTTTTCATCTAATTGCTTAATCTGTCACGCAGAATTAAACATAAAATAAGTAAAAAAGATCTACAATAAATAATAAAACCGGTCGCACAACTTCCTACACACTATAGATACTGACGTTTAAGGAAGTATGTACCTACATACATCCTTGCAAAAGGCCATAAAGCTTGCCATTTACTCGTCGTTCGCCCAGACGCAATAAAAACTGCACACAGCAACGTGTGGGGTGGGGCACCGAGGTCGACCACTTGTAATTGAAATGCAGGTGTATCTACTGTCATTTGGATCTTCTTGTGGCGGCGTGGGTTTCCTTGGCAACCAGCAGCTTCGTAAACAGGCAATTTTGGATGGAAATTCATCCTAGACCTCGGATTTTAAGGAAAATACCTATCAATTTACTTCCTTTCAAATAACATGGAAAATAATTGGTGATAATTACGACACATGGACATATCGATGCTAGTGAATGTAATTAATGCTGACTTAAGTGTGGTAAAAGTGTAATTTACCCTTGCTTTAATGCTTTATAGTTTCTTTACTACTTACCCATAATAAGTAACTCAAGTGTTGTACTTCATCTAAAACTTTCTTCTATTTATTTTATGTAATAAGGTATTTATTTAACCTCACGGTCATATCACGATTATCTGTTAGGAGATAACTCGTGGGTAAAGTTAGCCTTCTAGGTTTCATACCTGTGCCATACCATTACGCATCCAAAGAATCCTTAGTGCTAGACAACTGCACCTCTGTTTCGGCAGTATCCAGAGAAACCTTATTACAATGTAGACACTTCTGCTATAACTGCTTATATTCTGAAGAGTAGATGACAGGTTCGACAAGTGTCCACAGGGAACTATGTGGTACACAGCTGTATCTCTGATTTTACAATTGTCAGATAGGTCCAACCTACCCGCTTACATTATCTCTGAATAGATAGCAGAGCATTCGCTATCGCCACCTATTTTAATTTTTACTACTCCTGTTGTTTTACACTTAAAGAGGAATCTTGGGCCGTGGTATTAAATATCCAGCCCAGTACTTACCTTGGTGACTGAGGGTAGAAAGACCAGAAACAAAACAAAAACCAAACAAAGCTAGTCAGATTGATTGACCCACAAGATTTGAGCCCTGCATCTCCTGAATGCCGGCCGTAGACATTACGCCTGAGTCATCCCAGTCAGTATCCTAAACTTCCATATGAAGTTTTCACCGGAAATAAATTATAAGGCTCCCTGAATTTAAATAAATATACATATAAATAACACATCCTTAGAAACAAACACGAGTGTGTATGTGTGAACAGCACAATCCAAAAATATAAATCCGATAACTACCATTCTTGATATTTATATTGAACATCTTCCAAACATGCCATACAAAGATATTCAACAAAATATCCCAACCTAAACTGCCCTTTACACAGAAGACTTTTCAAGCGTTTAGATTTTCTGAAAAGAAGTAGCGATTTTTATTAAAGTGTCGATATTTAAGAATTTAAGTTCAATGACATGTTTCCTTCAATCTTTGTCGAGCCCAAATGATCTAGAAGTCAACGGGCCCTTAAACCCACCCACCCACTCACTCGCTCATTCACTCGCTCACACACTCCCTCATTCACTCACTCGCCCACTTTCAATCTTCAAAATGATATTGGATGCGAAAATATAGCCTAAAAGGAGAACTTTGAATAAATCTTGATAAAACACTGTGTTTATAATTAATTAGTAATTACAAATAACATGTTATACGCTACAGTATAACTGAAAGCAAAATACTATTTGTATGATCTACATGTTTTAGGTGTTTTAAAGTCACAGTTTCATACTTAAGCTCTGAAGTCTATTTCATAAGCTACATGAACAGAACTTCGTGTCCATATTCTTACCGAAACGAGAGTGCAGGCCAGATATGCAGAACCAATGCTGAGCGCTGAACTGCCTAGCCACTTTCGGTACGTATCCATGGAAACGAAGTACGTGAACACCACGATGAAACTAAGGATGAACTCAACACCGAAACGTTCCCAGGCGCTGAGATGTGTTGGCTGATATGTCACTGTGGCGCTCAGGTTCCCCATGTAACCGGGCACAGTGACTCTGAAACACAGAAGCAACAGGCTGTTCAGCTTATTGATTCTTAGTGCAGTCACACGTCTGATTTAGTTAAACAATTTATTTGCCTACTTCAATTCTGTCCTAAATCACTTTCTACAACAGTTTGATTTCCTTGAAGGTATCGGTAATATAAAATGTGTCGGTACTCGTCATTTTTGCGTATCCTGATCTTGAGTGTTTCATTACAAGGCATTTGTTTTACCTATTTAAGTTGGTAATGTTTATAAGTTCTTCTATCTCATAGATTTAAAGAACCGATAACTATGCCCTTTCTCTTGCAGCTAACGTAACCCATGGCGTAACAGCCCAAAGTGGCCCTGAGCCTGCCAACCTGACTGCCGGCCTCACGCCCACTTAAGCGCGGCAGAGGTGGGCGATCATCCAACCGATACGGGGAGGAGATGTGGTCAGCATCTCGGCGTCCCCCAGCCGGAATGTTGGTTTTCGTGATCAGGGCCGCTTACCTATCACCTCCTCACTTTCCTCACGATACTGAGTGGGCACCGGTCCTATACCCGGGACCTAAAATCAGCAACCCATGGGTGTGATCGAACCCGGGCCGCTTTCCGTGACCAGGAACCAAGGCATACTGCCTTAGCCCGTTACGCCACGGCGCAGGACTTCTCTTGCAGATGGGTGAGGTAATTTGCGCTTTAGAGGTAAGATGACGACTGTCTCACATGGAAAAAACGTTAGATTTCCAAAGCCGACTGCAAATACGTTATTTGATTGCATGAGTGATATTCACCTTTGTAAACGATATTTATGTAACTTCCAATATAGTTTTTGTGTGTTTGTTGTGGAGGTTTTAATGAAACAAAAACACGCTTTGAATTAAATAGTGAAATAAATGTTTTAACTTAAATATTTAGATGTAGGTATAAAATGCACGCACAAAAACCACCAAATATTTTGCACGCATATCGAAAAATTAAATGAAAACGTCTTGAATTTCAAGAAAATAGGGGAAAAAATTAATAATTTTAAGTTTGAAAAGGGGTTTGTAATTAACCTACCAGACTTATTGCTGATATACTTAAAAATAAGAGGTACAATGTTGAATACGCTATAACGCACCTATTCGAGGGGTGTATTAGGTTAGTGCTTCCAAGCTGTCGTAACGTCATTCTACGGTGTAAATCACCGTTTATAGAAAATAAATACGTGAAATTGCTACGATATCGGGTAATCTGAAACGGGATTAACATAAAAGCAAGTAAGACCAACTTATAACGTCTCATAAGTGAATTACAATGCAACAAAAATGTACAAACCTTTTTTTTCGGGTTCATAGAATGAGCTCCAAGGACATTATTATGATGTATTTCGTAGAGATAATAAATAGCTTTTTAAAGAATTCTGATGACAAAAGCTCTGATGTGTTGGGCTCACATAATTTCCTCTACCCACTCAAAAATTATTACAAAAGCTTATTCTTCTATCTCTAGATAATATAACATTTTATTATACACTTACACACAGATATTTTGGGTATGATTAATCAAATAAAGTATTAATAAAAATCGATAGGTCCATTTTTGGGAAAGTAAAATATACAAAACTAGTCACGTAAAGTGCATTTGAAGTGGAAAATTTTCTTGAAAAGCTTCGTGTTGAATCCTTGGAATATGGTGATATTAAAACCAAGTTTGGTATATAACCGACAGAGTTATTCCGTAGAAAGACAGACATACAGACATAAAAGGAACCTTCTTCTAAAAATTCTTTTAATGGATTCAGGTGTTTCTGTGAAAACTCGATATCGAATTTTGGGTGGAATAAAATACCGTCTCTGCCTGCTGGCTACCGAAAGTAAAAGGTGGTTAGTTTTTGTTAGGAAATTTTATGTTTAAAATCAATAATAATTATTCAGGCTATACAGTGAATTTTTTATTTTAAAGTAATTGATTTAAACGACATTTCAATATGTACTGAAATCTAAGACACAATATACAACGGAGGTGGCTCAGCATGAGGTTAACACGTCATGGCTCTTGAGATAGTAATAAAAATAATAACACAAAGTATTTATACGTGAAAAAAATACTAGCTGTGTAGAATATAAACGTTAAAATTAATTTTTGATGGATAGAGGATTCGTGTTGATATACAAAAACAAGTGCGGCACTTCATTTTGGCAGGTTTTCCGTGGCCGCGGTTGGTAAAGGTCAGAGGATAGGGTCAGAGTTCCTACACGCAGTACAGTCATTTAACTCGCCGGTCTCACGGTGCCTTTTTTAATCCTTGCCTGGAAATCGTGAGAAGCCGATCTTAATAAGTTTCATTGCTTGTGAATTACAAGCACGGGTCATGACTGCGTAACAATTATCATTACTGTTGTTGCTGTGATGGATGCTCCGAAATGAATTAGAAGATGGACCGTGTGAAACGCCATTTCGTGATGTACCCTAATAACTCCGAGATTCACCGCAGGATCATGACGCCAGAGGCTGTTGAAGAACTTCTTTCCCACTAGCGAAACAGAAATACTCTACTTCAGGGGAGGACAGGCAGTGCCAGTGATATGTCAACTCACACGGTGTACATGCTTGTGAATCACCACGCTTTCTACTACTGGTGCAATGTCGCTCGTGTGTAATTATTATTACTTTCTCTACCAAATACATAATAGGCATACGAAGTGTTGCATTCCGCCCACAAATTCGATGTCGAGATGTTATTGGAAATATATGTTTAAAGGCCTGATTATTGAAAATAGAATTTGTAAATATTTGTCCGCCGGAGCGCGAGCGTGAACAGCACCGACTCAAAAATGAAGTTCTCGACAAATAGAAACTTGCTATTGTTCCCTACATTTCAAAGATGCGACACAAAAAAATTACAACAAATTCTCCCACCCTAAACTACTCTTTTCATAGAAAATGTCCCTTTTTCACAATCACTACCGAAAATTTGCAATATAATCACAATATTAACAATGTGTAATTTTGGTGATGTTATGATAACACTTTACTTCTTTGTGTCGTTAAGAAAGGATTTCCACATATTATCATTCGTATATCCCTTTTGATAGGACGGTCTTACATTCTAAGCATTTTTGTGCGGTTGAAGTACAAGTGTATCCTATTTAAGTTCAAATACTTGGAACAGCATAACAAAGTCTGGGACATCAAATTGTCGAATGTGAAACTGGACTTTAGACATGAGGTTTGTTCCAACTGCCACACAAGCGAGGGATACATATAATTCCCAATTTTGAATTCATTTAACAAACTAAACCATTGACAGTAGTCAGCACAAAGCCGAATTGATCTCTATAGCATCTCATTCTTGATGCTTTCAAACTTTTTACTGAACGGTCAAGAACCTGAACTTACAAAGTCCAAAAGATGAGCAAAAAATAAAGAATTTTAGTTCTTCATATTTTTTTTCTGAAACTAGCTTTAAATCGCGTAATATATTTTCTGTTTGGGACATAATTATATAACCAAACGAAAATAATAACTGATTATAGCTTCCATATGCGGCAATATAGTATCCAAATTTGCAAGTTTTAATTACAAGACCAAGAGATTTGAGTATTTTAAACCTTTCATAAAACACTATATCAGCTTAATCTAAAAACGTTTAACTTTATGTAAAAGTGATCATGCCAAAGTTCCTTGCTTAAAGAATTTAAAATTGAGATTTTAAAAATTATGCATCACTGCAAAAATCCACATGACCCTCCTGCAGCTTTCCTCCGACCCTTGATTAATTTATAATTTCAGTATACTCTTTCTCAAAGCCATTCTACTGAAACAAAATCCTCCCCTCCAGTCACTCCACGCCACATGAAAGATGGCGATGATAAAGTGACGAGAAGCTCGTGTTGTGTGACTTACTGGGTAGGTAGACCCCTTCGCACGATTTCACATCAGCACACGTGATCTCCCCTTTGACACCTTGAAACTGACTTTCATAATGAACCTGACCAAGTACTTTACCTCACAATCTCGCTGCTGTATCACTATTCTTGCTAACTATGCACTTCGTGTTTCTGTACTGGAGATTCAGATCTCACTTTGTATTCACGGTCAAGCCCGAGGAGACATCAGTATTCACACAAAGACGCTTTATTAGCGGAATATTGGGATTAATTCTATTTGGAACATTAAGTGACTCTGGTACATTTTGGTTTGATTATCCTTTCAGGCATAGCATTCTTAAGCAGTTGACTTCAAGTTAGCTACACTCAAATCATTATCAGTACATAAATCGTACTCAGCAGTGACCATGACTCAGTGACAGCAGATAAAAAGCGGTCTCATGACTGGTCTGTACACGTCAACAGACATAGGTATTTGGGATGGGGTAGTTTGTTATGGATGACGTCTCATCGTAAAGTCCGATAACAGTTCAACCTGTTTCCTCTCGTCCTAGCTTTAACGCTTGGAAATCTATTTAGGCTTCATTATAAGAAACGCGCTTAGTCTTAGGAATCACCCTAAAGACATTGTAAGACAGAACGGAAGCTTTCTTGGCGTTGATGATCATCGTTTTATGGACGATCGACCGAGTAAAATCTTTGGAGACTTCCAAGCTTTCGGTCCTGACTCTTAGGTCTTTTTTGTGAAGGACCTTTGTTTTGAAAATCGTTTATTTGGCCAACAACCTGGCAGTCTCCAGAGATTTTATTCTTTGATTGTGCGTGAAATATTGTCACTTTAAGGTAACGTTTAAAGTCTTAATGACAGAAATAACGAAACGCGTTTAAAAAGTCACATCTACACGTTAAGTGAGCATTTTACTCCATTAATTTTTAATTTCCTCCTAACCTGTGCACTTTAAAACCTTAGGAAAAATTGTTTTCTATCCGATTGGTAAGTGATGACAAATTGAGACGCGTCATACCATAAATTTGGTTACCTGATGTTAAGACAAGGGGTGCTAGATAATGGAGTTTCTCTAAAAACAGATTTCCTAGATGTTTGTATTTTAAACAAGCCATACGTGAATTTATATTTTCCACAATTTTGTTGTTATTAGAGATTTAATTTGTGTGTGTGTAGTAGCTTATTATTAGTATTCGTCCTCAAGTTTCTTTGGTATCAGTTTAACAGTTAAAATGGCCTTTCCTTTGCTGTTTCTACAATGTTCAAGCTTTCCTTGTGAAGCAATACATTAACGACAAAAAAAAAAAAAAAAAAAAAAAAAAAAAAAAAAAAAAAAAAATGTTATCCTCTCTCACCATAAACATGTCCACAACACTTGTCATTAATTTTATTTAATGCAGCTGTTTTGAAAATCGATCGTTACTCGTATACTAAATGTATGCAGATTTGATTGAAAAATCTGAAAACACGTAGGTAAACCTATATAAACAGATGAATATAATCTGCATATATCTAATATAAGGTATATATCCTATATATATATATATATATATATATATATATATATATATATATATATATATATATATATTGGTTGTTTCAAAACAACACCGAACGATTATAGCCGTTGCGTAGTTTATAGTCCGAATTTCGGTGTCGCAGCTCCGAAGTTCTGTTAGGTATAATTTTATGCATCATTAAATATTACATGATTTTGTGAGTAGGCAGCGCAGGAACTACTGGTGTGCGAACCTCAAAAGTTGTTGGGACGCACCGACCACGAAAACAAAAAGATTACCTCTTGCTCTTTATCAGTGACCCTGGCCTACCTTTCAGTATTGGGGCAAAGGACAGTTATTTGTGAAAAGGTCAACTAATAAGTTACAAGGTTGCTCTTCAGTGTAAAACTACACACTCCGTCCTAACAGGGAGGATTTTGCGCGTACTTAGATAGCAAATCCAAGCAATATGGAGCGCTTTACGAACACCGAAATGATGGATATGGTTTTGATGGACGGAAGAGCTGAAGGAAGTTCAACGAACGCGCGATTAATTTAGTTTCATTAAAATTTGTAAAAATAGTTACATCAATAATAATATTTATTGTCTAAATTCAGATCATTTTATTATGATCTTAATTGTACAATACTTTCAACCACTTACTGTAAATATCAACAGCTTCCTTTTCAGTTACAAATGCTTTATTTAGTATTATCAAACACGTGAAATAAAATGCTCGTCTCATTGCATAAGCCATTTAGTTTTGGTTAATTTATCTACAATTCTTTGATGTTGTTTTCTGTTCTGTTTATCATTTAATGTTTCCACCCCCAACCTCACCAACATTAACTTCCCTATAAAAGGTACAAGTTGCATATGTCCACCACCTTATTTGCCACCATCGACTGCTATAACGGAATTTTGGAAGATGTTAAGCACTCATAAGCAATAATTAAGCAATAGCGTCTTTATTGTGGTTTCATAAGCCAAAGAAATTCTTAATAGTAGCAAGCTACTGTGGAGTATGGCGGTATGTTTACAGTTACAGCACGTAGCACGGCATGTGACCTATACCTGGGAACTCCGACAGCGTGAGGCACGCGTCGTTGTTCCTGTCACTGCCTAATCCACACTCATTCTGGAGCATTTTTATGCGGCTCTATTGGCGGTAAAAACTATCTGTATGTGTCACACAGAAGCTGAGAAACCACTTCTATATATTCCGTGTCGTTTTGAAACATTCTGTATAAAACTGCTGTGAAATAATAAATCTCTAGGAAATGAATTGTCGTATCAAACTGAAATTTACAAATGTATCACTACCTGAAGCAAAAATATAATGGCGAGCAAATAAGTTGGCGAGCAAAGAGTTCTACGTTGAGGCGCCAATTTGATACAATAATGTTTATGGGTGCACACAATTCCACGTTGTGGACGCCAATTTGAAGCAACAATATATGTGGCGAACAATGTTCCACGTTGATGCTACTTTGAAGCTATTATAATGTGTGGCTCAGCGTAAAACAATGAGGTCTCTCACAGGGTATGCGTGGATATGTGTGAGAAGGATATTTAATGACACTGGAATGCCCGTTTCCAACTTATTTATTCACTGCTTCTTTTTTTAGAACATCGAAATGAAAGTTGCCGACCAAGTAACTGACGGCAGAATGTTTATTACTCGATAAACTTTATTCGTTCCTCACGTATATATGAACCGACAAATATCCAAGACAGAACCACAGGACTGCCCCTAATCGCCCTCACGCCTCAGACTGCTCTCCTCGGCCTGACGTCGAAGACTCTTCTGAATGACCACAGATGCGCGTGGTTGTATATGTAACTTTCACTTTCAGGAAAGCCCTCTTCATTCAACAAAAAATCTCTTGCCATGCCATTCTAAATGATCCAAAGAATATCCTATTCGACAAGTCAAGTGAGCCCCTTTAGAAAACTGCTAAGGACACTGTTTCTTACATTCTTATAACAAATAACAACATTCCCCCCAACTCAACTGGCCTTGCCCTTGTCGTAACAAAGAACCAACATTCCTTTGACATCCATCATGATTCTTTACTTCTGGTAAACCTTAATTTCGGTATCAAATCTTAAGAAAACCGTGTAAAATTTCAAAGTGAATGACTTCAAAATTACAGAATTCAGTCCCAGTAATCCTTTATTTCTTATGAGGTCATACAAAGAGTGAACTGTGTCATGCCAGAATATGGTTATCGCACATTTTATAAACAACAGATTGCTTTTCTAGCGTTCAAAATTTGCATTATCATATTGTTAGCTTTTGCAATAATTAATGTCCGTAAAATAACTTATTGACAATGTTTTGTGAATGTTACATATCAGTTTTTATCATATATTATTCTACGTATTTTTTTCTCTTGCTTTTAAATGCCCAACCCCATAAACACAAGCAGTCCTATTCATTCTAAATAAACAATTTCATGAATTTCGGCTCATTTTGCATAGTATCCAAAGACAACATTAGTTATTTTATGTAACTGTCCCAGATTCCCTCATGATGGAAATGACTTTGTTTATATGTGGATGTGCTTTCATTCCTCTTGACCATTAGTGCTGCCAGTTGTTGTAAATCAAGCGATGTACCAGGCAATAGCATACCAGGAATATTCCAAATTTCACTTTTTAGAACATGACTCTCATTTAATTAAGAGCCAGAGTAGGGGAGAGGAGCTATTAAAATCCGGAATTTAATCCTGATTTCTATCTGCATTAAGTCCCCTTCTTTGGCTTTAGAATTTACCACATATTCTACAAATATGGGAGTAAAATTCTGTGGAGTGCTTTTAACAACAGTAATTTTGTTCCCTAGTGTTTTTTTTTTTCAAAGTAATAAAATTCAAAACTTATAAGAACAATTCCGTAACGTCTTTTATGCTTATGAGTATTTATGCAAAAGCTTAGTTTTACTATAATTTTTCTTAATCACAGATGTGCGCCAAAATAGTTCCCTCTTTCCTTCTTTTATGTCTATTTTTCCTTTCTCTTTCACCATATGTTTTTGGTCAATAATTTACCCGGATAACTCTTGTCTGTCTCTCCGAACACTCATTCTTAAGGCAGGACTCGAATCAACAGCCCCATGCAGTGAAGCCTCAGAGCGATGCGTCTAGTTAGTGTGGTGACGAGGACCAGTATTTTCACTAGATAATTCATAAACAATTATGAAGATGTGATGGTAAACTAGAATAACATGTCCTGCTAGCGGTCATAAAAAGTATTTTGAGCTCACGAAAAACAAAAGAACGACCTCTTGATATTTCATAATGTACTAAAAGGATACCCATCTGTGAAAATTGGTCAAAAATTACAAAAAACGAGAAAACAATTGGCCTAGTTATCCGCGTACTTCAAATTCCTATTACTTTTAATGCCATACAACCCTTTAAAATTGTGGCATATAACTATTTAAGTGGGTCACTGCAAGTGGACACAGTGCTTTATATTACCTATTCTGGTGATTTTCTCGTGTTTTTAATTTTCAGCGCTTTTCAGAACATAAATTGCTCCAGAACATGGCGCTTTCTAACTAGGAGCCTGAAAATCTTTGTGCTTGGATAAAATCAGTACCAAAGGAAATTGATGAGATGATTTTTTTATTTCACCAGTATTTGTGCAATTAAATAACAAAGCACATATTTTGATACCGAAATTAAGAATTGCAATGAGTAAAGAATCGTAATGGATTTCAAAGGGGTATTGTATATTTGTTACGACACGAGTTGTTTACCAAAAGACACGGGAGAAAAAGGGTTTTCTGAGTAAGAATCCTGAATGAATAGCACTTGACTTTGTTTGAAAAGGACATTCTTCGGACCCTTAATAATGGCATGAGCAAGTCTAATACTCACAATGGACAAAATAGTTACAAAGGGTATCTTTGTGTGAAAAGAAGGCTTCAGAAGGGAAAGTTACACACCCACGCACAGCTGTGGATAGTGAGAGGACACAGTTGGTCGCTTGGAGCCGATTAAAAAAGTCATCGCTTCTCTCTTGGTCGAAGGCAGACCAGAAGCGATGAGAGAAGATATTTGTCGGTTCATATATACGTGAAGAACGAATTAAGTTTTATCGAGTAATAAGCATTTCACATATAGTAACTCTAAACAGCGATATTGGAAATCCTTGGTCGGCAACTTCGAGTTTGACGTAATGATAAAAAGAAGCAGTCATTAAACCAATTTGAAACGGGCATTCCAGTGTAATTAAAACCATCCTTCTCATACATACTCACGCATACCCTGAGAGAAATCGCATTCCTTAACCCTGAGCTACCCATATTATTGTATCAAACTGTAGCGCAATCGTGCAACTGTGCGCCACACAATTTTATTTGTTTCAAACTGGCGCCCAACGTTGGGCTCGATACCAGAAGGAGCTTTGACACGAGAAGCAGATTCAACCCGAGGAGGTTCGATCCTAGAAGGAGGTTCAACCCGAGAACGAGGTTCAACAGGAGAAGGAGGTTCGACACGAGGACGTTCGACAAGGAGCTCTACAACAGTCCCACTGGGAAGAAGAAAAGGGGCCGGTATCATCAGCGACATCAGGAACCAGTAGAAAAATCAAAGGTACAGTGTGTTACATTATCTACTAGACTATTGTGAATGTATTTGAGGAGTGGAAAAATGCTGAATCAAAATTCTGTAGAAAATATGGAAGTTCAGGAGGTTGATGATAATAGCAGTAGGCAGGAAGTCGAAGTAGCAGAGTGTAGTGTAACTGTACCAAATAATGTAGAAATGCAAAGTAGTATGTTAGGGGAACTCAGAGAAATGCTCGTAAGTTTAAGAAAAGACAGTGAAAGTTTTAGAAAAGAGATGAGGAATGACAATCAACGTTTAAGAAAAGAAAATGAAAGTTTTAGAAAAGAGACGAAGAAAGACAATGAAAGTTTAAGAAGAGATTTGAAGGATGACAATGAAAATTTTAGAAAAGAGATAGATAATAGTAATCAAAGTTTAAGTAAAAGTATAGATTATTACAATCAAAGTTTAAAAGGGATAGAAGAAAAGATAGAAAATGGTGTTCAGAAGTTAGAGGTATGACAAATAGAACTAGGAAAGAAGTTAGACAATCAACAACAGGCATTAGAAAATTTCGGGAGAGTTTGACTAACGTAGAGAAGAAATTGGTCAGGTAGCAGACAATGTAGGAAAAGATGTTATTGAGGAGACAGAGAATGCTGAAAATGAAGTTTTGAATCTAGTTAATGAAAGGTCAGATAGTGAAAACAGAAAACTGATGGAGGAAATAGCACAGAAATTAGACAAAGAAAGAGAAATGGATAGAAAAGTGTTAGAAGAAACTAGGAGTAGATTAGCAGTATCAGAATGGGAAAATAGAAAACAGACGAGGAATTTGGAGGAAATCACAAATGAAATGAATGAGGCAGCAATAGAGATCATGGCGACAAAATAAACATTGAAAAGCATTCAAAATCGGGGAAGAAACGAAAGAGAAATATTAAACTATTTCAGGCAAGGGGCACGATTCCATCAGAACATGAGTAAGAAAGAGAGGAAGAGATATCCATGTCCAATACCTAAGCTAGATATGCAAAAATCATGGGAATGTAGAATAAATATGTCCTTGGAACATGGGAAAATCCGCCAAATACCTTTGTATTTTTTAAGTACGTTGTGGGGTGATGAATTGCCTTGTAAATGGTGGGAACTCAAGCTAAAGTATCTAAAATTACCATAACAAATTGTACAATTAGAAGAAACACAAACTTGTAAAATGTATAGGTTAAGTATAGACAGTATAGTGTAAAATGTATAGCTTAAGTATTGTTGTATCGAGTAATAAGCATATAGTAACTCTAAACAGTGATATTGGTAACCCTTGGTCGGCAACTTCGAGTTTGACGTAATGATAAAAAGAAGCAGTCATTAAACCAATTTGAAACGGGCACTCCAGTGTCGTTAAAACTATCCTTCTCATACATATCCACGCATACCTTGAGAGAAATCGCATTCCTTAACCCTGAGTTACCCATATTATTGTATCAAACTGTAGCGCAAACGTGCAACTGTGCGCCACACAATTTTATTTGTTTGAATTTCACAAGCAAATATTGAAAATCATCTAATGAAAGGAGAATTAAATAATTTTTTATCCTAAACCAAGGGTCAGATTAAAATTGCATCTCATCAATTTACTAATACGGTATTTATGAGTATAACCGCGAAGTATTATTTTACTGAAACTAAAATTGCATAATATGGAACAGTTTAATTAAGTGTTTATAAAGCACTATAAATATATTAATATCACAAGAACTATTTTGGACAAACGTCTGAAAATTTATCTGTGAACTATTGTTAATACTACAATAATTCAGTTAAAGTTTCAAGTCAATCCAAGCAAAATTTTAGACTTTAGGATTTTCACGGTTGGGTGTCCTTCAAATAGGTATAGAATTAATCAAACGAAAAATCATTCAATATTTTAGAATTCGTTAAGGGGGTACTATAGCTTAACATTTTCATTTAAATATCTTTTTCAAAAATATTTCAAAATTCACTATATTTTTGAACTTGTGATAAGACACACAGTGGAGCAATGAAAGTAATCAGCACATATAGTGAATTGTTTACTGTACTCCTTTCACTAATTGTATTTTCAAGCACCTTTTCCATCATAGTTCATGAATTATTGGAAATAAAATCACGACTTTGTGTACTTATTTATGTCAGTCGTGTCTTTAAAGCAATGCTAAAGCAACCCTTCCTGCTATTTGTTAAAATAATTAATTTGTACTAAAATTATTATGAAATGCAATTTCAATTTAAAATTATAAATGTATAATTAAGAACTATTTAATAAAATATTTGAATAAACTCTGTAGTTAGAATAAAATTGAAAGGTTACAAAAAGTAGCAAAATAGCTAAGTTATTGGGATATGCCATATGCATGCTTGTGTAAGAAGTTACTTTGTATTTGTTATTTTAAAGCACCCAATTGACGTATGCACTTCACTACAAAATTATTAATTCAGATAATATCGATGAAAACGTCCACCTTTGTATCCAAGGTTTAACTTATTCAGATTTTATATGATATGTAAATATGTCTTTCTCTGTTTTTTTTTTTTAAACGTTTCACAAGTTATAAAATTCAGTTGTGCATTTTGACATGTAAATATTTCTAATTTATAATATTTTAATCAAAATTGTTATACCTAGCCATTTTTCAGAAAACAAAGATATAGCAACAGAGGTTTTATTTAAAGCAATATTTGGGTTAGGGGAATGTTCTTGAAAAGCCTGAACTTGCATCCTTTAAAACGGTGCCTGGTTTGAGTTTGAAAATTTAGTATTTGTCCGATTTTTGTATTTGAGTTACGCTGTTGAAACTCGCGCGCGCACACCATAATGGAGCTGGTACACAAATCAATAAGTTTGAAGTCCAGCAATATAGTGGCTGGGTTGACATTAAGTGTACCGCACAAGAAGAGGGTTCAGGGCACCCTAAAGGGGGGAGATTGCGAAACCTGGTCGACATTATGGAAAGAAAAAAAGGCATAACAACGTTCCTCTGGTGCCATTAAAACCGCATTTGCCTCTAAAGGCCGGAAATTGGTTCAAATAAAATCTCACAGCAAAGTGTAGCTGTTTAATCAGTAAAGAGGTTTCTCTTCTCTTTTGGTTGTTCCAATGCCATCACATAGTATTAAGCGTAATCCGCTCTTTCTGATAGAGGAAAATAAATAAACTGGAAAACCAGTGTAAGGCTGATTGAGCTACTGCAAGTGTTCCGTTTTATTAATGCGGGAAATTTTACGTTGATTTGCATAGCTGATAGAAGCTTCTGTCAATCTTGTAAACTGAAAAACACTCCTAATTATTGTTCTTTCTTTCTTGTTATATTATCGCTTTTTATTAAATAAAATCACAATCATTATAATTTATAACTATTAACCACATTTACTGTTTAAATGCCAAAGAATGTCAGTTAGTCAATATTATGGATTTCTTATTTCTTTCGAAGGAGGATTTGTATAGTACGAAACATTTAATTTCACAGAAGTGTGCTATTCACAAAAACGAGACATCAGAATATATCCCCCCCCCCCTATATGCCGAGTAAATTCCTTGATTTGAGTTTGTCCCGTTTTAATGCTAGTTGCGGTGTCAGTCTATTATAAAATGGACTATACCTATAAACCTCGAGACGAAACGAGCCCCTGAAGAGAGCTGGCTTCGAGCACGGATATTTACATGGAAGCAAGATCTAGCAGCAGAGCTGATGTTTTCTTATGTTTAAGTCCATTTAATTACCACTAATACATTTACTGTTTTAGTTTAATGTGCGTACAAGGTGTTAATTCTTTTCATGCAAACTTATTGTTATGGTGCAAACTGTTTGATATTTACTATTACCTTATTCCAACGACAGTTAAAACACATAGGCTTAATCGCTCACAATATTACAAAAACAGTCGCATGAGTTAAGTCAACAGGAAAGTTTGGGTATATTATGTTCCTTTACTCTCGGCTGTAGCAGGAGTATACAACTCTTCCATTACGGTTCATTAAAGAAAGAACAAGTCGATACAGAACCCTTTCTGACTATCCTACATAAACATGTCGCATAACGTTAATGACCCGTGCCACAAAATATCACAAAAACCAAAGAAAAGAAAAGCTAGATCAGGGGGCGTCCGCCTTTCACCTCGTCTCACATCCTAACGAGCTCCTTGCAAGCATCTCTAATTACGATAGAAGCAGGTTTGCCTCAATACCAACATCTCCAACAACTAATTCCTATCAATGAAACTTGCATCGTCCTTTTACTGCATTCGGGTTTTAACTGATCTTGGTTCGCTCCTGTAGGTACTACAAATTCTTTGTCATTTTACATGTATCATGAAAAGCTCCTTCAAATAGTTATTTGTGTAAAATAAATGCTTGTCAAAAAGTCACAGTGGCGCTAGGGCGAACTTTGAGAGACAGTCAACAGTAGCGACGAGTGGGGAGGGATGAACAGAGTGCGCGCCGTGAACAACAAATCAAACCTCATGTTCTGTGAACGTTGAGGTGTTTTGGCTTTATATAAGGTAAGTGGCGGGAATGCTTAGAGTTTAATATACAAAAGACATATAATAACAAAACAAAAATAACAAAGCGAATTAACAAATTCATCATGGACAGCATTATAAACATTTAGAAGGAGAATGCTTTACAAGGATTTATTGATAAGATGATCATTGTGAACTAATTATAGTTGCAGTTAAATTAAAGCATTACAAGGCAAAATATTTCACAGATAAATTGAATGGGAGTAATCAATCTGATCAATTTGGCTCAAATGTTGCTTTTCATGAGCAGTTCGGAAAGGTCTGACTGTAAAATTCTAACGAAGTCATATTATTTAGCTGCTGTTAATGTTTAATTTCTACTGAAGAATTTGGTGCATCGCATCAAACTGATTCATGTTATAAATAAATTATATACAGACCAGCTGTGCTGGTAATGTAGAACTGAATAGCCAAACTGCTTAGTTCATTTTCTTAGACTTCTACGATGACATAAATTATGATGCAGAAGTTAATAACTAAAGCTGACTGCTAAACAAGTAATTAGTATGAACCATCAGCACTAGAAAGAATAACGCTGCAAGGGAAGAAAAATACTTTGAGACGTGCGGGAGTGCAGCAGCGCGGTGACGTGACACACTGAACTCGTGTTCAGTGCGAGCATGTGAACTGACGTCACAAAGACACTGCTTCTCCTCCACTGGTCTAGAGTTTGATATCCACTGTGTTTCTGGTAATTTATAAAGAATGGCGTTTGATGTGCGTTTGCTCTTATCCTCCATTAGTGCCAAGGGCGAGCAAATGAGGTCAAGAGAAGAAAGTGCGTTTTATGACATCGTTATAATCTGTCTTATACTAGGACGGTGCTGTTTTAACATATGGCGGAGAGAAAGTGCGAGACAGAGATAAGTTAACGGAACGCCCTTGAGCTGCTGACTGGTGGAAGAAACTTCATGGATGTTTATATAGAGGGCCCACCACTAACTTTATCTGAAGTAACTAAACTTGTGAAACAGTAATATTACTTCACCTACTTTTGTTGTAGGTATCTGCTTATAGAAAGTGACCCAACCTGGGGATTTTAATCCTACTGTGTTGGAATTCTAAGCCCTAAACAGGCTAGCCCACAGAAATACCATTTTTGCTTGCTAAACTGATTTACTTACATTATAGTGTCTAACCAAAGCATACTTTGTACTGCTGGCATACATTGCAGCGCTGAGGCAAGTCCATACTAGCCTCGTCCATCAGATATATGCATTTTAACTCTTATAATCGGAAATAGCTTAGAAAGGGATTAGCAAGGTGCAGCAAATAAACTTACATATTTAAAAAATGAGGCGATGTTTATTGCTGCTTTGTGATTGTTGATAAAAAGTATTGGGGTTAAGTCCCTCATTCCCTCAAAAGGAACCGTTCCTACCCCCAGCCAAACTCCACGGGTCAGTAGCCGTAAAGACATCATTGGATAGGCATATGGCTACATGCCAGGAGCCACTGTTTTTCCACTAGTATGTCCTTAACCGGTGTTCCACGAAATTGACAAGGGAACTCACTATGCTCACACCTGTACCCGCCTGGCACGAGGTACCAGGCACCTAACCAGCTGTATGTAAGACCTGTACACAAAAGGGGGTAGAAGTACCCGAAAATGAGTAGGATATTTTGACAATATGATAGGACGTCGTTGCACAAACTCACTTTATTTATCGGTAGAACCGTTAGCGTAATGTTAATCTACAATAACTTCTTCATTTTTTTACAAGTTCAGAGTGTATGTCCGTCAATCTAATGTTCCTTTATGTCTCTGCTGCACACACACTCCTTGCAGACCCACTCAACTCTGAAGCGTCCTGCACTCCTTGCAGACTGACTTACTACTGCTCTTGGTGGTTGTACCACTTTTTATACCTCGTTGGTCACGACGACAAAGTTGTGGAAGTCGAATCTTCTAGTTCTGCCGAAATCGAACGCTCTGGAGCATATAGTACGCACTTCCGGCTTCGTGATGTCAACTGAATAAATAAAATGGACAATACATAGGAACATAAAGGGATAATAAACCAACAGCTAAAGGAAGGGATTGTACACCCTTGAGTGCCAATCTGTCTACACTACATAGGTTGAAGCGGTCTTCCCAGGACCCCGAACAGAGCTGACGGGTGATGCCCAAATGCCACTTGCAAATGGTCGGACGCGACACTTTCCAGGCTTTATTTTTAACTTGCAGTTAAACGCCGCAGTTCAGTTTTGATGCACATATTTCATATACGACAGGGGTGATGCCATCAAGGTTCCAGGCGTGCACAAGTGTGAGTACCTATTGTGATAGCTTCCTTGTGAGGTAAGTAATCGAAATCCACATCCTTCGCACCTCAACAGCGCTTCATATATGGCATTACTTCCTCAAAATATTAATTTTCTTCATCACTTTGGTAATCCAATTCCTTAATGTTTTCGTTTTCTCGCCATTTGTTTAATCCATAACTGCGATTATTATTATTATTATTATTATTATTATTATTATTATTATTATTATTATTATTATTATTATTATTATTATTATTATTATTATTATTATTATTATTATTATTATTATTATTATTATTATTATTATTATTATTATTATTATTATTATTATTATTATTATTATTATTATTATTATTATTATTATTATTATTATTATTATTATTATTATTATTATTATTATTATTATTATTATTATTATTATTATTATTATTATTATTATTATTATTATTATCATCCTCAGTCCGCCTCCGTAGCGTGATGGTAGCGAGTCTGCCTCACGTTCAAGAGGTCCCGAGTTTGAATCTCGTTCAGGGTGAGTTACCTGGATAAGGTTTTTTCCAGGGTTTGCGTTCATCCCGAAAGACGAATGTTTGGTAACTTTAAGCTCTATGGACCCTGGGCTCCTTTGAGCGTCATTTCACCCATTCCATTCATCGTCCGATATGACTTAACGTTGTAGGACGTAAAATTACCACAAAAAAATCATCATCCTTATCATCGCCAAGCTTACTTCTCTTGTTACCAGGCCTTACAAATCCACGAATTGTAGAATAGCCTCGCCCAGAATAACAAACACACACACACACACACACACACACACACACACACACACACACACACACACACACACAAACACACACACACACACACATATATATATTGTTATTTTATCCATCTCAAATTTGAAAGCATTTCTTTGAGGCAATTACAGGGATAGCAGTCCATACACGTGTTAATACTTCTATCTCTTTCCTGCAACAAGAGTTTCACAGCAAACAGGAAGCAACAAAAGAGTCCTGGTGTAAAATATGATGGCTGGATGAACTTAGAAAATAAAGATTAACGTTCGCGCCAATGTTGCGATGTTCACAGAAGCACAATTCTTCGCTGTTATAAACATAAAAATAAACACTTCGTTTTTTTATCTCACACCAGGGTACTCTATAGAGGAGGACGAAGTTTTAAAAGCGTCTGAAAGGTAATTTGTCATTTTCGTTTTGAAGATCCAGCAACGTACACTGACTGCCCCAACTTTTTTTATGGAGAATAAGAGACAGCGGGGCAGAGAGAGGGAGAGAAATATACTGATTTATGCTCGCTGTCGAATGGAGCTCCACAAAATAGAAGATTATTATGACATCACTTCCTCTCCTCAACTAATCACGTACTATCTTTTAAGAAAGTAAATGTACACTTTCCGCGGGTCAGTATCACTCAGGCGTTCCGTGACTAGATGGTATGAAAATTAAATCGGCCATGTTCGTAGATGTATAGTGTCGTGGTCGCCATTTTAACCTGATACTTCGAAGATTTCTAAGGCTATATTAACCCAGTATAACAAAATATTGAGTACATATCACAAAGTAAGTAATAATTATCTTGCAGCTGAGCTATTAACTACATGGCGTTGGAAAATGTGCAAGAAAACGGAAAACACGTGGAGTTATGATTTTAACAGAACCAATATATATATTGAATACAAAGCAAGCTTCCTTAAGTGCTCACGTAGCTCGATGACAGAGAGCACTTGCTGTGATAAATATTACGGGGGTACGTGGTTCGAGTACACATCCTGTGGATGTTTTTTATTCCCAAATTTTAATTTGTTAGATTAAGTAACGAACCAATTTACAACTGTTCTCTTGGGGTAAGCTGTTACTAATGACATTGAAGAATTAGCAACAAGACGAACGCCAAGAAGAATGGCGGCTTAATAGGGCCAACATCTTGTTGTGTATATCCTGCTACAGACACATGTTATCCTAGCTCAGTGGCAAAATACATGCTGTCACTGAGCCGAGGGTTCATGGTTCGAAACCTAGTGTGAAGTCATAATTTTTATTCCAATGTTTTTTTTAACGTTGTAAGACACCGTAACGAATGAAATTATACTTTCTCTCTTGCAACTAAGTTAATAACATGTTTTCGAAAAGAATGCCAGAAGTTTCCAGAAGGTTGAATGATAATTTTAATAGAGCCAACTCCTAAACGCTGTATACCATCCATCTGTTCTAACAATAAGCTTATATATAAAATAACAAGAAAATTAATAATTCTCATCTTGAGAGAAAAAAACTTAGAGCTGCAATATAATTGCATAATCCAGTGGAGTATAAGACATAAAACTGAAAAGATATTCTGTGTATCCGCAGTTACAAATAGCCATTATTAGGAATTACAAAAAGCAGACGATATCCAAAGTAAATGTTGCTTAGGAAACAAAGTAAAAAGCTGTCATTTCTTCACGAAGCCAACGTCCTATATTAACAAATTAATTAAATTATGAAATATTTGAGATTTATAGAAAACGTATTGTTGCTAGAATAAACAATGATTTGTGGAAACAAAGAATGAAAAAAAAGGAAATTAAATCTTGTGATTTAGAACCTGGTGTAATCGCCCCCAATTATGATTACATCAATTAATCTTTCGTGTATGTTTGCAACCAATGCAGAACACCTGTTTGGATTCTGCTGATATGTTGCCATAGCTCCATCACGTGAGCAACCAAATTTTCTTGAACCCTGTCTGGTCGACGTTCTTCCCATTCTTTCACCATGAAGGCCCATATATGTTCAATGGGGTTTAGATCGGGAGAATTTGGTGGCCAGTCCATACAGATTATTTCTGGATGCCTCGTTAGCCAATCCTGGGTGATATTTGCAGTATGCACACCACTGTTGTCGTGCATAAATATATACCCTTCTTGCTCCGGAAACCTAGTGCGAAGGGATGGTAGCAAAGTGCTTTCGAGAATATCTACATAGACTGCAATCGTCATTCTCTCTGGCACTTGAATTTACTCCCCTGGACCTGATGCTGTCATGCAGGCCCAGAACTGTGCTGAAATTCTTCCGAATATTCTGCTCGAACGACGTGTGTAACAGTAGTTTTGGGTTATGTTTGGAGGAGGTATGAAAAGTTTATAATTTATAAAGGAGGATGACTATGTAAATCTATTTAGTCATTTAAATAAGTAAAAATATATGCAATTTATGATTGGCCGTAGTAGTAATTGTATGACGTAATGTTGTGACGTGGCATTAAATCGGCCAATCACAAAATTAAGATAGGAGTAACAACGATAGTTACGAAAAATCAATAATCTTGGTATAGAGATGTTTTGTAATGGTGAGTATGATGAATAGTGGTGCAGGATCAAGAACATTTATGTAATAGTTTGAAACTGTTTAAATATAACAAAGTAAGAATTTATCGAAATGTTTGAAGTAACCTGCAATAGACTAGCAAAATTATTTCAAGACAGTTAATTAATTAATATCTACAGTTGCATACATCACCTCCAAAATTGGCATTTCCGTGGGATCTGTGCACACAATCATGAAGACGTGAATGATGATATGAAAATGCTCAATCGACGATCCTCCAAAAAAGAATTCCTGTCCAAAATGGCGCCGCAACGTGTGGCCGAATAGGATAAAGGAGAGTGGAGATAAAAACCTCGTACAGCTAGATGTGAATATAAAAGGAAAGGAGAAAGAAGAGAGAAGAAAGAAGAAAAAGAAAATTGATTTAATGTGAGCGAAATTAAGAAAAAATAGTAGTAGTAGATTTATGTTGCTAAGAAATCAGAAAATAGTTAAAAAGATGGCGAGTAGAAAAGAGATAATGGTGGAAGGAGAAGCTAGTGATGGTGTCGGAATCAGTAGGGAAGATTTAAGATTAAGTAAAGATAAATAGTTAATGTTAGGAAGGATAACGAAAATGTTGGGTAATTTAGATGCTAAAATAGGAGATGTAATATCAGAGTTGAGTGGTGTAAAATCGGAATTAAAACAAAATCTTGAACAAAATATAAATGAATTGAGGCAAGAATTACCTCAGAATAAAGAAAATGTGTTGAGTAATTTTGATGCTAAAATAGGAGATGTAAAATCAGAGTTGAGTGATGTAAAATCAGAATTAAAACAAGATCTTGAACAAAATATAAATGAATTGAGGCAAGAATTAGCTCAGAATAAAGACAATATTAAAGATTTGAAACAAAGTATGTGCAATTTAGATGTTAATTTGAGACAGGAATTGGCAGAAAGTGTAAGTAATTTAGAGGTTAGTTTGTCACAAAAGTTAAAACAGGAATTGAAAGTTGAGATAGCACAAGAGAGGGGAGAAAAGAATGTAAAGAGAATATGGAAAGGTTATTGCAAACAATAGAACAGAATAAGAATGAAAATAGACAGGTAATTATGGAATTAAGAGAAATAATTCAGGAAACTAGATTAGCTCAGGACATTGTGAAACAAAAATTAAGAATGGAATTAAACAAAGAGTTAGTAACATTTAGGATACAACAGACAGAAGTAACACAAAAACAAACAGAAGAAGTTTATTAGGAAATAAAGAAGAACAAAGAATCAACGTAAGTTGTTCTGAAATGCAATTACAATATGATGAAAATAAGGCACAGCAAGAGGAAATAAAGTTACACCTTGATGAGATAAGGAAAGCGAAAGAAGAAGTAGTTTTGCAAATTAAAGAGGTGAAAGAAAATTTTGAAAAAGAGAAAGATAACTTAGGAAAATTGACACAAGTTGTAATTGCATTACAGGCTAGTAAAGTAAGTAATGTGAAAGAAATGCCTAGAATTAGAAATATAAATGTCTGTGACTTACCAGGTGAATTAAGCAATCATCAGAAGTCTGGTGATGTAGTAAGTGAATGTAGTGAGGTTGCGAGTCCAGATAATGATATTCATTATCACAGAAACACACGAAACATGTCCTCACACACAGTTTCACAGTCTAGGTCAAAATGTGTATGTACACGAAATGTACCCACAAACACAAATACACAATGAAGGTCATAGTGGTCACATGTATGATACACCACACGAAATAATGTTGCTAAAATTTTATAAAAGATTTGAACACACAACTAACCTAACCTCCAAACAACGTTATGATTTGCATAAAAACAAAAAATGGATTTACCAAGTTCTGGATGCTTGCAAAGATCAGGTTAGCCAACTGAGAAAAATATATCACACTAACTGTTCAAAAGTTACGAGTATTGATACAGGACAGCTAGAAAAATTAATTATGTGGGCAAATCACCCAACATGAATAACTAAACAGAGAATTCTTTTGTATATAAATTGTATATAAATTGGTTAAAATTCAAATATTTCATTTTAATTATATGTATTCGTTTAAAAATAGTTGTTAAAATATTTTATATTGTTATAGCATGTTTGTTCACAGTTAATAATTTAAAAATGTTAATTATAAAAATACTTTAATGCAAATTTGGGGCGGGGCACACCTCCACATGAAAACAAAGATATATATTTTTAAAAATGTGTTATAGTAATGCTAAATTGTTGTTAAATGTACATTTATTATATTTCATTCAATGAATGTTTATTGCTATATTTTATGTATGTGTTATGTATTATTGTTGTAAACGAAATTGTTAATTGGGGCCATTCCTCGAAATATATGGAAATAAATTGTTAGTTCCTTTATTTGATTATTTTCCATATATTTCGAAGGGAGGCATTTGTAACAGTAGTTTTGGGTTATGTTTGGAGGAGGTATGAAAAATTTATAATTTATAAAGGAGGATGGTTATGTAAATCTATTTAGTCATTTAAATAAGTAAAAATATATGCAATTTTATGATTGGCCGTAGTAATACTTGTATGACGTAATTTGTGACGTGACATTAAATCGGCCAATCATAAAATTAAGATAGGAGTAACGATAGTTACGAAAAATCAATAATCTTGGTATAGAGATGTTTTGTAATGGTGAGTATGATGAATAGTGGTGCAGGATCAAGAACATTTATGTAATAGTTTGAAACTGTTTAAATATAACAAAGTAAGGATTTATTGAAATGTTTGAAGTAACCTGCAATAGACTAGCAAAATTATTTCAAGACAGTTAATTAATTAATACAGTTGCACACATCACCTCCAAAATTGGCATTTCCGTGGGATCTGTGCACACAATCATGAAGATGTGAATGATGATATGAAAATGCTCAATCGGCGATCCTCCAAAAAGAATGCCTGTTCCACGTGTTGAGGTTCCTCGTGGTCTATACAGACATAGGGTCCCTTGCTGGTCGGATCGAAATACCTTGTCGTCACTCCAGATTAGCAGGTCCCAATAAGCCTGAGGAAGGTCGGAATTGCACTGTGCCCATTGTAATCGTCCTGCTTTGTGTGCCTCTGTATGAAAGAGCTTAGTGGCAGGGCGATGTGATGCAATACCGGCATCCTTTAAGCATTGGCGAATGGTTTCATATGAGCAACCGTACTTAACTGCTTTATCTAGAAAGATGGACCTGTGTCTTAAAGGCTAGCTCCTCACATCTGCTACCAGGGCTTCATCTAGAGCAAGCGTTGTTGCACGAGGCCTACCTGAACGCCTGCGTGATTTGGCCCATTCAACTTAAGACACTGAAATTGTGTAAAATAGGGTTTTTTTTTTTTATTTTTCAGAACTTATATATTACTGTCAAATGGACAGTTCTTATTCGTTTCCCCACTTTCTCTGCCCCTCTGTCTCTCTCGGCCATACAAATAGAACGGCATTTCTAAGCATCAGAGCTTTCAATGGGTGAGTGTGTTGGGTTTAAGTGCCCGTCGACAGCTAGGTCATTTGGACCCGCAGAATGATCAGCTCTTATTGGATTTGAATGTCGCTTAAGCCTACCGTGCTTCGTTTCCTTTACTTCCATTGCATCTGTAAGGATATGTAAAGGAAGTTAATTTCTGTAAATCCATATGCAGCAATAGAAAACATCAGCACAGTGCAACATTTACAATAATTAACCGCATTACTGTTATTAAGTATGCATTTACATAATATGCAATATAGGTAGTATACGTGTCCATACAATGATTGATTTGCTTAATTAAACTTATTTTAACTATTAAATTAACAATATATTTTATAAAACAACATACGTAGTTTCAATCCATCTAGATATAGTGCAACAGTGTCTTAGTCTTGAGGCATTTCCTTTCCAAATCTGAATTAATGTATCATCCATATTCACTACATGTGGTGAAGTTGTAAAATAAGTAGTAAAATGTAAAATGGACCTTAAAAATATTCAAAAACATTAGCACTGTGAGTAGTGATATTTAGTATTTTGAAATCAGAAATTTAGCATTTTTATTTTTACATTTAGCATTTTATAGCATTTAAAAAGTTTAATTTGAGTTAATTCTTTAAATGATGAATATTAACATTATTTATATGAGGTCTAAACACATTTATGGAGTGTTATTAGTGACAGTGAATTAAAAGTGCATAAAGTGTCAATTTATTTTACATTAATATAGGTTAAAGCAATACACATAAGTATAGAACAAGTTGATACAGACTAAAGCATACTGCATAATACAAAAAATATAAATGCATACTGATGTAAAACTAGCACAATAAAAAGAAAATGCACAAAATTAGCCTCTCACTGACGTGACCTACGCATAGAAAGAATGAAAGTTGCGCGTAAAACCGAACAGAACAATGAAAATCGGAACTTTGGTATCTGAAAACTCCAACTGGAATTAACATGTGTTTATTACTTCCTTAAAATTAGGATTGCTATCGGTTTTCAGAGACAAGAATTGGAATTTTCCGTTAACTGGGTTGTGAAGATAGATTTATGACAGTCATTAGGCGTGGTAAGAGGTAAAACAACTGAACTTGCTTCAGCACCAAACATACCTTATGTGGTCAATGGTGGAATAAAAGGCTAATTTAGCGCGAAGGGTTGGTTTCCACATTCCAGAAAAGTAGTCACTTACTTTATAACTTTCTAAGCATGCAAAGGTTCTACAGACTCTTCAGTAAAAGTTTCCAGAAGAAACGGCATTGGGAAAATCTTCGATTTCGCATTTATATAGCATTTGAGTCAATTTCGCACTTTATCGCGCTATATCGCATTTGTGAAAAATCACCACCCCTAATTATCACCTACGTACGTGGAGTAAGTACTGCATTCTACTAAAAATTGAATATCTATATTTCAGAAATCGTTAGGGTCGCTGTCCACGGAGGACACTTTGCTCTTCGGGTCTTCTCATATTTCCAAAGACACATTGGAAGCCAAAAAAGGCCTGTTGTGGTCTACTTGAGGTTCTGTTCTCCAGTTACAGGAACACCCTCCGTCTGCCTGCAGCTGGGCGTATGAGGATGTCATAGCACCATTCTTCACTCTCAGATTATACTCTCCCAATAAATCGGATACTAGGTATCTAAATGTATCTGTGCATGTATCGAACATGCATTTTAATGTTTAAAACAAGCAGAATTCTTTCTCTTAATGTTTATTGATACCCTTTAACTTATTTGTTCATATCCGGGGTTTCACTTCAAAAACAAATGATGCCGTTAATGAAGGGTTTCTTAACGTTTTTAGCAGTTTTTAACTATTAAACACGCATTTATCCTTCCATACGCTGCTGGGGGTAGGGGAATGATTCTGTCTACAGAACCTCTGAGTTAAGTCAAAGTGTTGATCACATGACCATGGAAGTAGCTTCGCTGTTTTTATTGACTTAGACTGTCGATGCCATGATGATGGCTACTAACTTTGCTCTATTCCTATTCTCGTGTTAAGATCACCACAAAGATGTTTACTTAATGTAATCACATAACGCACGTCCTCCAGTTACAGAGAAGCGTCAAGCTGTATATGGATCGTTAGTCTAATGAACTACCAGGCTACTGATACCATTTATTACTAATTAACACTTCAAACAGTTTTTAGCTATACACAAGACCACGTGACGTGTGTGACACCTAGACCTTTAAAACGAATGTGATTCTGTGAAATCATGTTTCGTTACTTGGTTTCTGTAGCACTACCTATAGGGAAACTTTTTCGAGAAAGGTCCGCATACAAACGTTGAGTGCATACTAGATCCCAAATTTTGGAGGCGCGGAAAAGGTAATTTCTATACCCTTACAAAGCCAACGCAACGCCCCCTCTCCAAAAGTTTTACTACAGGAACCTGGCCCTCCAAGATAGATATCTCATTAAGCCAACAAATACATTTGAAAATACCTTTTTATTTCAAACACTGAGTTCAACTACTGAACAGAAATTGTGATGAAGCAAGCAAGGTTTCAGCTAATATTCGGTCAGAATCGGAGCACACAAATACAGAATAAATTTTGTGTTAACACATCCGTAGTTTGGTACCCTATTTAAAAAAAAATATTTTGCGTCTTAATATCTGCGATCAATTTTTAAAAGGTTTAATGTAAAATTCAATTAACTTTGCACCAAAAGTTTGAGATGTTTCAATGCAGATGGGACAGTCCCATCCTTGGTGAGCAAAGTGAGTAAACTGGTATCAGGAACTATCTACCACTCCAGGAATTTCAAGAGCGCAAGGACGAATAACCCATGGTATGCAGATAATCAGTCCCTGCAATGGAGCTGGAAAGAGAGAGTTTTTTGCTCAATGATTTTCTGGAACTTTAAATGTGATTAAATCAGTGTAAAGATAATGAGCGTTTGCAACAGGTTTTTTGGGGAATATTACCGCTTTCCGTGCCATTGTTTGCGGTGGTTTCAGGTATTTAAAAGTAGCTGAGCATTTTTGAAAAATAAGAGAAGTGGGCATTTGGCAATGGCAGTGACTGAGCCGTTGAGAAAATGCTGTGCGAAGATAATCGTACATTTAAGGAAATGAGATGGTATTTCAATTTGTTGCAGTTATAAAAATCTGTATGAATTCCCTGTGTGAGGAATGTCTCATCCCGATGACTGCTTCACAATTTGACAAACTAAACGGTATCTGACATCGTTTCTGGTGACGAAATCGAGATTTATCAGTTTATTACGGAGACCGAGCAGCAATCAGCAGTGTGGGTTTTCCAATAACAAAACTGAAGCATCCCTGAAGCGGACCAAAAATGGTGGCGTCATTGTTCTCAAAGGGTTATCATGTGGCAAATATTCCTCTAGAAGAGCAGAACACGTTTACCGCTAATTGATACACCACAGTGTGTCTGCCAAAGTTTTCGTCAAACTTATATAATGGCATCCACGCGCTGGACTGCGAAGAGTCCTTCTCCATCACGACAACGCGTCCACACACACAACCACCACCATCCAGTTCCTGGAATCTAAGGAGCTCAAACTTATGACGACACATCGGATCGCATACACCTTAGCAATCAATGCACGCACACAGGTACTATACAAGGCCAAGCGAGACATCAACAAACGTCCGTGTCAACAAGTGTAACGATGCACTGTGTTTGTAAATTCCGGTACTAATGCAAAATGTAACCTACAATACAATATGCCTTCCTCCTCATTGCTTTCGATGCGGGAACTACAGTGAACAACCATATACAGTCGTAAATTATAAAATGTGAATTTTCTGCGCCTCTCGCTGAAGAAATGTAAAAATTGGGAGAAAGTTCGTTCAACGTCACATGACGTTAATGGTGCATATCAGCAGTACAAATAGTTTTAATGTGTTTTTCCGAGACTTACTTTATTTCTTATATTACACAGCACTGAAAATCCAGCATTTTTGTGTAGAATACTGGACAACTTGATTTTGTTCGTTTGGTAGGTGGTGCTTTCTGTGTATTATTAATTTTTGCAGACACCTCCTCGACTGCTTTTAGATAGCTCGAAATTACATTCTTCAAGCTGTTAAATGGCTGTTGATAATACCCAAAATGTTGTGTTTATAAAATGGAGATTGTCCAATAATTGTTGTGAAATTAATGCTATTAAAAATATATGTCAAACACTTGCTACTCCCTAGAATGCAGTTCTGTCTGCGTGGCGAGCAGTAGTTGTAATGAAACTAAAGCAACGCGTTTCGAACCGGACTATCCCTGCCTGTTGGGGACTGACGTCAGCAGTTATATACTGCGAGAATCGCAAACTTCATATCCTTTTAAAGGTGTATGGAATCCGATGACTGCTTATGACTTATTCACTGCATAGTCCCGATGTGGTTCCCTGTGATTCTTTTTGTGTCGAATGATAAAAATCGTAAGCATAAAAAGAGATTTTTCAATCCCTGAAGATATGTACCACCTACGAAATGGAGCTTGCAGTCATCGAAGAAAACGTGTGGCAGGAGTGTCTCCAGAAGTAAAAAGATGATGTGAAAAATCCACTTAGAGGAATCGTTTTGTACACATTTTCTGAGTTTGTGACTATCTTCACACCTAAGTAGTATCAAGGTGAAATTACTTCTGTGCAGGCATTGAAATTCCTTGTATTCACCGAAATGCTGTTGCTGTCATCCATTGTCATTGTGTAGAAGCTAAAAATTTAAATCTTCATTCATGGCTGAGAGTTTACCAGTAGAAATGAACTTTTTTTAGTAGCTTTTAACGCATCTTACGCAATCAGTACCAAAGGCTTAGTATCCTTGTGACACATGAAATCGAATAATTATTGGCGAACGAAACCTTTCGGTACTAAATTTGAAATACCTCTCCCGCATTTGCAAGTTAGGAAAACTGAGGAAATCTGAAAATAAAACACAATTAGGTTATTTTTATTCTGTCTTCTTCGTCCCCTTGCTCTCAGCGGGTATCACAAGCATGGTAATTACTCTGCACACCTACGCGCCACAGTCAAACGTTAATGACACTAGATCTGCGTTGGCGCAGCGCTTAATTGATCTTTTTTTCGTGCACATGATATTTTTACAGCTTTTTTGCAGGAGGTAAATTTTACCCATTACCTGTATTTGTTCATCTCGCTAAGATTATGTAATTAATCTTGGTGGAGATGATAGGGGCACTGCTATTTTCTGCCGTCATGGTTTGTCACTCGCCGAATTCTTGATGCATCCACCTGGTCGCAATTTATTAATATGTTGGGGGTATGGTCTGATTAACATTTACGCACCAACTTGCATCAATAACCAGCGAGAACGTGAAATTTTCTTCCAGGATGCTTTGTCAGTTCATACGTGACGTGCACGGCAGTTAATCCTACGGCTAAGGTTCTAAAGGGTTATTCAGATATTATGCCTATGCTTACTCAAGTTGTCAGAGAATTACTACAAAACTGCCCGCCTCTGTAGCGTGGTGGTAGCATGTCTGTTTTACATTCAAGAGGTCCCAAGTTTGAATCCTTAGGGCGAGTTATTTGGATAAGATTTTTTCCGACGTTTTCCCTTATCCTGATAGACGAATGTAGGCTGTAAGGTCTACAGACCCTGGGTTCATTATTTCACCCATTTTATGCATGCCCAATGTAACTTACGTTGGAGGACGTTATTAAAGAAAGAAAGAGACAATTACAACTTACAGATGCCTGGGACCCGATACCTTTCACCAGGCATCTAGGTTAGATCGCTTCTATCTGTGCTCTTTTAGTAATGAAAATACAATAGCACCAATTGCATTTAGTGATCACCATGCTGTGATTCTCTTTTGCAACATAATAAATTTCCTTTTTTCTATAGAAGAGGTTATTGAACAATACCTATTAATAAAGCAGAACTACCTCATATTACATAAACATTACCTTAGATAGGGATTTATGCCATATTTCGGGTCAGCTCTTTGCAAGTGCAAGTGGTCGATCGATGTGGCAACGAAACCCGCAATCAGGTCGTCTTACAGACAGCCGGTTGAGAAGAGAGACCGAGGTATCGGAGAGCGACAATGGAAGTTTATGGCAATGTAATGTGGACGTTGTTTTGTAAACAGCAACGCGGAGAGGACGTGACACGGACTGTTAGGCTTGTTAAAGAGTGAATTAAAATAATGCAAGAAAAATGGTTGGAGGACAAACCAACTGGTGGACATATTCACCAAGTGCTGGAAGACACGTCTTTACTTCTTCCAGATGAACAGATACGGCCCAGTAAATTCTATGTTCATAAAATTCATTCTGGTGACTAGGAGGTAACAGGGCACCATAAATTAAAAAAAAGGTGTTTAGAATGGTTTTGTATCCCGTTAACGCCTGAGGCGCTTACAAACTCGTGTATCATAGTTAAAATAACATGCACATTACACCTCAAAAGTAGCAGCTAGGGTGCAACGCATCCTTCAGATATTTTCCATTGTACGGAAGCATTCTCCACCCAGTTTGGATGCTATCTGGTGTACCTTTTACATAAAACACGGGAAAATCATTGGACTAGCCTTCACTACAATGTTAAATGAAATCCTGTCGATCGGAACTTCTCTTGAACACTTTATGGACGGTGTTACAGTGTCGATTCCAAAAATATTATTTCCAAAATGTATGACAAGACTATAATCCTATCACTTTACTGCATATAGAATATTATTGGCGAAGGTATCGGATAAACGGCTGAAAGCAGTTTTCAGGGAAGTTGTGTATAGCGCACAAACAGTAGCTGTGCCTAACCGCTCAATCACACGTTCTTTGGTGCACCTCAGAGATATGAAATATCACTTTCAATGTAGCAAAGAAACTGGTGCTATAGTTAACCGTGACTTTCAAAAGCCTTTGATAACGTCCGGAATAGTTACTTATAGAACAATCTTGCTGTTTGGCTTGGCTAAGGTGTTTCAGCGCATGTTATGATGGAGCAATATTGCGCATACTTTATAATAGTTTTTATCTTCTCCTTTGAGAATTGAACAGTCGGTGCGCCAAAGACGTCTCCTCTCAATGCGGTTGTTCTTATTGACAGCTAATCAGTTATGGCGTGAAACTTCAACGGACCAAAGTGGTGGTGAGGGCATGCGGTGACATGCGGATGACATAACAGTGATCGTTGAACATGTTCCAGATATTTATTATTTGAGTGATATTCTTACTGCTTCTTGCCTGGAGAGCGGTGCTACTTAAAACGTAAATCGCAACTAATGCTGGCTGCACTGGCTGAGTGGCCGCAGCCTCTTGTTTCAACTGTTTCTCATAAGGAAATTTCAGGACCAGGTTTTAACCATAGTCTCCAGAAAAGCGTTCTGCATTAAATGCTCAGAACGCGAATGGATGTGTATATAGTCTTTATTTAGTATACGTACTGACTGGAAAGCGGCAGCATATTATACTGCAGTTAATGACATTTCTACAGGAAAGAAACCGGGGCGACATGGGTTTTGCACAAGACCAGACACTCTACAACACAGTTTGTTGTATTGCAAGAATGTAGACCAGATATGGTGCTGGGTGGCTCACCGAATGACAATGATGGAGGAAAGAGGACAAATGTATCGTCCGTTGGAGTTAGGCTTACTGGTTTCTCAGAAAACCACCTGCATTATAGATTTCTACACCTAGTTCATATTTGTTTCACTTTATTGCATACTGATGTGATATTTTTTGTATTTTACGTCCTCCAACTTTAAGTCATATCGGACGATGAATGGAATAGTTGAAATGATGCTGAAATGAGCCCAAGGTCCATAGAGCTTAGAGTTACCCGACATTCGTCTTTCAGGATAAGGGATAAACCTTATCCAGGTAACTGACTCTGACCGAGATTCGAACTCGGAACCTCTTGAACGTGAGGCAGACATGCTACCATCTACGCTACCGAGACGAGCATACTGATGTGATGAAGTAACCGACTTCTCTTGCATTTCTTCGGTCGTGCCCCGGACATTTCTACAGGTGGTGTAATAGAATTACGTCATCTGGTTAAGAGACAGCTGATTATGTACAAGAGAGAGAGAGGGGGGAGAGAGGGAGGGAGAGAGAGAGACAGACAGAGAAAAAGTATATGAAATTGTTTTTCAAAAACGAGATTTGAGGCACCACGAACTTCCCGTTCACAAGTCCATATCTTATCGGCCTCGGTCACCCGTTTCGGTAAGAATTAATGAGAAGCAACACTTTTGCGGAAAACAGTAAACTAAGACTCAATAGACCTAGTATTATTATTCTTCAAACCATTTATTTGATTGCCAGCAACTGAAAACACTTATACTATACTAGGTATAAATATATTTTTATTTACTAACTTCACTAAATATTTTATTGATATCCAGCTTTATTGCACAGTCCTGCCGCCTTCAAATGTATAGCAAGTCGGCGCCTGTTTATGAGTGTCTATGAACAGCGTAATTAAAAGAAGAAAAGTCAGGTGAATACTTATAAGTTCAGCACTTTCCTATGCTGTGACACAAAGGCTTTCAAGAGCTTCCCCAACCTACACTACCTTTAACGATGTCTATGACAAGATTCCAAATGAGAATTACCACCTCGACTTATGCAAACAACCCTTTATATACACGGAAAATGATTTTTATATTTTAGTATCTTAAAAATGATTCCTAGGATTTTGATTAAAATATAATATGTTTGACATATTTGCATGAGAAATGAATTGGATATACATCTTGAACTTGTGGTGACCAAGAATTCTTCGTTCTAAGTTAATGTTACGTAGCTATGAAAGCACAGAAGAATGTAAGGAGCTTCAAAATATCAAATTTATTTTATTCTTCTGTCTTAGCCTTATCGGATGGTTGCTCCCCATTCTTCGTAATTTTCATTATTTTAAGTTGACTTGTGAAATTTTCTCATCTGATTATGTAAAGAGTATTCCAAATATCAACTCTAGAATAAATAATATAGCAAGCTTCTTTCTGAATAATTAATTTTTGTACTAGGGTGCTACATGCTCTTATGTGCCAAAATGAAACGTATATTGAGACCATTGTGAAAAGCATTCTATATGATAAATAGGAAGTACTAAAACAAGCCCTTTTTGTGAATAATTTTCAGTGCAGTATATGAAAGTAAATTATTATGGGTAGAGAAGGCTCCCGGGTAGTAAAACATCAAACTTTATTATGTTCTACTTTACTATGTACCCTCAAATTAAAGCAAATTATATGACCCAAACGTTCGTATTGCAATTTCACCATATGCTTTGAAATCCTCTGTCTGAAAACAAATGCTTTAGAAAATGTTACCTTTGTATTTTTTTGATTATTTATAAATTTTTAAAGAGCGGCTGTAACTATTTGTAAGTAAAATAAAAGATCTGAGGGAAAATCATCGGTATGAAATGTGTACCCTAATCTACTGTAAGATATCTTATACATCCTTTACAGTATTCTAGAGTTGTATTTAGATGGTATAAATGTACAAACAAAGGTTTATTGTATGAAAATTATACTACAACTCGTAACAGGCACTGAACATCGCTACAAAATATGTGGATAATGGATTTAGTGCATCACACATTTTACATAGTGTATATTTTAAATTCCCTTCTTTAAGCAGCATAGTTTCAAAGAGTAATGCTCATAGTAATAAAAATAAATGCGTCGATGGATAACAGAACAAGTGTTAACGTTTAGCGCAAATCTTACGCTAAGTATTAGATCTTAATGGGTTGGCTCACAAGTTGTGGCAGGTTTTTTAAGTGCAAGTTTTATGTACAGAATACAATGTTTTGGCCATGACTTTATGTTATTCGATAGTTAATTATATGCTGTGCAAAATATTCCCTTTTTTGTATGCTTATATAGACTTTGTTCTTTCCATGTCAGTAAAATGGAGTCGTGTCGACAACAAAGAACATGTTTGACAACTTCTGCTCGAAGAGCTTCTGTGACTTTGCCACCTCGATTCATTGCAGAAAGGGTATCATTATTACGTATTAGTATCATTATCTATCTGAAAATATTTGTTTGCGGTGAGAATACATAGAATAGACAAAAAAGCAAATTACACTGAAGAACTTATAAATTTGAGATTTATGTAGAAGGGCGCGTTGGGTGACAGTTGACAGTGCTCGAGCATGAGAGTTGTAAAGAAATAGAACAAAGGAGCTTTATGACCCGCACTGTTTAGGGTTGCTACATGACGCGTTCTGCTCCCCCGTATCTTTTTATTCCAAGCCACTGACGTTAACAAGTGGCAAAGGGGACAAGGCATCTCTCATCCCATCTGTTGGGCTTACCGCAATGAGAGCTTCTACAGCACAAGATTATCTTGGGGTAAGCTATTGCCTAAACTACAGAAAGAGAATACCACAAATGGATAACAAATAGTACTTGAAAAGAAACAATTGTGTGTCATGGAAAACAAAATGGCAGTATCTACCACGTGTCAAGAAAAGGAACGCAGCGTTTTGTTGTAATGCTAAAACGTGTACAAGAATACTTTGATATAAATTAAACCTGTTTCTGAGATAAATTGTTGCGGGCCTAATATGGATAGATGAGCGCCACCAGGCCGCCAATCAAGGCACACTGGGGTTGAGTTTTCACATTTCCATATTTCTGATTAATCTTCTTTTTTTAATATATATCATTAATACATTACTAATAACATAGTATATACACAAAATTTTATTTCAAAATATCTGAGTTATAGTTTTCTTTACCATTTTAACTCAAGTGTAATACAAGTGTTCCATGCGCATAAAACTTTCAGAGAAAATGTTATATGTTAAACAACCTTTGAGTGATGGTGAACACAATTACAAAACCAATAATAAATAGACAAGTTCAATGTGGAAGTGTTATCATTTATAAGTAATATATTTTACAGTTCATTTTACAAAAGTATACTTTTTTAAATAAACAGGTTTTCTTCACTTAAGAGCAAGGTACCAAAATGTTTCAGATGTATTTTTGTCTCGGAAATCATATATGCTGATGTAAAATTTCATTGACTTTGGCAACATCAGTAAGTTTGAGAAAACAAGCCTTTTAAAACCAATATCAGCAACAAACATTGCAATATAGAGATCCTTAAATGGTTGTAGTAGCCTTTTGATGCGCGATGAGAAACATGTAAGTGTCCAAAGCCTTCTTAAAGTTCAGGAAACATTTTTCTGGAAAATCCTAATTTTTTCGAATTTAGGCTAACTTTGTCCAAAATTTTAGCCTGGTGTCCCTTAAAACACGCTTCAAGAAGACACCGACTGCTCGTAGCGAGCAGACGCGGAAATCAGGGTGCAGCCAAATAAAACTATTCGAGTCACTGACAACGAACAACCATTGATAAACAGAACGAGTTGTAATAACTTTGATTTCTATCACAATTAATAAATAAAAATAATGTCAATTTGCCCTCCCCAATCATTCTTTAGTAAAACATATTTGGCTCCAAAAAAATTCTTGCCTTTATCCTTAATTTTTTTTATCTAGGGTTCAATATTTTATTTTAAAGATTAAGATACCTTAAACCAGTTAGGGTAAATTCTAAAAAATAAAATAAATATTTAAATTTAAAATAACACCTGTAATATATTAATATTTTTAGTAAAAGAATGTGTCTCAGAGCCACACTTAGTAGGTACACATAACCAAGTAGTCATATGGTCTGCGCTAGCATCACACAAAACATCTATGCTTAATTCTTGGGCTCTGTACAGTAAGCTAAAAAATGTAGTTCTTGAAACATCTTATGTTGTGAATTTCTCAATTCATACAATTCTAGACACTTCTCTGATTAATTATTTTCCTATACACTACTGTACTTTCAGACTTAATGAAAGCTTCTGTAGGATAAATAATTTAATGGTAGTTCCCAGCAATTCAAAATGGGCAACGTTATACTAAACTGAAGTGTTGTCAACTTTACAATGGGTATTTACTAGCTTCATGCCGGAATACTGTTTTACAATATTTATCGCTGGAAAAGTATTTAACCCATACGTTTTTTGGCGTAAACGTGTTCCTTCATTCGTACACAGAAACGGCCTATGTACAAAATGCTTCGTAAACAAGTTTCTAAATTGTATTTTGAAATAGTTCTTCTGGATTAAATAATTCCCCAGCTTTAGGTATGGTTGAGCATTTGCTGCGAAATTGTACTGTATAAGCAGCAATTATAAACTATGAAACTCTTAGTTAAGCATTAAAGCAATTCCAAATAAAGGTCCACGTGGAACACAATGGCGTCTACGCTACCATGAATAATTTGCTTTAAATTCAGAGGTGTGCACTCCTGCGATATAACGCCTATGTCACCAATCTAAGAGCTGCCATTAACGCCAACTACGGCTATACTTTTACCTTAGGGAGTATTTTAGATACATTTGCTAGTACTGATACCAATTGAACAGATGGAATGACATAGAGCAATATAAAGGTGGACGTATGTCACAGTTGGTTTTTAGTGAAGTTCCATAGTTTGCGTTCTGTACAGTTAAAGAAAAGTTCTCTTCACCATCCAGGAATCGAATCGGATAACCTTGAGTTAAAAAGCCAACGCATTGAATACTGGTTACACCTATGGCTAAGTTTTAATCCCATATATTTGCTCAGAGTAGTGAAATGAACTCACCACCGAACAGTGAATTTTCATCATGAAAAGTCGCTTAAGAACTGGAAAATACAGTTTTGTATATAAAATCCAGTTATTTCATAAGTATAACAAGCAAACAATAACTGTAAATTATTAAACCATGACTGGAAGTTATGGGTCAAGTATTCTTTTTGCTGACATTACTTTGCTAGCTTGTATTCTTTCTTTATTCATGTGCGAGTAGGTATGTAAGTAAGCTTGGCCTACTGCCTTTGTTTCGCAATCCTGGACGCAAACACCACCTTTAACACGTATGGTATATGTTTTTTTTAATGAAGAAAACACTTGAATTTGTAAAAATAAAAATAATGTATTGATTCCTAAAACTAAAAGAAATCATGTTTAGAACGAGACCAAAACCTAGCATAGCGAGATTTTTAAAATAAAAGAAATGATGTTAAAACGAAATCAACTTTCGTGTGCAGCGAGATCTCAGATGTTTTCATAGAATTTCTGATTTTTTTTTGGGCCTGTAAACTTCAGACGTTTACTTTAAGAACGATAAAACTTACCTATAGTACTTACTGATATTTTAATTCTTATTGACATCAAGACAAAGTTTAATAGTTGAATATTTGGCCTACAATGATGAAGACTTTTAACTTTTCTGTGCGAAGTAAGACCAAAGCACATTTTCATGGAAATTATTTAAGACATGTTTTGTCTTGCTTCAGGCACTGAAGCGATCAAAGAAAGGACAAGGCTGTAAATATAACGTATAGGTTAACTCTACAACGAATTTATGATAAATTCAAGTACGACGATTTGTATTATGAGCAGATAATGCGGGCCCGTGACGAAACAATACATAATCAATTATAAAAGTTAATAAAATAAGTCGAATTACTAAACATGTGTAAATACGAGTATAAAGCGTATTTGGGACGTGACTTGACTTGAAACCAAAGTTGGTCACAATGTAGTGGTATAACGTTTTATAGTACTAGTGCGATAATTTAAAGCTTTTAGTTCGTGTGCATTATGTTGAAGTTCTACTTCTGGGCAATGCTATCTAATGCTGCCTAAAGCGCTAGCCGTAACTCAGCAATTTCTCCAGAAATTCGTTCTATCAATTGGAGAGGGATAAAAGCAATCACAACACACTGATTTGCTTTGTTAGATGCTGCTGTACACAGACAATTCATTTTCGACACAGCAATGCTATTAAACAAACACTTAATAACAGTAGTGTTTGTATAAGCAACAGTGAACAGTGCAGGCATTGACCTGCGTTTGGGAAAACAGCTGTATTGGACACCTTTCTGGTTTTGTTGACATTATTGTCCCAGCTGGTGCATTTGAACTGCAAATCTGCGTCCACTGATTTTAAACCAGTTTTGCAATGAGGAAAATATCAATTTATAGCAACAGGTGTTATCTAAGTAGTAGATATAACTTTGTGAACCAATCTAGTTTAGAGAATTGGAATCTATCACTGGTATGTATTTGGGCCGACAAGAACTTGGAAAACAGCATCTTGAAAACCATGTAGTGATTAAAACATTTATGTGAAAATGACTACAGACACACCCGTCTGATTTATGGGAAAACGGGATCTAGCAATTCCTCAATCAGAAGCAAAAATGCAGTTCTTGAAGGTATAGCCAATTAGTTTATTTTTTTTTTTAATCTGAAAAACTGCAAACATTAAAGCCTCATTCCCACTTAGTGGTACATACCTATATACTGAGAAGTATATGGTGATTTTACACGGAAGGTTTTGATTTGTGTAACGGACATAATGCCGGTGATGTTGCTATATTACAGTCTGATTTTTGAAAGAAGATACAAGATCATCCGTTTCTCCATGTGTGGTTCTGCACTGTTGCCTAGAACCTAGAACTAAGTTACGCATACTCCCCTTCTTCTCCCTCTCAACACACGAAATATAAACAAAGCGTTCAGGGTTGTCATAGCTCAACAAAAACATGCATTGTTAATCTGTGTTAGCCTACTTCAAGAACAAAAATAAGTTGTTCACACATTCACTGGGTTGTCGCGTCTTCATATGTGTGTGTTCTTTTAAATAATTTTTGTACTGTGTAACTTATATTCTATACTTACCGTTATTGTTGCTATGCATCGTAAGTTGACATTCCCGCAGTAGTGCGCTAAATAATTTCTCCATATCAACACATATAGGCGATGCACGTTCTAAAATCTAACATTTATCTTCAGTTATATTTCTTAATATTTTAGTTAATATCTTGACTACTAAAATTCAGATTGATATAAATACACATAGTGCAAAAAGTGGTATGCAATACACATCTGGTAAGCAATCTCGGAAATTGAAAAAAAAAAAAAAAAAAAAAAAAATGGACGCAAGCGCCTCGTTTTCTCAAACGTTTCCTCATTCCATATAAAGTGCTTACCACATTAGTATCACAATATACTATTATAAACGACTTTGTCAATTGCCATGTTCATATCAACGTCGCCGATATGCCGGAATTTTGACCCACAGGAATTCTTTTATATGCAAGCATATCTACTGACATGGGGCTGTCGCTTTTGGTTAAAAGGAATAAGCTGTTCATTGATAAGGAGCAAACTCTCGTCTTCCTGTTCGAAGAATTCCCTAAGAGAGCAGACAAATTCTCTAGCTTGATATGCAATGTAACACCCCAACCGTAAGCTGATCTTTGTCTTGGGCCATGAATCCTCTGTCTACCTCTAATCTTACCGCCACTATATCTTGCTTCCATAACAACATACTTTAATTTTGTTTTCACAAAGTAGGCTAACAATACACAACGCAAGTGATCACTCAAGCGAACTTGTTTCCCGCACAAATCTAGCGATAACTGATCTGAGGAGCATGTGATTCACCAGTGTAACAATCTTTGTTTACGTTTCCATAGCAACGACCTTCTCCTCTTACCCTTCGCGTCCCTTGCTTGATGACCTTCACCTATCTTGCTTTTAAAAAGCAGACTGTAGCTAATGAGTGGCACACTTCAAAATTCATGTAGAAGAGTACAGAACAGCCAAACTCCGAAACAGTGCTCACGCAGCCAACAATTTTGGCACGTGAAAAAAGATTGTAGGTCCCAAACCCCCATCTGCGCCAAATGTACAGGTCCCCACTACTCCGGCACATGCACTGTTCCACCTATGCGTATTATACTCAGGGCCATGGTGCAACTTGGCGCGGTTGCACCGCATACTCATGTAACAAACTGGCGAAAAACTCCCGTGCACAGCCATACAATCCCCAGATTTGCCAGAGAACGCAAGCAGCTCTATATTCCCAGGCTGTTGCACAACCTAGTCAAGCGGAATGGCTCACTAGGAATAGGAAAGGCCGGTCGCGCACAGCCCCCTTAGAAGAACCGGGTCAGATCCGAGGCTAGCCCAAACAGAAAAGAGCGACTCCCACGACAAACAAAAGCCCCAAACTCTCAGGCAGGCCCCTTACAAAGTCGCTCCAGCCCCGAAGCAGAAGGGATCCTACCACGGCACTGCTCTCACTAGTGAAGTCACTAGGATTACCAACAGACAAAGTGCCACTTCGCCAGGTGGAGGAAGACCTGTCAATTATATGTAATATACTTTCACAACCAAGAAAAGACATAATACAGACAGCACACTACTTAACGGAACTGATTAGAGACTGAACAGATATAGTCGTGGGTAATTCAGACACAATTAGGATTCTCACCTGGAACTGCAATGACATCCGAAAAAGGAGCAAAGAACTAGCAGACCTATTACAGATATACTCCATACAGATAGCTTTATTAAATGAAACGCACCTAAACTATAAACATCGTTTCTTCGTTCCCGGATTCCAAGTTTATAGGAACGACCGCGACCGCAGAGGAGGCAGGACAGCAATAGCCATTCAAAATAATACGAGGGCTATCCAGAAAGTAGATTACGTTTTGGAATAAAAAGTAAACAAAGTATAGGAAACAAATTTTATTATATACAGATGAAAGCCACACTCAAATACTACTTTTCGACATAGTCACCATTCAAATTAAGGCATTTATCGTAGCGATGTACGAGCTTGGAAATTCCTTCGTCGAAAAATTCGGCCGCCTGCGCCTTCAACCACTTCGTTACCTCTTCTTGCAGCTGTGCGTCGTCATCAAAACGCTGCATAGCCAGCCACTTCTTCATTGCTGGGAATAGGTGGAAGTCGCTCGGTGCCAGGTCGGAACTGTACGGCGGATGAGGAAACAACTCCCACTTAAAAGATTCAAGAACTTCACGAGTGACATTTGCCGTGTGGGGCCGGGCGTTGTCGTGAATCAACAAGATCTTAGAGCTCAACATTCCTCTGCGCTTGTTTTGAATGGCTCTTCTGAGTTTTTGGAGAGTTTGGCAATACCTTTGAGGGTTTATTGTAGTGCCTCTTTCCAGGAAGTCCACCAAAATCACACCTTTTCTGTCCCAAAAAAACAGTCGCCATCATCTTCCTTGCCGACATTGTTTGCATGCATTTCTTGGGTTTTTGGGGAGAACCTGTGTGCCCCCACTGCATTGATTGCAATTTCGTTTCACAGTTCACGTGTTTCACCCGTGTTTCGTCACCAGTAACGATGCGATCGAGTAAAGAGTCACCATCCTTATGGTAAACGTCCAAAAAGTTCAACGCTGCAGCCATTCGCTGATTTTTGTGGTCCTCTGTCAAGATTTTTGGAATCCATCTTGCACAAAACTTGTGGTAACCAAGCTTTTCGCTGATGATTTCGTGCAACAAACTTCGCGAAATTTGTGGAAAACTCAAAGAAAGTTCCGTTCTTGTGAACCTTCGATTTTCACGGACTTTAGCATCGACTTTTTCGACAAGTTCGGCAGTCACTATGCTGGGTCTCCCACTTCGATCTTCGTCGTGAACATTGGTTCGGCCATTTTTAAATCTGATGACCCACTGACGCACTCCACCTTCAGTGATAATGTTGTCCCCATACACTTCACAAAGCTGGCGATAGATTTCTATCGGTTTACAGTTTTTTTTTTGCAGTCAGAAACCTTATTACTGCACGCACCTCGCAGCTCGCGGGATTTTCAATTAACGCAGACATTTCAAACCGTCACAGTATCTGAACGGAGCACAGCACGAACCTCTCACTAGCACGGCTAGATGCCGACTGAGCTGCGCAACGCTCTGACCCCAAGATGGCTGCGCTAGCCCCGCCCCTAGCGGAAACAGACGAAAACGTAATCTACTTTCTGGATAGCCCTCGTATTTGTCATTATAGAATTAACTCTCCTAATTTAACTCGTGCGGAAACCACGGCTATCAGACTTAACATCTACAACACGGATATAGTGATAGCCTCTGTTTACAATCCCCCGGAGAATATAGACACGGAAGACATTAACAAATAATGAACCTAGGACATAGAGTATTCGCTGCAGGTGACTGCAGTTGCAAGCATTATCTCTATAACTGTACAAATCTAACCCACAAGGGACTCAATTACTAAACTATATAAACAGCACAAGTTTTCTAATTTCAGGTCCGGACGAACCAACATTCATTCCCCATATGCCAAACCATACGCCGGACATCCTAGACATCGCACTTCTAAATAACATTCCATACAACACGGACTTTGAAGTCCTACAGAAGCTCACCTCTGATCACTTGCTAGTATTAATAACCATTAAGGCTCCTATCGCATTCAAACCAGCTACTAATAGTTTTAATTACAACCAAGTAGACTGGGAAGACTTTAAAGATTCAGTTAACCACTACCCACCAGAGCTGCAAATCAATTCTGTAGAAGAGCAAGACGCAGCTATAACTTAACTCGAAACAGTCATAAAGATAGCCACCACAACCTGCGTCCCGTAAGACAGTAGCGGGTTGTCAACGCCAGATTTCCCCACGACATTAAAGTTCTAGAGCAAGCGCAAAATAAAGCCCGACGCATATGGCAAATACCCAGAAACGTCCTCCATCGCATAGATTACCATAAAGCTAGTAACTTAGCTAATGAACGCGCTAGAAATTACATCCAAAATCAATGGTATAACACGTTGGAAAAATTAAATCTCCAACAAAACTCAACTTAGCGAATAGCCAAATGCTTAACGCGAACGCGCACGAATATCACCCCCATCAAATTAATAATACAATAGCCTAAACACCCCACACTATGGCAGAAGCTTTCGCGATTACCTTGGCGAATGTTTTTTTTTTTTTTCCCAGTCCAATAATTGGGCAAGATGACTTCATAGCAGAAGTTGAAAACGCAGTGAGAGACATAGGGCAGAGTTCGACGCAAACACAATGCGCAAGACAAACCCAGGCGAAATATGCTGGATCATTCGGCACCTGCCAATCAGAAAAGCGCCTGGGCCAGACAAAATACCAAATATGGTACTAAAGAACCTTCCACCAACAGCACTAAAGCTCTTAACGAATATTTTCAACTTCACTCTCGAAAGTGGCAGGTTTCCTCCCTGCTGGAAAGAAGCCAAAATACTCCTATTCCCCAAAGCAAATAAAAACCTAGCACTTCCAGTCAACTACAGGCCAATTAGCCTATTAAACACACTAAGCAGAGTACTAGAGAAAATAATAGTAAAAAGAATAAACAAACACATTCATAAAAACGACATTCCTATACCTGAGCAGTTTGGGTTCAGAGCTCAGCACTCTACCACACTCCAACTTTTGCGAATGACTGAACAAATCGGATTTAATACGAAAAAGCCAACAGGCGCCTTATATTTGGACACTGGACGCGCCTTTCATAAAGTATGGCACGCAGGCCTAATTAAAAAGCTAATACAATACGACTTACCAGATTCGGCAGTAGCCGTAATTAGGGATTACCTTTCTGATCGATGCTTTCGCACCACGGTAGAAGACGCAGTATCTAGCGTCAAGCCAATCAAAGCAGGCCTGCATCAAGGAAGTCTGTTGGGACCGACGCTATTTAATTTATACATAAATGGCATGCCCGAACTAGTAAGAACAAACAAACAAACAAACAAACAAACACACAGATATATATATATATATATATATATATATATATATATGCCGACGACAACCACGAATTATTCATCAACGGCTCCAAAACGCCTTAAATATACTGGTTCTCCAAGTGGAGAATTAAAGTAAATGCAAGGAAAACGCAAGCTATAATCTTCACGAAAAGACTCCTGCATAGGAAAAACAAGCGTGCCCTTCAGCCGCTAATATTTCAAGGCAAAGGAATCGACTGGAAGCACCAAGTGACCTATTTAGGTCTTGTAATGGACCAGGGCCTCACCTGGGGCAAACACATCACTATGATCAGAGCCAAGGCCAATGGCCAGCTAAATAAATTGTTTCCAATATTTAATATAAACAGCCAACTTAAAGTACATATGGACCTTACCCTATATAAGACACTAACGCCAATCATCAGGTATGCAGCCCCCGTGAGGGGATATGCTGCAAAAACTCATTTAAACAAATTACAAACGCTACAAAACAGAATAATCAGAATAATTACAAAACAACCGCCGATCGCACCGGCCAATCTGTTGCACAATGAACTCAACCTGCACTTAATTGAGGAATTTATCAAAAGACTCAGCTTTAATGTATATAAGCGCAAAGATAAAAACGGTAACGCATTGATACAGCAACTGGGCACATACGAAACCAAATACAATGAACATAAAATACCACTGTCCATATTTGATAGGACCATCGGGATGGGCGACCCAGAAATAGACATCCAAGAGTATCTAAACACACTCGTAAGACTTCCATAGGAGTAGTAAGATTACCCATGAATATATACCACAACCTGACATTCGGCAGTCCACAAAGTCCTTGCTCTTAGTCAAGGGAGCTCTGGTGGGGAGACAACCCCCCCCCCCTACACTTACACGACATTGGCACTATAAGTAATGGTTATGATCTATCATTCAGCTTAGAATTAAGCTCAAACCAGACGCAGCTTATGCGCAGATTTTACACCTAGGAATACCATTGACCATCGCAATCAGTTGCGAAGATACGAACTGCCATTTTATCTTTAACTCTAATTTTACTTGTAAAGATAATGCATGACTAACGCTATCTTAGCGTCCATCACTAGCATTAATGACACTTTCTACCCACTAAAGGGTGGACAGACCATTAGTTAAGGATTAAAAGCAACTTCTAGGTTAAAACAGCGTTTCCTATTGGAAACGATACTACACCCCACTACATCCCTCACCACGAATCCGCGAGGGCATATTCAGGGCTTCGGCCATGCTTATGTCCTGGCAACTAGTCTCACCTCGGTTAGGCCATACGGCCAACCTGTACACCTTCTCCATGAATCCGCAGGTGCATATAGCGGTACTGCTGGAATTCTTCTCCTGACTACTCTCCGGTGGAGGTTTTCTAGTGAGTAGTACCTTCGGGTGAATCTCACACACCCGGCTTTGCCATCCCAGCTCGGTCGGGGTCAGTCTATAAATGAAGTTTTCCTCCACTTGGAAAAAAAGAATAATAATGATGAGCTTTGTAATCTTGGGACCCATATAGCGGGATGCAGCGCTTACAGGATGCCTGCCCGCTTGACGGAACCTAGAGCAGGCAGGAGTGAACCGGTCTATACACCGTAGGGCTACTGACTATACTCTTCTTTTGACTATCACAGCTACCTCTAATTGGTGTAAGGCAAATGGTTTAAAACTGAATAATAATTCAGTTCTATACAGCTTGAATTCTGCATTTGTATCAGCTGAAAACACTTGACTAATTGCTTATTAAACTTCTATGACTCCTTTCTTAATTTTTACTGCTTCATGTGGTTATTTAGGATAAGAAGTTCAATGTCAAGAAAGCAAACTATATTTGAACTATTATATTTCTTCGCCATAATTACCAACGTCGTCCTTTATTCAAGTTAAGTTCTCAACAGTTTACTTACGTTGCTTATGTTAAAACTAATTTACTCGTTTCAGTTTGTGATCACCACAGTTGTGATATTAGGAACAGTTACTTATTTCACATTGTTTTAAATATCAAATAAAACAAAATAAAACACCTACCTCTGTAGCGTCTCTTTTGAATGGATGTTTTACTTTAATGTAAACAAAATTGGTTGTATTTTACGACAGTTTTGTAGAAAGTTAGGCTTACAAGTAAACAGTTAAATCGCCACATGCTTTTAAAGGCCGTACAGCAATAAAAGTGGAATAGAACTAAAGTAAAAGTTCTGTAGTGTTTAATAACATTAAAATCCATATTTATTAATTTGGAAAAATTTGGCCATTTTTCACAGAGTACTGTTAAGGAAATACTTGAAGTCAGCATGAGATGAGCGTACAGGACATTTGTTTAAATTCACTTTTCACCTAACGAATTGAAGTGAGCATAGCAACAGCTGGTAATTTCTCTTGTGAGCCACCCCCTCTCTGTGGGATGATATACTATGGAGGGTAGTTTTAAGTAATTTTTAAATAAGCCAAACAAGGTTGCTCACCCCTATGGTCCACTAACGAGTGCTTTATGTGAAGTAGGAGCTGTGATACTGCGAACAAACGAGACAATTGACCCCTTTCCTGCGGGGTTGATATATCGCTCGCATTCTACTGTTTTATTAACTCCCTCCCATCTCCCAGGAGGAACATCATGAAACAGCAGTATATGTCTGTATGCAGCATCCCAAACTGCTATAGAAATGGAATTTACTTCTTAGAATCAACGAAACACGCACAACCCAGCTCTGCTTATGTTATTGCGAAATTTGTCTGTGTCCTCTCCCCTATTTCTCCTCCATCACGCACTTTCTCTTTCCCCCAGTTTTTGTACATACGTTTTATTCTCCCCCTCTCTATAACTCTCTTGACTAACTCTTTCGTATGCATCTGCATGTGCTGTAATGTTATGAAAATGTTTGTCTGGAGAGTTCAGAAAAATTGAAATACTAGCAAACATTTTCATATTATACGGTCGGAACTATTTTCTTTTCTGTAGTGACTACCTTAGGTACACGGATATCAACAACGAAAAAATGTGCGTAATTTATTCGCCTTATCGAAATTTCATAAATTAAAAGTCGAAGGGGAAATTTTTGCTTAACACTTTTCAGAAACACCCAATCATACAACGATGTATATACTTTTTATTAACCTCCTTCCTTTGGGAAAAGTAATTTAAATTGCATACAGGCGGAATGAACTTCGTAATATTAATCGAAAGGCTGTAGTTAAATATAACATTTTTTGCACTCAAAATGTAAGGAATTGTCGATCTTGCTTACGTAAGTAAGAAGCAAATTAAGAAATAATGACAATTATATGGACGGTGTAGATGATAAAGTATATTAATCCTAGGTTTGATCCTATGAATATATATATATATATTCATATATATAAAAATGTTTTAGCCCATAATGCATGTTAGTGCCAATTATTTATTCAAAACTGCTAATGAGCAGACAATTCTGGCTTGCCTTTATATATACATATATGTATGTATATGTGTGGGAGTGTGTATGTGTGTGTCAGTGGCATGGTGTCGATTCTTGCAAGTGACAAAGGATGCTTTTCTTTCTTTCCTTACCTCCCTTTTTAGAGGTGTTCAATTCTTATTTCATACGTCACAACAGGTGATGGATACTGGTGACACATGAAATACAATTGCGGTAGGAAATTTGAAGAGGAAACGTTTCAGGCTTAAGTTCTTCCCGGCATTTTCCAGTCATGGGGACTAAAACCCAGGAAAAGTGTCAGTCAGGGAGGATGGTTCCAGAGGGTTTTGAATCGCAGATAGACTTTCCGTTTACGAGTTCCGTGTCTTCACGATCTCGGTTACTTATGTTGAACCCCCTTCCATTACTGTAGAAGACAGATAAATGGTGAACCAATAAAGGTCCTTTGTCTAGCCGTGGGGACCGAGCTTGCCTTCGCACAGAATGCATTAACTACGTGCATTTCTTTCTAATATGTCTGTTATTGCATTCCTCTTAAAGTGAGGAGGTCTTAATAAAGTTGTTTCTGTTTTAGGCTTATTGCTCTATACCTTTGTTGGATCTCTGGGAATCCTGGAAAACATAAGCCAACACGATCTTTACCTTCGGGTCTAGGGAAATCACTGAGCTGGTCGAACTAACCATGATAAGACAAAAATTACCTATAAACTTTCCCTTCTGGATATAAATATATTGCAGTATTTTATTATTAGGTATGGGGCCTCGATATCTCAATATAGGGATTAGAAAAAGAGGACGATTTCATCATTGGGCCAAGGTCAATCGCTGCAGGAGGAAGGGTTGAAACGAGCAGTACAAAGAGCGAACAGATCTGATAGCAGCAGGGGAAGCGGAATGGGATAATTTCAGTTTTCAGATTGGGCATTTCGATGTATTCCCTCTAACCGCAGTTTGCACAGATGCTTCCGTGCAACCAAAAAACGGTTCTCATCCTAAAGCACATCCACTACAAACACCGCACATCACCATCCATCGCGTCTGTTCCTAAGAGTGAAAGATGAAAGAAAAACAAATGAGAGGAAGTAAGAGACAGGAACACTCAGTATATAATCCAAACTAGCATTCGCCTGCAAACCTGGGAGAACTACGAAAACCCCCATTGTTAAGGTGGCCGGTCTAACGAGAATTGACCTCCCAAATGCACGCCTATATGCCATACCCTAACCTTTCCCGTTCACTATGGGTATTTCGATATTTTCTACACTCGATAGCATAGTAAATCACTTCTTGGTAAATGTTTAATATTTTAATTTCTATTCCAGACACGTTTGTGGAAAGTAATTGACTTTCAGTTTACTGTAGAAAGGATGGTCTGTTGTATAAATAGAAACCAGTCGAAACCTGAACTTGAGTTAACTCAGTACCTGAAAACATTTGCTTTATTCTCATTCTATTTGTGATCTAAGTGTTATAAAATTGTATTAGTTCACATTTTCATGGCGACAGAAAATTTTTTCCATGCACAGAAAACTTTTTAAAAGAAAGTTTTCAGTATAATATAAAATTGCGTAAAAGGGAAGACATGGACCAATTATTAGGGATGTGTACTCTAGTTTTATTGCAATGATAAAAATGCTGCCAAAAGGAAGAATACAAAAAAGCAACACAGAATTGGTTATAAAAGTTAAAAGATGAAACATAATTCAGTGAAGAAGGCCATTACACACCTTTATAAAAGTATCGTTAATGGTATGCAATTATGACAAATATGCATCCACTATTATTTATTTTTATCTGACATAGTTTTCATTACATTAAAGCAAACTGCTCAGTAGATTTCTCTGTGTGACTTAAAATATACGAGAAGAAATAAAATAATAACTGTTCATTAACGAGGAGAAGGAAAGGCATTGCTGCGGGGATTGCAGAAGAAGAAAGCAGGAGTAAGAAAAAAAAGGTAGATTAAGAGAAGGAAGAGAAAGACCAAGAAGGAGAAGAGAGGAATTAAAATGCTTTTCGGAGAAAATGCCATTATTTTGGGGGCGGACTCCCCGTTATCCCAGCTGTTAGAACTTCCAGGTGGCGCCATCTGAAAAGTAGTGGAAACTGCAGATATTGACCATGTGTTAGCACTTGAACTGCCAAAAGACGACTTCCAGGAGGCCATCAAAAGGAAATCGGTTCAGTCGCCCATAAAAGGAGCTTCACATGAAGGTGGGGAGCCACGAAATGAAGCTGTCCCTTTTATTTATTTCTCCAAGATTCTTATTTGAATTCCGAGTTTCTAGGAATCCGACAGAACCAAAAGAGATGAATTTTTACTGCGGAAAGTAAACTGTCAGTTAATAATCTGGAGCAGAAACTTTCATCTTATTTGACTTTCTGATAAACAGGATTTCTGGCCTCAGCGCCAGTCATATCAGGGTTGCTAACCGTAAAATAGGAAAGCATCGTACCAAAACTACAAAATTATGATTTTCTACTCGAATTATACTCTTTTACTCTTTACGTATGCCATGTGTAGACCGCTGCCCGCAGGGGTAAACAATCTCTCCCGTACAATGCTGTGTTATGAAACGTATATGTTCCTACTTATTCTGGACTTATTTTCGGGTACTTCCAGCTATACTCCGCAGCCACATATGCCCCACATAGAGCAGAGATAATGCCATTAAACTCTCAAGCGAATACAGATCTGAGCATAGTGATATTTCCCTTGTTAGGTTTCGTTTTGCATAGAAATGATAGATTCCAAAAGGTGAAGTAAATATTCCTTGAACATACAATCCAATATATATCATCCCCTAGGAGGAAGGGAATCACTTGAAGGAGACACACGAGGCTATAAGACAGGTAGACGCGCCGTAGTTCCTATCGTTCCAGGCTCGAAGACCCGTCCCACAACTGGAGCTACCCAGAGAGGTGGATGAACAACTATCCTACAAAAGCTTGTTGTTGTTCTTCTTCTTGATAATCTTGGTAAATATTTATACAGATATAAGAAGAATATAGTAAACAGACTTAGTAGACAGATTAAAGCAATTGCCATATACTTAAAAAGTGGGTCGTTATGTGATGGCTTTGAAGCTCCGTGATCTTTGTATGACCACTAAAAAATTAGCAAATATGAAATGAGCGCATGAAGAAATTATAAGTATTTAGACATTCAAACTATATAAAAATATCTAAAAAACGATTACTGCCACAAACAACTTTAATTAATATCGGTTATGTGTTTTAACAAGATATACATCTGTGTAGCAAGGCTCTGTTTACCTCTAACGATTTACCAGTTAAAACATCATTCAAAATAACAGGGATTTCACGTGCTATTTGTAGAAAATTCGAAATATACATCCTTATATTTGTCATGCAGATGTCTTAAATAAAGTAAAAGCCACTTTTCAGAAAATAAAACATGTGGAACATTATTCTACACAAAGTGTAGCTCAGAAGTGGGAGATATTCCTGCAAATCATCGTGTCGCATACTTGAACTTTAATATCAAGTCTGATACTTCACCAAACGTTCGTTCACTGTTGACATATTCACTTACACATACACACACACAGGGACAGCTTTCCACAAATGCTCTATTTTATTCAGGGCACCTCAGAATGAGTTTTTCCATTAAAATGTCGATGTAGAGGTTTTGGATGGAATGCAATAATTCCTTCACTTACTATAAAAAGAAGAGAAAGTAAAAACAAAATTCAATGTAGCTATATGGTACAAATTTGGATATTGAAACTTATGATTAATTAAAATGGAATGAAAAGTGATTCACTCTTGCCCTACCAGAAACCGAACGCTTAGCCTTTAATGCAGTTAAGTTTTGTAACAGTAAGTGTATCTTTGTATTGACATTATCTGAGAATAATAGATTAATTAATTCGTTCATAACCATTAAACGCCCACTTGATCTTCGTAGATTAGTCTTAGTTTTATTCGCAATGTCTCAACAAAACTACTTAATTACTTAAATTATAGCTTTATACATAGGAAGGATGGACAGCTTTTAGGAGTTATGTCAAAGACATAAGTGAAACGATTTCATTCCGTTAAGGCGTGAATGTCCTTTGTTTACTTCTAATGCAACCTTACACCGAATAACGTTGCTGATAGTTTCAGAGATTGCTGTTAAGGCGGACGTTGATGAACTGGGAGCGGAAGGGTTCAAGAATCTGGGGAAGATACTGGGAGTTTTAACCCCACAAAGGCTTTCCCACACTTGTTAACGTTCCTCCCCCCCCCCCCCGGACAACTCTTTTCTCGAGCAGTGCCGACTACCAGACTGTTTTAAGTGGAATTTAACGCTCCTCAGATCTTTATGACCATATGGCCGACCATGAGCTTATGTCATCTTGTCTTTGCCACTTGTTGGTCTAATGGAATTAGAAGGTGATGTCACTTTCAGAATGAGAAATTGTGTGCAATAAGAAAAAACTGCATGCGTCCTTTATTGCCTTAATTTATGCCAACCCTATACAAAGTTTATTCTTTCTCTCTCTCTCCCTCCCTCCCTCCCTCTCTCTCTCTCTCACTGTAGTGTTCTTGCTCCTCTAGTGCTGTAGTGGAGTGAATCATGACAGAAATATGTGACATAATGGATGGGTCCATAAGACCTGGCTTTTTTTCCAAGTCATAAAAGTTACAAGCTTCGAATTATAAGAAATCACTCTATCTTCTGACAAAAAGAATCTCTTGGGTTATAAAACATCTATAAAGTTTGTGAGGCTGTCGGGGAGGTTAAAGAAATCATGATTAATGGGTTGGCCGATCATTTCTGGCGTTTTTTCAAGTGAAGGTTTTTCGTGCAAAATGAAATGTTTTGTCAATGCTTTGTATGTAATCCATTAGCACATTTCTCTATTGAAGAAAGAATGAGTTTATTTTCGTATGATTATGTGCATACAGTTTGCTTGTTTCCGGTCAATAAAATGGAGCGTCAAGTCGAAAACAAAGAGCATTTTCGACATCTTCCGCCCGCGAAAAGCTTCTGTGGCTGTGAAACCTCGATTAATCACGAAACGTAGAAGATGGGATGGGTCGTTTATCACCCTCGTTAAGCACTTCAGTAGTGGGACTGGGCTTCGAACCAGGAAAGAGGTGTCACCTCTATTGTATACCCTACACACTTGAAATAGAGTGCCAGAATTTTTACTACTTCTGTTTCATTACAGAAAATTTAATATATGGAGTTGTTAAGAGTATAGGAGTCTTTATATTCCTTTTTGTTCTGCCTTAAACTATGCATGAGGTAGAATAAGTTAAATGTACGTCCCTGTCACGTCAAGCAGCTCTCCACTGTCCATGGGGAGCATTCGTTTCTTGCAGTAAGCATCCGCGACATTTGTCCAGTAAGGTCACGCACCCTTAAACCTGGAAGCACACCTGAAAGATGAGAAGGAAACGGAATGAAGGGAAATGATGGAAGGGAAATCGGTGCAGATGAGAAACCACCTGAGAATTTGCCTGCTAACCACGAAAAACACAAAGTCAGAGCGGACGATCGATAGAATTCGGGACTTCAGAATGCGAGCCTAGGACGTTAAACGGATCAAACTCGCTAGATCTATTTCAAGAAGTTTCTCAGAAAAAGATATCTAAATATGCCATTTGTTGTTTCGCCTGCCTCATAAACACTTGTCTATCTCCCCACCCCCCCCCCGCACTAGTAAGTCCACATATTAACAGTTAACTTCAAATGGGGATAGCAACTTGTTGTATACTTATATTACGATAGTTGTTTATATGTCTTATAAATTATATTTAGAAATATGCATGTTCCCTTGGTTCAGCGATTGTTCAGGTATTTCACATCCTTTTGAGTTGTCCAAAGGGGACTGCATCCAACTTTTCGTTTTTATACTTTTCACAGTGGAACAGACTAACAAAGACAGACCGTTTTCTAAATATGCGTTTATTTTATTCAGAGGACCTGAAAATATCCAGAGATTAGTTAAGCCCGGGCATATAATCCTAGCTGAGGTAAATAAATTTCCGTTTTAAGCAGTGGTCTTGAACTTAGCCAGCGCCTGTATTGGTGTTTGGCCACACATGTCTGCATATATGACCCCAAAATTCCGATTTAAATTCGATCTTCGATTTTGTTTTCTCATGTGTGTATGTATGTATTTGTGTATGTGTGTATGTATGTATGTATGTATGTATGTATGTATGTATGTATGTATGTATGTATGTATGTATGTATGTATGTATGTATGTATGTATGTATGTATGTATGTATGTATGTGTGTGTGTGTGTGTGTGTGTGTGTGTGTGTGTGTGTGTGTGTGTGTGTGTGTGTGTATGTATGTATGTATGTATGTATGTATGTATGTATGTATGTATGTATGTATGTATGTATGTATGTATGTATGTATGTATGTATGTATGTATGTATGTATGTATGTATGTATGTATGTATGTATGTATTTTTTTTTCTTTATTGATAACAATCAGCATGCCCCACTACATAGTAGTATTACATGCATTACATTACATTTTTCCAACATTTGATTTTACAAATTGTACATATTTACATGTTAATATTACATTAGATCTTTTAGCAGTTGATTTCACAAGTTATACATATTTACATATCTTTATAGGTTAATTGAATTTATGTATTTACAGAATGCTTTTATGTGGTGTTTTACAAGACTCTCGTTGGTTACTGGCCACTTGCTTCCATTTAGAGTTACATCTTGAATTAGCTTGGCTCTTTGTTGACTTTTGTCTACACATTCGTATATTAAATGGTTTACGGTTTGTTGGGAGCTGTTACATGTGCATTTTGGATCGTCTACTATATGGAATCGGTGTAAGTAAGCTTTGGTTTTTCCGTGGCCGGAAGTTATTGCTGTGAAAATTGGTGTTAAAGGAAGCTTTCTCTTCAGCCTATCTTTTATTGTTGGAAAAAATAACTTGCTGAGTGCCCCCTTGTCCGTGGCATTCCACCTATTCTGCCAGACCTGATGTCCTGTTTCTTGTATTTCAGAAATAATTACAGATTTAGGTATCAATGTATGTATGTATGTATGTATGTATGTATGTATGTATGTATGTATGTATGTATGTATGTATGTATGTATGTATGTATGTATGTATGTATGTATGTATGTATGTATGTATGTATGTATGTATGTATGTATGTATGTATGTATGTATGTATGTATGTATGTATGTATGTATGTATGTATGTATGTATGTATGTATGTATGTATGTATGTATGTATGTATGTGTGTATGTGTGTATGTGTGTATGTGTGTATGTGTGTATGTGTGTATGTGTGTATGTGTGTATGTGTGTATGTGTGTATGTGTGTATGTGTGTGTGTGTGTGTGTGTGTGTGTGTGTGTGTGTGTGTGTGTGTGTGTATGTGTGTATGTGTGTATGTGTGTATGTGTGTATGTGTGTATGTGTGTATGTATGTATGTATGTATGTATGTATGTATGTATGTATGTATGTATGTATGTATGTATGTATGTATGTATGTATGTATGTATGTATGTGTGTATGTGTGTATGTGTGTATGTGTGTATGTGTGTATGTGTGTATGTGTGTATGTGTGTATGTGTGTATGTGTGTATGTATGTATGTATGTATGTATGTATGTATGTATGTATGTATGTATGTATGTATGTATGTATGTATGTATGTATGTATGTATGTATGTATGTATGTATGTATGTATGTATGTATGTATGTATGTATGTATGTATGTATGTATGTATGTGTGTATTTTTTTTTTCTTTATTGATAACAATCAGCATGCCCCACTACATAGTAGTATTACATGCATTACATTACATTTTTCCAACATTTTATTTTACAAATTGTACATATTTACATGTTAATATTACATTAGATCTTTTAGCAGTTGATTTCACAAGTTATACATATTTACATATCTTTATAGGTTAATTGAATTTATGTATTTACAGAATGCTTT